>CM076581.1:1641353450-1642553450 GCA_034641835.2 Pinus albicaulis | reverse complement strand
TTGAATTCTCTTGAAGTCTTCTTCAAACATGTTAGCTTGGTATTTTTTCTATATATTTCTTTCTATGATGTTTTAGGTTATGAAATTTGGAGGAGACAAAGGAGAGATCTCAAGTTACCCATGGTATATATTTTACACATTGTTTTGATATAATTTTTGTAGATATGATTTGAGGAAGTTAGTGTTCCTAAGCTCTCATGAAACATGCTTCAAATAATTAAAAACAACAAGTTTTGGGAGAAGTAGACTTGGTGAAGGAAAAAGAAACAGATAGACCGAGTGAAGGAAGAAGAAAATAACAGAGCTAGTGAAGTTAGAAGAAACAAGCATGCTTAGTGGAAGTAGAAATAACTAACTAACAAACATTTTGGAGAATAAAGAAAGCGGGTTTTTGCCTATAAATATTTTCAATAGTTAGGATTGGTGTCTCCTACAGGTTAGTTCCTACAAAGCAATATAAGGGATTGGTATCTCCCATAGGTTGGTGCCTACAAAGAAGCATAGGGGATTAGTGTCTCTTATAGGATGGTGCCTATTAGTCATCAGTAATTTTTTCCTTTGTAGATGACTAAAGACTTATCCTAGATTTCTAGAAACAAAGTTCATGAACATTGTGAGTTATAGAAATCTCACTGCCTTCATTATCCTTAAGATAAATGGTTTAATATTTCATCATCCCATCATGTCAAGCTCAGCTCACCAATCCTAGAAGACCCATCATGGGCGCATGTCACTCATTTTGTCTATGTTTTGTCACCTCTGGCCTCAATCCTCTTTTTTTTTTAGCCTAAACCCTCCATTTCTACTTAGGGCCACCAACCAACCAACTCTCTTATATCTCCAAAAATACCTCAAGCATTGATTGTCTCAAAAATATCTCTGTAGGCTCTTTAGATAAATCAAGTACATTGGATTTTGGATCTTCAACACATCAGTTTGTAAAAAACTGAGTTTTACACCTAAGAATCCAAAATCAAGTTTTTAGGGAAAGGTCATGTCCAAAGAGCTTTCCACTAGGTCACCTAGGGTTTCATGGGTCATAGGGTTGATTTGGTGTTCTAAAAGCTCTATTTTTCCTGTATAAAGAGGCTGCATTCAAAGAAGAAGAAGGTCAAGTAACTTGGTCCAAAAATGATAAAAAACCATTCAAGGAAGACCTCATTGGCCCAAGCAGAAATTCTACAAGGGACAACTGCCCTTGTTCACATTTCTGCAAAAATGATCAAGTTTGTCATCAACATAAAAGAGGTAAGGTAATAAGGTGAAATCATCACAAGAAGACATCCACAAGCAAGAGAAGGAATAAGGCCTATGTTTAAAGAGAATCAGGGTTTTGTGATTGGTTGACAAAACAATGTTGCCAAGCAAGGAACCATAAAAAATACCACCAAGACAGAAGGCATAGCAACACAACCAAGGACACATTGAAGGTTTCTATAAATTATAAATGAATAAGGGAAAAAGGTGAGGTGAATTGAACAGAAATGAATAAACTTGAAAGGGCTATAGAGAACTTAGAAGACAACACTGCTAATTCTTCTCTAACAGCCCTAAAACTTAAGAGTTTGAATAGGTAGACATAACAGGTCAAAAGAAGATGATGAGTCCTCCTTCATAAAAACAGAAGGCATTCAAAGGATTTTCAAGGTGGCTGTTAGGGTTTGTAAAAAAACAACACTGCTTCACTGCACCAAAGGAAGAAGTTGTAGAGAGTATTAGTGTGATGGAGCATAGGTCTCCCAGTGCAGTCAATGTCTTAAAAATGATCTGTTAGCCATCTATAATTTTTGTTGACATTAAAATATGACTAAATAGTGATTTTGGATTTCTAGAAACAATATTTGAGAAATACTATGAGTTCTAAAAATCTCATTGCCTTCATCATCCTAAGTTTGACTATTTTTCACTTAAATTTCCTGCCTTTTTGCCTTCTCAAAATGTTCACCCTGCTGCTCTAAAGAAAAATCCATTTTTGGGCTTGATTTCCTCATTTTATTACCCCACCTATACCCCCATTCATCCCCTTTTCCCCTCTAAAAACCCCTAAAAAACCCTCCATTCACCATTTTCTTCTAAAAATCCTTAAAAAAAATGTAAAAATCCTTTTACATTTGTTTTAGCCTAACTTCTAAACCTATCAGATCCTCTTAAAACCTTGAAAAACTCTATTTTTTATGACAAATCCCTACTTTTTGTGAAAAGGTCCTTTAAGCCCCTTTCGCCTTAAACCAAACCCCCTCATCCATATGAGTCTAAGCCACAACCTAATGCTATTCCCCTAAAGCCCCTGTCCATCTCAGCCCTCAGCCTTCTTTGTCCTCATAAGACCTTTTTCCTCTACCTATTTCTAAAGCCCTTTCCTTATTTTACCCCTTCGCCCCTTTCACTTTGTTAAAAACCCTCGCAACCTTAATATATTCTCCTTAACCTTAGAAAAATTAAAATGGACCCCTTTCTTCCCATCCACACCCGCATCCTCTATCCGCTCATCTGTACCGTTGATCAAAGGCCCTCAACCCAATCCAACGGCCATTACCTCTCCTCCCTTCAACCCCGAATATGAATCCAACCCCGCACTACACGAAAAAATCTGCCACATCATCACTCTCGGGCCCCACTCTCCATTTAAACCCCTCCTCAAATAAAAGCCCACCACCTGTCCTGGGCTCCACTCCACAGACCTACGCCTTGGCCCCGAAAGCCCTCCGCACCGTCGATCTCACCTCTTGAGATCTGATGGCTCACACTCATATCGTGCAAGATTTTGCGCCGAGGTTTAACACTCCTAACCCATGCGAAAAAGTAGTTTTGGCTAGGACATGAGGCAAAAGATGAATGGAATCGTGCATCCCTGTGTCAATACCACTTACCTCCCTATGTCGGCGCGATAAACCACTGCGGTTTTCCCAAAACTGCCTTCCTCCTCCCACGCAAAAATTCAAAATTCTTCGCCCTATTTTGATTTTCCTTATGATTTCACCTCCAAAATCATCCCCCTGCATTCCTTCCTCCTTCGAAAATCACCCCCGATGCTCAAAAACCCCGAAAAATGCAGTTTAAACCCCTCCCGCAGGTTTTAAATTAACGTTTTTTTGTGTTTTGTGCAAGTTTTTAATGGCGAAAAAAAGCCCAAAATGCCCTCCCACAGTCAAAAAGTGACCAATTAAACCTATGGATTACGATCCAAAAGGTGAATTTGCATAAAATAACCGGGGGTCTGCACAAAGGTTAACCCTTGATGATTCATGATCATCAATGGGTTATAAACCCTTATACCATGAAGAAACCCTCCCTACATGCAGAACAAAAAAACAAAGTGAAGGAAGCCGAAGGATTAAGGCTAAATCATAAATCAAAGAGAAAACAGAGAGGATTAGCCCTTAAAAGAAATCACTAAAGATAAAAATCAAAGGCTTAAATAAGAATGATGAATAAGAATAGTGAAACAGATTATTAAAGTTAAATCAGAGATCAGAGGCCTAATATTGAAGTTTTATGATTAAAACAAGGATATATTTACCCAAAGAAAGCTTTGAATGACTCAACAAAGAATAAATTACTTATCCAAAGAAAAATTTTCCATCTACAACATTTTTTCTTTCAATAAAGGCATCAGGCAGTTATTACAAAGTCAGAGATATTTTAATGCAGCTCAAGGGTTATTACAAAGTTATTACCAAGCCTTTAAAGTCAAATATTTCAACTAAAATAACTCAGAAGTTATTATTTCAGAGTAACTCTTTCAGAAATTTTTGCCTTGGGCCTTGCATGGTCTCAAAGGTAAAAAATAATTAACTCTGTAATAAATAACATTTAAACACCCTAGTTTGGTAGCACCTCCTCATTTTTCATATAAATATTGCATATGAGCTTCATTGTAAATGTTGGTTACTTGATGGTTATTGAACTGATTTCTGCTGCTAAGCTAGTTAAGGAATGCTAGACTGAACTAAAAAAAGCTCCGAGTTGCAGAGAGCTATTGTACATGGAATAATGTAACTGGTTTTATCATAAAAAATACAAGCATGTTCACAGGATCCTTGAGCTATATCGATGGTGAATTTTTCCTAAATTGTTATTGTTTCTCCTTATGTTTTTCCATTTTGTTCATCTTCTCTGATAAAGAAACAAAATTTTTAGATTAGGATTTGCTGTTTTAGCACCCTAGTACTGTCTATATTCTTTATGTTTATGTTTTCTTTTGCAAGGTCTGGTTAGAAGATTCTTAATTTCCTTCTAGTTACATCTAGCTTGTTGTCTTGGAAATGATTCAATAGAGTGAAACCAAGGAAATTTTGGTGAGCCCATGTCCTTTGAGTAAGACTTGAGATATTGTTTTCAAAAATTTTCTTTAAAAGTATGCTTACTAGAGTCTAAAACTAGAGAGGTTCATGGCTTGACCTGCCCTCTAGTCTGCCTTGAAATGTTGCTTTGAAGAGTCTTTGAGAATTTGCAAAAAGAAGATTAGATTGTTTCTGTTTGATCTTAGGCTGCCCTTATTGTTTTCTTATATGTTTTCTTTATCTGAAAGTAGTCTTATAATTTCTGGATTGTTGTCTGAAATGTTGCTTATTAAAGGTTTTTCCAAAGAGATTTATGGTGTGCCATGTCCTTTGGCTTGCTCCAAACAGTTACCTTAAAGGGATTTTCTTGTCTAAGTAGAGCAAGAAGATTCTTAACTGACTATATCTTTGCTGCCTTCAAAACTTATTATTGTTTCATATCACGACCTAATCTAAAGAATCCATTTGATATATTTAGCTTGCCCTATGAATGCCCTTGCAGAGTTGATGAATAGTTAAATCATTTTATGACTCCATTTCCCAATGGATTGATGTTTTTCTCATAGTCTATTTGCTCAGCTAAAACATTGCTTCAATTAGTCGCACCATTGATCCTTCAATCTATCATTTAATCCAACCAAAAATAAACAAATCCTTAGAACTTCATAACTAGCCTAAAATCTTAAAACAAAAATCACAAAGATATATCATTTGAAAACACCTTTATAGAGAGATACCTCTTTGAATCTAGGAAGGCTAGGTCCTAGGATTCCAAAGTGGTTCTGATGTGGCCCCTGCAATGTTTGTTCTTTCCACTCTTAAAAATTACAGGGAGGCAACATGGTGGTGACCATACTGGGGATACCGAGTAATAAACATTTCAGATTCACTCCAAACTCAGAAAACCTCATTAGTCTAAGATGAATCAAGTATTTTCTAAGAATGGTTTTTGATTGATGATGGTGGACAACAATCAGTAATAACACAAAGTAAAAATCCTCCACCTGGTGACTCCACTAATTTTCCATTGACTCCACTAGGAGACTTACCCTATCATAGAAAAATTAAACAATACCCAGTCAAGAATACTTTGTGGATTAAGCATATCTTTTATAGTTTGGTTTGTGTCTTAAGACTGTTATACCTCTGAAAAACCTTTCTGACTTGTTGGGTCCAAAATCCGGGCTTATAGATGAATCCATACTAGATCCCATCCTCACCCAAATCCCCCTAAAATAGTTGACAATCCTGAAAGCATCCTTAGGAAGTCTCCTAGATCCAAAAACCCAAATATTAACAGACCAATCCATAGAGTAAGTTCTTTCCCTGAGAACCTTATAAACTTGCAAAATACCCAAGTTGACTTACCTCATACAAGAAGCTTATCTAGAACCAAGTCACAAAGTGGTATAGACCAGATAAACCTTGATCTTGTAGACTCACAACAACCTTGAGCCTCCCCTTCCACTCCTCCTGATTTCCATTTTCTCCAAAACTTTGGCTTCTGTTTCGGGGATTTAACACCCTAGAGGTTGGTTGGGATTCAACCTCCACAGAGCAGGGGCGTACTACTTAACAGAGACCCACACGATCATGCACATTCATAAAAACTAAATAGAGCAGAATGAGAGGTTTACCCGTTGGTCCTACGTTTGAAGTAGATCCACGTGGAGTTCAAACTCCCTGCAACCGTCCTTCCTCCTTAACCTGCAATATAAGAAGAAACCAGCACAAAGGACAAGTTGTACAGTATATTTCTACTCTATATGTTAGTGAGATTCATATAAAACATTAAATAAATCATAATGAATGCATGTATAACAAATATTCTTCATACATTAAAGCATACACTAACACGTTTATATCGGGAATAGCATGATACTTCTGTATTATAAAATAGTACGTACAAAAGTAAGTGGAGAGATCACCTGATCCTTCCAAGGCCTTCGCAGACCGTCGTCCGGATCCGTCCAGCCCTTGCCTCGCTAAGACTCCTTCCAAATGATTGCATACGAGATAACATATAAAGGGATGTGTATCTCAAGGAAACAAGGGTTTCCTGAAATGAACTGGGAAAGTGCAGGAGGCACGGGGAATCAGACTTGGATAGGGAACCAACAGAGTATAATATCAATACTTTCTCTCTCTCCCTTAGGCTATACATATGAGGTCTTTTTATAGTCCCTCCAAGTAGTTTCAGCAGTTGGAAACAGTTGGCCACGGGCTGGGGTGGTTGAACTACCTGAGTAACCATCAATCCAGCGCGAAATTAGGGATTTTTATATATTTTTTAATCATTAAAATGGCATACGTGGAAAAGTCTAGCTGTACTCGCGTATACACGCGGAAAAACACGAGCATAGTCGCGTATGGAGGATTTTCCACTGTTTTTAAGTGAATTTGTCCAAGTCTGTAGGAATGGGTGCCCATAAAGCCATGAAGCAATCATGAATCATGTCAAGGTGAGAAATGATGCTATAACAGATGCCCCCTAATATATGAGGTGAGAAGGGGTACATGATGGCCGAAATGTATTATGCACATAGAAAGAACTTCGCAAGGACAAGAGAGGACTTCACCAGATTTCAGCCTGCCAAAAACCAATGAAAGAAACCAGAGAGTCAACTCATGCTGAGGCGGGCATACCCATGCTCAGTCAGAAATACATCATATATATAGAAAGTATTGAATAGATCCAACATGTATACAAGTATAACTGAACAGAAAGTACATAGTGAATCATCTGAGCAGGGCCCGGAAATACAAGTCTGTATCAATGTCCAAGTATCACATATAGAAAGCTGATCAAAGATAGTGCAACTGGATGTCTGATCAAGTAACTGAATCTCCAAGTACCGGATCATAAGAGGCGGATCAAACGGTACAATCACGCAGCTCGGGGATCAACATATAAGATGCTGCTGTGCTGAACTGCAACATATAAGGGTGGACGACAGCAGCGGCGAGGAATGTAACGATGAACCGAGAAATCAGTGCAACTCGAGGTCTTCACGCGTCCACCAACGGCACAATTCTACACCCAGGAAGAAATGACTGATACAGCCATGGGAGAAATCGTTGGATTACGGGCAATAGTGTTTCCAGATTAACGGCTGAGACAATACCGATAATGATAATAGTGTCAGGTGCTTGATTCTGTCAATGAAGTGTGAATGAATGAGTTGAAGTCGAACACTTGAAAGAATCTACCAATCAGGAGGCAATGATGAATCCCCATTGTCGATAGCGAAGAGTCTGCCACTGATGACTGAAAACCCTAAGGTACTGACAAAAAGACTCTAGACCTTATTCCCAGAGCAATGAGTCGGAGTCGATGGGAAAAGATCTGCTGGAAGGAAGGCATTAAGGCATCCCACATCAGTCCAGCGCGAGTGTAACCCGCAGGCCAAGATTTTGAAGGAATCGGACGAAGGAGAGTGATGGAACCAAAACCGAAGTACGTTTCCGACGTGCACAAGATGAAGCTAGCGCACGGAAGAAACCCTCTGAACTAACCAATAATGAAAGCTGACACAGAGGCGAGAAATCCACCGATAGGGTCAAATGGAAATCCAGGTACTGCACGAATCCCAAGTGTGATAATGTGTGCTGACGTCGAACACAGGGGAAACCACTCAGTCAAAGACCCATGATGATGATCAAATGTTGAGCACGAGGTCACCTATCAATGATGGAAATAGGCCCAAGGTGCGGCTCTAGGCTTGCTCTCAGAGCAATGTGTCGTAGTCGATAAGAGACAAACACGCCGGCAAGAAGTCAATGGGGACCTTCTCAAACCAGCACGAGCAGAAGATCAAAACATCTGATGTGATAGAACATGATACTGACAAGACCGGGAAGGCCGACTGAATAATGAGTCAAGAGACACCGCAGAATGGCCGACTCAGGCTAGACTTACCTTGAACAAAAGCACGACTCTGTGATGACCATGGCAGTAAAAAGTGACACTGTATAAGTCTGTCATGCAGGAGGCAAAACAAACTCTCCATATGATTGGAAGAGATAACCAACCGGGGGAGAACTGACAAGTGAAACATGGTAAAGGCTGAACCTAGGTCAAAACTAAAACCATCCCAAATGAATGAAATATATATAAGTATATGTGCTTTGTTCAAGGGCGACAAACTGACTCTGTACTGCCATCAAAACAACGAAGATACATCCCGTTCCCGCTCTTTTTGTTATATTTGATTTTTTGTCTTTTTCATATAATAAGCCTGAAAAAGAATAAAAGAATGCTATGGTACAATGGATAGAACGAGTATCAAGAAATCAGATGCACTAGTTCCTGGGATTGGAACAATCCTATGCACAATGCAAGGTGGCGAAAACTGGTAAGTGATACTCAGAGGAACGTTCCATCCATGGGTAAAAGGTGTCAAGTCGTGATAGCTAAGTGCATGCAATGGTTAACTTGTACAGAAAGTCAAGGTCAAAAGTTGGCTTAAACATCGAGTCCAAATGAAGCCGGCTAAAGGCCGGGATAAACAAGTAGCCAATATGCAATGCAGTAATACAACTTAACGACACCAGGGAGCCTCTAGGGTATAAGCCAGAAAAATGATAAGTGATGAAGGAGAAGAATGAAGCTCCAACACAAAAGACATGGCGGGACTAAAGAGGACTCCCGAGCCTACATAAAAGCAGCATGGGAAACAAGTGATAGCGAGGAACTAACTAGGAAGCCCATGTAAAGGAAGGCTCTACCATCAATTCATGATTTAAAAATCGGCGAGTGAAATGGGTGTAATGCTCATGACCTGATGGGATCGACCCTAAGGCAAGTGATCAGTATGGAGGCTAGAATGCAAGATGAAACGGAAAGTGATTCCCTAACCTATATGCCAGTGAAGATCATATACCTGCCATGAAGAGTCTGAAATCATGGGTCAAAAACCGGGAAAAATCTCGAAATCGTCAAAATGTACCTGAAACATACCAAACTGGGCACTTCCAAGCAATCGAGTTATACAACATAAGACAGATCGAAAAAATAAGCACAAGGAAATTTTTGCAAAAATTTTCAATTTTTTAGCCATAAATACACAAATTACCTCTCAATTGGTTCATTATTGCATAGCTGATTTGGAAAAAGAGCTCTGGAGCTAAAAACTTGTTTCATCAAATCAGGAACAACCGACCGTCGGAATTCAGCGAAACTTCAGGTAGGCTCCTTATTCATCCTGCTTAATCATTTTGTCCATTTAAAAATTAAAATTAAGTGAATTTTTGCCTAGAAACCCTTCTTAAAAAATGCGTATCTGCGCATACGCGGGTTCAATGAAGTGAAGCCGCGTATACACGCGACTGTGCACAAGAAAAGTCGCGTATGCGCAGGTCCATAACTCAAAAAGAAGTTTCTAATGCAAATTTTAATGAAATTTTTCAGGATGACTATCTCTTGGAGGGAACGTGAGCACATCGCAAAAGACCAAGAGGTCATGCAGGATCGCGCGGCACAAAATGTCCTCCGAAACTGTGGTTTATTCAAATTTTTCAAAATGCCCAATATGAAAAGTAATGTGAGATTGCTTGAAATGCTGGTAAATTACTGGGAGCCAGATCAGGATTGCTTCATCATTGATCAAATGCCACTACGCATAGAAGTGGAAGATATATACTCCATCACTGGACTCTCCAGGAGGGGAGACCCAGTAGACCTGCACGGAAAGCCCCTGGGAGGGTTGACCGTGGAGGACTATGTCCAAATCTATTGCGTAGATAATTCCAAGAAAGTTGGCACACAGATTGCTATCAAAGATATCAGGGATTTGCACATAAAGATCCTCCTATTCACCATCGGCAGAGTGGCAGGATCTGCCTCACTACACCAGGCGTCCAGGACGCACATGAGCATAGCTGTAGAGTGCTTAATTCATGTGTATGATTGGTGCATAGCCCTGCTACAGAACATGAAACAACAACTGACCTCCATTCGCCAAACAAAAACAAAACACTTTGGCTATGGAACCATTTTTACTACATTCTTCTTCGAGAGAGTTCCAGCTTTGAGACCCAAAGTCATCTCAACTATCAGCAGCCCTCGGGACCCAAGAATCGCCCGTTGGGCAGACATGATGAAGAGACTGGGGGGCAGCGAGGTACCCCGGACCACCTGGGATGATGAGTTCTTCTTATGGTGGAGAGAACAAATCATCGCAGTGGACGACTATCCCTATGCCGGGATGGATTTCCGAGGAGATCCAGATCTAGTACTTCCACCCGGTGCAGCATGGGGAGCAGTCGGTAAGTTTTTTCAAAAATTTTAACTTATATGATTTTTTTGGATTTTCAAATATGTATGAAAATGAAAAACAAACATGTTTTTGGATTGGATTCATAATGACTGACAATTAAAAATGATCATGTTTCAGATGTTGGACCAGTTCGTCTTGAGGGCCTAGCACGTCACAAGCGCCGCAGAGGTGAAGCAGAGACAGCGGATTCTGACAGGACACTCCAGGTCGTACAAAGAAACTTGGAGGGACTGACCCGCCAAATCCCTCTGGCTGCTGTGGAGGACTTGCCAGAAGCCGTCCAGAGACGGGTTGTAGGAGTACCCCGGGACTGGGTTAGACTGTTCCGCCGTGTGGCCACTGCAGTGATGTTCTATAGGAACGTTGCGCAGGGTCCTCAGGAGTAGATAGATTTTACATATCAGATGACTGTATATTTTTTGAGACTGAACATGATGGGGCATAAGCCCAAGTTTTTGTACGGCATTGATGGATCCAAAATTTTGTAAAGTTTTTTGACATACTGATGATATATATACAGCGATATTTTGATGTGATGTGATAAATGTATCAAATGTATGATGTTTTTGATGAGTAGATTTTATTGTATTGAATGATTAATATGCCAATCTAAAGCTTGATTAGCCAATGAGTCAGCAAACCAATTGTCAGCTCGACGAATATGAATGAATGTTAAAAATTGAAATGACCTTTGTAACAAACGTACCCTCAAGAACAATCGTAATAAAAATGGATCTCGTACCCGATAAGTGTTGTTCAACTGCGACACCACCAGCTGGGAGTCCAAGAAAACTACCAACGAATCAACACCCAAAGATATTGCCTCCAAGAGTAGATGAATGACTGCAGTGTATTCTGCTACATTATTGGAAGCAGGACCAATGCAGACCCCTCTTGATACCAACAGCTGACCGGAAGGATAGTGAAGAACCCAAGCCGCGGAAGCTAAGTTCCAGGTGTGTCTACTAGCACCATCGGTAAAACCAAAATGACTCATGACATCAACACAACCTGCCAAAGCAGATCAAAAACATCACCATCTCATCAAAAAATCGAAAATCAAACAGATATGTACAAAGCAAAAAACTACTATATACAAAGCAAAATGCCAGGCCAAAGCCTAGGCATAATACTTCTTCAAATAGAGCCCATTTCGGGGCTCCGACAACTCGTTCCCTTCGAAGTCAACCAAGGTATACGCGCCTTTCTTAAGGACCTTCTTGACGATATAGGGGCCATACCACATCGACTTAAACTTTCCTGCCCCCAAGGCATCTTTCTCTTGGGCATAGACCAAAACAAGGTCGCCTTCGGAAAAGACCCTAGGCTTAACCGCCTTATCGTACTGAACTTTAACTCTGTTTTTATGTGCTTCGTTCAACGTGGCGGCATCTCGACGCTGCTCATCAAGATGTTCCAGATGAAGAAGCCGCTCTGCCAGACTAGAAGTGTCAGGAAGAAGCTCAACAGCCAGTTTATGGGAAGGAATCTCGCATTCAATGGGAAATACGGATTCCACCCCCAGTCAGACTAGCCAAACAGATACATTCGATTGCGATTTTAAGCGACGTCACAATATGCGGAAGTGCAGGATATAGCATAATGTGCCAGTTGGATCTATGTTTATCAATCGTCCGTTGAAGAATTGTCTTCAAGGACTTATTCACGGCCTCCACCTGGCCATTGGCCTGAGGATAATATGGAGACGAATGCTCCTGCCGGAAACCCAATTTAAGAGCCAACTCAGCCATCATACTGTTCTGAAAGTGACTGCCATGGTCAGTGACAATCTCTCTAGGTATACCGAAACGAGCGATGACTTGGTTGAAGAAGAAAAGAGCTGCAGTCTCACCATCGTTCCCAAAAGTAGACATAGCTTCGACCCACTTCGTAAAGTAGTCTACTGCTACGATAATGTACTTGTGACCTTTTGCCGAAGGCGGGTTACAAGTAGTATAATCCATACCCACTTTGTAAAGGGTCCGACAGTAACGACTGGAAAAAGCGGAGCTGGATGAGCGCGCATTTTTCGAGTATACACTTGACAAGGATGACACTTCTTGACCGATTCAATACAGTCTTTGAAAATCGAGGGCCAGAAGTAGCCAGCACGCAAAATCTTTTGGGCTGTAGCAAGCCCTGATAAATGACCCCCACAAGCTCCACTGTGAGAATCATTAAGCACAGCCTCAGCTTCTTCGAAAGTTAAGCAACGTCTTAGGATTGAATCAGCCCCTCGACGGTACAAAGCATCACCAATAATCAGATAACTTTTAGCTAAGTGACGCAGCTTACGACGCTCATCTTTCGAAAAAGAAGAGGGAAACTTCGCAGTCTGGAGATACACGATGATATCCCCATACCAAGGATCTTTTGGAGAGATCAAAAACAAGTGTTCGTCCGAAAAGGACTCATCATAGATCATCTCCTCCCCACAAGGCAACTCGGAGATCAATTCCGCAAAGACTAATGACTTCTTGGATTTGGCAGACATGAACTCTAGATCAAATTCCTGTAATATCACAATCCATCTATTATATTTGCCCCCAATCACTCGCCTGCTGAGGACAAACTGAAATGGATTGGCAGTTGCCAAGACATAAGTTTTGCGAAGAATAATGTAATGCCGGAGTCGCTGCACAGCATGGACTGCTGCTAAGGCTAATTTTTCTATCGGGGTGTATCGAAGTTCAGGTCCTACCAGTCCTCGACTAAGGTAGTAAATAACATGCTCGACAAGAGCATCATCCTCCTGAACCAGAACCATACCAATGGTAGATTCTGCTGTAGCCAGATACAAAAGAAAATCTCTGCTATAATCGGGTGGACTCAGCAAAGGAGCAGAGGTCAATGCCTTTTTCAAGGCATCAAATGAGCATTGAGCGTAGTCGTCCCAAAGAAAAGGAACTCCTTTCTTCAACAGTCTCATATATCCCTTTGTAATCTCAGCATAGTTGACGATAAACCTCCGAAGAAAATTAGACTTCCCTTGGAGACTTTGAAGCTGACGGATTGAAGACGGGGGAGGCAACGAAGTATTGCCTCAACCTTGAAGGGATCTACCCTTATCCCTTCCCTAGACACGATAAATCCCAACAGCCGACCGGATGTAACCGCGAAAACGCACTTGTTCGGATTCAATCGAATTTTATAAAAACGACATCTTTCAAATATTTGCCGGAGGTGACCAGGATGATCCATCCTCTTTCGAGAATGAGCAACTAGATCATCTAAGTATGCCTCGATAATCTTCTTGATGTCGTGGAAGGCATAAGACATGGCCCGCTGAAAGGTAGCTCCAGCATTTTTAAGACCAAAAGGCATTTTCTTATATGCAAACGTACCCCAGGGACAAATAAATGCGGTCTTATGTTGATCTTCTGGACGGATAGTAATTTGATTATAACCAGAAAAACCGTCCATGAAGGAAAAAATCTCGTTACCAGCACACTCGTCAATAATCTGATCAATGAAGGGTGTGGGGTAATTATCTTTAGGACACGCCTTATTCAGGTCTCTGAAATCGATGCACACTCGAATTGTTCCTTGCTTTTTATCAACAGGAACGGGGTTTGAAACCCATTCAGTCAGAGGAACCGGGAAAATGAATCCCGCCTTAAGCAGCTTTTCAACTTCAGCTTTGATAGCTGCTGCCTTCCTAGGATTAACCGGACGAAGTTTTTGCCTGACCGGCTTAGCGTTTTCATACGTCTTGATCTCATGCTGGACGATAGATGGGTCTATACCAGGCATTTCCTCATAAGACCAAGCAAAAACATCCCTATACTCTTTGAAGAGCTCGGTATAGATTTGAACCTCTTCATGGGAACATTCAGCTCCAACGAAGACATTCTCGATAATGTTGGGATTCCTGGAGATGTTCACCGGGATAGTCGGAGAGATCACAGCCATGTTCCCTTTAGCATAAACCTGTGCTGGTGCTAAGGGGCTCAAGACTGGGCGAACAGGTCCAGGAGACTGAGGACTTGGAAAACTAACCTCGACTTCGCTCAAGTCAGGTAGGAAGTAAGACCGATGATGCAAGTCATCCCACGGTCTCTATATACCTGTCATTGCTTCCAGGATGGCCTCTTCAGATGGAAGAGTGGTATCTAGACAATCCTGGGCAGAAGAAGAAGTAAGCGTCCAAGCCGGAGCCACATCACCATCCAACTCTTTCGGCGAAAGAGGAGCTGGATCAGACTCTGCAGTGTCAACAACAGACTGATATGCAATCTCAGCTGCAGAAATCGGGAATGCCATTCCACCCACTTGCCCTTCCTCCAAAGTGGAAGTTGGGGAAGGTAAGGTCCAAGGGTCCGAAAAATAATGAGTTCGAAAGAACTCTCTTCGAAGGGGAGCCTTGGAGGATGAAATAGCATCAATAGACACCTTAGGAGGAGGAAGATCAAAAGAACCCATCAGGGAAGAATACATTCCCACTCCTAAATTCTCGATAGGCGCCTTGGTATTATCCAACTTAGGAACAGATGAGTCAGGAGGAGCATCCAGGTCTACAGGAGGACAGTCCAGTTGATCCACCGTGACTATCCTCCTTTCGTGGGGGAAACATACTATCCGAAATAGTGAGGATGCAATGGCATCCATATCATATATCCAGTTCCTCCCCAACAGAAGGTTGTAGTCCAAGGCTGCATCTACTACCTCAACCTCTATGTTAACGGTTTTGCCCCCAACACAGATGGGCAAAGCCGGGACAATACCATGGGGCCTATGAGAATGATCATCGAATGCAGTAAGAATAGTGCTAGATGGAACAACTTTGGGAGATCCAAGTGTCTTCCAGCATGCGAGAGACATCACGCAAGTAGAAGCACCCTCATCAACAACCGTGCGAAAGATATTAGTCTTCCGATACGATGATTTAATATGGAAGGCCATATGATGAGGAAGTCTCTTCTTAAAATTCTTCATATCAAAGGTAATCAGAAGAGAATTTTTCGGATCAATAGCCCCAATGGCGGTGAGCAAAGCACTGCGCTGAGCCGGACAAGACTGGAGTACCTCTAAAGCTGACATAGCACAAGGACTCTGCGCCAGATCTTCTACAATCGAGTAGTTCTGAGCAGCCCTTGCGTTCGGATTAATCGTTGACTGCTTAGAAGATTCTTTTGGCATGTCAGGTATGTTCGACCAGTTAAGCCCAGTGATGTGAAGTGGCTCGGTAGCATCGAACTTCCTTAGCTTTGAAGATTCCTCTCTAGCCATAATCACGGGATCTCGGAGCGACATCCACGAGAGCACTCATCATAAAGATATTCGATGGAATTTCCCCTTCCTGAGGACCTCCAGAGGAAGCCCCAGGATTTTGATTCGCGCCAGCAATTAATTGCTGCCCTTGGGGAAAAGGGTTTGTTAGCACAGCCTGGGAACTAGAAGAACCCTGCTGAGATAACAGGCGCTGAGCATCCTGAATTTTCGGGCAAAGATGCGTGAGATGGTCTCCGGCACAAAGCTTGCACGGAAACTTAACTTTCTTTTTCTCCTTTTGCCCTTCACCAACACGCTCGTTGGTCTTATTTGCATTGCCCTTCCCATTCTTGCCCTTGTTCTTGTTATTACGTCCCTTCTTCTTCCCATCGGACTGTTGATTTCCTTTGGGTTCAGAAGATTGGACAGCATTAATGGACAAAGAGGGGGAAGGTGAAGAATCAGCAGGCACAGCCTGACCAGAAGAAGCAGATTGTAAAGACAACTGCTGCAATTGAGAAAGCAGGCTGGCTGCACTACTACTGACCGATCCGACAAGTCCGTCACCATGCGGACCAGGTTTAGGTTTCGAAAGATCCAATTTGGAGCGAGGAGCATTAGGCAAATACTTGTAAAGCATGCCAGACTGAGAATAGATCAACTCTAACTGCTGGGCCCTAAAGATGGCCTGCTCCTCAGAATATACCCCTGACATGGATACATCCTTTGAAATGTCTGACTGAAGCGATTTCAAAAACCACTCGAGAAGGAACTCACCTGGAATATGGGCTTTGATAAGCCTCCTCCTTCTCCTCCATTCCTGAATATGATCAGAAATGTGAGTTGCCTCATCCTGCTTAAAATTAGCCAGGAGTTCGGTCCCAGCCTCATATCTGACAGGCAACTCAAAATGGTTAAGAAAAGTGACAGCCAGTTCTCCAAATGTGGCGAAACTGCCCCCAGTGAGCTCTATATACCATTTCGCGGCATTTCCAGTTAAGGTGCGCTGAAATAATCTCAATCTAATCGAGTCATCGATCAGAGAGTTCGATGAGCACCATAAGTGGAATGTGGTGACGTGGTCCGCCAGATCTTCACCATTCTTACCTTCAAACTTAGGAGTGTCTGAAGGAAGTTTGGTTGGAACCGGAGGCCACCCCGGACTATACCGAATCGGGTCATTATTTAACTTCGCCAAGTCTAGCAAGTTTAACGTTGCCAAAAATGGTAATCGCGGCGGAGCCTGAGAATTCCATCCTTGATGGGATGGATTTCCCACATTCTGAAAAGAATAGCCTGGATTTGATGAGGCACCAGGCTGCCAGAAAGGACCCGTAGAAAACGGAGAAGAACCTCCTCCCCACGCCGAGTTACCATAACCAAGGCTAGTTCCCCCCGCTGAAGTATTGACTGAAGAGGAAAGCCCCTGGTAGGGGTTCCATGCATTAGATAGAGGGGAAAAAGACTGATAAGCACTCGATGCAGGGAAAGAAGCATTCCCTGGATGACTCGCGATGAACTGATTCCCTGCCCCCGACGTTGCAAACATAGGATTCCACCCCATAAAAGCCGTCGAACTTGGCCCCTGAGCCCAAGGATTGAAACTTTGGGTCTGGGACGTAAAAGGAAACGACCCTAAAGAAGGATTGGGACTAGGAATATGCCCAGTCCCAAAGGGGAAACCCTGAAACGAAGCCGATCCACTAGCCATGTTAGACATGGGCGTAGATCCAGTTGCACCGGCGGTAAAAGAAAAAGAGGGATTTCCAGCAATGGACATCCCTGAAACGAAGGGACCAGATTGAGAAGCATATGCTTGGGTGAACCCAGAGCCAAACATAGCAGTGCTAGAAGCACTCGAAGATGGAGCAAGAGTGCCCCCTGCCTCGACAGAAGCAGCGGTCTGAATGTCCGCAGCACTCACGGTAGAAGCCGCGTTCCCAGTCGTGGCCATCGAAAGATAAGCAAGATATGGAAGATCCGGCGGTCTCTCAGACTCCGGTCCGACGTACTGAATAACAAACAGATGATCAAGAGGAAGAGGAGATGGACCTGTAGCTGCAGGCTCGGGTATATCTTCTATCTGAAAATCTTCTTCCTGAGGAAACAATACTCTCGAGGTGAGCGGAACGCTCCTCTCGGAACCGACACCGGAATCAGCAATGAAACCTTCAGACCTAAGTGGAGGATCTCTCTCCACAGCGTCAGACTCTACAGGGTGAAAACCACCTGCTAGATCGCTCCTACGCCTTCTCGAAGAAGGCTCTGCACTCTCGGGAGATAACCCCCGGACTCTCCTCGAACGTCGAGGCGCTTGATCAGCCACTTTTACAAATTTATTATATTAGACTCTAGAAAAGTGAAAAGCTAGGCAAGCTAGGAGCAAAGAGCACTCACTAAAATCAAAAACCCTGAGAAACAGCAAGCAAACAGCCTCCAAGTATTTCCGCTCCGGGTGATGAGGACCGGACACCAAAATACAGGAAAGCGAAGTATAGGGCCTTCCGAAAGCAGTCTGGGATGATTAGGGCCCAGAACAACTAGCGAAGGTATCAGAAGCAGTTACGCCGACCTCCTAACAACAACCTTTGCCGGCTCAAGCACCCAAGCTTCGCAAGGGCACCCCCCAGAAGTACTGCTGGAAGTGATGCGACGTCTGCCTCAGGTACCACGGGTATTCCCCCCCGCAGTCACCTGTGTGGAACCTAGGAGCAGCAACTATGGACACCAATCCGTATCAGAAGCTGGGCGGAACGGTCTTGAGGTTAGATTCAGCTAATCGGAGGGGGGGTATCCCTCTTCTTAACCTTCACTTCCCCTCGCGCTTGACTCTCGGATGAGAGCTTTCCCAGTCCACCTCACGGAGTTGGATTTCGCTCAATTAATCAACTTCTATGTTTGTTTGAGCGGCCTTGGAGAGTTAACTCTCCTCTCACCTATTCCAAGGCCCTACAACCTAGCTAGTTGGTGATTGACACTTAATAAAAATTGCTAGTTGATTTTAGATTAAATCGCTTATTTTAAGGGCTGTTGTATTAAGTCACAAGGATATGGAGTTGAAACCAATGATGTTCTGACGCAAAAGAAATTAATAAAAACCTGACTACATGCACATGCAGTTCTTAGTCTTTCGATGAAGAGCAATTTCTATGTAAGTTCTACGAGACTAAAAAATGTATTTTTTTTTTCGAATTACAAACTCACACTCACAAAAATTAAGAAGCTAACTAAATGATCCAATGCACCTAATGCAAATAACCACTAGCATGTAAATTTCTAAGATGCAAAAAGTCCCTTGAAACAAGATGAAATTTCCCAAAAGGCTCCTTCAGTTTTAACTCATCTTTTTGATATCCAGAAAGCCAATTCTTGCAAACAAGAACTCTTAATATAAGACACAAAAATACTCAACAAGAAGAAGAAGAAATCAAAAGACAACCTCTCCTCTAAATCAAGCTGAAAACTAGAAGCAAGAAACTTCACTAAAGTCTCAAAAGATATGACCAAACGAAAATGAAAAGGCAACAACAAAAACAAAAACAAGAAACAATGTTTTTTGAGTTTTTGATATGCAAAAACAAAAAGAAAAACAAATGTTTTTGGGCTTTTTAGTTTTATAAAACAAGAGCTTCAAAAAAAACCAAGAACAACTATCTCAATCCAAGCCAAAACGAGACCGAATTTCAAGCATAAACTTCAACTATGCCCCCAAACCTTATAAAGCTAATGATAGCAAGATCAATAAGAGCAATGGAAGACTAAAAACTCAATCAAACAGCCAATAGAAATAGTGCAAATTCGTTGCAACACAAAACTCCAAAGAAACAAGAAAAGTTCTTCGAAAAATGCAACAAAACCCTAGCCTATGAAACCCAAGAAAACCAATCGAAAACAAAGCAAAGAACGCAATGCAAAGCACAACACAAAGATAGGAGCGAGTCAGTGAGCAGAAGCTCTCTGTTCTGGTAAAGCTGAACAGCCAAGAACACTCAGAAAGCGATCTTGGAACTCAATCCAGGAGTGCTTGCACCAACAAGAACACTTCGCCAAAAAGATCAGTTTTTGGACAAACGAAAGAGAAACAAGACTTGAAACCACTTCTGTCACACTCCAGTAAGTACAGAGACTCTGCAGACACAGGCCTCCACAGCCAGAAAAGACCAAAAACACCAGAATCTTAAAATTTCAAATTCAGCCTAGGTATACGCGACCTTGCAGTTATGCAACCAGCGTGTATACGCGTCTGTGTTGAGGGAAACCCGCGTATACGCGGTTCCTTCTACACAAAATCGCGGGTATACGCGACTGTGTGCAAGAAAAAAGGCGTATACAAAGAAAGATAATGAAAAATAAAAAGTACAAGCCTGGGCAAGATATCAAAGCTTCAGACTGACTGCAAGAAAGCAAACTGGACTGTAAAAGACAGAAAAAACTGTTGGCAACCTACCAAACAGCTGAAACAACCCAACAGGAGAATCACAAAAATGTGATCCCCAGCAGAGTCGCCAGTTCTGTTTCAGGGATTTAACACCCTAGAGGTTGGTTGGGATTCAACCTCCACAGAGCAGGGGCGTACTACTTAACAAAGACCCACACGATCATGCACATTCATAAAAACTAAATAGAGCAGAATGAGAGGTTTACCCGTTGGTCCTACGTTTGAAGTAGATCCACGTGGAGTTCAAACTCCCTGCAACCGTCCTTCCTCTTTCACCTGAAATACAAGAAGAAACCAGCACAAAGGACAAGTTGTACGGTATATTTCTACTCTATATGTTAGTGAGATTCATATAAAACATTAAATAAATCATCATGAATGCTTGTATAACAAATATTCTTCATACATTAAAGCATACACTAACACGTTTATATCGGGAACAGCATGATACTTCTGTATTATAAAAATAGTACGTACAAAAGTAAGTGGAGAGATCACCTGATCCTTCCAAGGCCTTCGCAGACCGTCGTCCGGATCCGTCCAGCCCTTGCCTCGCTAAGACTCCTTCCAAAATGGTGCATACGAGATAACATATAAAGGGATGTGTATCTCAAGGAAACAAGGGTTTCCTGAAATGAACTGGGAAAGTGCAGGAGGCACGGGGAATCAGACTTGGATAGGGAACCAATAGAGTATAATATCAATACTTTTTCTCTCTCCCTTAGGCCATACACATGGGTGCACTGGTCCTCAGTAGTTTTATTGATTTGGAAGCTGATTGTGCAAAGGTGCAGGGTGGTTGAACTACAGTGAACCATCAATCCATCCTGAGTGGGAGATTTTTATATAGTTTTTAATCATTAAAATGGCATACGGAAAAGTCTAGTGTACTCGGTAACGTATACACGCGGAAAAACACGGGCATAGTCGCGTATGAAGGATTTTCCACTGTTTTTAAGTGAATTTGTCCAAGTCTGTAGGAATGGGTGCCCATAAAGCCATGTAGCAATCATGAATCATGTCAAGGTGAGAAATGATGCTATAACAGCTTCTCTCATCCTAAATCTGCTCAACATCACCTATTTGGTCCAAGTACTTCAGTTACACCCACCCATACATCCTCTATTCAAAACACTCCACTTCATCACCTTCCTCCACTTATTAATCCTCCATTTTTCCCACAAGATCATATCATGGCAGCATGGTATACCGCCTTAGACCTTCCTTTACCTCTAGTTGCTCTACCACAGGACTAACAGTCCAAGATTCCATTATATGATGCTAGTAGTCCTACTATGGCTCAACAACATGTGGATAGAATGAATGACTACTTTGACAGATAATAAATAGATGATGAAACTGTTAAACTTAGAATGTTTAATCAAAGTTTAAGGGGAGAAGCAAGAAAATGGTTCAAAGGCTTAACCCCTAACAGTATTAATGATCTCCCTACTTTTCATCAACTATTCCTAAACAAATGGGAAGTTAAGAGAAATCCCCTCCAAATCCTATCAGAATACAATGACCTCAAAATAAATGCTGGAGAGAGTGTCCAAGATTATTACACTAGATTCAATAGTGTTTATAATGCACTCCCTCCACAAATGAAACCCCCACAAGGCTTAGCCTTAATGAAGTTTCCTGAAGGATTTGACCCTGACACGTGTTATTAGTTAAGGGAAAGAGAACCCCTCACATTATAAGATATGCAGAAAGGGGTAGTAAGTGTAGAAGCTAACCTGAAAGCCAGAAGGGCTAGATTGAAAGAAGAGAAAAAGGTTACCTACGAAGATGAAGCTGAACACTCCACACTAGACTCCAAAATTGATAGTCTGGTAAGAACCATGGAGATTATGATGGAGAGAATTAACATGAATGAGAGAGATTATTCTAAAGAAAACCAAACAACTCCTCAAAATAAAAATCCAAATCAGAACCATAAATTTATAAGGAATCCCCCTCAAATTAGACAAAGAGGCCCTGATCAACAAGTCAGACCTCCTTTCCAACAAAACTATGCTGATGAGGATGAGGGAGTGATTGGAGAAATAGAGGGAAATCACATAAATTTATTCAGAGTAAAAAATTAGGATACTATTTTCCTAAATGAAAAAGAACAAGGTATATTTGCACCCTATGATGAAGAAAGCCTAGAATATGAAGATTACAAACAAGGCTTTGAAAATTCTATAATGGAAGTACTCAAACAATATGACCTTAGGAGTAAAAAGAATCAAGACATTCCCAAAAAGTAGCACTAGCAACTCAGCTAATGCTCCTATTTAAAATATTTTAACTGCTGTTCATAATAAAAACTAGCAAGCTGATTTTGCTAAGAAGACAGTGATGAACAAGGCCAATTTAAACATTTCAAAAAATCATATACTTTTCAACATAGAGAGTGAAATTTCCAAAATCAAGATCCCTGTTCTTCTCACTGAATTAGTTACCCAAGATGTATAGAAAACCCAAATTTTAAGAGCTTTAAACATAGAAGAACAAACCGATTCTGTCAATGTGACTGATGACAAGCCTGAGCTTCTGTTTGGACTAGAAGTAGAAGGGAAATTTCAAGAAGGAGGTGTTCCTCCTTTTTATGTCAGTATAAACATCCATGATAAGATTTTGCACAATGCCATGTGTTGTGGATGATTTTGTCACCCTCCTAGAGATAGCCTAGAGTTGCTATAGACCAGTGCCTAAGACATCTTAATATAGCAAGGAGCCCCTTTAGTTTGGGTTGTCAGTCCAAGAACACGCTTGCTATCTCTTGTTTGAACAAGGAAATTAGTTTTGAATGAGACCAATCTCTCTCAGAAGCTGTCACAATGATAAGAATAATGTAGGAACATCATGTAAAACTTCAGCATGAAAGCATCAGACAATTAAGAGACCGCTTACTGTAAAGAGGGCCGATTCATCTAATATATCACAAAAATCAGATATCAGGAAGTGAGTGTAGTGAGGAAACATAAGAAGATATTAGCTGGCATGAGACTGATACCCAGATACCCAACAGAACCATAGAAGGGCGCACCAATTTACGAATCCTTATATGACAATGGCGTTTTAAAAGCACCCTCCTCAAGCAGCTAATATAGCAGAAAATATGGAAAGAGTGAACATGGAATAGTATATCATGACTAGGCCTATTTAAAGCGCTTGACTAATTCCAAAAAGGGCATCAACAAGGATGAATCCTTACTGCAAACTAGTGAGCCACTCGCATTCTAGAGCATGATATAAGAAGACAAATAGCATGAAAGAGATATTGTATTAACACATAAGGGAAATTACATACTGTGAGATACCAGAGACCAGAATCCTCATTATAGTCATAACCCCTCCTCACTGAGACCCTACGGGCTCTGACGCTTCATACAGAAATATTACAAAAATGTATACAGAAGTCTTCTCGCTGCACAGTTCGCTGATAGAAATCGGAACCCTTACAATGTATTCTTTTTTGGTCTTTATAGGAGTGATGGAGAATTCTAGAGGAGGAGGCAGCTGAAACACAATTAATGACTCAATTTGAATAAAATGGTGGAAAACATTCGCGCCCACTCTATGAATGACTAACTGTAAATGACTGTACTAGACAACCTGTCCATGAAATAAATGCTGGGAGATAAAAATATCCTTATATACAAGATAGAAATAATAAAATATATACACTATATGGCCTGCGGCTGAGGGAAGATCTGCTGCCGTAAGAGATTTGAAATAATCTGTATTTCAGTACTGTACTCTCGGCCCTTGGCTTTGGATTTGAATCCTGGGTCTTTAATGCATGGTGAATTTATCTGGAGGGTTCCGAGAATTCATATCTTGTGTCTTCTTTAATGGCGGTCATCTCTCCCACCTACCCTCGGCTTCTTCCTTTAATTTCGCCAGCGGAATATGTCCTTTGGTATGCTCCTGATCTTTGTAACGGAGGCGGCAAGTTAAAGCGCCTACTAAGTTGTTTTAAAACCTGCAAAAACCCGCAGAACATTAGAGAAAATTGACTCGGTGACAGGGAGTATGGATACAACAGCGGCCATGGAAGCGGTGATACGGACTAGAAGAAATGTTGAGACGATGCAGGGTGACAGGAAATGCATGAAAATAATGGAGAAATGGGGGGGTGACAATGCAGAATATAATGGAGCGACAATGAGTAAACGTGGCAAAGGTTCGCAAAATATGACACGTAACCGGAACATATGAAGGATGGAGGAGGAACACGTCATACACCTGTGAATTATGATGACACGACCGCAGGAGGTGGGACCCAAATCGGAAATCGCAATCGGAAAGTGAAGCGGGTAGACCGGGGGTGGCACATTTTTTAAGTTCCAATTGCGATTGAGGGCGGGACTGCGATTGACTTAGGGCCGTTCGATCTCAAAACAAGATCAACGGCTATACTTGCATCGGGGGGCAATAAAACGGTGGGCCATGAAATACCGATGGTCTGTTGTGTGCGGGCCCTCCATATAAGTTGATTGCCGCGCCGTTGATTTGAGCCAGATCGAACGGCCAGCATTGCGCCCGATCGTTAAAACAATAGGCCCCTTTTCATTTTGAATTATGGTTTTCAGACTCGGGTCATATGGAAGCCAAAGCGGGAGGGAGTCAAACTCTTAGGGACTCGGCCCGATTTATTTAAATTTGGATTTTTAACCATTGCAAAGCAGATTTTCGGGCAGAGATAGTAGTATCAAGCAGGGTCATGAGATTTTAGGCCACGACAGAGGTTAGAAATGGATTTGAAAGAGGCAACAGGGCAAAAATTCACAGGCAGAGGTAAATATGTACAACACCATGCTTGATTTAGGAGCCTCCCATAACCTTATGCCTAAAGTAGTGATGAAGAGACTAGGCCTTGAGATAACTAGACCTTACAAGGATTTATACTCCTTTGATTCCAGCAGAGTAAAATATCTAGGCCTGATCAAAGATTTATGTGTCAACTTAGCACAAATACCAGACAAGAGCTTAGTGATGGACATTGTAGTGGCTGTTATACCTCCTAAATATGAAATTCTCTGTTAGTATGAATCTTAATTCCAAGTGTACGAAAAAATACCACTTTAGTTGCACATAACAAACAACCCTAATAGCAAATATGACTGCTAATATCCTCAGATCTGCAGTTAGGTGATCAAGATAAATGCTGCAAAAATCTAGATCTATGCATTAGAAGCATTAAGCAGTAGAAAAAACAAGATGTACTCCATGCATCCAATAGACAAGACAAGAATATGTTGAATGAATTTTGTATTAATGGCACCTGGGAGGAAAACACAAGAGGGTGTTCCCTGTTCTTCTCAATGGGATGGGTTCTTGTAAGTCCTCAGCACTTCAGATCTAAAATTCCGCTTTCTTGATGGTGTAGAAAACCCAGACAAAAATGGTAGAAAAATATGACTATGATGGTGGATTAATAGTCAGACAAAAAGTATAGATCCAGAGTGATATTTAGGCAACAAAAGGTGGTAAATGAATGGGAAAACCCTTCTATTTATAACAAAATATTGAGTTAGTTTAGATATTGGTGCATAGTTAAAATATTATTAACCAAATCAAGATCCAACTTTTATGAAATATTTTATTATATTTGTTGGAGGGAAAAGGAATTTGACTTGGGTCAAATCCCTTTATTTGTAAATAATAAATAAATAAATGATTTATTTATCATTTTAAGGATGTGGTTGAGTAATAATCAAATAAATAATTATTTATTTAATTATTTAAGGGTGATTAGTCATATTTAACAAAGAATATTATTTAAATAAGGTTTCAATAATTATTCTTAGAAAATAATAAGATAAATAATGATTTATCTAATTAATTTCCTTGTTTTGGGTTGATTATAACCATGAATATTAATTAAACTGCTATTTAACTAATTATTCCTTGAGGAAAATCAAACAAATGTAGATTTATTTAATATTTCCTCATAGGGTTTCCTGTTTAGACCATAAAAAATTTAATAAAGGTGGTTTACTAAGTTATTTTCATAGTGAAAGCAATTTTACTTAGGGTAAAATTTGTCTCACATGGTGTACTTGGGTACATCTAATGATAATAGGTTAGATGACCAAAAAATGGTGCAACATGCTCCTTTCAAGGTCATGGGGAGCTAAACTCCAACGTACCCTGCAAATGGATATGCCTTATGCAACCATCCTTGTCTTTAGTCAACCAAGAAGACTATATCGGGAAACACACATGAAATACATGGTTAGTAGTCAATAAAAACCAGAAAACTCCCCTCTTTATTCTATTCACACAGACCTTGACTCATTCATCCTTTACAATGATGAAAATATTAATGAGCAAGGAGAAGGAGATGACAAATCGACAATAGGAAAAGAGGGAAGAAAGGAGAAAATGCTAAAACATTTTGCTAACTCAGAACATCACAACAAAAATGATGAAGATCATAGGCAAAAAACCAACCATCAACACAGAGTTATTATGAAAAACAAGATAAAACTCATCATAGTGAAAACCTTGAAGAACAAAGTAAAAATGAACATATTACAGATCCTAAAAAGAAACATAGTGGTAGCCAAAACAAACAAGACAAAGAGGACATAAATGACTTTAATAACAAATCTGAAATTGAACCTCTTTGGAGTATGAGTTTTTATGGGTCTTGTAGTAAAACTAGTTCAAGAGCAGGCATATGGGTACATAACACAAAAAATAATCATGCTGAGGGCCATTCATACAAACTAAACTTTCAATGCACAAATAATATAGCCGCGAATATGAGGCTCTCCTCTTAGGACTGCAATTATTGAGAAAATTAGGAGCCAAGAGGATAACTGTTCATGCAGACTCATAACCGATTATTAAATAAGTGAATGGAGAATATAATACCAATCATCCAATATTAAAAGCATATAGAGATGATGTTGTTGACCTCTTGAAAACATTCACAGAATATGAGCTTAACTTTGTCCCTAGAAACCAAAACATTCTTTCCAATGGTTTAGTATTTGCTGCTAGTACATGTCAAACACCTTATGAGAGTAAAAAATACACTGTCCAAGTTAAATATAGACCAACATTCCTTGATAATATCAAATATTGGCAAGTCTTTGAAGGAGATAAATAGATAGAGGATTTCCTACAGTCTAGAAATGGGTTTGAAATGACCAATTCAGACTTAGATTACGAAGAAGACTGTCTTATTGAGGAAAAAAATTATGAAGAATAAACTCCTAATGCTGCTGATATAAATATGTTAACTAAAGAACACCCACAGAAAACAGAGCTGAGCACTAATTTAGAACAAGAAGATTTTGAAGTGCTGTAGTCTCACATTGATAAATTGCCAAAGGGACTGGTGCCTCTAGAAGAACTGTTTGACTTTAATGATGTTTCCAAAAATCCAAAAATGGAACCCACTGAAATTGAAATAGAAGAGTGCAATATAGCTAGTAAAGAAGAGCACAAAATGATTAAATTATCCAAAACACTGCCAGGTCATATAAAACTGAAATATCTTGAGCTTTTTAGAGAATTTTCTGATGTTTTTGCTTGGATTTATGAGGACTTAAAATCATATGACACAAATATAATTCATCATAAGATACCCCTCAAAGAAAACCAGAAACCTTTTAGACAAAAATTGCGGAGAATAAACACTGTGAAGTTACCTCTAGTTGAGAAAGAGATCAAAAAAATGTATGATGCTAGAATCATAGTCCCTGTGAGATACTGAGAGTGGGTATCTAGTCTTGTATCTGTAAGAAATAAAATAGGAGAGATAAGGCTTTGGATAGACTTTATAAACTTAAACAAAGCATCTTTAAAAGACAACTACCCCTTGTCCAAAATGAATCATATCTTACAGAGGCTAGTAGGTTCAAAGAGAATTTCTTTGCTAGATGGTTTTTCAGGATACAACCAAGTGCTGGTACATCCTGATGATCAACTTAAAACAACTTTCACTACACCTTGGGGCACTTTCATGTATGTGAAAATTCCCTTTGGCTTAATGAATGTTGGGGCCACATTCCAAAGAGCCATGGATATTTCTTTCTCAGAAGAGATAGGTTTCTTCATTGTGATATATTTAGATGACATCAATGTCTATTCCAAAACACATGAAGAACACCTTGCTCACTTAATAAAGGTCTTTGATAAATGTAGAAAGTATGCTCTATCCTTAAACCCCAAGAAAACTTTACTTGGAATCCAAGAAGGCAAAATTCTAGGCCATATCATATCTGAAGAAGGAATAAGAATAGACCCAAAAAGGATTGAAGGAATATTGCAAATCAATCATCCTAGAAACATCAAAGAACTGCAATATTTCATTGGAAATATTAATTTCTTAAGAAGGTTCATACCCAACCTTGCTAAACTCCTTAGAAACATAACAAACATGCTAAAAAGGGAAACAAGAATTAAATGGACCACCGAAGCAAAGCAATCCTTTGAACTCGTTAAACAAGCACTCACTCAAAAACCAGTTCTCATTAGTCCTCATTTTAACAAAGATTTCTTCATCTTCTCCTTTGCATCAGAACATACAGTCGCTACTATCCTACTTCAGAAAAACATAAAAGGACAAGAGCAACCCTTTGCATTTTTCAGCAAGGCATTAAAAAATGCACCCCTGAAATATAACATAATAGAAAAATAGGCTTTTTCCTTGATAAAAGCCTTGAAATATTTCAGAGTTTACATTTTACACTCACACATCATTGAATTTGTCCCACACATAGTTGTCAAAGACATTTTAACACAAGATCCTGATGGAAAAAGATGAAAATGGATTGTTGTTGTATTAGAATATGACTTGGAAATTAGATCCACTAAACTGGTCAAAGGACAAGGACTTGCAAAACTTATGGCTGAATAAAATCTCAAAGCCTTAGATATGAATATGGTTGATGTTTTAGATTAACAAGAAGAATGCACAACACCTCATGTTGAAGAAGTATTGTTGAATTCACTTTGGTATGCTGATATTGTTGGAAATAGTAAGAGGGGGGGTGAATCAGTATTCCTTTCAATTATAGAATTAGTTAATCTTCAATTATTATCAGTGTTTGGAAATGATAACAGCAAACAAGAGGAACACAAATGCACACATTTTTTAAGGTGGAAACGCACTCCGGGACAAAAACCACCTAATGCTTTTCTAATAATTCTTTAATATTCAACTCCAATTGAAAATAAAGCTCCAACTTCCTAGAATATAGAAAAGCATTCTTTTCCAGCTCCCACTGGATGAACGCTCCAACACTCGAGATTATTCATTAGTCAACTGAATGGATGCCCCAACACCCAATGAGCTACAACTCACCCTAGCACCACCCTACCATCCTGTGGAAGAATAAAAGAAGAATGGATTCCCGTACCAGGGAAAATGGTCCACTTTAAAATGATATAGAATGATGTAGAAGAAGAAGACACACTATAACATAACCCCAACTATGACACAACAACATAATGATGATCCTAGACCACCCAACACTGCCTCTTCAACTCTTGGCAGATAGACACTAGTACAATTTGTACAATAATGTATTTACAATGACTTAGTACAATGATAACTTTACAATGATTGTATGTAGTGCTCGCCACTTGAAGACTTCATGTGATGAACTTCTTGCAGTTGTTATGTACCTTGGTTGTTGCCCTTATCATGCTACCCTCTGCTACACCTTGCTTTGCTCTGCTTCCCTAGAAATTCTAGTCCTTTGCAGTCCTTGACAACACATGATCTAGATTTTTCTTTGCCTTCTAGGAGCTCGATATTGAATATGTGTATCTATGTTATTTTAGATCCCCAATATCTGATTTTTGGTACTATAATAGTCCTCTGAGTCTTCTTTCCAATGCCATAGGTTTGACTCAATTTGGATTCTTCAAGAGATAGTTACACCCAATCTCTCACAATGCCCTAATTATGGACTGTTTCAGAAGAGCTAACTTGTATGGCGTGCCATGTGTCACTGTTTCTTCATTTGGCTTTGCAATTGATATAGAGAAAACTAAATACTATGCACAATCTGCCACTTTTTATGGAATTCCAATATGATACTCAGAGAGAGAGAGTTATGACGCGTTTACCAAGGTCACTTCTTTGAGATGAATTTTAGGAGCCTGCAAAAACATTGAATTCCACAAATCATATCTTCGAAAATATTGCGCACCTTGATCTGAAATTTTCACAAAAGCTTCCTCAGGATTTTTTCTTTGCCTCATAAAAATTTCAGCTTCCGCATCTTCATAGAAAAAACGTTAGAGTGAAAATTCTAGGATGACCTGTTTCAGATAACGAAATCCCTTGCATGAGGAGGATACGAGGATCACAATTTATATAAATGCTTAGGTTGAGAGGGGCTTCAACAAGTGAACGTGGGAGGGATTTTAGGAGCTTAAAAAATATTAATTATTAATTTTCAATAACCCATGCCACAACCCCATGGGGTTTCAGCCCACTAACTTGGGGTACAAACTTCAAACATGAATATCTCTCAAACCGTGAAGAATTACATGGCGTGCCATATATCAACGGAAACATCTCGACAAGTAGAAACCATAAAACACCTTATTGACCTAGAATATATTAATTTGGTAGGTCAAAATTCCCATGCAATACTGGGTTAGCCCTTGGTGCTGCTTGGGTTGACATCAATGACAACTGCTGATCAACAATATCCCCCTTTGGCATTGATAAAAACACAAGTACTCCCCTTGCGATCATGACACCTCTTCCTACAACATTATCTCCCCCGTTGACATCAATGGAAAAGGGTAACTCCCCTTGAAACACAACCATCCTACGGACCTGTACACACTTCCACTCCCCTTTTGTATTCTGAATAAGGAAAATCTAATGAGAACTTGGGAGAATCCCAAGCTTCTGGCGAAGATACTCCAATGCTTCATGAGTACTCTCACGATCATCAACACGTCCTGCCCAATATGCATCTGTAAAGGAATGAATAATGAGATTGTTACCCTTGGGGTACCACAAGCCATATTTTTTTGTTCCCTTTAGATATCAAAGAATTCTTTTGATGGCAATAATATGTGATTCTTTTGGTGCTGCTTGGAATCTTGCTACTTATCCAACTGCTTACATAACATCTGGCCGGGAGGCTGTTACATATAAAAGACTACCAATCATAGATCTGTACAAACCTTTGATCCACATCCTTAGATGAGTCGTCTATGCTCAATTTGCAACCTATTACCATTGGAGTAAGGATGGGTTTTCAATCTTCCATTTTAATTTTCTTGAGCATTTCCTTGATGTATTTGGCTTGACATATAAATATTCCTTTCTCTTGTTGAGATATTTGAAGCCCTAAGAACTATGTGAATTTACCAAGTAAAGACATCTCGAAATCACTTTGCACCTTTGTAGAAAACTTCTTACTTAGTCGATCATCATTGCTACCAAATATTATATCATCCTCTTTAGCTATTAGACATGCTTTAGTTGCTTCATCTATAACATATATGTCATTTGGAGCTCGACTTGATGTAGCCACAATTTCACCATACATGCCTTTCCTGATTTCACAGTTTGTGGAGTTGAATAGTATTGTGTGTCCTTTATCGCACATTTTTCCAACACTGAGAAGATTGTGATTCATGTTTTCAACCAATAAAACATTCTTGGCTAGAGCATATTTGCTTCCGAGAGTGACAGTACTTGATCCTATAACATTTGAAGATCCATCATTTCCAAAGGACACGGTTCCATCCTTCTTCTCTTTCAGAGATACAATTTTATTTCTATCTCCAGTCATATGCATTGAGCAACTACTATCAACATACCACACATATTTGTTATTTTGAGCTTTGAAAGCGAGAGCACAATTATCAGTCTTCTTCTTCTTCCATGTTCGTTCGTTCTGTGGCTTCAAAGATTCTTCTAGAGGATTTTCAAGTCTGTAGTCTTTGGCTATGTGTCCAAAGTTCTGACATTTATAACATTAAATATTATTTCTTAAATGTTAAAATCTATTGATGTTTCGTTGAGCCCTGAGAGGTTCATATTTGACTGATCTCCTTGAATTGTATTTGTAACAGTAACAGTAGCCATGAAAAATATGTTGGTACCTGGATGGAAATTTATGACCAAAAATATGTTGGTACCTGGATGGAAATTTAGAAATTTATGTTGGTACCTGGAGTACAACTTTATGACCAAATTTTCCACATGAGTAACAGTAGCCATAAAAAATATGTTGGTACCTGGATGGAAATTTTCGTCGAGGAATTTTCTTCCAAGGCTGTTCTTGTGAATCTTGTCCAATGAAGTCTACATGCATGTCAGATCTCATAGGTTCATTGTATTTTGTTGTAGAAGGTCTTGCTTCTTCTTCTTTGTAATTGATGCCAGTTCTATCGTTGTAAGATTGTTGATTGTTGATGAGTTCTTCCAATGCCCTTGAGCTGTTGGCATAATTTTGGATAGTTTTTCCTTTATTCACTTCCTCATGCAATGAGACTACTTCAGCTTCTAATTCTTCCCTTTCTTGGTTGCTTTCTTCTAGATTCTTTTGAAGTGACTCTTCAATGCATTTGTGTTCTTCAACTTCAATTTTGAGACCTTTAACTTGTTCTTCAAGAGTATTGGAACGAATCTTCTCTGCCTTGAGATCTTTTATAAGCTTGATTGCTTCCTTATAAAATTCTTCTATGGTAAATCCTTCTTCTTCGTTGTTCGATACCTCTTATTTATTGTGCTTGGGTTTATTCTTCTTGGCCATAAACAATACTCTCTCATTGGCTTCTTCTTCGCTATCATTGTCTTCATCAGATGATGAGCTATGTTATTTAGAAAGAAAGTTCCTTTTGGATCCTTGCTTGTTGAATTTCTTAAAGCCTTTCTTTCCTTTTGAGTTTCCATCACTTCTGTTTGGACATTTTGCTGCGAAATGCCCAACCTCATTATAGCCGAAACATATCAATGGAAGTTTACCTTTGAATCTTCCCTTACCAATTTTTAGTTTTCTCGTGAAGTAAGCATATTCTTCATCTGAAAGACCTTCTTCATCATCTCCCTTTTCTTCACACTTGCAGGCACATGTCTTTTCAATTGAAGGTTGTTTATCCTTATTGGTTTTCTTAGATGCAACGAACGCAGTTTCTAGATGCGAAGTACCCTCTTCTTCATCAAGTCTCATTTCATATGCTATGAGAACTCCATGTAATTGCTCTTTTCTGAGTTTTTCCATATTTGAACTGTATACCTTTGGGTTGAATCTTCCTGGTAACGTTCTAAGAATATTTCATATAATAGTCTTCTCATCAACTGGCTCTCCCAATCCTTCTAGAGTATTGGTTATTTCATCAACGTATTGGAAGTATGTAGCAATGTTGCAGTCTTCTTTCATTCTGAGATGCTCAAATTTTTCTCTATAGATTTGAAGCTTTGATTCTTTGACATTTGAGTCACATGCATATATATTCTCAATTTTGTCCCATACATTTTTGGTGGTTTTAAAACCCAACAGTTTATGATAAGCAGATTCAATAAGTCCACTGATAATAATATTCTTTGCTTTTGCATCATTTACCAAATTCTTCTTACCTTGTTCATCTGTGGTTGATGTAAATCCATTTTGAATAGTGTCCCATACTTCGTAACCTTGTGCCAAGAGATAGACCTCCATTATTCCTTTCTAGAGTGCATAATTATTTTCATTGAACAAAGGTACACCATTCTTGGTATGCACCATGACCTCCTTCCAGCAGTTAAACCGCTATGGAAGGAACCAAGCTCTGATACTAATTGTTGGAAATATTGAGGGGGGGGGGGGGTGAATCAGTATTCCTTTCAATTAGAGCATTAGTTAATCTTCAATTATTATTAGTGTTTGGAAATGATAGCAGCAAACAAGAGGAACAAAAATTCACATAGTTTTTAAGGTGGAAACCTACTCCGGGACAAAAACCACCTAATGCTTTTCTAATAATTCTTTAATATTCAACTCAAATTGAAAGTAAAGTGCCAACTTCCTAGAATCTAGAAAAGCATTCTTCTCCAGCTCCCACTGGATGGATGCTCCAATGCCCGAGATTCTTCAGCAGTCAACTGAATGGATGCCCCAACACCCAATGAGCTACAACTCACCCTAGCACCACCCTACCACCCTGTAGAAGAATAAAAGAAGAATGGACTCTCGTACCAGGAAAAATGGTCCACTTTACAATGATATAGAATGATGTAGAAGAAGAAGACACACTATAAAATAACCCCAACTATGACACAACCACCTAATGATGATCGTTGACCACCTAACACTACCTCTTCAACTCTTGGCAGATAGACACTAGTACAATTTGTACAATAATGTATTTACAATGACTTAGTACAATGATACCTTTATAATGATTGTATGCAGTGCTGCCCACTTGAAGACTTCATGTGATGAACTTCTTGTTGTTGTTATGTAACTTGGTTTCTGCTCTTATCATGCTACCCTCTGCTGCACCTTGCTTTGATCTGATTCCCTAGAATTTCCGGTCCTTTGCAGTCCTTGACAACACATGATCTAGCTTTTTCTTTGCCTTCTAGGAGCTCGATATTGAATCTGGTGTATCTCTGTTATTTCAGATCCCCAATATTAGAATTTTGGTACTATAGTATTCCTTTGAGTTCTATATCCAATGCCATAGGTCTGACCCAATTTGGATTCCTCAAGAGATAGTTATACCCAATCTATCACAATGCCCTAATTATGGACTGTTTCAGTAGAGCGAAATTGTACAGCGTACCCCGTGTCACTGTTTCTTCATTTGGCTCTGAAATTGATAGAGAGAAAACTAAATATTGTGCACTATCTGCAACATTTTATGGAATTCCAATCTGATACTCAGAGAGAGAGAGTTATGACGATTTTACCAAGGTCAGTTTTTTGAGATGAATTTCAGGAGCCTGCAAAAACACTGACTTCCACAGATCATATCTTCGAAAATTTTGCGCACCTTGATCTGAAATTTTCATAGACGCTTCCTCATGATTTTGGCTTCACCTCATAAAAATTTCTGCTTCTGAACCTTCATATAAAAAAATTTGGAACGAAAATTCCAGGATGACCTGTTTCAAATAATGAAATCCCTTGCATGAGGAGGATATGAGGATCACAATTTATATAAATTCTTAGGTTGAGAGGGGATTCAAAAAGTGAACGTGGGAGGGATTTTAGGAGCTTAAAAATATTAATTATGACTTTTCAATGACCCATGCCACAACCCCATGGGGTTTTAGCCCACTAATTGGGGGTACAAACTTCAAACATGAATATCTCTCAAACCGTGAAGAATTAAATGGCGTGCCATATATCAACGGAAACATCTCGAAAATTAGAAACCATATAACACCTTATTGAACTAGAATATATTAATTTTTTAGGTCAAAATGGCCATGCAATATTGGGTTAGCCCCTAGTGCTGCTTTGGTTTACATCAATGACAACCACTGATCAACAATCTCCCCCTTTAGCATTGATGGCAACACAAGTACTCCCCCTATGATCATGACACCTCTTCCTACAACATTATCTCCCCCTTTGACATCATTGGGAATGGGTAACTCCCCCTGAAACACAACCATCCTGCGGACCTATACACACTTCCACTCCTGCTTTATATTCTGTATAAGGAAAATATAATGAGAACTTAGGAGAATCCCAAGCTTCTGGCGAAGATATTCCAATGCTTGATGAGTACTCTCACGATCATCAACACTTCCTGCCCAATCTGCATCTATAAAGGAATGAATAATGAGATTTTTACCCTTGGGATACCACAATTCATATTCTGTTATTCCCTTTAGATATTGAAGAATTCTTTTGATGGAAATAATATGTGATTCTTTTGGTGCTGCTTGGAATCTTACTACTTGTCCAAATGCTTGCATAACATCTGGCTGGGAGGCTATTACATATAGAAGACTACCAATCATAGATTTGTACAACCTTTGATCCAAATCCTTATATGAGTCATCTATGCTCAATTTGCAACCTATCACCATTGGAGTAAGGATGGGTTTGCAATCTTCCATTTTAATTTTCTTGAGCATTTCCTTGATGTAATTGGCTTGACATATAAATATTCCTTTCTCTTGCTGAGATATTTGAAGCCCTAAGAAGTATTTGATCTCACCAAGTAAATACATCTCGAAATCACTTTTCACCTTTGTAACAAACTTCTTTCTTCATCGATTATCATTGCTACCAAATATTATATCATCCTCTTTAGCTATTAGACATGCTTTAGTTGCTTCATTCAGAACATATATGTCGTTTGGAGCTCGACTTGCTGTAGCCACAATTTCACCATACATGCCTTTCCTGATTTCACATTTTGTGGAGTTGAATAGTATTGTGTGTCCTGGATCACACATTTGTGCAAAATTGAGCAGATTGTGATTCATGTTTTCAACCAATAGAACGTTCTTGGCTAGAGCATATTTGCTTCCGAGAGTGACAGTACCTGATCCTATAACATTTGGAGATCCATCATTTCCAAAGGACACGGTTCCATCCTTCTTCTCTTTCAGAGATACAAATTTATTTCTATCTCCAGTCATATGCGTTGAACAACCGCTATCAACATACCACACATATTTGTTTTTTGAGCGTTGAAAGCGAGAGCACAATTATCAGTCTTCTTCTTCTTCCATGTTCGTTCGTTTTGTGGCTTTGAAGATTCTTCTGGAGGATTTTCAAGTCTGCAGTCTTTGGCTATGTGTCCAAAGTTTCGACATTTGTAACATTCAATATTATTTCTTAAATGTTCAAATCTATTAATTTTTCGCTGAGCCCTGGGAGGTTCATATTTGATAGATCTCCTGGAATTGTATTCGTTCCTAGGGTACGTGCAACATTATACATCTTTATGAAATTTTTTTCCACATGAGTAACAATAGCCATAAAAAATATGTTGGTACCTGGATGGAAATTTTCATCGAGGAATTGTCTTCCAAAGCTGTTCTTGTGAATCTTGTCCAATGAAGTCTACATGCATGTCAGATATCATAGGTTCATTGTATTCTATTGTAGAAGGTCCTGCTTCTTCTTCTTTGTAACTAATGCCAGTTCTATCATTATAAGATCGTTTATTGGAGATGAATTCTTCCAATTCCCTTGAGCTGTTGGCATAGTTTTGGATAGTTTTTCCTTGCTTCACTTCCTCATGCAGCGAGCCAACTTCAACTTCTAATTCTTCCCTTTCTTGGTTCCTTTCTTCCAAATTCTTTGAAGTGACTCTTCAATGAATTTTTGTTCTTCAAGTTCAATTTTGAGACCTTGAACTTGTTCTTCAAGAGTATTGGAACGGATATTCTCTGCCTTGAGATGTTTTGTAAGTTTGATTGCTTCCTTATAAATTTATTCTATGGTCAATCCTTCTTCTTCATTGTTTTATACCTGTTTTTTATTGTGCTTGGGTTTATTGTGCTTGGCCATAAACAATAGTCTCTCATTGGCTTCTTCTTCACTGTCATTGTCTTCATCAGATGATGAGCTATCTTCTTTAGAGAGAAAGTTCCTTTTGGATGCTTGCTTGTTGAATTCTTAAAGCCTTTCTTTCCTTTTGAGTTGCCATCACTTATGTTTGGACATTTTTCTGTGAAATGCCCAGCCTCATTACAGCCGAAACATACCAATGGAAGTTTACCTTTGAATTTTCCCTTACCAATTTTTAGTTTTCTCGTGAACTAAGCATATTCTTCATTTGAAAGACCTTCTTCATCATCTCCCTTTCCTTCACACTTGCAGGTGAATGTCTTTTCAATTGAAGGTTGTTTATCCTTATTAGTTTTCTTAGATGCAACGAATGCAATGTCTAGATGCGAAGTAACCTCTTCTTCATTAGGTCTCATTTCATATGCTATGAGAACTCCATGTAATTGCTCTTTGCTGAGTTTGTCCATATTTTCACTATATACCTTTGGGTTGAATCTTCCTGGTAACGTTCTAAGAATATTTCATATAATATTCTTCTCATCAACTGGCTCTCCCAATCCTTCTAGAGTATTGGTTATTTCATCAACGTATTGGAAGTATGTAGCAATGTTGCAATCTTCTTTCATTCTGAGTTGCTCAAAATTTTTCTCTATATATTTGAAGCTTTTCTTCTTTGACATTTGAGTCACCTGCATATATATTCTCAAGCTTGTCCCATACATTTTTGGTGGTTTTACAACCCAACAGCTTATGATAAGCGGATTCAATAAGTCCACTGATAATAATATTCTTTGCTTTTGCATCATTTACCAAATTCTTCTTACCTTTTTCATCCGTGGTTGATGTAAATCCATTTTTAACAGTGTCCCATACTTCGTCACCTTGTGCCAAGAGATAGACCTCCATTCTTCCTTTCCAGAGTGCATAATTATTTTCATTGAACAGAGGTACACCATTCTTGGTATGCTCCATGACCTCCTTCCAGCTGTTAAACTGCTATTGAAGGAACCAAGCTCTGATACCAATTGTTGGAAATACTGAGAGGGGGGTGAATTAGTATTCCTTTCAATTAGAGCATTAGTTAATCTTCAATTATTATCAGTGTTTGGAAATGATAGCAGCAAACAAGAGGAACACAAATGCACACAGTTTTTAAGGTAGAAACTCACTCCGGGACAAAAACCAGCTAATGCTTTTCTAATAATTCTTTAATGTTCAACTCAAATTGAAAATAAAGCTCCAAATTCCTAGAATATAGAAAATCATTCTTCTCCAGCTCCCACTGGATGGATGCTCCAATGCCCAAGATTCTTCAGTAGTCAACTGTGTTGGTGTCCTGTGTTTTGATAGTTTTGCAAATCAAAAGACAAGGCAACATTACAACCAATCTTTAGAGTTCTAGGATCTAGTCCTCCTGTTCTCAGAGAGGGATCTCTCAAATGTTTTTTTGCAAAGGTTTATCTTGTGTGCTTTGAATATTGGTTTTAGACTAATTATTAAGTGCAGGTGTTTGTTTATTTGTTTGGTTGGATTGATACCAGAGAACATGAAAGATCTAGGAAAGATATATAGAACGGAGAAACATCTGGTTCATTGCGCAATGGAGTCAAGAAGAGGTCATAACATACTCATCATTGGATATGGGATATCAGAGGGCAAATCTAACTTGGCCGTAGGATCATTTGGTTTTGGAATGAGATGGACATCAATGATTTGGAAAGAGAAGTTTAATGCTCAATGAAGTGAATTAGGAAACATAATTTGAACAATAAAGAGCTTTCTGATAGACAGGGCTAACCATGAATTCTACAAATCACACATTTAAGCAAACAATGATTCCAAAAAAACTTTTAAAATGAAATCTAAGATTCGGGGAACACCCTATTTCCTCAAAGATTTTATTTCAAATGACTTAGAAAACATAAAAGATTCACTGATAATTGTGGTCATAGAAGATGGAACACCTAACACATCTATGATTACAGCTATAAATACCTTCAAGGCAACTGTTTAACCAAGGACAAAGGGCAAGATCAGAACAAACCTCCTTGATTCACTTTAAACAAGAAACTTCAAAGGGAGACTTCAATAACAGGTTTTAAGTGGCAGCAAACAAGCAGGGAAAACCATAAATCATTCTGAAACCAACTATTCGAACTATTAAGGAAGTGAACGAGCATGAAGACTAAAGAGAGATATTAAAGACTCAAAAATACTTCAGCAGAAGAAAACATAAAACAGTGAAGGATGAACAGGTCTAAGGTGCTTCCAGGAGTCATTTCTTAGCCTAAAACTTTCAACCTACTGTAGTAAGAAGTTATGGAACATAATGAAAATAGGAGAAACACATTAAACAGTTCAGAATACTTCACCAATAGCCAAGCTCATGGATCCAATGATAGAGCCTTCTTAGTCACAAGCATGCAACAACATCATCAGGGCTTCCAAGACTTCAATTTCTTCTTCAACTTCAACAGACTATGTATTATTTCAGAGAGTTTCAGTATTACAACTAGTGATCAACCAACAACCAACCCACTTCTCATCTTCTACAGAAGTATTTATATAAGAATGAGGAGGTGAGATCTAAAAAAACATCTCCAGGGTAAATTAATACAGGCTTAGTGGCTTCTCGGCCTTTGAGGGGCTCAATGAAGAAATTTACAGGTGTTCGTCTGTATTAATGTCTTTACAATTAAGATTAAATCTCGGTGGGAGCTTTGTTGACTTCTAAGGCTTTGTGTCATGAATGAAATAACTCTACTGATATTTTATATTAAATTCCTTTGGCAAAATTAATTCTTCGGCTGCGTTGAGGCAAATATGTGATTGATCAATAACTTCGGCCTCTGTTTGAATGTTTTGAGGCACAGGTGGCTTTGTGGTAGCTGGGAGGAGTCAATTTTCCCCAGATGTGGCAGTGGAGGCCTTTCTGTCTGATAGATCATTATGATTTCCTTTAAATTTGATTTAATTTGGAGGATAAGGCTTTTGATAATCAATTTTAACCGTAATCCCCAAATTTGTCTTCAATCTTCTATTCTACTGCGCTCTTTTCTTCAACACTGATACTCTTTTAACTATGTTTTTAATAAAACAATGTCTTGTCGATGTGCAGGGCCACGCTGGGCTTTAAAGGCATCAATGCCCAAGAAGCATGTTGGCCATATGATGCAATGTTTTGTCCTTGATGGCAACCTACTTGATGAAGTTGTCCTTGATGGAAACCTACCTGATAAGTTGCCTATGATAAGAAACCTATGTGTTAAAGATGTAAGAATGATGTATCTCCATCAATGCCAAAGGAGGAACACTTGAAACAACAACAAAGAAAAGAGAAAATGAAATATAAAGCTGAGGCAATTTTAGAAGGGTTAGTTGATTGGAGATCTGGAAAGGCAGCAGAGACATCAGAGAAAACAGAGGCAAAGGAGATGACAAAGGAGTAGCACCTGAAGGTTAAAATTTGTGTGGGAATACCTTGCAGCTATTCTCTATAATTATGTATAGTATGAGTCTCTGCGAAGTTAAAAGGGAAACCCTGTTGAGGAATCATGGTGGTGGGATTCGAATTCCAGGTTGAGACCTTGTTGTAATGAAGAATTGGCTTAGTTTGATATTTGCAGTTGTGGAACTATTTGGTTGAATATCTGAGGGGTATCTCGAGTATCATGAGGAGAACTGATATATAAGCCGAAGCATCGATTCGAAAGGAATCGACGCTTTCAAAATCAGAGCATCTAGTTCAAGCGCCTGGATTACGTATGGAGGAGAGCATCTAGTTCAAGTGCCAGGATTACGTATGGAGGAACTCTGTGTCAGAGTATAAAAGAACCTTTTATGTATAACGGGTGGAACCTAAGTGCAATAAAGCCCAGATCATATAAACAATGATCAATGGTGTAGATTCATTGTAGGGGGGTGGCTACACAAAGTTTGCCACCGTACTCTAGGAGCCTCCACAATGACGCCATGAGGCATGACGGTTTATGGTTTTCATCGCACCACCTATGCAGAGTGAGCGGTATTTGAGGAGTTGGGAGCGATTCCATAGATCATTCAACATGTGGCGAGGTGGACCCATGGAAAACCACTTATCATTGTGCGCCATTGTGCGTTATCGTTCGACCCAGGATGCCCAACGATATTGATACATACCGTTGATTTGGGAAGATGCCGTTGGACGGTGGCTGTGTTCGAAAGGTGCACGAAGGATAACACAAGTACGGCATGCGATCGCGCATTATTTCCCGTTCAAGTTGCCCAAGCGATATCCGTTGGATTGGATGTTGCGGCACGATGGATCGTGAGCCCTTCGATCGGGTCGATTGTTAGCGCTGGGCCCCAGTTTAATTTATATTGCTCGTTGATTAAAGTTCAATTATATATTTTAAATTGCCAAAGGTTGTGGATAATGTTTATTTATCAAATTCCACGAATTTGATAAATAAAATTTCAATAAAAGAAGGAATACCATCAGCGGTTGGATGGTTTTGACTCATGGTTTTACTAAAAACAAAAACTATATAAGGAGAAGACGATTATTGTAGAAGGTGTGCATGCATAAGGGTGGTGAATGAATAAATTTCTCTAAGAAATATCTGCATGGATGAACTCTGTTCTTCATTGATATATCTGAATCTATGATGCACCTATGGATATAATCTAGAAATGATGAAACTCTACGATGATCGGCAAAAGAAATGAGGAAGACCTGACAGAAGTTTGATGAAGAAATTGAAGAAATATGATGGATGTAAGGGTTGAAGCCTTCTGTATGAAAGTGAAAGTATCCTGTCAGTAGAAGATGGTGTTAAAATCAGAGGGTTGGAGCTCCCTTCCAGTAGTGGCTGGAGAACGAGAGAAGGTTGTATCCTTTCTGCAGGTGGGTGCCTGCGTGCTGGTATAAGTCTGCGCCAACATAAAATTGTAAGAAGTTTTCTTTATAATGAATATTGAAGACCGAGATAACAACAACGGCGGTTTTCACCCGAATTGGGTTTCCACCTTAAATACAAGTGTTCATATGTGTGGCTTATGTATGATGGTTTGTTCTATTATTTCTATTCATACTTACTGCTTACTCTACATCTGATGAAAGAATGATGCAATGACCTAAGTAAAGACATAATAAGATCTCTGGACATACAAATTGGATTCAGTTTTAAGAGAAAGAAAAGTAAAAAAATTTCAGCCCTAAATACTGATTCACCGCACCCCCCCCCCTCTCAGTGTTTTTCCCAACAATTGGTATCAGAGCAGGTCCTTCTGAAAATGCTTAGCCGCTAGAAGGAAGATCAAACAAGATGAGAAATCAAGATGGAACATCATATATTAGGCCTCTGCTCTTTAACGGAAACAATTTAATCTTCTGGAAAACAAGGATGAGATCCTATCTTCAGTCTCTGGGAGTAGATGTATGGGCAATTGTTGAACAAGGATATCAATATCCAGTTGCAGTACCAACAGATCCGACGGAAAGAAAGAATTATGAAACAAATGCAAAGGTGGTCAATGCTCTATTAGGAAGTCTAACTGAATCAAAATTTGTCAAAGTCATGCAGCTGAATACAACTAATGCAATATGGGACAAAATCATTCTGAGTTATGAAGGTGATGCAAAGGTAAAAAGTGCTAAACTCCAAACTCTCAGAATTCAATATGGGAATCTAAGAATGGATAATGAGGGGAGCGTTGCCAATTTCTTTTTACGTCTTGATGATATTGTAAATCGTATAAGAAATCTGCGAGAAACAATAACCGAATCTACTTTGGTTGAGAAAATTTTAAGATCACTAACGACAAAATTTGAGTCAAAAGTTTTTGCTCTTGAAGAAAAGCAGGATCTTCAAAATATTACTGTGGTGCAACTTCATGGCATACTAACTGCATATGAAATGAGAAGAGGAGGATCATCTGAAGTCAAAGAAGTAGTATTTATAGCTTCTACAAAAGGGAAGGAAGTTAAAAAAAAAGAAGGAGCAGGATATATCTCAGAAGAAGATGAGGTAAATTTTGTAAAGAAACGTCAACTTGGCACAGGACGGTTCAGAGTTAAGCTTCCTTTCAAATGTTTTGATTGTGGAAGAGTTGGTCATTATGCTGCTAAGTGTCCTCATAAAGAAACACATAAAAAAGGGAAGGAAGTAGAAAGAAGGAATAAGAATCGGTCTAGCACTAGAAAAAGTTACTATACTCATGAAGATAGTGATGGGTTATCTGATAGTGAGGAATAATGTGAACAAGATCTTAGACTTCTCATGGCATTTGAAAAAGATTCTAAAGAAGAAAAGGATACTTTTGTGGATGCTCTAGAGGAAAATGATTTTCTTGATGAAAACAATCAACTCAAAATATGCTTAGAAGAGAGTAAAATAACCATAGAGACTCTGAAAAATCAGCTTGAAGAAAAGGAGAAACACAATGAGAAATTAGAGTGTGAAGTAGTAAGCCTAAGAAAAGAACTTGAGAAAGTAAAGACTCTGAATCTTAGATTTGCTAAAGGATCTGAGACCTTAGATGAGATTATCAAGGTACAATGTTCTCCTCTTATAAAGATAGGTCTTGGATATATCGGAGAATATTCTTAGGCTTCAGCACCAAGTTATCTAAAAGCAGCTACAGCTGGTATACAACATGCTGCCACTCAGCAAGGGAATAAAGAATCTTTACAGGTAAAGCATGATCATCTCAAATCAAAGAACACTAACAGGAATATCTTTCAAAGAAACACCAATCAACAGGTAAATTCAAGTAGAAGATTTCATGATCACAGAAATTTCTTCTTCAATGGACAATGTTTCTCATGTCACAATTTTGGTCATAAAGCTGTTCAATGTGTTGGATATAAAACCATCGTGACAAGAGAAGCAAGAAAGAAAAGGATTGATATTGAAACAAAGAAGAATACCTATAACAACTTTTCTCCTCTTCAAAATGAAGTTGAATGTGCTTATTGCAATAAATTTGGCCACGAAGAATCTGAATGTAGGAGCAAAATTCAGCCAAAAGAACATGTTCCTTCAATCTCTAAAGTATGGAAAAAGAAGGAATTACAGGTTGAAAATTGTGGCATAATGTTATTTGCAGAAGGTGAAGAAAATCAATGGTACATTGATAGTGGATGCTCAAGACACATGACAGGTGACAAAAACAAACTTCTTGCATATAGTGCTCTAGATAAGGAAAAGAATGTTACATTTGGAAATGATACTCCTGCGGTCATTAAGGGAAAAGGGTTTGTTTTTATAAAAGAAAAGGTGAAAGCTAATGATATCATGTATGTGGATGGATTAAAGCATAACCCGTTAAGTGTAAGTCAAATGTCTGATCAAGGAACTGAAGTTGTCTTTAGTTCAAAAGAATGTATGGTACGTGATCTTGATACAGGTAAAATGATTATAAAAGGAAAAATAACTCCAAGCAACCTGTATGTATTGAAGAACTGTAAAGAAAAATGTTACTTGAGTAAATCTTCAGAAAACTGGCTATGGCATAGAAGGTTGGGACATTTGAGCTTCTCTCAAATCAACAAATCAAGCAGACTTAAACCTGTTCGTGATCTTCCCAATATTACTCTACCTGAAAATACCATATGCAAATCTTGCCAATTCGGTAAACAAACCAGAGTACAATTTAATGCCAAGGAAGGATCATCAAGTAAGCCTCTTGAACTTATTCATACTGACATATGTGGACCTATGAGGAAAAAGTCACCACGTGGTGAACAATAATATATCTTATTTATTGATGATTTCTCTAGAATGTGTTGGATTGGGCTGCTTAAACGCAAAGATAAAGCATTTGAGAAATTTTAGATCTTCAAAGAACTAGTTGAGAATGAATTAGATCTAAAAATCAAGTGTCTCAGATTTGATCGAGGAGGAGAATATACATCAGATGAATTCCTTGAATTTTGTGAACAACATGGCATAAAAAGATAGTTTTCTGTAGCTAGCACTCCACAACAAAATGGTGTTGCAGAAAGAATGAATAGAAAAATTCAACAAATGGCTATAGCTACGCTTGATGATTCCGGAACACCTGACACATTTTGGGGAGAAGCAACACATACAGCAGTAAACATTCTCAACAAGGCACATGTTCGTGTAAATAGTGATAAAACTCCATATGAACTCTGGTATGGGAATCCTCCCACTGTAAAGAATTTTAGAATTTTTGGAAGCAAATGCTTTATCAAAAATAATGATGAAAAACTTGGCAAGTTTGAACCCAGAGCAGATGAAGGAATACTTCTTGGTTACTCCTCTAGGAGTAGAGCATATAAATGTTACAATAAAAGACTTCAGAAGATTGTTGAGTGTATTGACGTTGTTATTGATGAATCTCCTGTAGCTCCAAAAGAAGAAAAACAAATAACAGATGAAGATGATGATGATATATATCCTTCTACATCAAATAGGAATGATATAGACAGTGAACCCAATGAAGAAACTGAAGATGATTTATCGGAAAAAGTTCCATCCAGATTTTTTCAAAAGAATCATCCAGAATCTCAAATTTTGGGAGAAAAGGGATCAGGTGTACAAACAAGAAGGACTCTTGTGGGATCTTCTAGAAATCTGGCATTTCTGTCCACTATTGAACCACACAATGCCAGTTAAGCTAGCAAAGATAAATGTTGGATTCAAGCCATGAATGAAGAGCTTGATCAAATTGAAAAGAATCACACTTGGGAATTAGTACCAAGACCTCATGACAAAAATGTCATTGGAAATAAATGGATATTCAAAAACAAGTTAAATGAGAATGGGGATGTTATAAGAAATAAAGCTAGACTTGTTTGCAAAGGGTATGCTCAACAAGAAGGTATATATTTTGAAGAAATGTTTGCTCCTGTAGCTAGACTTGAAGCCATAAGAATGTTTCTTTCTTTTTCAAGCTTCCAACAAATCAAAGTTTATCAAATGGATGTTAAATCTGCTTTTCTCAATGGAGATCTAGAAGAAGAAGTTTATATAGAACAACCAGAAGGATTCATTTTGGGAAATGATGAAAATCTTGTTTGTATACTTGAAAAGGCTCTATATGGTCTCAAACAAGCTCCAAGGGCATGGTATTATCGTCTTGACAATTATCTTCATCAACAAGGATTTTCAAAGGGGTCTGCTGATAGCAACTTATACACAAAAATTGAAAATGACAAACTATTGATTATGGTTGTATATGTTGATGATATCATTTTTGGAAGTAATGAAGATTATATGAGTCAGAAATTTGCTTCTGATATGCAGCAAGAATTTGAAATGTCTTTACTTGGGGAACTATCATTCTTTCTTGGCTTGCAAGTGCAACAAGCAACAGATGGCATATTCTTATCACAAGAAAAATATCTTAAGCAAATATTAAAGAAGTATGGCATGGAAGATTGCAAACCTGTAAGTACACCAATGATAACCAGATGTAATCTCAGTTCTAATGATGATTCCCCCATGGTGAATAACCCAGAATACAGATCTATGATAGGAAGTCTACTTTATCTCACTTGGACAAGACCAGACATTATGCATGTAGTTGGGATTGTTGGACGATTCCAAGCTAATCCAAAAGAGTCTCACCTTCAGGTTGTGAAAAGAATATTCAAATATCTAAAAGGAACTCAAGACTTTGGACTACGGTATCCAAAGAATGCTAATCTTACTCTTCATGCATACACCGATGCAGATTGGGTTGGAAATGTTGATGATCGGAAAAGCACTAGTGGTGGTGCATTCTATATGGGGCCCCGGTTAGTATCTTGGTTCAGCAAGAAGCAAAGCTCTACTGCCTTATCTACAACAGAAGCAGAATATGTGGTTGCCGCATCATGTTGCACTCAACTTCTCTGGATGATGCAAACCTTACAAGACTTTCAAATCAAATGCTCACCTCCTATATCCAATCAAAAACATGTTTATTTTCATTTTTTCATACATATTTGAAAAAATCCAAAAAAATTATATAATTCAAATTTTTTTTGTAAACTTACCGACTGTGCCCCATGCTGTGCCTGGTGGAAGAACTAGATCTGGATCTCCATGGAAGTCCATCCCGGCATAGGGATAGTCGTCCACTGCGATGATTTGTTCTCCCCACCAAAGGAAGAACTCATCATCCCAGGTAGTCCAGGGAACTTCACTTCCCCCTAATCTCTTCATCATGTCCGTCCAACGGGCAATTCTTGGGTCCCGCGGGCTACTGATGGTAGAGATAACTCTGGGTCTCAATGCTGGTATCTTCTCAAAGAAGAATGTTGTCAAAATTGTACCGTAGCCTAAGTGTTTGGTCTTTGCTTGGCGGATTGAGGTCAACTGTCACTTCATGTTCAGTAATAGGGCTGTGCACCAATCATACACATGAGTCAAGCATTCTACTGCTATGCTCATTTGCGTCGTGGACGCCTGATGCAGGGAGGCAGATCCTGCCACTCTGCCAATGGTGAAAAGGAGGATTTTCATGTGCAAATCCCGTAAATCTTTAATAGCAATCTGAGTTCCAAATTTCTTGGAACCCTCTACGCAATACACATGGACATAGTCTTCCACGGTTAGCCCTCCCAGGGGCTTCCCGTGCAAGTCTAATGGTTCTCCCCTCCAGGAGAGTCCAGTAATAAAGTATATGTCTTCCATGAGATTGTCATCTTGTCAAAATTCATTAAATCATGCATTAGCCACGCATTTTTTGATTCGGACCTGCGCATACGCGACTTTTTCTTTGCACAGTCGCGTGTATACGCGACTTTCCTGTTATGAACCCGCGTATGTGCAAGTCCGCATTTTTTAGCAAGGGTTTTAATGGTAAAATTCACTAAATTTTAATTTCTAAACGGACAAAATGATTTGCAAGGATGATTGAGGAGCCTACCTGAAAATTCGGTGCGTTTCGACGATCGGTTGTTCTTGATTTGACAAAAGAAGTTTTTTGCTCCAGAGCACTTTTTTCCAAATCAGCAATGCAATAATGAACTAAATATGAGGTAATTTGTCTATTTATGCCTAAAAAGTTGAAAATTTTCGCAAAAATGTGTTATGCTCATTTTTTCGATCTATCTTAAGCTGCATAACTCGGATGCTTGGAAGTGCCCAGTTTGGTATGTTTTCAGGTACATTTTGACGAATTTGAGATTTTTCCCACTTTTGATCCATGATTACCGACTCGTCACGACAGGTATATGATCTTCACTGGCATAGAGGTTAGGGAAATCACTTTTCGCTACATCTTGCATACTAGCCTCCATACTGATCACTTGCCATACGGTCGATCCCATCAGGTCATGAGTATTACACCCATTTCACTCGCCGATTATTTAATCATGACTTGATGGTAGAGCCTTCCTTTACATGGGCTTCCTAGTTAGTTCCTCGCTATCACTTGTTGCCCATGCTGCGTTTTATGTAGGCTTGGGAGTCCTCTTTAGTCCTGCCATGTCTTATGTGTTGAAGCTTCATTCTTCTTCTTCATCACTATCATTTTTTCTGGCTTTTACCCTAGAGGCTCCCTGGTGTCGTTAAGTTGTATTACTGCATTGCATATTGGCTACTTGTTTATCCTGGCCTTTAGCCGGCTTCATTTGGACTCAATGTTTAAGCCAACTTTTGACCTTGACTTTCTGTACAAGTTAACCATTGCATGCACTTAGCTATTACGACTTGACACCTTTTTACCCATGGATGGAACGTTCCTCTGAGTATCGCTTACCAGTTTTCACCACCTTGCATTGAGCATAGGATTGTTCCAATCCCAGGAACTAGTGCATCTGATTTTTTGATACTCGTTCTATCCATTGTACCATAGCATTCTTTTATTATTTTTCAGGATTATGATATGAAAAAGATAAAAAAATCAAATATAACAAAAAGAGCGGGAACGGGATGTATCTTCGTTGTTTTGATGGTAGTACAGAGTCAGTTTGTCGCCCTTGAACAAAGCACATATACTTATATATATTTCCTTCATTTCGGATGGTTTTAGTTTTGACCTAGGTTCAACCTTTACCTCGTTTCACTTATCAGTTCTCCCTCGGTTGGTTATCTCTTCCAATCATATGGAGAGTTTGTTTTGCATCTTGCATAACAGACTTATACAGTGTCACTTTTACTGCCATGGTCATCATGAGTCGTGCTTTTGTTCAAGGGAAGTCTAACTAGAGTCGGCCATTCTGCGGTGTCTCTTGACTCATTATTTAGTCGGCCTTCTCGGTCTTGTCAGTATCTTGTTCTATCACATCAGATGTTTTGGTCTTCTGCTCGTGCTGGTTTGAGAAGGTCCCCATTGAATTCTTGCTGGTGGGTTTGTCTCTTATCGACTACGACACATTGCTCTGAGAGCAAACCTAGAGCCGCACCCTGGGCCTATTTCCATGATTGATAGGTGACCTTGTGCTCAGAATTTGATCATCATTATGGGTCTTTGACTGAGTGGTTTCCCCCGTGTTCGACGTCAACACACATTATCACACTTGGGATTCGTGCAGTACCTTGATTTCCATTTGACCCTATCGGTGGATTTCTCGCCTCTGTGTCAGCTTTCATTATTGGTTGGTTCAGAGGGTTTCTTCCGTGCGCTAGCTTCATCTTGTGCATGTCGGAAACGTACTTCGGATTTGGTTCCATCACTCTACTTTGTCTGATTCCTTCCAAATCTTGGCCTGCGGGTTACACTCGCTGGACTGATGTGGGATGCCTTAATGCCTTCCTTCCAGTAGATCTTTTCCCATCGACTCCGACTCATTGCTCTGGGAATAAGGTCTAGAGTCTTTTTGTTAGTACCTTAGGGTTTGCAGTCATCAGTGGCAGACTCTTCGCTATCGACAGTGGGGATTCATCATTGCCTCCTGATTGGTAGATTCTTTCAAGTGTTCAACTTCAACTCATTCATTCGCACTTGTTAGATTGTACTGGGGCACCTTGACGCTCATTTTCATTATTGGTGGGTTGTCTCGCGTTGGTTAACAGTATACATCATTGACCGGTAATCCAACGATTTCTCACATGGTCGAATTCAACTCATTTATTCCCATTGTGTAGAATTGTGCCATAGTGATCGGTGAAGACCTTGAGTTGCATCAGCATTTTTCGGTTCACTTTTGACAGTCCATTCAGTTTCTGCCAATGATGCCGTCCACCCTTATATGTTGCAGTTCAGTACAGCAGCATCCTATATGTTGGCTCCCGAGTTGCGTGATAGTACTATTTGTTCCACCCCTTATGATTTGGTACTTGGAGATTCAGTTACTTATTTGATCAGACATCCAGTTGCAACATCTTTGATCAACTTTTTATATGTGATACTTGGACATTGATTCAGACTTATATTTTCGGACCATGCTCAGATGATTCATTGTGTACTTTTAGTTCAGTTATACTTGTATACATGTTGGATCTATTCAGTACTTTCTATATGATGTATTTTTGACTGAGCATGGGTATGCCTGCCTTAGCATGAGTTGAATCTCTATTTTCTTTCATTGGTTTTTGGCAGGCTGAAATCTGGTGAAGTCCTCTCTTGTCCTTGCGAAGTTCTTTCTATGTGCATAATACATTTCGGCCATCATGTACCCCTTATGACCTCATATATTAGGGGGCATCTGTTATAGCATCATTTCTCACCTTCATATGATTCATGATTGCTTTGATGGTTTTGGGCACCCATTCCTACAGACTTGGACAAATTCACTTAAAAACAGTGTAAAAATCCCCATACGCGATTATGCCCGTACTTTTCCGCGTGTATACGCGAGTCCAACTGCACTTTTCCGCGTATGCCATTAAAATTATGAAAAAATATATAAAAATTCCCTATTTTCGGGTTGGGTTGATGGTTACTCAGGTAGTTCAACCACCCCAGCACGTGGCCAACTGTTTCCAACTATTGAAACTACTTGGAGGGAGTATAAAAGCCCCTCATGTGTATGGCCTAAGGGAGAGAGAGAATTATTGATATTATACTCTGTTGGTATTCCCTATCCAAGTCTGAATTCCCATGCCTCCTGCACTTCCCAGTTCATTACAAGAAACCTTTGTTTCTTGGAGATGCTCATTCCTTTATATGTCATCTCGTATGCACCAGTTCGGAAGGAATCTTAGCGAGGCAAGGGTGGGACGGATCCGGACGATGGTCTGCTCGAAGATCGTGGAAGGATTCAGGTGATCTCTCCACTTGTTATTTCTGTACATGCTATTTATAATACAGAAGTACCATCTTGTTCCCGAAATATACGTGTTAGTGTCTGCTTACATATATGAGAAAATTGTTATTTAAGCATTCATTATGGTTTATCTAATATTTCATATGGATTTCACTAACATTTAGAGTAGATATATGCTGTACAACCAGTTCTTCGTGCTTGTTTATTCTTGTCTTTTAGGTTAAGAAGGAAGAAGGGTTGCTGGGGGTTTGGACCCCGCGGGATCTGCTTCAACCGTAGGACCTACGGGTAACTTCCTCGATCTACTCTATTTAGTTTTTCATGAACATGTATGGTTGTGTGAGTCCTTCTTAAGTAGCATGCCCCTGCTCTGTGGAGGTTTAAGCCCAACAAACCTCTAGGGTGATTTTCCCTGAAACAGCGTGATAACACAAGTGCCATCAGTATCTCAAAGAATCCTGTTATGCATTCCAAGACCAAGCACATTCCCATCAAGTATCACTTCTTACGTGAACAAGTGCTTGAACAAAATGTGAAGTTGGAATATGTGCCTTCCAAAGAACAAGTTGCTGATATATTTACCAAACCTTTACCCAGGGAAGCATTTGAATATCTCAGATAGAAGCTGGGAGTAGTATCTTCCATGCAAAAGATCAGATCTACTTAAATACAGAAGGTTAAATTGGATACGCAGATTTCCTGAAGGACAAAAAACAGCGTATGGGTGGTTGTTGACAAATATTTCTGGGTCAGCATTCGTCAGCACAGCTGCGGTGTTGTTTGGTATCTTTGGTGGTGTTCCTATTTTCATAATTGTGTTTCATTCTCTGATTTTTTTGACGAAGATACCTTGATGATTTGATGTTGAAAGTGTTCAGGATGAACAAGCTAAGGGGGAGCCTTGGTCATATGGAAAGGATGCATTTTTGGCATTCTAATTATTTGCTGTGGTCTAATCTCATGCTTGAGATTCTTTCGTCTTGATTTTATAAGTTATCTCTATAATGTGGTGAAAAGGTCATGTTGAGACCTATGATGTAAATTGTTATATTCAAGACTTCTTCAAGTTTGTAAACCCACTTGGTTGGGTACTTGAGTCTCATGTGTAACTCCACTTGGTTGGATCCTTGATGTAAGTATGAGTCCTTGGTGACAGGAAAGGTCATAGAGTCACATACTTCATTGAAAAACATGTTTGAAGATTCAGCGTGAACTCAGGGGGAGCATGGTAACTTTAGTGCACTTCAGATCTACAGAGCTCTTCTGTCTACAAGAAAAGAAAAACCTAGTTTTGGTTTTGATCTGTCATTTTCCCTTGATGTCAAAGGGGGAGAGTATCATGGTGTTTGAATAATGGTTATAATCATTGTATCTATCTGTTGTGGTGATCAAACACCATCATGGTTGCCATCAAGTCCAAAGGGGGAGATTGTTGGCCATATGATGCAATGTGTTGTCCTTGATGGCAACCTACTTGATGAAGTTGTGCTTGATGGAAACCTACCTGATAAGTTGCCTATGATAAGAAACCTATGTGTTAAAGATGTAAGAATGATGTATCTCCACCAATGCCAAAGTAGGAGCACTTGAAACAACAACAAAGAAAAGAGCAAATGAAATATGAAGCTGAGGCATTTTTAGAAGGGTTAGTTGATTGGAGATATGGAAAGGTAGCAGAGACATCAGAGAAAACAGAGGCAAAGGAGATGAAAAAGTAGTAGCACCTGAAGATTAAACTCTATGTGGGAATACCTTGCAGGTGTTCTCTGTAATTATGTATAGTATGAGTCTCTGCATATGAAGTTAAAAGAGAAACCCTGTTGAGGAATCATGGTGGTGGGATTCGAATTCCAGGTTGAGACCTTCTTGTAATGAATAACTGGCTTAGTTTGATATTTGCAGTCGTGGAACTATTTGGTTGAATATCTGAGGGGTATCTCGAGTACCGTGAGGAGAACTGATATATAAGCCAAAGCATCGATTCGAAAGGAATCGACGCGTTCAAAATCAGAGCATCTAGTTCAAGCACCAGGATTACGTATGGAGGAGAGCATCTAGTTCAAGCGCTAGGATTACATATGGAGGAACTTTGCATCGGAGTATAAAAGAACCTTTTATGTATAATGGAAGGAACCTAAGTGCAATAAAGCCCGGATCATATAAACAATGATCAATGGTGTAGATTCATTGCAGGGGGTGGCTACCCAAAGTTTGCCACCGTACTCCAAGAGCCTCCACAATGACGTCATGAGGCACTACGGTTTATGGTTTTCGTCGCACCACCTATGCGGAGTGAGCGGTATTTGAGGAGTTGGGAGAGATTCCATAGATCATTCGACACATGGTGAGGTGGACCCACAGAAAACCGCTTATCACTGTGCGCCATCGCGCGTTAACGTTCGACCCAGGATGCCCAGCGATATTGATACATATTGTCGATTTGGAAAGATGCCATTGGATGGTGGCTATGTTCGGAAGGTGTGCGAAGGATAACTCAAGTATGACGCGCCATTGCACGTTATTTCCCATGCAAGTTTCCCAAGCGATATCCATCGGATCGGATGTTGCGGCGCGATGGAACGTAAGCCCTTCAATCGGGTTGATTGTTAGCGTCGGGCCCCAGTTTAATTTATATTGCTCATTGATTAAAGTTCAATTATATATTTTAAATTGCCAAAGGTTGTGGATAATGTTTATTTATCAAATTCCAAGAATTTTATAAATAAAATTTCAATAAAAGAAGGAATACCATCAGCGGTTGGATGGTTTTGACTCATGGTTTTACTAAAGGCAAAAACTATATAAGGAGAAGACGATTATTGTAGAAGTTGTGCATGCGTAAGGGTGGTGAATGAATAAATTTCTCTAAGAAATATATGTATGGATGAACTCTGTTCTTAATTGATATATCTGAATCTATGATGCACCTATGGATATGATCTAGAAATGATGAAACTCTACGATGATCGACAAAATAAATGAGGAAGACCTGACAGAAGTCTGATGAATAAATTGAAGAAATCTGATGGATGTAAGGGTTGAAGCCTTCTGTATGAAAGTGAAAGTATCTTTTCAGTAGAAGCTGGTGTTAAAATCAGGGGGTTGGAGCTCCCTTCCAGTAGTGGCTGGAGAACGAGAGAAGGTTGTAGCCTTTCTGCAGGTGGGTGCCTGCATGTTGGTATAAGTTCACGCCAGCATGAAATTGTAAGAAGTTTTCTTTATAATGAATATTGAAGACTGAGATAACATCAGCGGTGGTTTTCACCCGAATTGGGTTTCCACCTTAAATACAGGTGTTCATATGTGTGGCTTATGTATGATGGTTTGTTCTGTTATTTCTGTTCATACTTACTGCTTACTCTACATCTGATGAATGAATGATGCAATGACCTAAGTAAAGACATAATAAGATCTCTGGACATACAAATTGGATTTAGTTTTAAGAGAAAGAAAAGTAAAAAGTTTTCGGCCCTAAATACTGATTCACCCCCCCACCCCATCTCAGTGTTTTTCCCAACATTGATAAAACGTTGAATCCGACCCTTGCGAATGGTCTCCATTGATAAATCAAAGGCACAGGAAACGTCTTTCCCAGCCTTCGGAATTTCTTTCGAATAAATGGAAAAAACCATTAATCCCTGCAAAATACACAAAATATTAGAAAATCCTGCGTTTTTAGGTTTAACTGCTTTGGAGGCTTCAGGGAGGAGCGTGGTCGTTGGATAGAAATCATCTGATGGTGGAGATTTATTTAGAGGAGGTTAAAGAAAAGCAGGGAAATGAACAAGTTGGAGTGATTTTGGACCGTCCGATCTGGACACGTGGACGGTCCAGATCCAATCGGAGGATCGTAATCGGGGGATCGCAATCGGGGGTGGCAAGAAAATGCACCGATTGAAAGTTGTGATGCGAGTCAGCGCAGACCATCGATCTAAAGATTAGATGTACGGTGGAGAAAGAATCGGGGGAAAATCTGATCAGGGGAAGAAATATAATGCAGTGATAAAAAACTCTGATGTGATGAAGCACTGGCCGTCAATCTGTAGATCATATCGATGGCGGAGAGTGAAATGGAGGGGTTCAAAGTGGAGGTAAGACTTGTGATTGGAGGGAATGAGAACCGTTGGATCTCGGAAGGCGGAGAGGAGATCAATGGCGGACAGTAAATCGTGGTGGGATATATATATAAAGTGGATAGGCGCCCGACTGCGGGGCCTTTAGTTATATGGAACGTGATGGGCCCGGGGCATATATATTCAAAAGAGCCAATCGTAATCAGAGCCTCGGGCTTGGTCTTTTTAATCTACCCATTAAACTTTCCCGATGCGATAAGCGCCATGGGATTTTTAACTCTCGGTCCTGGGCATAGGGTATATGAAATGAAAAGTGGTGGGGTGGAAATATAATACAGGGACTCAATCGCATCAGAAATTTTGATGCGGTCTTTCAATCAACCCATTTGGATTTCTCCGATGCGATTGCGCATTCGGTAATTTTAATCTAACCATTTATATTTAACACGTGACTTTATCTCTTTAGACAAAAACTTTGGATAAATGGGTTTTATGACTTTACAAAGAAAAAGGCGATCAGGAATGGATTTTTACAAGGTTTTTTAAGCGCCAAAGGTTGGTTCATGGGTTACGGTAAGGCTAAAAAAGTGATTTTTAAACCTTACAAAATGGATTTTCATGAACGGAAGAAGGGAACTTATGAAAAATAAAGGATTTCTATGGAAAGAAAGGGGTAACAAGTGAAGGTTAGTTCGGTGGTGGGAGGAGGGAAAAAAATTCTTTGCAGCAATATTTTACCTATGGAAACAACAGAATTTCAGAGTACGAAATGGAAACAACAGGGAAGATTTTTAAGACTAATGACCAGATGCCTTTATGAGTCTTTAAGCGGTAACACTTTTTTGCAATAAAATATGTTCCTTGAAGGCTGCAAAATCATTTAGCCACCTTGTGGTATAACAAATTTATAGGTGGCTAACAGTGGCTCCACATGGGGATGGTGCCTTCTTGAAGGCATCAAGAACTTCACACTTGCTTTCTCTGGGAGGCTGATTAGTGCCTAATCCATTGGGCTACCTTTCTTTGATTGAATGATCTTCTTTCGCTCTGGAAATGCTAACAACCATGGAAAACAATGGATCTTCATCAATACAAACTTTCTCGCTACCCAATCCTATTGATCTAACATTTTTTCTTCATTAGAGTGCACTTGGATTGGCAAACTCTCTTTCAACATTTTTATTCTTTTTTAAAGAAAAAAGTCTAATCTAATTCTACTTCTTATTTCTCCATGGAATTAGATTAAACAATTGAGCCCATATGCTTCTCTACCTAATCTACTAATATGTTAGGATTAAATAGTCTAACAGATTTTTATTCTTCTAATTTATAAAGCATAAAATTAAAAAACATACAAGTTAGGATTAAACGGTCTAACTTGATGCTGATCTATGGCATAAAAACAAGCTACACATAGATTATTATTTGTAGAAAATTAAATCAAAATGAAGAAGGCCTTTAAGATCTGAAAGTTTTAAGAACATCCTTCTCTTTTCTTCAGCTTTGTTTTTAAACTTGTTTGAGCTATTTTTCTTTTGTTATCTGGTTCAGGTTTTGAGATGATTAGAACCAGTTTTACCCTGTTTTGTCTCAGAAATTTAAACAGATGTGAGTCATTCTTTGTTTGGAAACTTAGGTTCAGATTTTGAGCATGTTTGAACCTTTAATTTCCAACCTAATCTACCTACTGATAAGCCAAGATTAAATAGTTTGGCAAATCGAATTCACTATCCTATCAGCAAAAAATTTAAATCTAGCTAGTCAAGATTAAACTGTTTGACTAACTAGAAGTGTGTTTTTTAGGAGTGGCATTTAAGCTTGCACACTTTCAGATTTGTTTCTCTTTTTGTTATGGGGCTATACCTTTATTTTTTTTACTATCTGCCCTCTTTTCTTTCTTTCTTTGTTTTTGTATTTTTGATTTTCATAACTTTGAATGCAATGTTCAGACTATGATATTTACAATGACAAAATAGAATGCTTTGAAAATTATGATTCTTGGTAGAAGTAATGCTTGAGCATTCTGCCATTGATAGGACCTCCATATAGATCTTCCCCATTGAATTCTTTCAAGAAAAATGCATTGTGACCCCTCTCAGCATGAATAATATAGGGACCTTTCCACAAGTTCTCAAACTTGCCATGTTTTTCCTTCTCTTCTCTCCTTGAATCCCATTCAAGAACGACATTTCCAATTTGGAAATTGTTTGCCTTGGTCCTTTTTTCAAATAGCTTCTTCATATTTTCTTGGACTAACTGTGTTCTTTCATAAACTTCTTCTCTGGTCTGCTGCAGATGGATGGTTTGATTGATTCTCCTCTGCATATCATTCTCTTCAATCTGCACTTCTTGAAGGAGTTTCATAACTGGAATTCCTAATGAGGTGGGAAAAACTGCGTCCATACCATAGACTAGCTGATAGGGGGACATGTTTATTGATTTCTTTGTAGTTAGCCTATCAGCCCATAAGGCATGAACTAGTTTACCGTGCCATGATTTTTGATTCTGCTCCAACAATTTTTTAATGATATTGATGAGGCTCTTGTTTGAAGATTTAGCTAATCCATTTCCTTGGGGATAGTAAGCAGTGGAGTGGCCCCAGGTTATGTGGTATTTGTAACAGAAATCAACCATCTTCTTAGACTTAAAAGCAACGGCATTGTCTGTTATGATTTTTCTGGGACAACCAAATCTGGATAGGATATTTGTTTCAAGGAACTTGATAATGACAGAGTCATTAGCATTTTTGGAAGGTATAGCTTCTATCCATTTGCTAAAGAAGTCAGTGGCTGTGAGGATCCACTTATGCTGAGCTGAGGAGGATGGATGGATTTCCCCAATGAATTCTAAACCCCATTGTTGAAAAGGTGCCTCAAATCTGATAGGATGTAAGGGTAAGGGAAGTTTTCTTTTGCCATCAAAATTTGACACTTATGGCAAGACATGACCAACTTTTGAGTGTCTGGGAAAAGGGTAGGCCAATAGTAACCAGATCTAAGAATTTTTTTTGCTGTGGCCTTCTAGTAGAGGTGACCTCCACATTCTCCATCATGCAACTCATGCATGATTTTCCCTACATCATCTTCAGGTAAACATTTAAGAAAAATTCCAACAACATTTTTCCAATATAATATCTCATCCAAGATACAAAAACTCAAAGCCTTTTGTTTCAAAAATCTAGCTTTAATTTTGGACAAAGAAGGAGGGGCATTTAAATATAAAAGCACATAAATAATGTCAGCATACTAAGGAGAATTCATAAATGTTTCTTCAATAAAAGGAGCAGTGGATTCTTCGATTTCTTCCAACACATCTACTATGTTGATGTCTAGTGCTTGGAAGTTAGACTCAACCATAAGTTTTGCTAACCCCTGCCCTTTAACTAGTTTGGTGGGTCTGATTTCTAAGTCATATTCAAGAATAGTTGCAATCCATTTTCCCATTTTACCATCAGGGTCTTGACTTAGAATGTCCTTGACAACAGCATGTGGAACAAAAGCGATTATGTGAGAGTGTAAAATATAGACCCTAAAGTATTTTAATGCTTTCAATAATGCTAAGGCTTGCTTCTCCATGATGTTATATTTGAGAGGAGAATCTATTAAAGCCCTACTAAAGAAATATATTGGTTGTTCTTGCCCCAAGTCATTCTTTTGAAGTAATACTGCAACTATGGTCTATTCAGATGCAAAATAAAAGATATAAAAGTCTTTGGTGAAATCTGGACTAATCAGGACTGGTGTTTGAGTAAGAGTTTTTTTGACCAGTTCAAATGATTGTTTAGCTGGTAAAGTCCATTTTACACCTACATCTTTCTTAAGAATGTTTGTAATGTTTTTTAATAGCTTAGCAAGGTTGGGGATGAACCTCCTCAGAAAATTAATCTTTCCAATGAAAGATTGCAATTCTTTGAGGCTTCTAGGATGGCTGATCTGCAATATGCCATCTATCCTTGTAGGGTCAATTTTTATTCCCTCTTCCAAAATTAAATGGCCAAGAAGTTTACCTTATTGGATACCAAAGAGTGTCTTCTTGGGATTCAATGACAAGCCAAATTTCCTACACTTCTCAAAAAATTTTCTTAAGTGAATCAAATGTTCCTCATTAGTCTTTGAGAAAAAGGTTATGTCATCAAGGTAAATGATTATGAAATAGCCAATATCTTCAGAGAAAGCTATGTCCATGGCCCTTTGGAAGGTGGCCCCTGCATTCATCAATCCGAAAGGAATTTTGACATACATAAAGGTGCCCCAAGGTGTGGTAAAAGCAGTTTTGATTTGATCACTTGGGAGTACTAACACTTGGTTGTAACCTAAGAACCCATCTAAGAGGGATATTATTTTAGACCGAACTACCCTTTGGAGTATATGGTCCATCTTGGGTAAGGGGTAGTTGTCTTTTAAATAGGCTCTTTTTAAATTTCTGAAGTCAATACAGAGGCTGATTTCCCCTGTTTTCTTTCTAACAGAAACCAAGTTTGATACCCACTTAGAATATCTAATTGGTACAATGATCCCAGCAGCATGCATCTTTTCGATTTCTGCCTTAACTAAAGGGAGTAAAAGGGGGTTTATTCTCCTTATTTTTTGTTAAAAAGGCTTTTGATTTTCCTTCAAAGGAATTTTATGTTGGATGATGTTGGTATCGTATGATTTTAGGTCTTTGTATCCCCAAGAAAAAACATCTTTAAACTCTTTGAACAGCTCTATGTACTGCAGTTTTATGTGAGCTAGGAGAGTGTTGGACATCTTGATCATCTTGGGTTTTGCTAGACTGCCTATGTTATGCTCTTCTATATTTGTTTCCACAAGCTCTATTCTTGGTTCTTTGGCTACATCATTAAAATCAAAAAGGTGTTCTAAAGGTGCTATACCTCTTGGAATTTTATCATTTTTGCATTGTAAAACCTCCAAGTCTTCTTGGTCTGTGTTGTCAGCTATCTCTGCTTCAAAATGATTTTCATAATGATTTATATCAGCAGTATATGTTATTTCAACTTCTGGGATTTGTTCAACATATAAGCAATTTTCTTTATGGCTGGTTTCTGATATTGGTATGTTGAAATCATTTTCTAATTTCAAGAAATCATCTATGTGTTTTTCAGAATCAAACAATTGCTAGTGATCTTCGTTGTCAGGCACAATAGGCCTATGTTTTACGTTCACACTGAGTTGTTCATTTATTTTGGGTATATGGCAATTTCTGGCATTGAAAGAGAGTTCGTTTGCCAGACGATTCAGTTCTCTTGGAATGAAAATAAGTTCATACTTCTCAAAGGTTTTCAATAGATCAAGGGCAGCGTTTCAATATTCCCTAAGTCTTGGATTTTTAGCTGAGTATTCTCCTTTGATTTGTCTTATGATAAGTTCAGAATCTCCTAAGATTGATATCCTCTGGGCTTCTAACTGTTTAAGTAGTTGTAAGCCTAGGATAAGTGCTTCATACTCAGCAATATTGTTAGTGCATGGGAAATCCAATTTGTATGAAAAACTCTGTTTTGTATTTTGAATCCACACACCTGCTCCTGCACTTGTTTTATTACAAGATCCATCAAAGTTTATTCTCCAAAGTATGTCATCCTTGTTTTCATTCTCTCGTTGCTGTTGATTTTCAGTGTTTTGCATTTGATTGAGGGGAAGATTGGATTGTTCTAGTGAACTGATTGGGTCTATGTTTTCTTTATCTTGTTGAGTAATTTCATCTTCGTTACATAAGATAAAGGAATCTAAACTTGATCGAATAGAATAGATTGGAGAGTTTTTTGGTTTTTCTATGTTGCTCACCATGTACTTCATGTGAGATTCCCTATATAGTCTTCTGTTTTGGTTAAAAACGGGAATGGTGGCATAAGACATGTCCATTTGAAGGCTCCCCTGAAGTTTGGTTCTCGAAGATCTTGATAAGAGCATGCCATACTTAGGGGGAATTTCGGCTACAAATATGTCCATGACTAAACTCTTAGCAGGGATTTGGGATAAGTTAACACACAAATCTTTGATTAAACCCAAACATTTGACTCTGCTTGAGTCAAAGGAATACAAATATTTGTATGGTTTAGTAATTTCTAAGCCTAAGCTTTCCATCACTACCTTTGGCATTAGATTGTGTGAAGTTCCAGAGTCTAACATGGCATTATGTAAGATTTTCTCATGTATGTTCAAGCTAACATAGAAGGGAGGGACAACCCCTTCTTGGTATTTTCCTTCAACTTCTAGACCAAACAACAACTCAGGTTTGTCATCTATAAAGTTTAAAGTGTCAGTATCACTTCCTAAGTTCAAAGCTTTCAAAACTTGGTTTTTATACACCTCTTGGGTTACTAGTTCAGCTAGGGGGGTGGTAATTTTTATCTTAGCAATCTCTCCCTCAAGGTTGAAAGGAATAATTGACTTGTTTGTATTTAAATCTGTTTTTTCAATTGAATTCTTTTCAGCAAATTTGATTTTTTGAACCTTTTTTAGACTGGTAATTGGGACAGTTTTATTAGGACCACTAGATGAAGTGCTAGGGGTACTCTGTTCAACGTTTTGCTGGACACCTTTATCTTTGTTTAAGTCTAGTTTCTTGGCCAAAATGTTGGTTTTCTCTGCTGTCTTTTTGGGCTGGTTTTCTGCGTTTTTCTTGACAGCAGTGATAGTGGTCTTATATTTTGAATTATCTATGTTTCTCTTGCTCCTAAGATCATACTGTTTGTGTGCCTCCATTATTGAATTTTCAAAACCCAATCTATAGTCATCGGAATCTTCATAGGTGTTTGTATTTTGATCAGATGAGAAGAAATCTTGTTCTTCCTCAGTGAGGAAAACATCATCCCCACTGTCTGATCCAATCAATTTTACATGAGATTCTTCCAACCTTTCCAACTTCCTATCTTCCTCATATTGATCTACATAGTTCTGTTGAAAGGGATGTCTAATCTGTTGGTCACTTTCTTTTTGCTTATCTTGATTTCTGTCCCTTCTATAATTCTAATTTCTATTTATGTTTTGGGAGTTGTTCTTATTGTCTCTTGGCTGTGTTCTCTCAAGTATGCTCATCCTTTTCATGATCTCTTCCAACATATGTTCTGTTTTTGAGCTAGATGTGGAGGGTGTAACGTCATCTTTATAAGTTACCCTCTTCTCTGATCTCAACGTAGTTCTTTTCTCAATTATGTTTGCTTCTACGCTCACAACTCCTTTTTGCATGTATTCTAAGGTTAAGTAATCCCTCTCCCTTAACTGATACATCATGTCAACATCAAGGCCTTCAAGATATCTTACTAAGGTCATGCCTTTAGGAGGTTTCATGTGAGGTGGAAGAGCATTGTAAATGCTATTAAACCTAGTGGAGTAGTTAGGAATACTCTCTCCTTGATTTCTCTTGAGGCTGCTATATTCTGCTAGTATTTGAAGAGGATTCTTTTTGAGTTCCCATTTGTTGATAAATGTTTGATGCAAGGTAGGGAGATCATTAATGCTATTAGGAGGTAAGTTTTTGAACCATTTCTTTACATCTCCTCCTAAACTCTGGGCGAAGATCCTCATCTTCACAGTTTCTTCTTCTATATCCATGTAATCAAATGCATCTTCGATCCTATCTACATGATGTTGGGCTGTTGTAGACTCTTTTCCAGTGAAGTGAGGGATTTTAGATTGGTAATCATTTGGTAAGGGACGTAGAGGTTTTGGTAACACTAATGGGGCATACCACGTTGCCATGGCTAGAAATAAGGGTGTATTTACAAGAGGTGTATTTACAGTAGTGAAAGTGGGATGAACAGGACTGTTTTGCATAATGGTAGCATGAAGTGGAGTGGAAGAAATACTTGGCCAGCAAACTGATTTTCAGCGGACTTGTTATGGAAAAGGCTAAAGTGATAAAGAAGCTGGGAATCAGGAGGAGTGGAAGGTGAGGCTTCTCTACTAAAGCTTTGTTGCAAATCTACAATATCAAGGTCATTTTGGTTTAAGTCACCTTGAGATCTGGTTCTAAAGATGCTCTTTGTATGACGTAAATCAAAGTGTGAATCCTCTAAGACAATAAGGTTTTCAGGGATAGAATTTGTTCTTAAGAGGCTCCTATTAGCAGCTGATTTTCCAGAGTTAGAAGTCTGCCAAAAAATTCTCTCTGGATTGTCAATGATTAAAGGAGGATTTGGGTCTGGATGGGATCTAGTGTTGATCCTATGTGAAGCCAGACTGTTTTTCAAAAATGAGAGAGGTGGGGGGGTTTTCAGGGACCGTTTTTTGGAAGCTTCACCTCCCAGGATGTTTTGTCTAGTATGGAACTAGGCTTCTAAACTTCTTCAAGGCTGGTTAACACAGTCCTAAAGAGATTTGGGAACCTAGATGAGTAATAGGCCTACTGGGGCTAGTGGAGTTGCCAGGTGGAAACATTTTAGTTTTTAATGAAGGTAAGATATTGGATGGTTCCACCACCATGCTTATTATGAAGCCAACTGAAATGTTTTGGGTTTTTCTGAGTTTCTTGATCTTATAGGTTATGAGAGTGTCCTAAATCTGACTTAACACTTAGCTAGGGTGTCAAAACATACAGAGTTCACTCTTATGGCTTGGTAACTACTTCCTTCAAGGTTTGATAAGGTTTAATGAGAATCCTAAGGGTTACTTAGTTTGTCACTGATTCAATTAAGTCCTATCATGATTACCATTGCTTGGTAGTGCTTGAGGGAGGTTACTTATGTTATACTTAGATAGTGAGTGTTTTGTTTTGAAAATTTTACTCAGCGTCCCACCGTGATCGCCATTATGTTGGTGTCCTGTGTTTTGATAGTTTGGAAAATCAAAAGACAAGGCAACATCAGAAACAATATTTAGAGTCCGGGATCTAGTCCTCCTGTTCTCAGAGAGGGATCTCTCAAATGTTTGTTTGCAAAGTTTTATCTTGTGTGCTTTGAATATTGGTTTTAGACTAGTTATTAAGTGCAAGTGTTTGTTTATTTGTTTGGTTGGATTGATACCACAGAACATGAAAGATCTAGGAAAGATATATAGAACGGAGAAACATCCGGTTCATTGGGCAATGGAGTCAAGAAAAGGTCATAACATACTCATCAATGGATATGGGATATCATAGGGAAAATCTAACTTGGCCACATGATCCTTTGGTTTGGGAATGAGATGGACATCAATGATTTGGAAAGAGAAGTTTAATTCTCAACGAAGGGAATTGGGAAACACAATTTGAACAATAAAGAGATTTCTGATAGACAAGGCTAACCATGAATTCTACAAATCACACCTTTAAGCAAACAATGATTCCAAAACAACTTTTAAAATGAAATCTAAGATTCAGGGAACACCCTATTTCCTCAAAGATTTTATTTCAAATGACTTAGAAAACATAAAATATTCACTGATAATTGCAGTCATAGAAGAGGGAACACCTAACACATCTATGATTACAACTATAAAGACCTTCAAGGAAACTGTTTAAGCAAGGACAAAGGGAAAGATCGGAACAAACCTCCTTGATTCACTGTAAACAAGAAACTTCAAAGGGAGACTTCAATAACAATTTTTAAGTGGCAGCAGACAAGCAGGGAAAACCATAAATCATGCTGAAACCAACTATTCAAACTATTAAGGAAATAAACGAGCATGAAGACTAAAGAGAGAGATTAAAGACTCTAAATTACTTCAGCAGAAGAAAACATAAAAAAGTGAAGGATGAACAGGTCTAAGGTGCTTCCAGGAGTCATTTCTTAGCCTAAAACTTTCAACCTACTGTAGTAAGAAGCTATGGAATATAATAAAAACAGGGGAAAAACATTAAACATTTCAGAATACTTCACCAAAAACCAAGCTCATGGATCCAATGATAGAGCCTTCTCGGTCACAAGCATGCAACAACATCATCAGGGCTTCCAAGACTTCAATTTCTTCTTCAACTTCAACAGACTATGTATTATTTCAGAGAGTTTCAGTATTACAACTAGTGATCAACCAACGACCAACCCACTTCTCATATTCTACAGAAGTATTTATAGAAGAATGAGGAGGTGAGATCTGAAAAAAGATCTCCAGGGGCAATTAATACAGGCTTAGTGGCTTCTCGGCCTTTGAGGGGCTCGATGAAGAAATTTACAGGTGTTTGTCTGTATTAATGTCTTTAAAATTAAGATTAAAGCTCAGTGGGAGCTTTGTTGACTTCTAAGGCTCTGTGTCATGAATGAAATAACTCTGCTGATATTTTATATTAAATTACTTTGGCAAAATTAATTCTTCGGCTGCGTTGAGGCAAATATCTGATTGATCAATAACTTCGGCCTCTATTTGAATGTTTTGAGGCACAGGTGGCTTTGTGGTAGCTGGGAGGAGTCAATTTTCCTCAGATGTGGTGGTGGAGGCCTTTCTGTCTGATAGATCATTATGATTTCCTTTAACTCTAATTTAATTTTGAGGATAAGGCTTTTGATAATCAATTTTAGCCATAATCCCCAAATTTTTCTTCAATCTTCTGTTCTACTGCGCTCTGTTCTTCAACACTGATAAAATTTTAACTGTGTTTTTAATAAAACAGTGTCTTGTTGATGTGCAGGGCCACGTTGGGCTTTAAAGGAATCAATGCCCATGAAGCATTGATAAAACGTTGAATCCGACCCTTGCGAATGGTCTCCATTGATATATCAAAGGAACAGGAAACGTCTTTCCCGGCCTTCGGCATTTCTTTCGAATAAATGGAAACAACCATTAATCCCTGCAAAATACAAAAAAATTAGAAAATCCTACATTTTTAGGTTTAACTTCTTTGGAGGTTTCAGGGAGGAGCGTGGCCATTGGATGGCAATCATCTGACAATGGAGATTTATTTAGAGAAGGTTAAAGAAAAGCGGGGAAATGAACAAGTTGGAGTGATTTTGGACCGTCCGATCTGGACACGTGGACGATCTAGATCCAATCGGAGGATCGTAATCGTGGGATCGGAATCGGGGGTGGCAAGCAAATGCACCGATTGAAAGTTGTGATGCGAGTCAGCGCAGACCGTCGATCTAAAGATTAGATCTACGGTGGAGAAAGAATCAGGGGAAAAGCTGATCGGGGGAAGAAATATAACGCACCGATAAAAAAACTCTGATGCGATGAAGTGTTGGCCGTCGATCTGCAGGTCAGATCGATGGCAGAGAGTGAATCAGAGGGGTTCAAATCGGAGGTAAGACTTGTGATCGGAGGGAATGAGAACCGTTGGATATTGGAAGGTGGAGAGGAGATCAACGACGAATAATCAATCGGGGTGGGATATATATATAAAGTGGATAGGCGCTCGACTGCGGGGCCTTTAGTTATATGGAACGTGATGGGCCCAGGGCATATATATTCAAAAGAACCAATCGAAATTGGAGCCTCGGGCTTGGTCTTTTTAATCTACCCATTAAACTTTCCCGATGCGATAAGCACCTTGGGATTTTTAACTCTCGGTCCTGGGCACAGGGTATATGAAATGAATAGTGGTGGGGCGGAAATATAATACAGGGAATCAATCGCATCGGAAATTTTGATGCGGTATTTCAATCAACCCATTTGGATTTCTCCGATGCGATTGCGCGATCGGTCTTTTTAATCTAACCATTTATATTTAACACGTGACTTTAGCTCTTTAGACCAAAACTTTGGATAAATGGGTTTTATGACTTTACAAAGAAAAAGGCGACTGGGAATGGATTTTTACAAGGTTTTTTAAGCACCAAAGGTGGGTTCATGGGTTACGGTAAGGATAAAAAGTGAGTTTTAAAACTTACAAAATGGATTTTCATGAACAGAAGAAGGGAACTTATGAAAAATAGAGGATTTCTATGGAAATAAAGGGGTAACAAGTGAAGGTTAGTTCGGTGGTGGGAGGAGGGAAAAAGGGTCTTTGCAGTAGTATTTTACCTATGGAAACAACAGAATTTCAGAGTATGAAATGGAAACAACAGGGAATATTTTTAAGACTAATGACCAGATGCCTTTATGAGCCTTCAAGTGGTAACACTTTTTTGCAATAAAATTTATTCCTTGAAGGCTACAAAATCATTTAGCCACCTTGTGGTATAACAAATTTATAGGTGGCTAACAAACTGAACAGATGCCCCAACACCCAATGATCTATAACTCACCCTAGCACCACCCTACCACCCTGTAGAAGAATAAAAGAAGAATGCACTCCCGTACCAGGGAAAATGGTCCACTTTCAATGATATTGAATGATGAAGAAGAAGAAGACACACTATAACATAACCCCAACTACGACACAACAACTTAATGATGATTGTAGACCACCCGACACTGCCTCTTTAACTCTTGGCAGATAGACACTAGTACAATTTGTACAATAATGTATTTAGAATGACTTAGTACAATGATACCTTTATAATGTTTTATCACTATAAAATTTTTTTCCAAACTTGGATAGTTTTCTTTGTTCCTAGTCATGGTTTTTAGATAGGTTTGAAGTCATGTTAAGTTTTTAGGGGTTAAGTGATAGGGTTAGAGTCTCATTTCCATGCACAAAATAAAGTCTAACCACCTTATTTCATACCTTGACAGTCTCATACCATGTTTAGAGACTCAAATTTTAAACCATTTTGAAATTTTTTTGATTAAGCCACGAAACCACGTTTTTGTAGCACAGACAGTGTTAAAAATTTCTTTTGCGCTATGAAAACTCTGCTCATTTTGCAGCGCAAAACCCTAAAATTGCATTCAACGCGCTACAAAATCGGGGATTCGAAGCATGTCTTGTCAGTTATCAAATCCACCAAACTTTCGTTAATCATTCATGTTTAGGTGTCAGCCATGAGACTTTTCTCACATATGCAACCATTCATAGCCATCATAACATTCATTTGAGGTCATTTTTCTTATGTCATTTTCAAATTTTAAAGGGACTGGTTTTGGTTTTATTGTCTCATGCAAGAAACGCATGATGCATACCCTCTTTCAAATGGTAAGAAGAAACCAAAGCTTCTCTTTCATTCATCAAGCGAGGGAGTGTCTCTAATCAAGTGAGGTAGTTTATCAAGCAAGGCAGTTTACTCTGAAATCAAGTGAGGCTGTTAGTTACAGGTTTTCAAAAAAGCACACAGGAAAATCGAGCAAAGGATGACAGAGGAAAGGAAGAATCACTGGTCAGGCCACTATTTAAGGATGGAGCCTGAAAGCATAGAGGCTCTAACCAAAGACAAATCAGTTAAGGATGCCTTCAAGAAGACATGATGTTGGAAGTCTGTGAAAAATTGCAGGGAGGTCATAATCAAGTGACAAAATAATTTTCTCTTCATTTCATAGGTTTGAATACAAAGGTTGGTCTCTTAAACTTGACAATTTCCCCTGAAAGTATATCATCAGTGACAGAGATTCCAAGGGGAGAAGAAGGATGGTTCAAAAATTTCAGGTTTGAGATGGAACCTTGTAAAATTTTTCTGAAGCAAGGATTTGAAGAGACATATTTAACTAAAGTAGTGCCAAGAAACCTCATAAAGAACACCTATGCCAATCTGCTCTATAACATTCAAAGGTACTTCACCTGTGAGGGAAGATACCATAAAGTGTATTCTTATAATTTCAAACTCTTGTTTCATTTTACTGGAATGATTTATTTGGATTTTCCTTTCTTCTTGTTTCGAAGTTTAGCTAAGAAGGTAGATAAACTGCAAATGAAAGCTCAATACTGTGAAACTTCACTTTTCCATCATGGTCTAGTTAAATTGATAGTTTTACATGAACTTCAGAGAATAAATGGAGAATGGTCTATGTTCTTGTTTTGTGTGGATTTGGGGTGGAAACACAAGGAACAGGTGTTAGTCCTAAGACTAAAGAAAAGTCACCGTCAGAAACCAATGACCTTGTAGAGACAAGATCAAAACGATTTGTCAAATTAAAACCTAGAAAGAAATTTAAGGAGACAGAGATCAAAACATCAATAATCATTCAAGAGACTCCTAAACCTACACAAAATAAGAAAACTAAAGTTAAGGAAACAGTACAGGAACAGTCAACCAGCAAATCAGCCCAGAAAAGATTGACTAGAAGTCAAATAGCAAAGGAAAAGGGAAAAACAGTGGTTTCAGAAGAAGATCCAGTTTTAAAGGGTAGTTTGAGTGATATTTTACAGGCTATTGATATTGAGGAATCTCCTTTAGTTCAGGCATATTTTATAAGATTAGATGAAGGGAAATCTAAGAAGATCAAATCTTCCAAAAAGCTAGATTTTGATGATGAAATTTCAAAGTTTGTGTTCAAGCCTAGAAGGCCTCTAACTAGGAAATCAAAAAGGTTTCAAGGGCTGGATACGGAGTTAGATAAAGCTGGGGAAGTTTCAAATGTTTATGAGGAGCCCATAGACCTCTCATCACCAATGCCCGAAGGTGATAGAAACAAAGTTTTCAACACTCAAAGAGAAAAGAGTAGTTATAATGAAAGAAAAGTTGAGACTATCTAATCTTGAAATTGCTAAGATTAAGAAGAAAGAAAGAGCACATGCTGTTGAGAAGACAAAATTCAACAGAATAAGGGCTCTTTGGGAGGTTGAAAAAATTTCCAGAACTGAAACAGTTAGCAGTGAAGCCCAGTACTTTACTTGGACTATCCCTGCAATCAAAGAGGCAAGATTTATGAGGATGTTAAATTTTAAATTGAGGAATACCAATAGGAGATTGAAGAGGCAAATTGAAGATCTTGAAATTCAATTGACAAAGTCTAAAGGTTAGCTACAATGTAGGTAGAGCAGTAAGTGACAAATCCTCAATACAATTTTGTTTTGGGAAGGACATCACTTTTTGAAGACATTGCAAAGTTGAATTATGTTCATTGTTAAGGTCTATTAACATCAAGGAAATCATTAAAGGGCTGTAAATACTTTTAAAAACTAAAGATTATGAAAATAATGTGTAAAAAGGATATACACAGCAGTTTCGTAGCCCGCTACGAAACTGTTGTAGGTGCATTTTTTAACATTTTTATAAGGGTTTTGAGAGGTAACAAAGCTTCATTTCCAAATTTTTTTGTTGCTGGTGGTTGGAAAGGGTTCAAAAATGAAAGTTCAAGTCTCAAGGCAAAATAAAATGGATGGTTGAGAGATGTTTACAAAGATACAAATTCTGCGCTATGAAAACAACTACTCATTTCGTAGCGCAGTCATACCATTTCAAATTTTACTTTTTCAAAAGGCTTAGTTTCTGTATAGGTGGAAAAGCATGGTTCCATGGAAATGATAACACATGTTCACTTATCTTAAAAGTCAACATTTTCAGCAAAAAGGGTTCGAAGATCATCAAATAAGGAAAAGGCTAAATTATAGGAAACATGTCCCCTGTTTTGTAGGGAAAATAAGATATGAAACATCATGATAACATAACAAGATTGCAGGCATCATCAAGGTCAAAGAGATGGAGGAAAAACTGTCAGAGATCTTATTTAAGTTATAGATAAGGTTGTTTAGATATAATAAGTAATTTTACTCCTATTTGTATTAGGACTTCTACCTATTTGCAGTGGTATGAACATATGTTACTTATAATTCATTGGAAAATGCTCTAACTTCCTACATATGTTTGTAAATTGTGTTTTGTTCACTCTATTACTGTTTTGATGATATATATAAAAAATCTGAAATGCACTGACTTCCATGATAAGCTAATTTTTATGTTTTGTGGAAACATACCTTGACTCCATAGCCCAATAGATGTTTGTTGATCAGTAATTCAACCAATCATACACTTTTATTCAATTTATTCCTAGAGTTAGCCATCTAATCTTTAATTCAAAATCCTAAACCTAGTGAGAGAGCCCTCTCAGGTTGAGGAGGCTAAGCCTCAACTAAAAGTCTAGTTTGAAATAGTTACACTGAGGTGGCCTGATCAACAACCTATCAGGTCCTATTTTGGTGATAACACAATGATTGTATGCAGTGATGCCTACTTGAAGACTTCATGTGATGAACTTCTTGTTGTTGTTATGTACCTTGGTTACTACTCTTATCATGCTACCCTCTGCTGCACCTTGCTTTGCTCTGCTTCCCTAGAAAGTCCGGTCCTTTGCAGTCCTTGACAACACATGATCTAGCTTTTTCTTTGACTTTTAGGAGCTCGATATTGAATCTGGTGTATTTCTGTTATTTCAGATCCCCAATATCTGATTTTTGGTACTATAGTAGTCCACTGCATCTTCGTTCCAATGCCATAGGTCTTCAAGATATAGTTATACCCAATCTCTCATAATGCCCTAATTATGGATTGTTTCAGGAGAGCGAACTTGTACGGAATGACACGTGTCAATGTTTCTTCATTTGGATCTAACATTGATAGAGAGAAAACTACATACTATCCACTATCTGCCAATTTTTATGGAATTCCAATCTGATACTCATAGAGAGAGTTATGACGATTTTACCAAGGTCACTTCTTTGAGATGAATTTCAGGAGCCTGCAAAAACACTGACTTCCACAAATCATATCTCTAAAAATTTTGCGCACCTTGATATGATTTTTTCACAGAAGCTTCCTCAGGACTTCGGATTTTCCTAATAAAAATTTCAGCATCTGAACCTTCGTAGAAAAATAGTTAGAGCGAAAATTCCACGATGACCCGTTTCAGATAACAAAATCCCTTGCATGAGGAGGATATGAGGATCAAAATTTATATAAATTCTTAGGTTGAGAGAGGCTTCAACAAGTGAATGTGGGAGGGATTTTAGGAGCTTAAAAAATATTAATTATGAATTTTTAATGACCCATGCCACAACCCCATAGGGTTTTAGCCCACTAACTGGGGGTACAAACTTCAAACATGAATATCTCTCAAACCGTGAATAATTACATGGCGTGCTATATATCAACGAAAACATATCAAAAAGTAGAAACCATAAAAAGCCTTATTGACATAGAATATATTAACTAGGTAGGTCAAAATTTCCATGCAATATTGGGTTAGCCCCTAGTGCTGCTTGGGTTGACATCAATGACAACCACTGATCAACAATCTCCCCCTTTGCAATTGATGACAACACAAGTACTCCCCCTACGATCATGAAACCTCTTCCTACAAAATTATCTCCCCCTTTGTCATCAATGGAAAAGGGTAACTCCCCCTGAAACACAACCATCTTGTGGACCTGTACACACTTCCACTCCCCCTTTATATTCTTAATAAGGAAAATCTAATGATAACTTGGGAGAATCCCAAGCTTCTGGCAAAGATATTCCAATGCTTCACAAGTACTCTCACGATTATCGACACTTCCTGCCTAATATACATCTGTAAAGGAATGAATAATGAGATTGTTACCCTTGGGATACCACAATGCATATTCTTGTAATGTTCCCAATTTTGCAACAAGCAAATTGGAACATTAGATTTTGCTAGTTTCACCGAGGAGAGGAATAAATGGGTAAGGAAGCCTATGAATAATAAAAATATGAATAATTTCCACCTTAATAAGGAAGGATATCACTTCAGGAGCTGAAATTTATACTTACAAGTGTGAACAGAGACAAAATAGATGAGGACATAGTCAAGTTTGACTAAGTCAACATGCATTCTTGAGGAGGAAGAGATCACCTAAGAAAACCAGTTCAATGTGAACAAGGATCAGCCTAAGACACACATATGTAAACTAGATTGAAGATCCCTAGTGTGAAAAGAGGCATTGGAGGTGGATTATTTTTAGTTGACCAAAGTCAATAGTGCAGCCACAAGAGGAGGAGAGCAAGCTAGGGCAGCGCAGTTTTGAGAGAGGAAGCTTCATGAAGAAGTCACCTCAAAATTGTGTGGGGTTTGGGGTGAGGAGGCTCAAAAAAGATAAAATGAAGGCATAGCATCAAAGGAGATTCATTCATGTATTCAGATATTTTTTTCTAGAGACCATTTTCATTCTTCAGCTATTTAGCCGGAGTTGCTACACTGCTTAGTGCAAAGAATTCCCGTGCGGGAATTCCATCCTCTCTTTAGATCAGCTTGCTTAAGGGATCAAGAGGTAAGGATTAGAGCTTAATTTCTGTATTTTTCTTGAGTCCATTCATCTACATTTAGTTACAGTGTATTCATCTTCATAAAATTACATCCTTGATGCAGCAGCAGCAGCAGCACAACTGCATCTTTTGATTTTATGCTTGTCTTTGAGGAGGAGGTGCTCTTTTCCCTCCGAGAGTTCTAAGAAGAAGGCCTAGGGCCATATTTCTGTATTTTTCAGCTATTTCATGTCATATTCAGCCACGTATAATACGGAGATATAGTAACTGCATTATTTCTGCAGTGCTTCTTATTATTTATGCATTTTTCTGGAAACCCTTGCCGGGTGTTTGTTTCTAATGTATAGGTGATTAAATATCCATTTCTTTGTTGTTTGATCAATATAAGTTTCATATCAGTCTTATTTAATCATTTTTTTCAGAAACCCTCATGAGAATTACGCTCTCGTAGTATTCAAAAATTCCTGTTTAGTAAAGTCATGGGAAATCAGTGTTACTAGCCTAGTCGGGAAAGGAGGAGATGTTTAATATAGCTAGAAGCATTAGTTTGAGATGGAATTCATAGAATAGGTCCCTCTTGACCTAATATATCATATCAAACCGCTTCCCTGCTTATTTTTACACTAATTTATAAAAATTACCTTTTTATGGCATAAAATCCCCTTTTTCCCCACATTCCGGATCATGAAATGAAATCCAAGTTTCTGTTGTAACTAAAAATTATGTCTATGTGTTTCTTATGCATATTTTAAGCTTATTAATCATAACAGGACTGTTATACAACTTATTCACTGCAGAGTTTCAGATTTGGAACATTACATTGGTATCAGAGCATGATCTTTAGCTCAGCTTGTGGCTTCAAGCCAGAGTTCTGACTCCCTAAAGGAGGAATGTTTAAAAATATAAATACAAAGTCTAAATATGGCCATGTAGCCTTTGAATCTCATCCTTTTTTCAAAGGTGACATATCTAGTAAATGCCCCTACAGTCAATCTCTGGAATAGAATTTTGATATTCCTGAGAAGGGAAATTTACAGTGCTCAGCTTGTGGGTTTTATTTCAGAAGGAGAAGATGAAGAGGATGATATTGCTCTCATCCATCTTCAGATCCAAGGAGAAATAAGAAGAGAAATGCACTGAAACTCCAAAAGGGTTTCAAGGAGGAGATATTTGCAGAGAAACCTCTAGAGGGTTTCAAGAAGCAGAAGTAGATGCATGCACTTCCGGTTCTTGTAGAGGAAGTGAAGAGCAAGGATACCCCTTAGAGCATGAAATTCCGAGTGGGTATTTGGTAGAATACAAGTGCCAACCTAGGGCTTCCAAAGAGGCCCTAGATTTTCCTCAGTTTATTCAACTAAGAGGAGAAATAAGACCTTGCAGCAAAGAAGAGATCAAAGGCAATATATTCTTGTTGTTTAAATTTTATGGGTCAATTATAGCAAGAGCTTGGGAAAGAAAGCTTAAGGAATTCTTCATATTTCATCCAGTGGAAGAGAGGGAGGCATCAAAAGTTGCAGCGCTGCACCTAGAGGGTGAAGCTAATGCTTGGTGGTGTAGTCACTTAAACCACACAAGGGTGACTTCTTTTTCTGAGTTCACTCAAGGGCTGATCAGAACCTTTGATGAGGAAAGATCAGAGGCGAGAAGACCCACATCACCATGGGAGGAGGCGAGTACTAGTGCTGCCATGGCCTTGAGAGAGCATCCTTCTACACCAGCACTTGGATCAACCAACACATTGAAGAGAGGACCTCTTTCAGCCATAGAAGATGTCCCAAGGGCTCACAAAGGTATGCATAAGTTTCCATGTCTTAACATTTTAGAAAATTTCATGGAAGGGTTTGGAGATTTGTTTGCATATGGCCCACGATCAAATGGTATTGCTGAGATAGAGCAGTAGGATTGCACTGCACTGTGCAAGCTTGAGAGGCTCAAGGGATACTTGAACCCTCAACCTCATGTATCATTTATGAGTCACACACAACCCTTGAGGTTGAAGTGTGATCTTTTGGAGGGAGTCATGAACCTTGAGATGGAGTATGTGACAGTTTGTACACCATGGAGGATTTATACAGCGTTGTCAAGAGATAGCAGTAAGAGGGTTTTGCCTTCTTCACATTTGGATCCTTATGGATTCAAGATGATTGTAGGCATGAGATCTTCTCTAAGAGATCTCTAAGGGGATGCCTTTCAGCTCTTCATGAGGGGCAAAGGAAAGAAACTGTTTGTGAAGGATGGTAGATCTCATTGGATAAATACCAACTTGCAGAATGATGAGAAGCATACACAAGGAGCTGAGTGGATGTGGATGGGAGGCAAGAGGCTTGTAAATCACTTGCAAGTCTATGACACTAGGCAGCAAGAGGCAATGCTGCGTTGGCTACTCTTGAGAGATTTTGGTCAACCTATGACATGTTCTTTTCCATGGGGTGAGAAGAGGAAGGAAGATTGGCAGGATACTTTCATCATGGGGCACCAAGGATTGTGGATGCATTGTGATGGTATGGTCATTTTGTTTTCACTGCATCAGTTGTATGATGGAGGTATGATAAGGCAGCAAAGACATTTGTTGCTTTGGAGGATTGAGAGAGAGCAAGGGAAGAGTTGCTCTCACATTTTACATAATGTTGCAATGGGAGGAGATGGAAACATTATGGGGGAAGTATTTGAAATTGGGCATGTCATAGAATGAACTTATGAGTTGGCAGGAGCCTATTTGCATAGGCCAACAGTGCTGTCATTTTGGAGCATGAGCTTATTTGTGGAGTGTTCCCAGGATCACTTCATATTTGATTCAATTGACGGGCATAGAGGAGGTGAGATTGATAGAGTGGTGGATGGACTCATTGGTTGCTGTGATATGCTCTTCTTGACTTGGATTTCCATGCATAAGAAGGAGGATTCTCATGGGACATGTGATTCACTCCTCTTCAGATTGATATGCCATACCACTAAGGAGAATTCATCTATGGATCTTGTCACCATCTTGCTTCCATCACATGGTAAGAACTTTGTTGTTGCACTTATTGATTGTTCATCGCTATATTTGTATACTCTTACCATGTCATTGCAGTGCATTTCTCTGTAAAGGGGCAAGATTTTCTTTAGGCTCCATGGTCCACCTTTGGCTGGCTATTATGATGGAGACAGGGCAAGTATATGGTTGATTCTTATGTACTCAATTGACATATTCAGCCATCTACTATCTACTAGTGGGTGTGATGGCTTATACAACAAGCCATATGTCAAGAGACAACTTGCCATACCATTTTTTGAAGCTGCAGTGGGGAAGACTCCGTTGTGACCACTTGGGAGACTTTTGGAACACTCCAACACTACATAGAGCCTTCAACCTTCCTATTACTATGATTCTGATCATGATCATATGTACTGATGTTATTATTGCCTATATGAGGAGCATGATTGGAGGAGGAACACATGGAGTGGGTGTGTTCTTGGGGGAGAAGCAACCCCACACTTTCTGCATTACATGCTCTAAGGGGAGCATGGGAAGAGACATGGACTCTACAACAAAATATTTCTCTCTTTATGAGGAGAACCATGAGATGGATGGAGTTCCATATGATGATGGTCTCTTATCCATCATGTATGAGATAGTTTGGGCCAACTTGATGCACAATGCTGGGAGAGGGACCTTTGGAGGTCTAGCTTCCTTCTTACCATTTGAGGGCAACATGATGGCAGCCCAAGATCAGAAAATCCTTTACACTTGTCTTAAGTGGAGAGGAGAGTAGCGTGGGGTAGGCTACTATGCCTACCATGATCAAAATTTTAGCCCACCTACTTTGTCAGAGCTTCAGGTGGAGGATGATTTGCATGAGTTACCATTTTGGAGGGTGACTCATTTTGTTTGGTTGTTAGCTTGGGGAGGAGAGATTCAAATGGGGATTATGATTCCCAATCTATATCATCCCCCATGTTTCAAGAGGATCTTCAAACAACCCATTTTTTCTTCCATGGATGTTCTACAGCTACATAATGTCAGCTATTTACATAGCTTACACACTCGGGAGAGGCAACTTGGAGATATATTGATGATACAACACCTTGATCCTTGGAGGATTTCATCATATGAGGTTGCTACATGGGAGGAGAGGATACTCTTTAGTCTTATCCTTGTAGTTGCTTGGGGACAAGCAACATTTGGGAGGGGAGGATTGTAATGTTCCCAATTTTGCAACAAGCAAATTGGAACATTAGATTTTTTTACTTTCACCTAGGAGAGGAATAAATGGGTAAGGAAGCCTATGAATAATAAAAATATGAATAATTTCCACCTTAATAAGGAAGGGGATCACTTTAGGAGCTGAAATTTACACTTACAAGTGTGAACAAAGGTAAAATAGATGAGGACATAGTCAAGTTTGACTAGGTCAACATGCATTCTTGAGGAGGAAGAGATCACCTAAGAGAACCAGTTCAATGTGAACAAGGATCAACCTAAGACACACATATGTAAACTAGATTGAAGATCCCTAGTGTGAAAAGAGACATTGGAGGTGGATTAGTTTTAGTTGAACAAAGCCAATAGCGCAACCACAAGAGGAGGAGAGCAAGCTAGGGCAGCGCAGTTTTGAGAGAGGAAGCTTCATGAAGAAGTCACCTCAACATTGTGTGGGGTCCGGGGTGAGGAGGCTCACAAAAGATAAAAGGAAGGCATAGCATCAAAGGATATTCATTCATGTATTCAGATATTTTGGTCTAGAGACCATTTTCATGCTTCAGCAGTTTAGCCGGAGTTGCTACACTGCTTAGTGCAAAGAATTCCCATGCGGGAATTCCATCCTCTCTTTAGATTAGCTTTCTTAAGGGATCAAGAGTGAAGGATTAGAGCTTCATTTCTATATTTTTCTTGAGGCCATTCATCTACATTCAGCTATAGCGCAGTCATCTTTAGAAAACTACATCCTTGATGCAGCAGCAGCAGCAACACAGCTGCATCCTTTGATTTTATGCTTGTCTTTGAGGAGGAGGTGCTCTTTTCCCTCTCGAAGTTCTAAGAAGGAGGCCTAGGGCCATATTTCTATATTTTTCAGCTATTTCATGTCATATTCAGCCATGTATAATATAGAGATGTAGTAACAACGTTATTTCTGCAGTGCTGCTTATTATTTATGCATTTTTCTAGAAACCCTTGCCGGGTGTTTGTTTCTATTGTATAAGTGATTAAATCTCCATTTCTTTGCTGTTTGATAAATATAAGTTGCATATCAGTATTATTTCATAATTTTTTGTAGAAACCCTCATGGGAATTACGCCTGTATTCATAAATTCCTGTTTAGTAAAGTCATGGGAAATCAATGTTTTCTAGCCTTGTCGGGAAAGGAGGAGTTGTTTAATATAGCTAGAAGCATTAGTTTGGGCTTAAATTAGGAGCATAGGTCCCTTGTGACCTAATAAATCATATCCAATGATTTCTCCTGCTTATTTTTACACTTATTTCTAAAAATGACCTTTTTATGGCATAAAATCCCCCTTTTCCCCACTTTTTAGATCATGAAATGAAATCCAAGTTGCTGATGTAAATAAAAATGATTTCTATGTGTTTCTTATGCATATTTTAAGCTTATTCATCATAAAAGGACCGTTATATAGCTTATTCATTGCAGAGTTTCAAATTTGGAACATTACAATTCTGTTGTTCCCTTTAGATATCGAAGAATTATTTTGATGGCAATAATATGTGATTCTTTTGGTGCTGCTTGGAATCTTGCTACTTGTCCAACTGCTTGCATAAAATTTGGCCGAGAGCCTATTACATATAGAAGACTACCAATCATAGATATATACAACCTTTGATCCACATCCTTAGATGAGTCGTCTATGATCAATTTTCAATCTGTTACCATTGGAGTAAGGATGGGTTTGCAATTCCATTTTAAATTTATTGAGCATTTCCTTGATGTACTTGGCTTGAAATATAAATATTCATTTCCCTTGCTGAGATATTTGAAGCCCTAAGAATTATGTGAGCTCACCAAGTAAAGACATCTCAAAATCACTTTGCACCTTTGTAGCAAACTTCTTACTTAGTCGATCATCATTGCTACCAAATATTATATCATCCTCTTTAGCTATTAGACATGCTTTAGTTGCCTCATCCAAATCATATATGTCATTTGGAGCTCGACTTGTTGTAGCCACAATTTCACCATACATGCCTTTCCTGATTTCACATTTTGTGTAGTTGAATAGTATTGTGTGTCCTTGATCACACATTTTTCCAACACTGAGCAAATTGTGATTCATGTTTTCAACTAATAGAACATTCTTGGCTAGAGCATCTTTGCTTCCGAGAGTGACAGTACCCGATCGTATAACATTTGAAGATCCATCATTTCCAAAGGACACGGTTCCATCCTTATTCTCTTTCAGAGATACAAATTTATTTCTATCTCCAGTCATATGCATTGAGCAACCGCTATCAACATTCCACACATCTTTATTGTTTTGAGCCTTGAAAGCGAGACAACAATTATCAATATTATTCTTCTTCCATGTTCGTTCATTTTGTGGCTTCAATGATTCTTCTCGAGGATTTTCAAGTCTGCAGTCTTTGGCTATGTGTCCAAAGTTTCGACATTTGTAAAATTCAATATTATTTCTTAAATGTTCAAATCTATTGATGTTTCGATGAGCCCTGGGAGGTTCATATTTGACAGATCTCCTAGAATTGTATTCGTTCCTATGGTACGTGCAACATTCTACAGCTTTATGACCAAATTTTCCACATAAGTAACAATAGCCATAAAAAATATGTTGGTACCTGGATGGAAATTTTCGTCGAGGAATTGTATTCCAAGGCTGTTCTTGTGAATCTTTTCCAATGAAGTCTACATGCATGTCAGATCTCATAGGTTCATTGTATTTTGTTGTAGAAGGTCCTAATTCTTCTTCTTTGTAACCGATGCCAATTCTGTCATTGTGAGATTGTTGATTGTTGATGAGTTCTTCCAATGCCCTTGAGATGTTGCCATAGTTTTGCATAGTTTTTCCTTTCTTCACTTCCTCACACAGCGAGACTACTTCAGCTTCTAATTCTTCCCTTTCTTGGTTGCTTTCTTCCAACTTATTTTGAAGTGACTCTTCAATGCATTTGTGTTCTTCAACTTCAATTTTAAGACCTTTAACTTGTTCTTCAAGAGTATTGGAACGGATTTTCTCTGCCTTGAGATATTTTATAAGCTTGATTGCTTCCTTATAAAATTATTCTATGCTAATTCCTTCTTCTTCGTTGTTTGATACCTCTTGTTTATTGTGCTTGGCCATAAAAAATACTCTCTCATTGGCTTCTTCTTCACTGTCATTTTCTTCATTGGATGATGAGCTATATTCTTTAGAGAGAAAGTTCCTTTTCGATCCTTGCTTATTGAATTTCTGAAAGCCAAATTTCTTTCCTTTTGAGTTGCCATGACTTATATTTGGAAATTTTGTTGCGAAATGCACAACCTCATTACAAATGAAACATATCAATGGAAGTTTACCTTTGAATTTTCCCTTACCAATTTTTAGTTTTCTCGTGAATTAAGCATATTCTTCATCTGGAAGACCTTCTTCATCATATCCCTTTTCTTCACACTTGTAGGTGCATGTCTTTTCAATTGAAGATTGTTTATCCATATTGGTTTTCTTAGATGCAACGAACGTAGTTTCTAGATGCGAAGTACCCTCTTCTTCATCAAGTCTCATTTCATATGCTATGATAACTCCATGTAATTCCTCTTTGCTAAGTTTGTCCATTTTTGCACTGTATTCTAAGACTGATACCTTTGGGTTAAATCTTCCTGGTAGCGTTCTAAGAATCTTTTGTATAATATTCTTCTCTTGAACTGGCTCTCCCAATCCTTCCAGAGTATTGGTTATTTCATCAACGTATTGGAAGTATGTAGCAATGTTGCAATCTTCTTTCATTCAGTGTTGCTCAAATTTTTCTCTATAGATTTGAAGCTTTAATTCTTTGACATTTGATTCACCTGCATATATATTCTCAAGCTTGTCCCATACATTTTTGGTGATTTTACAACCCAACACCTTATGATAAGAAGATTCAATAAGTCCATTGATAATAATATTCTTTGCTTTTGCATCATTTACCAAATTCTTCTTACCTTGTTCATCTGTGGTTGATGTAAATCTATTTTGAACAGTGTCCCATAATTCGTAACCTTGCGCCAAGAGATAGACCTCCATTCTTCCTTTCCAGAGTGCATAATTATTTTCATTGAACAGAGGTACACCATTCTTGGTATCCTCCATGACCTCCTTCTAGTTGTTAAACTGCTATTGAAGGAACCAAGCTCTGATACCAATTGTTGGAAATACTAAGAGGGGGGGTGAATCAATATTCCTTTCAATTAGAGCATTAGTTAATCTTCAATTATTATCAGTGTTTGGCAATGATAGCAAGAAAAAAAGAGGAACACAAATGCACACAATTTTTAAGGTGGAAACCCACTCCGGGACAAAAACTATCTAATGGTTTTCTAATAATTCTTTAATATTCAAGTCCAATTGAAAAAGCTCCAAATTCCTAGAATATAGAAAATAATTGTTCTCCAGCTCCCACTGGATGGACGCTCCAATGCCTAATATTCTTCAGTAGTCAACTTAACGGGTGCCCCAACACCCAATGAGCTACAACTCACCCTAGCACCAACCTACCGCCCTGTAGAAGAATAAAAGAAGATTGGACTCCCGTACCAGGGAAAATGGTCCACTTTACAATGATATAGAATGATGAAGAAGAAGAAGACACACTATAACATAACCCAAACTATGACACAACCACCTAATGATGATTGTAGACCACCTGACACTTCCTCTTCAACTCTTGGCAGATAGACACTAGTACAATTTGTACAGTAATGTATTTACAATGACTTAGTACAATGATTGTATGCAGTGTTGCCCACTTGAAGACTTCATGTGATGAACTTCTTGATGTTGTTATGTACCTTTGTTGTTGCTCTTATCATACTACCCTCTTCTGCACCTTTATTTTCTTTTCTTCCCTAGAAAGTCTAGTCCTTTGCAGTCCTTGAGAACACATGATCTAGCTTTTTCTTTGCCTTCTAGGAGCTCGATATTGAATCTAGTGTATCTCTATTATTTCAGATCCCAAATATCTGATTTTTTATACTATATTAGTACTCTGAGTTTTATTTCCAATTCCATAGGTCTGACCCAATTTGGATTCCTCAAGAGATATTTATACCCAATCTATCACAATGCCCTAATTATGGAGTGTTACAAAAGAGAAAACTTGTACGACATGCCACGTGTCATTGTTTTTTTCATTTGGATCTAAAATTGATAGCTCAAAATTTTCTGACTGTGCACTATCTGCCACTTTTTATGGTATTCCAATCCGATACTCAGAGAGAGAGTTATGACGAGTTTACCAAGGTCACTTCTTTGAGATGAATTTCAGGAGCCTGCAAAAACACTGACTTCCACAGATCATATCTCCAAAAATGTTGTGCACCTTGATCTGAAATTTTTACAGATGCTTCCTCAGGATTTTAGCTTTACCTCATAAAATTTTTCGCTTCTGAACCTTCATAGAAAAAAAGTTAAAGCGAAAATTCCACGATGACTTGTTTCAGATAACAAAATCCCTTGCATGAGGAGAATATGAGGATCAAAATTTATGTAAATGCTTAGGTTGAGAGGGGCTTAAACAAGAGAACATGGGAGGGATTTTAGGAGCTTAAAAAATATTAATTATGAATTTTCAATGACCCATGCCACAACCCCATGGGGTTATAGTCCACTAACTGGGGGTAAAAACTTCAAACATGAATATCTCTCAAACCGTGAAGAATTACATGGCGTGCCATATATCAATGGAAACATCTCGACAAGTAGAAACCATAAAACACCTTATTGACCTAGAATATATTAATTTGGTAGGTCAAAATTCCCATGCAATATTGGGTTAGCCCCTAGTGCTGCTTGGGTTGACATCAATGACAACCGCTGATCAACAATCTCCCCCTTTGGCATTGATGGAAACACAAGTACTCCCCCTGCGATCATGACACCTCTTCCTACAACATTATCTCCCCCTTTGACATCAACGGAAAAGGGTAACTCCCCCTGAAACACAACCATCTTGTGGACCTGTACACACTTCCACTTCTCCTTTATATTATGTATAAGGAAAATCTAATGAGAACTTGGGAGAATCCCAAGCTTCTGGCGAAGATATTCCAATGCTTCACGAGTACTCTCACGATAATCAACACTTCCGGCCCAATATGCATCTATAAAGGAATGAATAATGAGATTTTTATCCTTGGGATACCACAATCCATATTTTGTTGTTCCCTTTAGATATCGAAGAATTCTTTTGATGGAAATAATATGTGATTCTTTTGGTGCTGCTTGGAATCTTGCTACTTGTCCGACTGCTTGCATAACATATGGACGGGAGGCTGTTACATATATAAGACTACCAATCATAGATCTATACAACCTTTGATCCACATCCTTAGATGAGTCGTCTATGCTCAATTTGCAACCTGTTACCATTGGAGTAAGGACGGGTTTGCAATCTTCCATTTTAAATTTCTTGAGTATTTCCTTGATGTACTTGGCTTGACATATAAATATTCCTTTCTCTTGCTAAGATATTTCAAGCCCTAAGAAGTATGAGAGCTCACCATGTAAAGACATCTCGAAATCACTTTGCACCTTTGTAGAAAACTTCTTACTTAGTCGATCATCATTGCTATCGAGTATTATATCATCCTCTTTAGCTGTTAGACATGCTTTAGTTGCTTCATCCATAATATATATGTCGTTTGGAGCTTGACTTGCTGTAGCCACAATTTCACCATACATGCCTCTCCTGATTTCAGATTTTGTGGAGTTGAATAGTATTGTGTGTCTTTGATCACACATTTGTCCAACACTGAGCAGATTGTGATTCATGTTTTCAACTAATAGAACATTCTTGGCTAGAGCATATTTGCTTCCGAGAGTGACAATACTTGATCCTATAACATTTGAAGATCCATCATTTCCAAAGGACACGGTTCCATCCTTCTTCTCTTTCAGAGATACAAATTTATCTCTATCTCCATTCACATGCGTTGAACCACCGCTATCAACATACCACACATCTTTGTTTTTGAGCCTTGAAAGCGAGAGCACAATTATCAGTCTTCCTCTTCTTCCATGTTCGTTCGTTCTGTGGCTTCGAAGATTCTTCTGGAGGATTTTCAAGTTTGTAGTCTTTGGCTATGTCTCCAAAGTTTCGACATTTGTAACATTCAATATTATTTCTTAAATGTTAAAATATATTGATGTTTCGCTGAGCCCTGGGAGGTTCATATTTGACAGATCTCCTAGAATTGTATTCGTTCCTAGGGTACGTGCAACATTCTACATCTTTATGACCAAATTTTCCACATGAGTAACAGTAGCCATAAAAAATATGTTGGTACCTGGATGGAAATTTTCGTCAAGGAATTGTCTTCCAAGGCTGTTCTTGTGAATCTTGTCCAATGAAGTCTACATGCATGTTAGATATCATAGGTTCATTGTATTCTGTAGTAGAAGGTCCTGCTTCTTCTTCTTTGTAACCAATGCCAGTTCTGTTGTTGTAAGATCGTTGATTGTTGATGAGTTCTTCCAATGCCCTTGAGCCGTTGGCATAGTTTTGGATAGTTTTTCCTTTCTTCACTTCCTCACGCAATGAGACTACATCAGCTTCTAATTCTTCCCTTTTTTGGTTGCTTTCTTCCAAATTCATTTTAAGTGACTCTTCAATGCATTTGTGTTCTTCAACTTCAGTTTTAAGACCTTGAACTTGTTCTTCAAGAGTATTGGAACGAATATTCTCTGCCTTGAGGTATTTTATAAGCTTGATTGCTTCCTTATAAAATTCTTCCATGGTCAATCCTTCTTCTTCGTTGTTTTATACCTCTTGTTTACTATGCTTGGCCATAAAAAATACTCTCTCATTGGCTTCTTCTTCGCTATCATTGTCTTCATCGGATGATAAGCTATCTTCTTTAGAGAGAAAGTTCCTTTTGGATCCTTGCTTGTTGAATTTCTTAAATCCTTTCTTTCCTTTTGAGTTGCCATCACTTCTGTTTGGACATTTTTCTGTGAAATGCTCAACCTCATTACAGCCAAAACATATCAATGGAAGTTTACCTTTGAATTTTCCCTTACCAATTTTTAGTTTTCTCGTGAAGTAAGCATATTATTCATTTGAAAGACCTTATTCATCATCTCCCTTTTCTTCACACTTGCAGGTGCATGTCCTTTCAATTGAAGGTTGTTTATCCTTATTGGTTTTATTATATGCAACGAACGTAGTTTCTAGATGCGAAGTACCCTCTTCTTCATCAAGTCTCATTTCATATGCTATGAGAACTCCATGTAATTCCTCTTTGCTGAGTTTGTCATATTTGCACTGTATTCTAAGACCGATACCTCTGGGTTGAATCTTCCTGGTAACGTTCTAAGAATATTTCGTATAATAGTCTTCTCATCAACTGGCTCTCCCAATCCTTCCAGAGTATTGGTTATTTCATCAACGTATTGGAAGTATGTAGCAATGTTGCAATCTTATTTATATATTTTCTCAAAATTTTCTCTATAGATTTGAAGCTTTGCTTCTTTGACATTTGAGTCACCTGCATATATATTCTCAAGCTTGTCCCATACATTTTTGGTGGTTTTACAACCCAACACCTTATGATAAGAAAATTCAATAAGTCCACTGATAATACTATTCTTTGATTTGCATCATTTACCAAATTCTTCTTACCTTTTTCATCAGTGGTTTATGTAAATCCATTTTGAACAGTGTCCCATACTTCGTAACCTTGCGCTAAGAGATAGACCTCCATTATTCCTTTCTAGAGTGCATAATTATTTTCATTGAAAAAAGGTACACCATTATTGGTATGTTCCATGACCTCCTTCCAGCTGCTAAACTGCTATTGAAGGAACCAAGATCTGATACCAATTGTTGGAAATACTGAGAGGGGGGGTGAATCATTATTTCTTCCAATTAGAGCATTAGTTAATCTTCAATTATTATCAGTGTTTGGAAATGATAGCAACAAACAAGAGGAACACAAAAGCACACAGTTTTTAAGGTGGAAACCCACTCCGGGAAAAAAACTACCTAATGCTTTTCTAATAATTCTTTAATATTCAACTCCAATTGAAAATAAAGCTCCAACTTCCTAGAATCTACAAAATAATTATTCTCAAGCTCCCACTGGATGGACGTTCCAACACCCAAGATTCTTTAGTATTCAACTGAATGGATGCCCCAACACTCAATGAGCTACAACTCACCCTAGCATCAACCTACCACCCTGTAGAAGAATAAAAGAAGAATGGACTCCCACACCAGGGAGAATGGTCCACTTTACAATGATATAGAATGATGTAGAAGAAGAAGACACACTATAAAATAACCCCAACTATGACACAACCACCTAATGATGATCGTAAACCACCTGACACTTCCTCTTCAACTCTTGGTAGATAGACACTAGTACAATTTGTACAATAGTGTATTTACAATGACTTAGTACAATGATACCTTTACAATGATTTTATGCAGTGTTGCCCACTTGAAGAATTCATGTGATGAACTTCTTACTGTTGTTATTTACCTTGTTTGCTGCTCTTATCATGCTACCCTCTAATACACCTTGCTTTGCTCTGCTTCCCTAGAAAGTCTGGTCCTTTGCAGTCCTTGACAACACATGATCTAGCTTTTTCTTTTCCTTCTTGGAGCTTGATATTGAATCTGGTGTATCTATGTTATTTCAGATCCCAAATATCTGATGTTTGGTACTATAGTATTCCTATGAGTCTTCTTTCTAATGCCATATGTCTGACCCAATTTGGATTCTTCAAGAGATAGTTATACACAATCTCTCACAATTTCCTAATTATGGATTGTTTTAGCAGAGTGAACTTGTACGGCATGCCACGTGTCATTGTTTCGTCATTTGGATCTAAAATTGATAGAGAGAAAACTAAATACTATACGATATCCACCACATCTTATGAAATTCCAATCCGATACTTAGAGAGAGAGTTATGACGATTTTACCAAGGTGACTTCTTTGAGATGAATTTCAGGAGCCTGCAAAAACACTGACTTCCTCAGATCATATCTTCGAAACTATTGCGCACCTTGATCTGAATTTTTCACAGAAGCTTCCTAAGGATTTTATCTTCACCTCATAAAAATTTGAGCTTTTAAACCTTCGTAGAAAAAATTTTAGAGCGAAAATTCCACGATGACCTGTTTCAGATAACAAAATCCCTTGCATGAGGAGGATATGAGGATCACAATTTATATAAATTCTTAGGTTGAGAGGGGCTTCAACAAGTGAACGTGGGAGGGATTTTAGGAGCTTAAAAAATACTAATTATGACTTTTCAATGACCCATTCCACAACCGCATGGGGTTTTAGCCCACTAACTGGGGGTACAAACTTCAAACATGAATATCTCTCAAACTGTGAAGAATTACATGGCGTGCCATATATCAACAGAAACATCTCGACAAGTAGAAACCATAAAATTCCTTATTGACCTAGAGTATATTAATTTGGTAGGACAAAATTTCCATGCAATATTGGGTTAGCCCTTGGTGTTGCTTGGGTTGACATCAATGACAACCATTGATCAACAAATATTTTATATGTGCTCTTTTACCTTAATGTTCCTCCTGGTTTATCTAAGACAAAGGCAAGGTTCTCAAAGTTAAAAGATGTAAATTAATGCATTATAGATAAATGGTTATATTGGAAAAATTATAGTGGTTTATTGCTTAAATTTTTTCCTGAGAATGATGCAGAGAAGATCAAGCATGAGTTTGATGAAGGAGAATGTGGAGGCCACCTCTATTGGAAAACAGCTGTCAAAAAAATCCTTAGAGCTGGTTACTATTGGCCCACCCTCTTCCAAGACATCCATAAATTGGTAATTTCTTGCCGCAAATGTCAAATCTTTGAAGGCAAAAGAAAACTCTTACCCTTACCTCTGCATCCTATCTATGTTGAAGCTCCTTTTCAACAGTGGGGCCTAGAATTCATTGGGGAAATCCACCCTTCTTCATCTGCCCTACATAAATGGATCCTCACAGCAACTGATTAATTTACAAAATGGATAGAGGCCATCCCATCTAGAACTACTACTGATCTAGTCATCATTAAATTCCTTGAAAACCATATTTTGTCTAGATTTGGTTGTCCTAGAAATATTATCACTGATAATGCTGCTACCTTTAGATCTAAGAGGATGGTGGAATTTTTCCACAAATATAAGATCACATAGGGTCATTCCACAACTTATTACCCTCAAGGTAATAGATTGGCAGAATCCTCAAACAAAATTTTGATAAACATCACCAAGAAGTTGCTGGAAGGGAATCAAAAGTCATGGCACAACAAGCTAGTACATGCATTATGGGCAGACAGGTTAACATGCAAGACATCAATTGGAATGTCTCCATACCAACTAGTTTATGGAGTAGATGCAATTTTTCCAACAAGCCCAAGAGTGCCAGTCATGAAGCTGATCCAGGAAGTAGAGTATGAAGAAAATGACATGATAAGAAGGATAAATCATACCATAAAGTTGTAGAAAACTAGAGAAGAAGTCTACAATAGAACACAATTAGTGCAAGAAAACATCAAGAAGCTATTTGACAAAAGGACAAAAGAAAATGATTTCAACATTGGTGACAAAGTGCTCAAATGGTACTCAAGAAGAGAAGACAAGGGAAAATATAGTAAGTTTGAAAATATATGGAAAGGTCCCTATATTATCCATTCTACCAGAGGCAACATTGTATTTTTCTTATAGGAGATGGATGAAACATAACTTTTTGGAGGTCCTGTGAATGACAGGATGCTAAAACATTATTTCCATTAGTGATGCCAAGTTTAAAAGCTTTATTCATTGTATATAACATTGTTTAGATAAAATATCAGAAAAATAAATACAAAAATAGAAAAACAAAGAAAAAGAGGGCAGAAAAAGAAAGGTACAACCCCATACCAAAAAAGAAATAAGTTCTAAAAGTGTGCAAGTCCAAATGCCACTACTTGAGAAGACAGGCCTTACTCAGTCATACAATCTAATCATGACTGAATGAGTTTTAAATTTCTGCTGATAGGTTAGTGAATAAGGATTTTCCAAACTGTCTAAAATTGGCTTATCAGTAGACTAAGATTAGATTAGGAAAAGAAATTGGTTCCAAAGCTCAAAACTTGAACCAGGAAAGAAAGATAGGGATAAAAAGAAAATTCTAGATTTCAGCCCCCAAATTTTTGTGTTAAATTTCTACAAAATAAATTCTGAATGCAGACTTGTACAAAGTATCACTACTTATAAAAAATCAGACAGTTCAATCCTGATTTGGTTATGTTTTCAATTTTCTGTTGTAGATTAGAGAATAGAATATGTCAAACAAGTTTAATCTTGACAGATAGTTAGACTAGGTAGAAAAATAAACGAGTTCATTAGTTTAATTTGAACTCTTGGATGATATAAGTGTAGAATTTGTTAGTTTCCTGTTTTCAAAAGAAAATGATGTTAGGGGTTGGCTAATTCAAATGCACCTAATGAAGAAAAAATGTTAGAACAAGTAAGATTGGTAGGTAGAAGTTGAGTTGGGATTAATCATGTTATGATTCAGATGCTGCAAATCACAATTCCAAAGCAGTGAACCATCAAGTTAAAAGAGCTCTGTCAAGGTGAAAATCAAGGCACTGATCTAATTCTTCCAGAGATTTATTTTTTGAGGTTCTTAACACCTCCTAAAGGAGCTTCCCTCCCCAATTGGAGCCACTGTTAGCCATCTGTAATTTTTGTTGACATTAAAAGATGACTAAATAGTGATTTTGGATTTCTAGAAATAGTATTTGAGAAACACTGTGAGTTCTAGGAATCTCACTTCCTTCATCATCCTAAGTTTGACTATTTTTCACTTAACTTTCCTACCTTTCTGTCTTCTAAAAATTTTCACCCTGCTGCACTATAGAAAACTCCATTTTTGGGCTTGATTTCCTCATTTTATTACCCCAGCTATACCCACATTCATCCATTTTTTCCCCTCTAAAAACCCCTAAAAAATGCTCATTCATTCACCATTTTCTTCTAAAAAGCCTTAAAAACAATGTAAAAATCCTTTTAAATTTGTTTTAGCCTAACTTCTAAACCTATTGGATCCTCTAACAACCTTGAAAAACGTTGTTTTTTATGACAAAACCCTACATTTTGTGAAAATGTCCTTTAAGCCCCTTTTGGCTTAAACCCAACCCCCTCACCCATATGAATCTAAGCCACGACCTGTCGCTATTCCCCTAAAGCCCCTGTCCATCTCAGCCCTTGATCTTCTTTGTCCTCATAAGACCTTTTTCCTCTACCTATTTCTAAAGCCCTTTCCTTGTTTTACCCCTCCTCCCCTTTCACTTTGTTAAAAACCCTCGTAATCGTAATATTTTCTCCTTAACCTTTGAAAAATTAAAATGGGCGCCTTTCTTCCCATTTGCACCTGCACCCTCTATCCGCTCATCTGGACCGTTGATCAAAGGCCCTTGACTCAATCCAACGGCCATCGGCTCTCCTCCCTTCAACCCCACATATGACTCCAACCCCGCACTACACGACAAAATCTGCCACATCATCACTCCTGGGCCTCGTTCTGCATTTAAACCCCCCATCAAATAAAAGCCCGCCACCTGTCTTGGGCTCGACTCCACGGACTTGCGCCCTGGCCCCGAAAGCCCTGCACACCGTCGATCTCACCTCTTGAGATCTGATGGCTCACACTCATATCGCGCAAGATTTTGCGCTGATGTTTAACACTCCTAATCCACGTGAAAAGAGTAGTTTTGGCCAGGACATGCTGTAGATGATGAATGGAATCATGCAGCCCCGGGCCAATACCATTTACCGCCCTATGTCCGCGCGATAAACCACGCGGTTTTCCCAAAACCGCCTTCCTCCTCCCGTGCCAAAATTCAAAATTCTTCGCCCTCGTTTGATTTTCCTTATTATTTCGCCTCTGAAATCATCCCCCTGCATTCCTTCCTCCTTCATAAATCACCCCCAATGCTCAAAAACCCCGAAAAAAGAAGTTTAAACCCCTCCCGTAGGTTTTAATTAACGTTGTTTTGTGTTTTGTGGAGGTTTTTAATGGTGGGAAAAGGCCCAAAATGACCTCCCACAGTCAAAAATTGACCAATTAAACCTCTGGATGATGATCCAAAAGGTGAATTGGCATAAAAGAACCAGGGGTCTGTATAAAGGTTAACCCTTGATGACTCATGATCATCGATGGGTTATAAACACCTATACCATGAAGAAACCCTCCCTGTATGCATAACAAACAAACAAAGTGAAGGAAGCCGAAGGATTAAAGCTAAATCCTAAATCAAAGAGAAAACACAGAGGATTAGCCCTTAAAAGTAGTGATTAAAGATAAAATTCAAAGGCTTAAAAGAAGAATGATGAATAAGGGCAGTGAAATATATTATTAAAGTTAATTAGAGATTAGAGGCCTAATACTGAAGTTTTGTGATTAAAACAAGGATAGATTTACCCAAAGACAACTTTGAATGACTCAAAAAAGAAGCAATTACTTATCCAAAGACAAATTTTCCACCTATAGCATGTTTGCTTTCAATAAAGGCATCAGGCAGTTATTACACTGTCAGAAATATTTTAAAGCAGCTCAATAGTTATTACAAAGTTATTACAAAGCCTTTAAAGTCAAATATTTCAACTAAAATAACTCAGAAGTTATTATTTCAGAGTAACTCTTTCAAATATTTTTGCGTTGGGACTTGCATGGTCTCAAAGGTAAAAAATAATTAACTCTGTAATAAATAACATTTAAACACCCTAGTTTGGCAGCACCTTCTCATTTTGCATATCAATATTGCATATGATATTCAATTTAAATGTTGGTTACTTGATGGTTATTGAATTGATTTCTGCTGCTAAGCTAGTTGAGGAATGCTAGACTGAACTGAAGAAAGCTCCAAGTTGCAGAGAGCTATTGTACATGGAGTGATGTAACTAGTTTGATCATCAATAATACAAGCATGTTCACAGGATCCTTGAGCTATATCAATGGTGAAGTTATCCTAAATTGTTATTGTTTCTCCTTATGTTTTTCTATTTTGTTCATCTTGTCTGATTAAGAAACAAAAGTTTTAGATTAGGATTTGTTGTTTCAGCACCCTAGTGATGTCTGTATTCTTTATGTTTATGTTTTCTTCTACAACGTCTGATTAGAAGATTCTTAATTGCCTTCTAGTTACATCTATATTTTTGTCTTGGAAATGATTCAATAGAGTGAAACTATGGAAATTTTGGTGAGCCCATGTCCTTTGAGTAAGACTTGAGATATTGTTTTCAATACCTTTCTTTAAAAGTATGCTTACTAGAGTCTAAAACTAGAGAGGTTCATGGTTTTCCCTACCCTCTGGTCTGCCTTCAAATGTTGCTTTGAAGAGTCTTTGAGAGTTTTCCAAAAGCAGATTAGCTTGTTTCTATTTGATCTTAGGATGCCCTTATTGCTTTCTTAAATGTTTTCTCTATCTGAAATTAGTATTTTGATTTTTGTATTTTTGTTTGAAAGGTTGCTTATTAAAGGTTTGTCCAAAGAGATTTATGGTGTGCCTTGTCCTTTGGCTTTCTCCAAATAGTTACCTTAAAGGGATTTTCTTGTTTAAGTAGAGCTAGAAGGCTCTTAACTGACTATAGCTTTGTTGCCTTCAAAACTTATTATTATTTCATATCACAACCTAATATAAAGAATCCATTTGATATAATTAGCTTGCCCTATGAATGCCCTTGTAGAGTTGATGAACAGTTAAATCCTTTTATGACTCCATTGCCCAATGGATCGATGTTTTTCTCACAGTCTATTTGCTCAGATGAAACATTGCCTCAATCAGTCCCAACATTGTGTTGAACCTTTAATTAAACTGAGAGGGGGGGGGGTGTGAATCAGTTTAATGCATTCCCGATCTTTTAAAACTTTTCATTAAGCTATTTACACCTTCATTTCATATCCAATTTAATGTGCAAGTAATCTTAGAATGCAAGCAACAAGTATTATTTTAATATAGCAAGTATTAGTTTAGTTCAATACATAACTATCAAGCACAGAGACACCAGATATAAGGGGAAACCCATAACGGGAGAAAACCACATCTTATTATTGTTGTGATGCAAAGGTCAGCTCCTACTCCCTCTCACCACTGTTTTTTTGCAGGCACCAACCTACAGGAGGCTCCAACCTCAATTCTGCAAGCTACAACTTGCAAGGAAGGACCAACTCCCTTCAATTTTCTGTAGGCACCAACCTACAGGAGGCTTCAACCTTTGTCAGCTACAACTGACAACTATTAAGCTGAATGTTTGCTGATTTACTCCAGATATCATCTTTGTTCTGTATCTGCTCTTCTTCTCTTAATCTTCTCTGCTTTATTCTTCTATATTTTGCATTCTCTATATCTGCTCTCTCTCTCTTCAGCTTATAAAATTGATCTTATATAGGAATTCTCACAAGAATGTTTGTATTCCTCTAGGAATTCGAAATGAATGGTCATACCTCTTGGTCTTATGCTTCCTCATTTCTTTGTCCAACTCAATTTAAAATCATAATAATATGTACAATATTTCATGCTACAGTGGAATTTTTTGTCTTTTCTTTAGGATACTTGCCTTTGCATCAAAAACAATAAAAAATTAATTACAACATTTACTTTCACATTTTAATTACATATTTCAATTTCACTCAGCTCCTTTTCCGAATTTTGGCTTTACTGGATTTGTCTTTTCCTGCTGCTGTTAAGAACATGTTCTGCATACCTTGGTTCACTGTAATTGTGTGCACCTGTGAATGTATACCTGTCAAACCTGTAATCTCAGTTTATCTCTGCATGCTCTCCTTTTCCTTTTCCATAATTGCATTCAAGTTTCATGCCCAAGCATTTCCATATCCGGCAATCTCACACTTGTCCTATTCCACGCTGGCAATTTCAAACAAATAAGGCTGGGCTATTTTAATATCTTAATTCAGAGAATTTAGATATTAATTTCATACTCCCTCATAGTTACAAATCCGACAATCTTTATATACATACATTAACTTCGCATTACAACCCTCATACGCATCATAATAGTTGACTATTGAACCATAATAAAACCAAACCTTAGGACATTAGCACAGTGAATAAGAGTGTATCATCCTTTGGCTCCAAGTCCACGAAGCATTGCACCCTGCCTTTTTATATATATTGCACACCGTATCCGTATATATATATATATATATATGGTTTGGGCTTTTGTATATAAGGCGCATAATCCATTGGCTATTAAAACCATGTTAATTGACCTTCGGCATATTTAATCACATATACATATTCTATTATATGTAATATCCATATACATATTCCATTACTTCTTCAATACCACGGGAGTCCCACAAGAGATCTCACCTCATGAACTTGTGAACCATGATAAAGCTTTTAATATACTCCGTCAGGCCTTATACTAAATTAATAACCCAACTTCATTACGTATATTTCTGCCGGGCCCACAATGCCATCAACCGCCAATTGAATGCACACAACATACATGACTTATCATCCATGCACCTTTATTAAACCTTGTGCAAGTCCTGTGATCACCCACCGTTTGATAGCCTTTTCCCAGATCAATGGATCTTATTCATTTCGCTGGGCATCTTCCGCCGATCGTTAATGCGCGAAATTTCATTTTAATCAAAACCGCTTGGGACACGCGTCGATTCCTGTATGGAATCGCTCGTGGAAATTGTAAAAACCACCTCTCACGGTTGAAAGGAATGGGAAATCCGCCCTCCGTGAAACCGCTCGTGGTTTTCACCCCTTCCACTGTTCTCCGGTCAAGGTTCTGCCTCTCCCGGTTCCGTTATATAATTCAACCCACCTTTTCACTTTACTTCCACCTGCTTATATTTCAATGTATTGTCGTATTCGATTCCGTTCCAATGCTCCGGGTTCCGCTGCCTATTTAATGTACAGAGCTTCTATCAAACTGTTAACCTCTAAACTCGTGGGATAATCAATACCACGACATCATTGGCTACTAGAGTTCAGAGATTGAACCATTACACAGAGTCGACACCTTTCATCACACCAGAGTTCAGAGATTGAGCCATTACACAAAGTCGACACCTTTCATCACAATCTTCCACCGTAATGTATCTTGCTGGTAACTACAGGTATGGTTACGCATAACTAATGACTTTCAGTAGGCATCAATTTATTCCAATCCGACAGAGAATCACGGCTGATACATTCCACATAGTCAATTTGTGTTCCACTGCAGGTTCAACGGTCTATCCACACATAACCCTCGCCACAGAGTTTATTTATTCGACACAAAAAACCTCGCCACAGAGTTTATTTACACACATACCTCAAAATTTCACACTACAGCATCATAGACCCATTTAGACCCCCAATTACAAAATCTCATGTAATGCAAAACTTCTTCACTACTCTGCACCTTGAATAGCTCTTACACTTTCACCCATCTCTGCTTCCTCCTCGCTTTTCACGCTCCCCGTCTTTCTACCGCTCTCCTGCCTTCTCCGCCGCTCTCGTCTCGCTTTTCATCTCCCTTGCAATTGTTCCCGTCTCTCGTATCTATTGCCTCTTTGCCATCAATGACAACATTTCCAACAGTCTCCCCCTTTGGCATTGATGGCAATACTTTTCTCTGTTTGCCTGCTCTTTCTATTAATACTTTTTCTCTGTTTTCCTGCTCTTTCTGCTGTTGTTTGCTCATCCTCCCCCTTTGACATCAATGGCAAAGGGCTGCTTTTTGCATTTCCTATCTCTGAGTTATGTTTAGGCCCTCTTCTGCATGCTGCTCCATAGTGATGTAAAAGACTTGTTGAGAGAACACTTTGAATTTGAATATACACTGTAAATTGATACAGTTCTAGGATAATAGCTTGGTGTTCTTTTGCTGTAATCCTTTGATCCTGAGGACCTGATTCATGCTTTCCTTACTAGCTGTTCTCCCCCTGGAATGATATTTTTCGTTTTGGTCTCCCCCTAAAATTGTGCTTTCTCTTTATATCAGAGAGTAGCATCTGCAGATACTATCCCTAGTTTATCTCTCAAGTATTCGAATGGTTCTCTTGAAAGTGGTTTAGTAAATATATCTGCTCTCTGTTCTTTTGTTGGTACATAGTCCAGTTTTACTATCTTCTGAGCCACTTGTTCTTGGAGGAAATGATACTTGATTGGTATATGTTTAGTTTTTGAGTGAAGTACAGGATTTTTAGATATACTTATAGCACTTGTATTATCACATTTGATTGAAATAGGCTCATCAATGCTTACCTTCATGTCTTGAAGAGTTTTCTTCATCCACATGACTTGTGTACAACATGCTGCTGCTGCTATATATTCTGCTTCAGCTGTAGACAGTGAGATGGATGTTTGTTTCTTGCTTAACCATGCAACTAGGCTTTCTCCTAGATAGAATGCACCTCCACTTGTACTGTTTCTGTCATCCACACAGCTGGCCCAATCTGCATCTGTGTATGCTGTTAAAGTGAAGCTTTTGCCTTTAGGATACCAAAGCCCATACTATGTAGTTCCTTGTAGATATCTGAATATTCTTTTGACTGCAAGAAGATGATTTTTTTTAGGTGCTGCTTGATATCTAGCCACTAGTCCTACTGCTAGCATGATGTCTGGTCTTGAAGCTGTCAAATACAGTAGGCTTCCTATCATGGATCTTTAGAGTTTTTGGTCTACATCTGCAGAACCATCATCAATACACAGCTTGCATCCTGTGATCATGGGGGTAGTCCAAGGTTTGCAATCCTCCATTTTGAATATTTTCAGCATTTCTTTTAAGTATTTTTCTTGAGAGATGAATGTGCCTGTGTTCTTTTGCTGAATTTGTAGTCCCAAGTAGAAATTGAGTTCTCCAATCATAGACATTTCAAACTCTGTTTTCATCTCATCAGCAAACCCTTTTTCTAGTTCATCTTTGTTTCTTCCAAACATAATATCATCAACATACACTACAACAATTAGGAGTTCATTTTCATGGGCTTTTATATATAGATTGTTGTCTACTCCACCTCTCTTAAAACCCTATTTTTGCAAATATTTATCCAGTCTTGAGTACCAAGCACGAGGAGCCTGTTTCAGTCCATATAGGGCCTTCTTCAGTCTGCACACATAGTCTTCTTTGTCTGTCAAGGAGAAGCCTTCTGGTTGTTCCATGTAGACTTCTTCTTCTAAGTCTCCATTTAGAAATGCAAATTTTACATCCATTTGATATACTTTGAAGTTTTGGTAGCATGCAAATGCCAGAAACATTCTGATAGCTTCCATTCTGGCTACAGGAGAAAATGTTTCATCGTAATCCAGTCCTTCAATTTGTGAATATCCTTTGCAGACAAGTCTGGCTTTATTCCTGATTACCTGTCCTTCCTCATTCATTTTATTTTTGAATACCCATTTTGAGCGTATGATATTTTTCTCAGCAGGTCTAGGAACTAGTTCCCAGGTATTGTTCTTTTCAATTTGTTCTAATTCTTCATTCATTGCTTTTACCCAAGACTTGTCCTTGCTGGCTTCTTCAAATTTCTTTGGCTCTATTTGTGACAGCATGGCTATGTATACCTCCTCAGTTTGTTCTGTTAGCTTCCTTCTTGTCTGGACCCCTGCTTCCTTGTCTCCTATGATCTGTTCTTCAGGATGATTCTTCTGAGTGTATCTTGAGGGGGTTTTCGAGCTCAGCTCTGCATCTTCTGTTGTCTTGCTTGTTTCATCATCATTTTGGTCTTCCTCTTCATGGTTGTCTGATGGACTACAGAATTCTGTATTTCTTGTATTGTTTGGAAGTTCTTAATCAAATCTCACATCAATACATTCAATTATTTTCCGAAGAGTCTTGTTGTAGCACCTGTACCCTTTACTTTTGGAAGCATATCCTATAAAAATCCCTTCATCTACCCTTGCATCAAATTTCCCAAGGTTTTCATCATTATTCTTTATGTAACACCTGCTACCAAAGACTCTGAAATGTTTTATTGAAGCTGGCTTTCCATGCCATAGTTCATAGGGAGTCTTGTCACTGCTTGGCCTTAAGTGAGCTTTGTTAAGGATATGTACTGCTGTGTGCACTGCTTCTGCCCAGAAGGTTTGAGCAATATTATTCTCTTGCATCATGGCTCTGGCAATTTTTTGAACAAATTTGTTTTTTCTTTCTGCTACTCCATTCTGCTGAGGTGTTCCTGCAATAGTGAATTGTTGTTTTATGCCATGTTCATTGCATAGGTTAGAAAAGTCATAATCTGTAAATTCTCCTCCTCTATCTGATCTGATACATTTTATCTTGCATCCAGTTTGATTTTCTGCTAATGCTTTGAATATCTTAAACTTTTCCAGTGCTTCTGATTTTTTCTTGAGAAAAGCAACCCATGTCATTCTGGAGAAATCATCTATTATTAGCATGAAGTAGGATTCTCCACTTGGTTTCTTAGTTCTTGCAAGTCCACACAGATCCATGTGCACAAGCTGGAGTGGTCTTCTTGTTGATAACTCCTCTTTGGCCTTAAAGGATGTGCGGGTCTATTTACCCAATTGACAAGATTTGCATATGGTATTAGAAGGCCTCTTAATTTCTGGCATGTCTCTGACATCTTTCTTCTTACTTAGTTTGATGATGTGATCGAAGCTTAGATGTCCCAACCTTTTATGCCATAACCATGACTCTTCTAGCTTGCTAAGATGACATGCTTCATCTCCCTCTTTCACAATGTAAACATTACTCTCTATTCGAACACCCTTGAGCAGAGTCTTACCTATTGTGCTTGATCCGACTACAAAATCTTGTGCTCTAAAGAGAACTTCACAGCCTTTATCACACATCTGACTGACACTCAGTAAATTTGCTTTCAGCCCATCTACATATAATACATCTTGGGCCTTTCCTCTGCCATTGTCTATGTTGACTGATCCTTTTCCCTTGATCTTTCTTGATTTGTCATTTCCAAAAGTGACATTGCCCGATTTATTTTCATCAAGAGTTAAAAACTTGTTTTTGTCTCCTGTCATGTGTTTAGAGCAGCCACTGTCCAAATACCATTGACTCTTCAAATCTTGAGCAGTTAAAGCCAAGTCACATTTATTCACCTTCTTTATCCACTGGAGGCCCCCTTTTGTTTGGTATCTTTTGTGAGGTGATGAATTATATCCTTTTAGAGAACACTTGGAAGATATATGTCCAACTTGGTTGCATATAAAACATTTGAATATAGTTTTTGCAGAATTGTGAGCATGAACAAAATTGCTTTGACTCATAAACCTCCTTGAGGTATTGAACATCAGTCTTTGTCCATACTTTCTACATTCAATAATTCTATGGCCACAATCCTTACAATAAAAACAATAACCATAGAAATTATTTGCATACCTGATGTAAGGTTGTCTCTTCCATGCTTGCATCTTTTGCTGGTTTGAATCATTCCTCCTTGTATGACAATATGCAACAATGTGTCCCAGCTTGTGACAGACATAACAGGTGGCATTCTTCATAGGAGGCAAGAATCTCCTTTGATGGCTTCCAAATTTTATATAATCAGGAATATATGATCCTTTCTCTGTTGTCTTAGTATTTGTTACAATATTTGTTATTAGAGGTTTCTTCTGGTCTCTGTCTTTCTCATTACATGTTTCTTCCTTTGTAGGAATTATTTGAGCTGCTTCATCAACCTTCTTTGCTTTCACAAAAATTATATTTTTGTTTTCCTTTTCTTTGCCTTTACTTGATTCTCCTTCATAGCCTATCCCAGTTTTTATTAGAGGAGATCTTTGAGCATCCAAGATTTCATTCAACTTACCAGAACTTGTCATTTGAGAAGGGTATATAGAGACTTTATGTTGAGCACTTTCTAATTTCCTTCTCAGACACAGAATTTCTTCTTCCATCTTCTCTTGTTCTCGAGTTTTATCTTTGATTTGCTGAAGTAACATATCTTCTATCTTCTTGGCTTCTTCAAGCTTTACCTTCAGCTGCATGAGGACTTCTGAATTTTGATCTTCTTTCACACATTTGAGGAGAATCTCTTTTTGTTTTCTGCATTTTAGTTTGAGTCTGTCAATCTCCTCCAGAGCACTTCTTAGCTCCCCCTCAAGATCGACTTCCCCTTCTTCTTTTTCTTCTAGCAAGAGTCCTTCAAGATCTTCTATGGCCATCAGTAAAAATTCAGAGGTTCCCTCTTCTCCTAAGGGTTCCTCTGAGTCTTCAGATGCACTACTTTCTTGCTTAGCATAGAAGGATTTTCTGCTGAATTTCTTTCCTTTCTGCCAATTCTTTGATTGTGTCTTTCTCTGATTCTTGAGCTTGATTACTTACTTTCTTGTGAGGACATTTAGCAGCATAATGTCCAAATCTTCCACAGTTAAAGCATTTAAAAGGAAGTTTACCTTTGTATCTACCCGAGCCTCTATCCAATTTCTTGACAAATTTAGCCTCTTCTTCATCAGAGCAGGAGCATATGTCTTCCTTTTCTTCTTTCTTCTTTTCTGTTTTGAATGCTGCCTCCCTTGTAATTGGCTTCTTCTGTGGGAGCCTCATCTCATATGCTGTAAGATTTCCTAGTAGCTTGTTCATGGTCAAGGTCTCCCAATCAGCTATTTCTTCTATTGCAGACACCTTGGGATTGAATCTGGATGGAAGAGATCTTAGAATCTTTTGTACAATTATACCTTCTGGTATTGTTTCTCCAAGAGCTTTCATACTGTTAACAATTTCTGCAACTTTTAAGAAGAAGCTCCCAACATCTTCATCATCATTCATTTTTAAATTTTCAAACTAGGCTCTATATACTTGAAGTTTGGCAGTCTTAACTTTTTTATTTCCCTCATGGATATTCTCTAGAGTGTCCCACATATCTTTGGCAGTCTTACTGTGCATTATTTTGATAAACTCAGCTTCACATAGTCCATTTAAGATTGCATTCATTGCTTTTGCATTAGCTACAAAGATTTGTTTAGCTTCTTTCTCTGTATCAGTTGACTTTGTGACATATCCAATTTCCACAGCATCCCAAACTTCTAATCCTAAAGACATTATATAAGCTTTCATTCTTATTTTCCAAAAGGCATAATTTGCACCTGTAAAGAAAGGAGCTTTATTGGTTGAGCTTCCTTCTTGACTTGCCATCTTGAGAGCCTAGGATCTCCTTTCAGTTGTTAGACTGATATACAAGGAACTTGCTCTGATACCAATTGTTGAACCTTTAATTAAAATGAGAGGGGGGGGGGGTGAATTAGTTTAATGCATTCCTGATCTTTTAAAACTTTTCATTAAGCTATGAACTTGCTCTGATACCAATTGTTGAACCTTTAATTAAACTGAGAGGGGGGGGGGTGAATCAGTTTAATGCATTCCTGATCTTTTAAAACGTTTCATTAAGCTATTTACACCTTCATTTCATATCCAATTTAATGTGCAAGTAATCTTAGAATGCAAGCAACAAGTATTAGTTTAATATAGCAAGTATTAGTTTAGTTCAATACATAACTATCAAGTACAGAGACACCAGATATAAGTGGAAACCCATAAAGAGAGAAAACCACATCTTATTATTGTTGTGATGCAAAGGCAAGCTCCTACTCCCTCTCACCACTATTTTTCTGCAGGCACCAACCTACAGGAGGCTCCAACCTCAATTCTGCAAGCTACAACTTGCAAGGAAGGACCAACTCCCTTCAATTTTCTGTAGGCACCAACCTACAGGAGGCTTCAACCTTTGTCAGCTACAACTGACAGCTATTAAGCTTAATTTTTGCTGATTTACTCCAGATATCAGCTCTGTTCTGTATCTACTCTTCTTCTCTTAATCTTCTCTGCTTTATTCTTCTATATTCTGCATTCTCTATATCTGCTCTCTCTCTCTTCAGCTTATAAAATTGATCTTATATAGGAATTCTCACAAGATTGTTTGTATTCCTCTAGGAATTCGAAATGAATGGTCATACCTCTTAGTCTTCTTCTTCCTCATTTCTTTGTCCAACTCAATTTAAAATCATAATAATATGTACAATATTTCATGCTACAGTGGAATTTTTTGTCTTTTCTTTAGGATACTTGCCTTTGCATCACAAACAATAAAAAATTAATTACAACATTTACTTTCAAATTTTAATTACATATTTCAATTTCACTCAGCTCCTTTTCCGAATTTTGGCTTTACTAGATTTGTCTTTTCCTGCTGCTGTTAAGAACCTGTTCTGCATACCTTGGTTCACTGTAATTGTGTGCACCTGTGAATGTATACCTGTCAAACCTATAATCTCAGTTTATCTCTGCATGCTCTCCTTTTCCTTTTCCATAACTGCATTCAAGTTTCATGCCCAATATCACACTTGTCCTATTCCACGCTGGCAATTTCAAACAAATAAGGATGGGCTATTTTAATATCTTAATTCAGAGAATTTAGATATTAATTTCATACTCCTCTATAGTTACAAATCCGACAATCTCTTATATGGACATATGCGCTAACTTCGCATTACAACCCTCATACGCAACATAATAGTTGACTATTGAACCATAATAAAACCAAACCTTATGACATTAGCACAGTGAATAAGAGTGTATCGTCCTTTGGATCCAGGTCCACGAAGCATTGCACCATGCCTTTTTATATATATTGCGCACCGTATACATATATATATATATATATATATGGTTTGGGCTTTTGTATATAAGGTGCATAATCCATTGGCTATTAAAACCATGTTAATTGACCTTCGACATATTTAATCACATATATATATTCTATTATATGTAATATATCCATATACATATTCCGGCGCCCTTCAATAATTAATGGAGTCCCACAGTACATCTCATACCCTTATGAACTTGTGAACCATGATAAAAAGCTTTTAATATACTCCGTCGAAGTTTCATGCCCAAGCATTTCCATATCCGGCAATATCACACTTGTCCTATTCCATGCTGGCAATTTCAAACAAATAAGGATGGGCTATTTTAATATCTTAATTCAGAGAATTTAGATATTAATTTCATACTCCTCTATAGTTACAAATCCGACAATCTCTTATATGGACATATGCGCTAACTTCGCATTACAACCCTCATACGCAACATAATAGTTGACTATTGAACCATAATAAAACCAAACCTTATGACATTAGCACATTGAATAAGAGTGTATTGTCCTTTGGCTCCAGGTCCACGAAGCATTGCACCCTGCCTTTTTATATATGTTGCGCACCGTATATATATATATATGGTTTGGGCTTTTGTATATAAGGCGCATAATACTTTGGCTATTAAAACCATGTTAATTGACCTTCGGCATATTTAATCACATATACATATTCTATTATATGTAATATATCCATATACATATTCCGGCGCCCTTCAATAATTAATGGAGTCACACAGTACATCTCATACCCTTATGAACTTGTGAACCATGATAAAAAGCTTTTAATATACTCCGTCGAACCTTATATTAAATTAATAACCCAACTTCATAACGTATATTTCCGCCGGGCCCACAATGCCATCAGCCACCAATCGAATGCACACAACATACATGACTTATCGTCCACGCACCTTTATTAAACCTCGTCCAAGTCCTGTGATCGCCCACCATTGGATAGCCTTTGCCCAGATCAATGGATCTTATTCATTTCGCTGGGCATCTTCCGTCGATTGTTAATGCGCGAAATTTCATTTTAATCAAAACCGCTTGGGACACGTGGCCAAATCCTAATGGAATCGCTGCGAAATCTGTAAAACCACCTCACAGTTGAAAGGTGGTGCAGAATGGGAAATCCGCCCTCCGTGAAACCGCTCGTGGTTTTCACCCCTTTCACTGTTCTCCGGTCAAGGTTCTGCCTCTCCCGGTTCCGTTATATAATTCAACCCACCTTTTCGCTTTACTTCCACCTGCTTATATTTCAATGTATTGTCGTATTAGATTCCGCTCCAATGCTCCGGGTTCCGTTGCCTATTTAATGTACAGAGGTTCTATCAAACTGTTAACCCCGAAACTCATGGGATAATCAATACCATGACATCATTGGCTACCAAATTTCAGAGATTGAGCCATTACACAGAGTCGACACCTTTCATCACACCAGAGTTCAAAGATTGAGCCATTACACAGAGTCGACACCTTTCACCGCAATCTTCCACCGTAATTTATCTTGCTGGTAACTACAGGTATGGCTATGCATAAATAATGATTTTCAGTAGGCATCAATTTATTCCAATCCCACACAGAATCACGGCTCATACATTCCACATAGTCAATTTGTGTTCCACTGCGGGTTCAACGGTCTATCCACACATAACCCTCGCCACAGAGTTTATTTATTTGAAACAAAAAACCTCGCCACAGAGTTTATTTACACACCATACCTCAAAATTGCACACTACAACATCATAGACCCATTTAGACCCCCAATTACAGAATCTCATGTAATGCAAAACTTCTTCACTACTATGCACCTTGAATAGCTCTTTACATCAATTCATTTCCTTTGCTTCCTCTGCTTTTTCTTTGCTGCCTCTTCTTCTTCTCTGCTGCCTCTGCTTCTTCTGTGCTGCCTCTGTTATTTTCCATCTCCTTGGAACTGTTCCTGTCTCTACATCTGTTACCTCCTTTGCCATCAATGACAACATTTCCAACACATTGGTCATTCAATCTATTATTTAATCCAACCAAAAACAAACAAGTCCTTAGAACTTCATAACTAGCCTAAAATCTTAAGACATAAAGCACAAAGATATATCATTTGAAAACAACTTTATAGAGAGATCCCTCTCTGAATCCAGGAAGGCTAGGTCCTAGGATTCCAAAGTGGTTCTGATGTGGTCCCTGTAGTGTTTGTTCTTGCCACTCTTACAAATTATAGGGAACCAACATGATCAAAGGAAGAATACATGAGGTTAAATATCAAAATGAAAATCATGCTAACCCTAAAATCCCTTTTGGGTGACTAAAGGCTATAAAGGTCCAAACAATGACAAAGAGGCCAAAAATCTTGTGTTATGGCACCTGCAGAAATCAGTCATGGCCAAGGGGAAACATGGTAAACCTGGTGTACACATCTTTGCCAAAAGACACATCACTTTCAAAATATCAGAAAATATGAGAAAGTCATGTTCAGGTCAATTGCAATTAAGAAGGCCAAAAAAGGGTAAAGCTATGGTTTATTTTTTCAAAGAGACAGTTTAGACAACCCCCAGAGTTCAAAGGTAAAAAAAGGGGAGGGGCCTCTTCATCCTGTTGCACTCCATTACCCAAAGAAAATCACTCAAAAGGGTCATAGGCTTTTAACCAAAAGGTCAAGGAAGCATTAGTGAAATTGTAAAATGACCCAAGACAAACATAGTAAAGTGGGTTTATAGGTTTGATTTATTTTTTCAAAAGGATATAAAGGTGTCTCAATCTTCATTTCAAACTCATTTGCGCTTGGTGGAGAAAAGAAAGCTTCAACAGAAGAAAATAGAGTGTTTTTGACCATTTTTTGGGCAAGTTTTGCTAGCACTATGCAAATCACTGGGGCTATGCAAAAAAGGCCTGGCGCTGCACTAATCCATCCTCTTCCTATTCAGAACAAAGCGACATTGCACAAATTTGGTCGGGCACTGTGCTAATCTCGGTTGCTGCGAAAACGTGGGCCTAACTCACCCGGAGACCAACAAAAACTGCACGCGCCCGGCGCTGCGCTAACCATCGTGCAGGCCTACCGGTGCTGCACAAATGGGCCAACCCTACAGCTCGGGCAGGGCACTGCGCAAAGGTAGAGAGCCTTCAAAAGGAAAAATCTCTTGCCCTATTTCAAATTTTTGTCATCCATTCGCCTCCAAGATCTCTAGAAGATCCAAGAATTGGTAAGTGGCCTTTCTTCCTTGTCCCCAAGCAAATTTTCAAGTTACTTTTGGTATTTTGTGGCTTTAAAGTTAAAACCCTAGGTGGGTAAACCTTATATGTTGCATACAAATGAGCCTTTGTATTTAATACCTCCTTAAAACCAATTTTAATGTCATGTAAGGGTAAGTGAGTTAAGATGACTGCAATAAACCTTTGAGAAGAGCCTCCTTAAGCTCCAAATCCACTCAATCCTAATAAGAACCCTATCCTCCACATCCTTCATTCACCAAGGTTGAATTCATCACCATTTTCACCTTGCTTCACCAAACCCTATATTGTAAAACAACATCTCCCATCATTATGTCAGGAGCTGAAAACAACAGTGGCAGTGAAAGTGGTCAAAGGCCTTTAAGACCAAAACATAAGTGAGGGAAAGTAAATAGATTGGAACCTCAAAGCACAGTGGCCATCACCTCCTCTCCTAGGATCTTGTCATGTTTTCAGAATACAAGATGTTTTCAATTTTGTGAGAAGGTCAAACCAGTGAAGAGCCACCCTGAGCTTACAAGGCTCCTCATTCTCAACTTACACAACAAGCACTCAAGCCTTGCAAGAGTGAATTTTGAGATCTCAGCTTGTGCCATCACTGAGGCCACAGGAATCCCTTATGTGGGTGAGATGTGGTTTAAGAAGGGAAAATTGGACAAATACTTCCTTGAGCCATTTATCAAAACAAGGTATAGAGAAGGCATCAATACAATTTTCCCTTCCTCACACCTCAAACACAAGTTTGTACCCTTGATGTTGGTTATCATGAAGTACTTCACCTGTGAGGGGGGATACTCCAGGCTCTATTCCTACCATGTTCGACTCCTCATGAATTTCTTAGGGGTTAAGAGGCTCAAATTTCCCTACTATCTCTATAGTAGCACTGTGAAGATGTCTCCTGTTGTCCGAAGGAGGAGTCATTCTCAACAAATGAATAGATTTTTCCACCATTCCTTGATCAAGATGGTGGTATTACATCAGTTGGAGCAGCAGGGCATACCTTGGGATGTTTTCATAACCCATGAAGTCTTTACAAACCCACAACCTCCTCATCAACCAAATCTGCCTTCCTCATTTTCACAAGTACCCTCACCAAAGGAAAACCTCCCTTCCTCTCCTTCTCTTGGTGCATCAGGTGAAGCAGGAAGTGGAAATGAAGAATCACATGAAGATCAGGGTGAAGGTGATGATAAATCAATCCACAATGAAGGTGAGTTTGATGATTATGTTGAAAATGAAAAGGGTCATGATGGGGCAGAGTACATGGAAACAAATGATGAACATGAGGATGAGCCAAAAACTAGTGAGAAAGAGGTAGAATACATGGAAAAAGATGAAGGGAATAATGATGAAGAAAAAGGCAGTCAACATGGCAATGATGAACAGAGCGCTGACAGTAAAGAAGATGAAATTTGTGAGGCAGAGATAGAAATCAATGAGGAAGAGCAAGAAGGAAATGATGTTCAAGAAAATGTGCATGAGCATGACAGTAAGTAAATTCATGGTGAAGAAAGTGAAAATATGGTTGAAAATGTTGAACATGAATAAACATCAGACGATGAAGAGGAAATAGAAGAACAGGAAGAGGAAAATGATGAGGTAGAAACATAATTTGAAGAGGAGGACAGTTACAAAGAAGATGACACTGATGGGACAGGCAGTGAGGAATAAGACAACAAGGGAGATATTCATGACATTCATGACAACTGTCATGATATCCATGACACCAATCGGCCTCCTAGTGAACATGATAATGGCAACAGTGCAGGAGATGATGAAGAAAAGGACCCAAGTGATGAACAAAACCAAAGTGAAGAAAGTGCAGAGGATAATAGTCCAAATGAAGAAGAAGGTGACAATACAGACAACAGTGAATAAGGTGAGGGTTATAATAATGTTGAGGATCAAAAGAGTAGTGATGAAATAGAGAAAGTAATGACTAATGAAGATCCTAGTAAAGGTGAAAAAGTTGATGACAACACCAAAGGTCAAAGCCAGGATTAAGACACTACCAAAACCACCATCACTCCTCTTGCATGCACATACCACAAAGGGCCAAGGCAAGTGTTTGCTGCCTCCAAAAGGCAAGGTACCTTTCCATCTGCATCAACTCCAAGGCTTGATAAGGGCAAAGAGAAGATGGACCAGGTTAATAAAGGTAAGAAAGGAAAGCTATCTACTCAAAAGCCTCAATTCATTGACCTAGACAGTGATACTGAAGATAAAGAGATGGCCACTAGATTGCTCTTCCAAAGCAAGGATAAAAAAATCAAGGAGTGGGATTGGGATTTTATTATGGCCCAATACATCATTCAGTATTATAAGAATGAGCACAAGCACTTCAAGAAGATAAAAAGGGGCCTGGCCCTCTAGAAAAAGATGACAAAGTATTATGAAAATAAGCACAAGCTTGTTTGTGCCAAACTGAAGGAAACCCTCCTTGAAGTCCAAAACCTAAAGGAGGAAAAAGAGCATGATAGCCTTGGATTTTTAGCTAAGGCTTCTCAAAAATTTTCCAAGACCCCTTAAGGGAGGTCTCCACCAATTTTGAGAAAATTTGGAGCACTTTTTTTTTTTTTTTTAAGGCACATTAGCACAGTGCCACTAGCGCTACGCTAATAAATGGAGCATAACAAGGAGGAGAAATCAAAATTTTTGAACTTCTCATACCTAGCACACTTTTCTCACCAATTTTCAAATGATTTGGGGAAGATATGACCCCTCAAAAGGTCAAAAAACCCCTCTTTTTTCACCTTTCTGCCACTGTTTTAGACCTGGCGATGCGCTAATGACAGTCTTGGGATTTTTGAATTTTTGACTAGGCTATAGGAGGTGGATCAGAAATCTAGAAGAAATTTTGGAAAGTAGACTCATCATGATTTCCAACGATCCTTCATAGAGCCAAATCCGACATTGGGAAGGGGTCCAAAACTTGGTTGCAAAAGACCCTATTTTTTTCTAAAAGTGGCACTACACAAATGGACTTTTTAGTGTGTTTTGGACCAAAAGTAAAAAAAACACACTCATTTATTGAAAAATTATTTCTTGGTGTTTTTTGAATCAAATCACTCTAGAATTAGGTGCAAGAAGTTATTTTAGCATTTATTTCATGAGATGTTTTTTTCCTTTGGCCTTTGATGGTCTCTTAGGCATAAATGACATTTATGGGTGATTTTGACAGTTTCCAACCCTATATAGGGTTTTTTCCCTCCTTTGCCGAGTTATATAGAGCATGAGGGCTTCATTGTAAATGTTGGCATTTGATGAGCTTTGAGAGCAATACATGGTTTTTATGAGCTTGGAGAAGAAATTGGTGTTGTGAAGTTTATGAATGGCTTGCTTGGATTGATGATGGAGAACCTTGTTTGTAGGATTCCTTAGCTTGATTAATGGTGATGTATTATTAATTTGTTCATGTTTTATTGTTATCATTATGTTTCATCCTTCTTTTTTGCAATAGAACATAAAAGGATAGGTTGAGAAATTCTCCTTGAAGCACCTTAGTCCTCCTACCCACTATTGGCTTGATGTTTTCCACCGCTGGGTGTGTTTAAGGAATTCTTAGCTTCTCCATAAGCCTCTTTAAGCTTGTTTGTTTCATATATGGATTAATATTCTAGTTTACAAATATGATTCATGGAAATCCCTGCTTATTTGATGCTATCTAAACTCTATTTTTGAAATCTCTCTTTGAAGTATTATTTTTTAGGTTAAGCCAAGGAGGTCTTCTTTTGATCTTGTCCTTTGTCCATGCCTATCAGTTTGCCTCAAAGTTCTTTGTAGCTTGATCAACAGTGTCTAGGAGTTCCCTTTTTGATTGATTAAATTTATTGTGTCATCTTATATGTTTCCCAATTCTGAAGGAGAAATTATTAAAGTTAGATAAGCTTTTCTTGCTTTCTTTGTTTCATTGAGATGTTTATCTTGGATATTTATTTGTTTAAGTATTGTCATTGAGTAAATGGTTTGCCCTATATCATGATTAGTATCTTTTTTTTATCATATTTAAGACCTTCTTTTTTATGGGTAAATGACAAAGGATACTTCACTACCCTTTTCCCTACCTTGTTTTTTCCCCAACTTGATGTCCACCCCACTTCACACATAACCTTAAGGATCGATTAAACTTACTATATTTGCCTTGTAATGCACTCTGATTCATTATTGAGATGTCCATGACTTTAATTGACTCCATAGCCAAATGATTTAAAGACCTCTCACTCCACCTATTCTACTTGACCAGCTTACCCAACCAAAACAATCAAAAAACCCTACACTAAAAACTAGCCTAAAATCAACCATCTAAAAGCAAACAAGAACACATCCCCTGCATCTAATAGATAAGGCCCTCTATGATTCTAGGAAGGCTAGGTCCTAGGACTCCAAAGACTGGTTTCACGTTACCCTTTCATTTGGTCTACCAATCTGCCAAATCATGGGACCCTAACATTCTGGTGATCACGGTGGGACTGAGTACATTGGTAGCCTAAGAAACTCTTATAGACTCATTTAATCCTCAATTAAGCTTAGAAAATCAACTAATGGCCAAGAGTAGACTCTGTCTGTTTCAACATATTAGAAAAATGATGATTCAGCTGTAGGACACTCTTACAAACCTTAGGGCTACATAAAGGAAACTCAGAAAACCCCAAAACATCCCTAGACTGGTTTTTGTTAGTTATTCGTGGTGGACCAAAAACATACATTATTAAGCAGCAAAAAATATCCACCTCGTGACTCCACTAGCCTCCGGTAGGCACATTACTTCACCAGTATTCATTTGACTCCCTGGATTTGTGTCAAACCAACCCTGAGAAGTTTATGAACCTAGTTATATATCGTGAGAGTTTACCAAGCAATAATAGAGGTCAACCTTCGGAAAATAGTCCTAAAATGTTTAGTCTCTATGAATTTTAAGTTTGAAATCTGGCTTCACATAGGATTAGTACCAGATCCCATCCAAACCCAAACCCTCCCAACATAGTTGATGACCCAGAGAAGATTTTTTGGCAAACCTCTAGATCTAGAAACTTAACCACTGTTAGGACCATTCACAGAGCGAGCTCTATACCTGAACATCTTACAGCTTTGCAAGATCCCCAGTTTTACTTCCACCATACAAAGAACCTTTTCAAAACTAAGTCAGAAACTGATATTGACCAGACTGACCTTGAGCCCATAGATTTCCAGCAGAGTTCTAGTAGAGAATACTCTCCTTCCACACCACCAAAATTTTATCTTCTTCATGACTTTAACCATTTCCATACCAAATCTATTCAGAATCAGTTTGTTGGTCCAAGTACTTCCACCACACCCATCCATACGACCACTGTGCAAACCACTTCACTTCATCATACATATCCTTTCACTAACCCTCCTCTTGTAAACCCTCCATTATCTCCCATCATGGCAGCTTGGTATGCCCCCTTGGCCTTACCTCAACCTCTATTAAATTTTCCAAATGACTACCAGTCCAAGATCCCTCATTTCACAGGAGTTGAATCCATCACTACCCAAAAACATGTAGATAGGATAAATTATGCCTTTGATTACATGGAAATAGAAGAAGAAACCATTAAAAGGAGGATCTTTTCACAAAGCTTAGAAGGAGAGGCCAAAACATGGTTCAAAGTATTAACTCCTAACACAATACATGATCTCCCTTCCCTCTACCAAAATTTCATAAACAAGTGGGAAATCAAGAAAAATCCCCTCCAAATCCTTTCTGAATATAAAAATCTTAAGAGGAATGTCGGGGAAAGTGTACAAGATTATTTCAATAGGTTTAACAGTGTCTACAATGCCCTCCCACTTCACATTAAACCCCCACAAGGCCTAGCACTAGTGAAATTTCCTGAAGGCTTTGATCCGGACATGACATTCCAATTGAGAGAGAGAGACCCCAAAACTTTAGAAGAAATGCAAAGGGCAGCTATTAGTGCTGAATTCAACTTGATTAAAAAGAGAGCTAGGATGAGATTAGAAAAGAGAGTAACCTATAAATCTGAAACCATGCCCTCAACCTCCTCATCTGATACTAAAATGGACAACCTAATGAGAAAAATGGAGAGAATGATAGAAAGGATAAGCTTGAATCAAAGGACACCTCCTAGGGAAAATCAAGCCAACCCCCAAAACAAAAATAGAGCTCAAAACTTTAGAATAGACACTCCTCAAATCAAAAAAAGGGAAAATGATCAACAAATTAGGCCACCCTTCCAAGATAAATATGTAGATGAAGAGCGAAGAGAGGCTAAAGAACTTGAGGATAGCAATGTAAACCTGATAGGTTCTGATAATGAAGCTGAAGTTTTTCTCATAGAAGAAGAACAAGGTCTCTTTGCCTTTGATCAAACTCAAATAAGTTGTGAAGATTCTAAATATTACCAATTGTGGCTTGAAAATTCCATCATGGAAGTCCATAGGCAATATGACTTTAGGAGCAAAAGAAACCAAGAAGCCTCCAAGAAAAACCAAATTGACACTGCTACTAGGAAAGCTCCAAAAAACAATCCTAAGAGGACAATAGACAATGTCAACCCTATGGCTAAGAAAACTGATCAGAACAAAGAAAAAATCAATCAACAAAGCAGTGTCTCAAGCTGCCCTAGTATCTCTACTAGTGGCCCTAAAAAAATTCTATTGTCTAAAACCCTTGATCAAAATCATAAAATTAAACTTGTGGAAAAGTTTATGACTGAAAAGACAGATGTAAATATGTCTAAAATACAAATACCTTTCAGCTTTGAGGGAGAGATTGCTAAAATCAAGATAACCATGCCTTTCACTGAACTGGTAACTCAAGGAGTGTATAGATCCCAAGTGCTGAAGGTCTTGAAATCAGGAAATGATATTGACACTTTGAATTTGAATGATGATGAGCCTGAATTGTTGTTTGGACCTAAGGTTGAGGGAAAGTATCAAGAAGGAGCTGTCCCTCCTTTCTATATTAGCCTAAACATACATGACAAGATATTACACAACACCATGCTAGACTCCGGTGCTTCACAAAACCTCATGCCCAAAGTTGTGATGGAGAGATTAGGCCTAGAAATAACTAAACCTTACAAAGACTTATACTCATTTGATTCGAGTAGAGTCAAGTGTTTGGGCTTAATCAAGGATATTTTTGTCAATTTGGCACAAATACTTGCTAAGGGTCTTGTCATGGACATAGTGGTTGCTAACATTCCTCCTAAGTACGGGATGCTTTTATCCCAATCTTGGGGATCCAAGCTTCATGGGAACCTTCAACTAGACATGTCCTATGCTACCATACCTATTTTTAACCAAACAAGGAGATTATACTGAGAGTCACACATGAAATATATGGTTAGCAGTCAAGAGAGGCATGATAACACTCTCCTATATTCCATTCATTCAGAATTAGACTCATTCATCTTGTATAATGAAAATGACATTGATGAACAGGTGAAAGAAAACAACAAAGATCCAAGCCCACCAGTACAGTCCTACCTGTCTTCCAATAAAGAAAATATCATCCAAAACTCTAGTAGCCCTGAACAACAGCTTGATGGCAAACATGAAATAGATACACTTTGGAACATGAGCTTTGATGGCTCTTGTGGCAAAATAGGTTCAGGAGCTGGTGTCTGGATACATAACAAAAATGAGGGTTATTCAAACAAGCTATATTTTCAGTGCACTAATAACATTGCTGAATATGAGGCTCTCCTCCTTGGCTTGCATTTGCTCAAAGAATTAGGAGCTAAGAAAATATCTACCCAAGGAGACTCAGAGCTAATCATCAAATAGATCAAAGGTGAGTATTCAGCAAAGAACCCAATAGTTAGAGAGTACAAAAATGCTGCCCTAGATCTTCTCAAAACCTTTGAGAAATATCATCTCATTTTCATCCCTAGCCCAAAACTACCTGGCCAATGAGCTTTCCTTTGCTGCCAGCAATCGCCAAATACCCCATGCAACTAAACAATACACTGTCAAAGTAAAAAACAGGCCCACAGTGTCGGAAAACATAAATCATTGGCAATTTTTTGAGGGTGATGAACAAATTGATGAATTTTTACAATCTAAAAATGAATTTACAAGAATAAGACCAAGCCTAGTGTTAGCACCCGAATTGGTCCCCAAGCTGAAAAAGAAAAATAGGATAACAACTAAACCACGCTCAGCCTTGTAGCTATCCCTACAAGGACGAGAGAGGGCTCTCTCTGTGAAAGAATATTCAATGGAACATAATAAATGGACTGATATTAGGCTAGATAAAATGATGGGAAAAGGGTTTAATAAAATGAATGAATGAATTTCAGGGATGTGTGGGATAAAGGGATAGTTGAAATCGGGAATTAAATCAAGACACATGGTATTTCATGGGGAAAGATAGGAAGGAAACTTAGCAAATAAAGCTAAATAGGGATGGGATGGACAGACCGATGAGGAGCTGAAAAGGGCACAACAAATGGATCCTTTTCAAACAGAAGAAAAACACAGAGCATGAATGATTTCCCAGGGGAGAGCATATAAAATGGATTCTACCTTTCTATATTTAAAGCATTCAAAAGGAAATGTTTATGGATGAATGGAACACATAACAATTCACATATGAAACAAAGGAGAAAAACAAATGCTAAATCTCATACCACATGGATCCCACAAATTAGAGCTACATCTCTTATTAATTCCTGTCAAACTGTACAATGAGCGCAAGATGTTTCTTTCACACTTTTCCCCTACTTTCTCAGTTACTGATTACATTCCCTTGTCAAATGATTCATAATTACAATAAATAGGCTGGAATGTGGGAACATCGATCCACAGAAAAGGGAGCTGTCTCTAACAGCTGAAGAACTGAAATAAAATCATAGTAAAGAAATAGAACAATCTGTTCCTGAAAATAGGGGACAACATTGCTTTTGACCACTTTGGAGATTTCGTTGTTATGCTGTATGAAAGAAAATAGGTAATCTGATGAACAGATTTCCTATTTTGCTGTTTCTGTAACAATATTTGTTTTAAATAAGCTTTCTTGGCCCTTTGACTGTCACTTTCCATATTCTGTTTGAATAAAACTGTCCTTTTAATAAACTACCGTTGAAATAAAACAAATTGAATTTATGTTTTCATGAAGGGAAAAAATGTATTTTGAATGGGAAAAAGGGAAGGGAAGGAGGTGGAAATCATATAAAAATCACAATCGCAATAGACGAGGTGGAGAGATATAATATAATAAACACATTGTAATATGGTGCCATCGCAATCAGAAGATCGTGGAGGGGCACATTGCATGACAAAATTGGGCCGATGCGATTTGGGAAGGGGGAATGGGAAAAACCTTTGTAAAAATGAAATATAACAAATTTCCAATTTACAAAAGGGAGGGCCCTTTATATTATAAATGGGCAGAAGTACTGTATGGTGGGCCCGGGGTCAATCGCAATCGCAATATCGGAGAAGAGCGGAGTACAACACATATGGAAATGCTGATGCCGATGGCCCGATTGATTTTGAGCCGTCGGATCAGCGAGGACAGATCAACGGTCGTGATGTCAATCGGACGTTTCAATCAGGGGTAGGCCATCGGAAGAGCGGATCGGGTAATCGAAGGGAGGGGGTGCGATCGGGAGATCGGAGGAAGAGGTGCGATCGGGAAATCGAAAGGAGGAGGTGCGATCAATCGCATCAGAGTTTTTTGTGATTGGCCGATCGGAACATTCAAATCAACTTTGCAATTTGCGATGGAAGAGTGGCGGGGTTTATGATATATAACTTAAACTTTGTTATAAATTTTTAAGGGGTCATGAAAAGGGGGAGTGGTTTATAATGGTGGGGAGTTATATCTATATATATATATATATATATATATATATATATATATATATATATATATATATATACGACCCACGCATAAGCCAACGGGAAATGGAGGGGAAGTGGTCGATACATAAATCACATTGTATTTAAAATACTTATAGTGCCATTTAGAATCGGAAAGAGAAAAATGAAATAGGCATAAATTTCAATATAGAAGTCAGTTTTGAGAGTGTAGTATACCGTTGGAAAGCTCTTTCTGGGCTCTTTCTGATGAATCTACTTGGAGGATGATTTTGGCGCTGAATCATGCTACAGAAAACTTCCCTGAAGGCAGGGACATCACTTTGTGGAGATAACAGCTTCTGAATTGTGACTTATTACATATGATGATATAAAATTACATAATGAATAATAATAGTAAAGGCAAAATATCATGTTTTCACCTCAAAACATGGTTTTGAGGTAAAAATTACATCAAGATGGATAAACTGTTTCTTTGATCTTCCTGGTGCAGTGACTTTGAATTTATTGACTTTCCTCATGACCTTGCTAATATTATTGACATTTGACTCATTAATTTGACCATGGTGAGACCCTAGAAACTAATGAGACCCATCCTATGACCTACTGATATTATTTTGAGAATGAAAGTGACTAATGACTAAAGACCATAGAAAGGAAAATCAGCAAGTACGTCATGAGGGAAAACTACCATCAATGAATCCATGACCTAGCGGAATGGTGAAATTTATTCGGTATGAGATGCCTAATATGCAAATGCAAAAGAGTAATTTTGATCACTGATGGCAGTATGACTATACTGATGCTAACATTGGCTCCAATGGGGATGGTAGCTCCTTGGAGGTGCCAAGAACACCGTAGACCAAGTAGCCTTATCCATTGGGCATGGAATAAAAAATACAAATTGACTGTGACTCTAAAACACAAATGAAAACTAACTGTGACTCTAGAATAAGACTGAAAACTGAAATAAAAACAAACCATACACATATCATCCAAGTTTTATAGCCTTCACCTCGGGCCCCAAACTTGAATGATTGTGCATTTGAAATTTGACCAAAATAACATGGTATATACAATGATGATGAGAAAGATTCTGATTTCATGTTTTCAACAATGGTAGTGCTTCAACAGCCTACCATTTACCACTCCACCTGGACAATCCTGGCCATCCATTTCTGAAAGCAAGAAGGCATTCTATCCCCTGTATGTTGTAATTCTGTATGGTCCCTTCCAAAGGTTGTCAAACTTACCATGCTTCCCTTTGTCTTCATTTCTTGCATCCCATTTCAACACTACATCATCTAGCTAAAAATTTTCTGCTTTTGTCTTCCTGTCATAGATCTTTTTAATATTGTCCTGCAACTAACTTGCTTTCTGTGACACTTCTTCTCTTGTTTGTTGAAGGTGGATCATCTGGTTGATCCTTCGCTGGTTGTCATCATCTTCACTGCCAAATTATTGTAATAATCTCATAACGGGAACTATAAGATAATTAGGAAAGACATCATCAGTACCATAAACCAACTTAAAAGGTGATATACCTATTGATTTTTTACTGCTGACTCTGTCTGCCCACAGTGCTTTGATAAGCTTCCAGTGACAATTTCTTTTATTTCCCTCCAACATTTTCTTAATTATATTCATCAGTGATTTTTTGGATGACTCTGCTAGGTTGTTACCTTGTGGATAATATGCTATTGAATGGCCTAACACGATGTTGTATTTGTCACATAAATCGATCATTTTCTTCGATCTGAACGCGGTTGCATTATCTGTCACAATTTTACAAGGGCAGCCAAAACGGGATAAAATATTCGATTCCAGGAATTGAATAATTACCATGTATGTTTCTTGCCTGGAAGGGATGGCCTCGATCCATTTCGTAAAGTAATCTGTCCCAATCAATATTCATCAATGCTGTGTTGAGGACACATGATGTATTTCTCCTATGAAATCGAGCCCCCACTGCTGAAAGGGCGCGTTCACTAAAATAGGTTTTAAAGGAAGTGGAAGCAATTTCTTCTTCCCTTGGAAAATCTGACATTCATGACAATTCATCACTATTTTATATAAATCAGAAAATAATGTGGGCCAATAATACCTGTCTCTCAATACCTTGTCAATGGTTGTAGTCTTCCAAAAAAAGTGACCACCACAGTCAACTTTATGGAAATCATGCATTACCTTCTGAGCTTCTTCTTCAACCAGACAATTTAGAAAAACACCTCCTGGATCCTTCCAAAACAGAGCACTATTTAAAATGCAATACTTTGCAGATTTAAGCTTCAGAGATCTACCTTTACTCTTAGACATGCTTGGAGGAGGTGACAGATGTTGAAGAACATACACAATAGCTGAATACCAAGGGGATTGCAGAAAAATATCTGAAATGGGAACCAGCAAAACTTCATCTTTCTCTTCGGACATTGCTGAAATGAGGTTTATATCTAAAGCACGCAGATTTGATTGGGCCATCAATTTGGCCAAGCCTTGGCCTTTGATCAATTTCGTGGGCTTGATCTCCAGATCATACTCCAACATTGCTGCTATCCATTTGCCTCTTTGAACTTCTGGATCAGTTTTCATGAGCACATCCTTGACTGCTACGTTAGGGACATATGCTATAGTGTGTGAATGTAGAATATAGACCCTAAAATATTTCAATGCCTTGACAAGAGCCAATGCCTATTTTTCAATAATATTATATCTTAAAGCAACATCTCTAATAGTCCTACTGAAAAAGGAAATTGGCTTTTCTAATTCATCTCTCTTTTGCATTAAAACAACATCCATAGTATGCTCGGATGCAAACGAAAATATAATAAAATCTTGAGTATAGTCGGGACTGATCAAAACTGGGGCATTAGACAAAGAAAAATTTACCAAATTGAATGAATTGATAGCTTCTTCACTCCACTTAACAATGTTGTCTTTCTTCAACATATTGGTCATTTCTCTCAAATGTTCAGCCAGATTAGGTATAAATCTGCGCAAAAAATTCATCTTACCATTGAAGGCCTGAATCTCTTTCATGTTCCATGGAAGATCTATGAGCTGAATAGCCTCCACTCTGGTTGGATCTATGCAGATTCCATCTTTAGAGATGATATGCCTGAGCAATTTTCCCTCGTCCATGGAAAAATGGCTCTTCTTGGGATTGAGAGAAATCCCAAACTTTCTGCAACGCTGAAAAACCACTCTTAGATGGTGAAAATGCTCATTGTCCGAACCTGAAAACACTGTCAAATCATCCAAATAAACAACAATAAAAACATCTTTTTCATTTTCAAAAGCAATGTCCATTGCACGTTGGAAAGTAGCTCCAACATTCTTCAGTCCAAAGGGCATCTTGGCATACTGGAAGGTTCCCCAGGGTGTTGTGAAGGCAGTTTTATCTTGGTCCTTATCATGCACCAAGATCTTATTGTAGCCTGAGTAGCCATCAAGTAGTGACATCCTAGATGCTCCAATTAATCTCTGCAGAATATGGTCCATTTTCGAAAGTGGGTAATTATCCTTTAAGGATGCCTTATTCAAGTTCCAAAAATCTACACACAATCTTATTTCTCGAGTCTTTTTACGTACTGGGACCAAATTCGAAATCCAATCAGAAAATCTAATAGGAAATATGATTCCTACTTTGTAAAACCTATTTACCTCCTTTTCAATTGATGGCAACAGCTTTGGATTGATTCTTCTCAACTTCTGTCTGAAAGGCTTCTGATTCGGCTTGATAGGAATTGTATGCTGAATTATTTTCTTATCATACACTTTCAAATCTGAATAATCCCATGAAAATACATCAGAAAATTCAGAAAGCAACTTAACATACTTCTCCTTTACCTCAGGGGATAATGCCTTTGAAAATTTGACAAAATTAGGCTAGTCAGATGTTCTAATATTCACATCTTCAACTCCTCTTTCTGTGGGCACCAAGCTTGGCTTCTTTGCGACATCATCCTGATCAAAAAGCTCCTCTAGAGGTGTGAGACCTATAGGAATTACATTATCCTTTAGCTACAATATTTCCATCTGGTTTGATTTTAACTCCTGATCGTCCACCTCATACTCACCTTCTATGGGAGTATCTTTGAATTTTCCATCACCTTGCAAAAATGCATTAATCTCATTGTCATCCCAAAATACTTGCCAATACCTTAAATTGTCCGGAAAAGCAGGCCTATGTTTGACATAGATCTCAAAATTATTTCTGGAGTTCATCAGAATCTTCAAGTTACTTGCAGTAGTGGCCGGGAATCAGCAATCAGGTTCTGCATCTGGGGTACTGTTGTCAAAGTATATTCTGGGAAAGTCTTCAAAATGTCCAGGACTGCATTTCTGTATGCCCTCAATCTTAGATGTTTTTCTTGGTATTCTCCCTTCACCTGTTTGATTATCAATTTGGAGTCGCCATACACAGAGATCCTTTTTGCATTCAACTTCTTCAAAATTTTGAGGCCTGCAATCAAAGCCTCATATTCTGCTTCATTGTTAGAGCAATCAAAAGCTAACTTATAAGCACAAAATCTAACATTGCTCAAAACCTTCTTAGGCTGAAAAAAATGACTCCTAATCCATATTCCAATGCCAGCTCCATCCTTACCAACAACTCCATCAAAATCCATACTCCACAGGCCTTATTCTTCTTCTTGAAGATGATGGACATTTGTTTCTTTCTCTTCTTTTCCTTGGCTGATTTCTGACTGTTCATTGTCTCTTTGCTGCTGGAAGGCAGGAGGTTCAGAAGTGTTTGCTGCTTTATCCTTTTCCTGTTTAAGGACTTCTCTGAAATTCTCTGAAATCTCAGGTATTTCATCCACTTGTACCAACTGTAAATTCTCATCATTTAAACCACCATCCGAATCCAAGACAAAAGACTCTAAATCTGTATGGACAACATTAATGGGATGATTTACAGGCTTGTCTTTGCTGGTAATCATATATTTCATTTTATTTTCCCTATATAACTTCCTCAACTGGCCAAATACAGGGATAGTGGCATAAGAGAAGTCAAGCTGCATAGTTCCTTTGAGTTTGGCACCCCAAGACCTAGATAGGAGAATTCCAAACCTTGGTGGGACATCAACAACGAATACATCCATCGAGACATTCTCTGTTGGAATCTGATCTAAAGACACTACCAAATATTTAATTAGACCAATACAGTGGACCCTACTTGAATCAAAGGAATACAAATCATGATATTTTCGAGTGATATCAAGGCCTAGCTTCTCCATAACAGCTTTGGGCATCAAATTATGTGAGGCCCCAGAGTCCAACATAGCATTATGCAAGATAAAATCATGTACTGTAAGACTCAGGTAAAAAGGAGGGACTTCATTTTCTTCAGATTATTCTATGGCTGGACTGAAAATAGGTTCAGGGTAGTCATTTTATACATTGACCATATCAGAGACAGAATCTATTTGCAAGATTTTGGACACCTGAGTTTTATATGCACTGTTCTTCACCAACTCTGTGGGGGGCATAGACACTTTTAACTTAGAAATTTCATTTTCTATATTAAAGGAGGGAGATTTCTCTACCTCTTTAATGGGTGAATCTTTCTTCTCTGTTGGCTCCTTTACTATGCTCAGCTAGTTCTTTTCATTTGCTGTATTAGCAACTGTAGGTGCTTTACTAGAAGAAGGATCAACTGATTCCTTTCCTTTTTTATGTGCATTGTTCTTCATTTGGAGTTATTTTCTCTTTTGAATGGGACTGACTGTAACCTCTCTGTTCCTTAAAGAATACTTCCTTTGCTGAGCCGACAGAGTGTTCATATACCCTCTCTGGTAGTCATCAAACTCTTCTTCTAGTACTGTATCATTGGCCAAAATGAAATTTTGGTCTTTTTGAATGTCTGGAGTTGCCACTGTGTATTCTTTGTCTTTTGTGAGGAAAATGGGCGCACCATCAGCTGTGAAAAAGTGATTAGCCTCAATCATAGGATCATCGTCATCTGAATCTATCCCTTGCATGCAGTTTTGGTGCAAAGGAGTTTTAATCTGCTGCTGTCGTGGTGCAACTTGGTCCTGCGTTCTTTTCTCTCTCTGTTTAATTCTGAATTGCGGATGTTGCCCTCTGAAATTCGGATTTCTTATTTGAGGCTTAGGTCTGTCTACAATGGTCAACCTATCGACCATTTTTTTTACTATTCTGAATAGAGTGTCCATTTTACTGTCTAAAGTAGAGGCCTCCTCTTTTATTGTGACTCTTTTCTCGGCTCTAGCTCGTGTTCTTTTAGCCAGCAGATTAGCTTCAATGTTTACCGCTATCTTCTGCATGTCTTCAAGTGAAGATAGATCTCTTTCACGTAGCTGATATGCCATGTCGGCATCAAAACCATCAGGAAATTTCAACAATGCTAGTCCCACAGGAGGCTTCAAATTAGCTGGAATAGAATTATATACAACATTAAATCTCAAACAATAATCCTGCATGGTTTCACCCACATTTCTTCTAATGTTCTCATACTCAGACGAAATTTGGAGCAGGTTCTTTTTTACCTCCCATAGGTCTAGGAACTGAGTGTGAAACTCCTGTAAAGTGCAAACTGAGCCTGGTGGTAAGGATCTAAACCATTTTCTGACTTCGCCTCTGAAACTTTGAACAAACAGCCTTGTCGTTACATTCTCTGCTTCTACCTCATGCAAATAAAAAAAGTCATTCATTTTATCAACATGCTGTTGAGATGTGATGCTCTAAGTGGCATCAAAAATAGGAATTTTACTTTGCTAGTTAGTTGGCATATCATTGAGGACCTGGGGTAAGACTAGGGGTGCATACCTAGCAGCCATTACTCTGGGTGGATTTACAACAGGATTTGTAGGATTTGAGGGAGGTGTTAATGGAGGAGATGACAATTTGGAATTGACTAATGGGAATGCTGATGAATTGGGAGGAGAAAAAACTGTTCCTGATGATTATGAAGGCTCAGGAGGATTAGTTACAGTGATGGACTGGGGAGAATTCAAAATGTAATCGTCGATGGAGGTATTTTCTCTTTGGACTTCAATATCTACAAGAAAGTCAAGATCTAAAACTATATCATCAATGTCATTTTCAGACTTGTTCCTAAATAAAGAAAGCTCAAAATTCTCATCAAAGGAAAGATCTTCCACAAAAAACCATTCACTGGGCCAAGTATAGGATCTGAAGACGGGTTTGGGGCTTAATGATCTTTCTTGTCTTCTAACAATTCTTGGGATAAGATTCAGATTTTCAAACACAGGGGGAGGATTTGGATCTGGATTGGCCCTGGTGTATCTTCTTGAAGCCAGTGTGGTTGAATTTCTATTTAAAAAAAAAAAAAAATGATTTGCAGCCTAACAAAATCTGAAGATCATCCTTCAAAAGTCTGGAATTATTTGATGTACTGGGGAAAGTCTTGCAAGTCAGATGTTATGTTTACAAAAATAGACCGAAGATTGACTGAAGCAACGTTTATCTACTTATGCACCTGCAAAGCAATGTGCAGTTCGAAGGCTACCTGGCATAACTTCAAGCTCCGTATGTAGTTTATAAAACAAATAAAACTAACAAACAAAAAATCTAGAGCAGTCCCCAGTGGATTCGCCAGAGATGTTAGCACCCGAATTGGTCCCCAGGATGAAAGGGAAAAACAGGGTAACAACTAAACCACGCTCAGCCTTGTAGCTATCCCTACAAGGAAAAAAGAGGGCTCTATCCGTGAAAGAATATTCAATGGAACACTATAAATGGACTGATATTAGGCTAGATAAAATGATGGGAAAAGGGTTTAATAAAATGAATGAATGAATTTCATGGATGTGTGGGATAAAGGGACAGTTGAAACCAGGAATTAAATCAGGACATAGGGTATTTAATGGGGCAAGATAGGAAGGAAACTTAGAAAATAAAGCTAAATAGGGATGGGATGGACAGACTGATGAGGATCTGAAAAGGGCACAGCAAATGGATCCTTTTCAAACATAAGAAAAACACAGAGCATGAATGATTTCCCAAGACAGAGCATATAAAATGGATTCTACCTTTCTATCTTGAAAGCATTCAAAAGGAAATGTTTATGGATGAATGGAACACATAACAATTCACATATGAAACAGAGGAGAAAAACAAATGCTAAATCTCATACCACATGGATCCCACAAATCAGAGATGCATCTCTTATTAATTCCTGTCAAACTGTACAATGAGCGCAAGATGTTTCTTCCACACTTTTCCCCTACTTTCTCCATTACTGATTACATTCCCTGTCAAATGATTCATAATTACAATAAATAGGCTAAAATGTGGGAACACAAATCCACAGAAAAGGGAGATGTCTCTAACAGCCGAAGAACTGAAATACAATCATAGTAAAGAAATACACCAATATTTCCCTGAAAATAAGGGGCAGCATTGCTTTTGACCACTTTGGAGATTTCGCTGTTATGTTGTATGAAAGAAAATAGGTAATCTGATGAACAGATTTCCTATTTTTCTGCTGCTATAACAATCTTTGTTTTAAATAAGCTTTCTCGGCCCTTTGACTGTCACTTTCCATATTCCGGTTGAATAAAACTGACCTTTTAATAAACTGCCGTTGAAATAAAACAAATTTAATTTATGCTTTCGTGAAGGGAAAAAATGTATTTTGAATGGGAAAAATGGAAGGGAAGGAGGCAGAAATCATATAAAAATCGCAATTGCAACAGACGGGGTGGAGAGATATAATATAATAAACACATTGTAATATGGCGCCATCAATATCGGAAGATCGTGGAGGGGCGCATCGCATGACAAAATTGGGTCGATGCGATTTGGGAAGGGGGAATGGGAAAAACATTTGTAAAAATGAAATATAACAAATTTCCAATTTACAAAGGGGAAGGCCCTTTATATTATAAATGGGCGGAAGTACTATATGGTGGGCCCGGGGTCAATCGTAATCGCAATATCAGAGAGGAGCGGAGTACAACACATATGGAAATGTCGATGTCGATGGCCCGATTGATTTTGAGCCGTCGGATCGGTGGGGACAGATCAACGGTCGTGATGTCAATCGGAGGTTTCAATCGGGGGTAGGCCATCGAAAGAGCGGATTGGGTAATCGGAGGGAGGGGGTGTGATCAGGAGATCAGAGGAAGAGGTGCGATCGGGAGATCGGAAGGAGGAGGTGAGATTGGGAGATCGGAAGGAGGAGGTGCGATCAATCGCATCGGAGTTTTTTGCGATTGGATGATCGAAACATTCAAATAAACTTTGCGATTTGTGATGGAAGAGTGGCGGGGTTTATGATATATAACTTAAACTTTGTTATAAAGTTTTAAGGGGTCATGAAAAGGGGAAGTGGTTGATACATAAATCACATTGTATTTAAAATAATTTATAATGCAATTTTGTAATCGAAAAGGGAAAAAGGGGTTTTTTAAAGGAATATTAAACTTTAATAATACAAAGTTTAAAGAGAAAAATGGGAAATAGGGGGTATATGAGGATATAAGGACTTTTACTTCACTTAAACATAAATTTCAGTCCAGAAGTTAGTTTTGAGAGTGTAGTATACCGTTGGAAAGCTCTTTCCGGGCTCTTTCTGATGAATCTACTTGGAGGATGATTTTGGCGCTGAACATGCTGCGGAAAACTTCCCTGAAGGCAGGGACATCACTTTGTGGAGATAACAGCTTCTGAATTGTGACTTATTACATATGATGATATAAAATTACATAATGAATGATAATAATAAAGGCAAAATATCATGTTTTCACCTCAAAACATGGTTTTGAGGTAAAAATTACATCAAACTAGATAAACTGTTTCTTTGATCTTCCTGGTGTAGTGACTTTGAATTTATTGACTTTCCTCATGACCTCACTGATATTATTGACATTTGACTCATTAATTTGACTGTGGTGAGACCCTAGAAACAAATGAGACCCATCCTATGACCTACTGATATGATTTTGAGAATGATAGTGACTAATGACTAAAGACCATAGAAATGAAAATCAACAAGTACGTCATGAGGGAAAACTACCATCAATGAATCCATGACCTAGCGGAATGGTGAAATTTATTCGGTATGAGATGCCTAATATGAAAATGAAAAAGAGTAATTTTGATCACTGATGGCAGTATGACTAGATTGACGCTAACACCTAGAACATGATGAAGATGTTTTTGTTGAAAAACAAGCCAAGAAAATAGACTTGTCCCCTATTGCTGATATAAATATGATTACTCATCCTTGTAAGGCACAAATGTTTGAAGATATTGACCAAAGAGACCTTGAACTCTTACAATGTAAATATGATACCTTAACCAGGGGACTAGCACCATTAGAAGAGCTATTTGACTTTAATGATGTGGCTAAAAAACCTAAGATAGTCTACCGAGAATGATGTAGAATAATATAACATAGGGAACCTAAAGGAATCCAAAATGATAAAACTCTCCAAAACTCTTCCTCCTCACATAAAACAGAGACATATTGAACTTTTTAAGGAATTTAAAGATGTTTTTGCATGGGGATATGAGGATTTGAAATCTTATGACACAAGCATTATTCAACACAAAATTCCTCTTAAGGAAAATCAAAAACCTTTCAAACAAAAGTTAAGGAGAAGAAACCCTGTCTTACTACATTTAGTTGAGAAAGAGATCAAAAATATGTATGATGCTGGGATCATAGTTTCCCTTCGATACTCAGAGTGGGTTTCCAACCTTGTGTCAATTAGGAAGAAGACCAGGGAGATTAGGATTTGCATTGACTTTAGAAATCTAAAAAAAGCCTCCCTAAAAGATAACTACCCCTTACCTAAGATGGATCACATAATTCAAAGGGTATTTGGCTCTAAGAGAATCTCACTACTTGATGGCTTTTCGGGTTACAACCAAGTGCTAGTATTCCCAAGTGATCAACACAAAACTGCCTTCACCACCCCTTGGGGTACATTCATGTATGTTAAAATGCCATTTGGATTGATGAATGTGGGGGCCACCTTTAAAAGGGCCATGGATATATATTTTTCTAAAGACATAGGCTACTTCATAGTAATTTACCTTGATGACATCACTGTTTACTCTAAGACTGATGAGGATCACTTAATTCAGCTAAGGAAAGTTTTTGAAAAGTGTAGAAAATATGGCTTTTCCCTGAATCCTAAGAAAACATTGTTTAGTCTCCAGGAAGGAAAAATCCTAGGCCACATGGTCTCAGAAGAAGGAATCAAAATAGACCCCAAAAGGATTGAAAGCATATTACAAATCAGCCATCCTAGAAACATTAAGGAGTTGCAATCTTTCATTGGGAAGATAAAATTTTTGAGGAGATTCATCCCCAACCTTGCTGAACTCTTGAGGAATATTACAAACATGCTTAAAAAGGAGATAGGGGTTAAATTGACCTTGGAAGCTAAACAATCCTTTGAACTGGTCAAACTAGCCCTCACTCAAACACCGATTCTAATCAGTCCCGATTTTACCAAAGAATTCTACATTTTTTCATTTGCCTCTGAACATACCATTGTTGTAGTATTACTACAAAGGAACATGATGGGGCAAGAACAACCCATAGCCTTCTTCAGCAAAGCCCTTCGAGATGCTCCTCTAAAATACAACATCAAGGAGAAACAAGCTGTTGCCTTGATCAAGGCATTGAAAGACTTTAGAGTTTATATCTTACATTCTCATATCATTGATTTTGTTCCACACTCAGTTGTCAAGGAAATTTTAAATCAGGAAATTGATGGTAAAAGGGGAAAGTGGATTTCCATTATCTAAGAATATGACTTAGAAATTAGACCCACTAAATTGGTTAAAGGACAAGGGCTTGCAAAACTCATGGCTGAGTCAAATTTCAATGCCTTAGATATGAATATGGTTGATGTTTTAGAAGAACAAGAAGAATGCATCGCTCCCTATGTTGAAGAAAAAATTCTGAATTCATCTTGGCATGCAGATATTCTTTATGTGATTTTCTATCTTAATGCTCCTCCTACATTATCAAAGACAAAAGCTAGATTCCTGAAACAAAAAGCTTTGAAATTTTACATTTTAGATGGAATATTATATTGGAAGAATCCTATTGGTATACTGCTTAAATGTTTGCTTGAGGATGATGCGGGTAAGATCATGCGTGAATTGCATGAGTGAGTGTGGAGGCCATCTTTACTCGAAAACCACAACCAAAAAAATCCTTAGAGATGCCTACTATTGGCCAACCCCTTTCCTCGACACCCACAAACTAGTCATGGCTTGCCATAAATGCCAAATTTTTTATGGCAAAAGAAAACTCTTACCTTTTCCTTTACATCCCATTACTATTGAAGCTCCTTTTCAACAATGGGGTTTAGACTTAAATGGAAATATTCACCCCACCTCGTATGCACAACATAAGTGGATCCTCACCGCCATTGATTACTTTACCAAGTAGATAGAAGCCATCCCTTTTAGAAATGCCACTGATTAAGTCATTATCAAATTTCTTGAGACAAACATCTTGTCTATATTTGGTTGCCCCACAAAGATCATCACAGATAATGTTGTTGCCTTTTCATCCAAAAGAATAGTTGACTTTTGTCATAAATATCACATCACACTAGGACATTCCACAACTTATTACCCTCAAGGTAATGGGCTAGCTGAGTCCTTTAACAAAATCTTGGTCAATATCATCAAGAAGCTTCTAGAACAGAATCAAAAGGCATGGCATGGAAAGCTAATACATGCACTATTGGCTGATAGAATAACCACCAAGAAATCAATCGATATGTATCCCTATCAACTAGTGTATGGCATGGATGCAATTTTTCCAACATCCTTGGGAGTTTCGGTGGTAAGAATTCTCCAAGAAGTGAAATCAAAAGAAAATGACATGCAAAGGAGGTTGAACCAAACCATTCATTTGCAGTAGAAAATGGAAGAAGTTTATAACAAGACTCAAGGAGTGCAAGAAAGCATAAAGAAAATATTTGTAGAAGAACTAAAGCTAACAATTTCCACATTAGAGACACGGTGCTGAAATGGGATTCGAGGAGGGAAGACAAAGGAAAACATGGTAAATTTGAGAATTTGTGGAAAGGTCCTTATCTCATTTAGTCAGTTAGAGGTCATAACCCTTTCTTTTTACAAGGGCTGAATGGAGAAGAACTTTCAGAGGTCTTGTAAATGGAAGGATTCTCAAACATTATTTCTATCAAGAGTCCTAATTTTAAAGGTTTTCATTCATTGTACAGAAAAATTGCATGAGGGAAATCACAAAAATACAAAAACATAGAAAGAATGAAAAAGAGGGCAGATTTGAAAAAGGGTAAAGCCCCATACCCAAAAAATAGTACTGCTGAAAATGAGCAACCTTAAATGCCACTACTGGTTCAAAAGAAGGTCTTGTTTCAGTCATTTAGCCTAATCCTGGCTGAAACATGTTTTCAATTTATTGTTGATAAGTTAGTGAAAGATAGCTGGTCAAATCATTCAAACTTGACTTGTTAAAAGATAGATTAGGAATGAAAGATATTGGTTCCACATGCTTAAAACATAACCAAGGAGAAAAATGGGGATGAATAGCAAATGATATATCATAGCCCTTATTTTTCTAGTCTTATTTTGTACAAAAATAATATTTGTGTGCAACTTGTTCTTATGCCACAAACCCATGGTAAGTAAAATTTCCTAATCCCGATTTAAACCATGCTTTCAATTTCATGTTTATAGCTTAGTGAATGAACCCTGTCAAATAGTTTAATCTTAAAATTTGAGTAGTTTAGGTAGAGAATAAAAGAGTTCATTAGCATAATCTAAAATCTTGGAAGAAATAAGATAGAAGTAGATAGTTTTTTTGCCTTCAAGATAAAAAAAAATATGAAGGGTTTTCCAGTTCAAGTGCATCCAAAGAAGAAAAAATGTTAGGCACGTAGGTTGGGCAGGTAGAGATGAAGCTGATATAATCATGTTTTTTCAGATTATTGAGATCACAACTTCAAAGCAAGCATCAACAAGTGAAAAGAAGTAAAAATATGCCCAATGGATGAGGCACTGGTTTCTGTAAAAGCCAGAGATCTGAAAGTCCTGGACACCTCCTGAAAAGGAGCTGCCCTCCCCAAGTGGAGCCACTCTTAGTCATCAGTAATTTTTGCCTTTGTAGATGACTAAATACTTATCCTAGATTTCTAGAAACAAAGTTCATGAACATTGTGAGTTCTAGAAATCTCACTGCCTTCATTATCCTTAAGATGATTTTTTTACTATTTCCTCATCCCATCATGTCAAGCTCAACTCACCAATCCCAGAAGACCCATCATGGGTGCATGTCACTCATTTTGTCTATGTTTTGTCACCTTTGGCCTCAATCCTCTATTTTTTTTATCCTAAAACCTCCACTGCTACCTAGGGACACCAATCAACCAACTCTCTTATATCTCCAAAAATACCTCAAGCATTGATGGTCTCAAAACTATCTCTGTAGGCTCTTTAGATAAATAAAGTACATTGAATTTTGGATCTTCAATACATTAGTTTGTACAAAACTATGTTTTACACCTAAGAATCCCAAACCAAGTTTTCAAGAAAAGGCCAAGTCCAAAGAGCTTTCCACTAGGTCACCTAGGGTTTCATGGGTCATAGGGTTGATTTGGTGTTCTAAAAACTCCGTTTTTCCTGTGTAAAGAGGTTGCATTCAAAGAAGAAGAAGGTGAAGTAACTTGGTACAAAACTGATCAAAAACCCTTCAAGGAAGGCCTCCTTGGCCCAAGCACAAATTCTGCAAGGGACAACTGCCCTTGTTCACATTTCTACAAAAATGATCATGTTGGTCATCAACATAAAAGACGTAAGGTAATAAGGTCAAATAATCACAAGACATTCACAACAAAGAGAAGGAATCATGCCTATGTTTAAAGAGGAGAATCGGGGTTTTGTGATTGGTTTGAAAAAATAGTGCTGCTGGGCAGTGTGTATTATCTCCCTACTTAGCCCAAGCTAAGAGGAATATACAATTTCGTTTCATTTTTTGTTGATTAAATGAATGAATAAAGGAGGACATATAAGACTCCTCCGAAAATAATGAATAAGAAGGCCCATGTTGTTAGTATGAATCTTAATTCCAAGCGTACGAAAAAAGACCACTTTAGCTATGCATAACAAACAACCCTAACAACAAAGATGGCTGCCAATATCCTCGGATCTGCAGTTAGGTGATCAAGATAAATGCTAAAAAAATATAGATCTATGCATTAGAATACATTAAGCAATAGAAAAAACAAGATTTACTCCATGAATCCAATAGGCAAGACAAGAATATGTTGAATGAATTTTGTATTAATGGCACCTGGGAGGAAAACAAAAGAGGGTGTTCCCGGTTCTCCTCAATGGGATGGATTCTTGTAAGTCCTCAGTACTTCAGATCTAGAATTCCTCTCTCTTGATTGTGTAGAAATCCCAGACAAAAATGGAAAAATATGGCTATGATGGTGGATCAATAGCCAGACCAAAAGTTTAGATCTAGAGTGATCTTTAGGCAACAAAAGGTGACAAATGAATGGAAAAACCCTTCTATTTATAACAAAATATTGAGTTAGTCTAGATATTTGTTCATAATTAAAATATTATTAACCAAATCAAGATCCAAAATTTGTGGAATATTTTATTATATTTGTTGGAGGGAAAAGGAATTTATCTTGGGTTAAATCCCTTTATTTATAAATAATAAATATATAAATGATTTATTTATCATTTTAAGGATGTGGTTGAGTAATAATAAATAAATAAATGATTTATTTATCATTTTAAGATGTGGTTGAATAATAATCAAATAAATAATGATTTATTTAATTATTTATAAATGATTTAGTCAAATTTAACAAGGAATATTATTTAAATAAGGTTTAAATAATTATTCCTAGAAAATAATAAGATAAATAATAATTTATCTAATTAATTTTCCTGTTTTGGGTTAAATATGACTAGGAATATTAATTAAATTATTTAACTAATTATTCCTTGAGGAGAATGAAACAAATGTAGATTTATTTAATATTTCCTCATGGGGTTTCTTGTTTAGACCATAAACAACTTACTAAGTTATTTTTCATAGTGAATGCAATTTTACTTAGGGTAAAATTGGTCTTACATGGTGTACTTGGGTCCATATAATAACAATGGGTTAGATGACCAAAAAATGGTGTAATAGATTTCCCCCCAGCGTGCGAGCGTTAGGAGCTAATCGTATGACCGAAGTACGTTGTAAGAACTCAATCACTAGACGTCGAAGGGGAAGTCAAAGAGAGAGAAGTATAAGGTAGACCAAAGTGCTGAAAGAACTAGACCCTAAGGAGGCAAGACTTACAGGTGCGACAAGTCTCTTTGATGAGTGAGTACCTATGGTATAGGCTGAGAGGGAGGCATACCTATGCCCGCCGAGGCAACGTACAAACAATGAGGCATCTGGTAAACCACGGGACTGGTCAATATAGTACATGCTGGCATAAACATGAGCTAGATAAACAACACGATAATGAATCCCACATACATATTGTGCCTGGGATAACAACCAGGACTTGTACAATGATATCTAAGTACATGAGATATAAATGCAAGTCGGATGTCCTTGAAAAGAGGAAAAGGCTCTGAAAATATGACTGATACATGCAAACAAAAAGGCATTGCGAGTGCCTGAGGCCGACATCATCAAATGTATGGAGCTACATCAAAGGTTGTAATGAATAGGTCATCTGAGTATGTGGGGGGCTACCTGTAGGGCCACCCCTTCATGAGGGCTGAGACATCTTACACACACCCGGGAATCACCGATATCATCTGTTGCACCACCGAACCATCAAGTATACGGATCTCGATCATGCTGAAAGGAGCTGGAGTTGAGAAACAATCAATTCAAAGGGAAATAAGGAGTCCCTTTTCCTGATCTGAGGCACCGAACAAGAGTGGAACTTAGAACCAAGGTACACCACCCTCTAGACCTGTCTTATGGAATGAATGAGCTGATGTCGACAGAAGGAGGTATGCCATAGGTGAGGCAATAAGGGATCCTCAACTATGGCACCAGAGAAAATAGTAGAGCGCCTAACAAAATGACACCAATGATGATGATGAAATGGGGGGTACTGAGTAGCAAACGGATGACTTACCTTGTTAGAGCATAAAGGGCATGGATGACCTGGCAGTGAGTGACATAATATCATGAGGGATAGGGGACAGTGGGACTGAAGGCCATAATGTGCGACACGAGAGAGGGACCAAGCAATGAAGGATGGAGGACTATAGCGGGATGTAAAGGGACTCGGGATAGACTCCATGAATGCAATGATGACTCAACTCGGATGCGCTAAACAAGGGTGACTTGATGGTGCTTCCACACAGAAAATGTCCAATGGGGACCATAAAAACATGAGTACAAGATGGTAACTCACGACAAAATTCGACACAAGCATGGATAAGTTTGGGGGCAAAGTGGTGCCCCTTAGTACGAGTGTTGCAAGTGAAGAAATTCAATTTTGAGGAGGGGTGAAGTGACGCTTCTTGGAAAAAATGTGTCCTAGTGAAGTATCAAATTACTAAAAACTAACAGATACCCATTTTAGGGCTCAGTGAGAGCTTTCCAATAGTGGCTAAAATCTGCCTGGGAATGGAGCTGGCTGTTTGGCCGTAGCAGTAGAAAGAAAAACAGGGTTTCTTTTCTTTTAATAAGACATTTTCTCTCCAAATTCACTCATTTTCATGTGGAGCTGTGGTGAATGTAGTGAGGAGATAAGGCCCTAAATCTTGCGGTGTTCGTAGCAGAAAAACTGACTGTTGGAATTGAGATCCGTTAGTTGCAGGTAAGAGGCCTAATCCTACTCTTTCATTTCAGTGGATTGAAAGTTTAGTTTAGGTACCCAGAGCTCATGAACAGGCTAGCTCACACTTTTGGGGGGTTGTTCTGCGACCTGGGTAGTAGGTACTGGGAAGAAAACTGCGACTTGTCCCAGGAAATGACCTGAAAAGTGCGACCTGTTAGAGAAAATGGGTTGCAGTGTTGTTTTTGGCTGAGATCTAGGATTTTTATGGTTGAGGGGCATAGGTGCCCCCAAGCATGTTGTGGTCATGCCAAAATGTATTTAGAAAAAAGGGGAATATAAACACATTTTAATGATGTGGTGCGCCATTTGGTTTTGTTATGGTTATGCAGTTTGAGAAAGGGAATGGGGGACTACCAATCTCTTTTGGTACTGCATATATGAATCAAATGTACTTTAATGTTTCTAGATTGGCATACATGGTGTCACTATCCCAAAGAGAGGATTTGGAGATAATGAACTGGAGCTCTCCCAAAAAAATTCACAGGTTGGTCAACAACAATGTCGAAGGGGCTGGGTTGTTTATGTAAGATGAAGGAATGATGAGGGGTATCATCCCTAGAGTGATCTAAAGTGATATGGGACTCTAGAGGTTCTTCTAAATGTGGAAGAAAAATGGTACTAGAGTCGACACGACCATATACACTAGGAGAGTTGTGGATAATTTCTTCTCCTGGTCTCTCAAATATGGGTGTCCCCTTACCCAAATATTGGGTGTCAATGTAATGGCCACAAGGTGTATGTGGTTCGAATGCATGGGTTCGATGTAAGGGGGGATAGATAAAGTAAGGGGTGGTGACTACTTCCATAATGTCGTCATCATAATAGAAGATGGGGTGATTGGTGGAAGAAATACCACCTGATGTAGCGAAGCTAGCTGACTCATCATCATGAGAAGAGAGGTTCACATGTGCATCATCACAAGTATTCATGTATGAGTAGACAAGGCACCGGTATACGAAACTGCAGACTCGGGTTCAATCCTCAAAGGGAGTCGCCGCTGTTATTATGAATCTTAATTTCAAGCGTACGAAAAAATACCACTTTAGCTGCGCATAACAACAACTCTAATAGCAAAGATGGCTACCAATATCCTCAGATCTGCAGTTAGGTGATCAAGATGAATGCTGCAAAAATCTAGATCTATGCATTAGAAGACATTAAGCAGTAGAAAAAAAACAAGATTTACTCCATGCATCCAATAGACAAGACAAGAATATGTTGAATGAATTTTGTATTAATGGAACTTGGGAGGAAAACACAAGAGGGTGTTCCCTATTCTCCTCAATGGGATGGGTTCTTGTAAGTCCTCGGCACTTTAGATCTAAAATTCCTCTCTCTTGATGCTGTAGAAACTACAGAAAAAAATGGTAGAAAAATATGACTATGATGGTGGATCAATAGTGAGACCAAAAGTATAGATCCAGAGTGATCTAATAGGCAAAAAAAGGTGACAAATGAATGGGAAAATCCTTCTATTTATAACAAAATATTAGGGTAGTCTAGAACTTGGTGCATGAATAAAATATTATTAACCAAATTCTAGAACCACCTTTTAGGAATATTTTATTATATTTGTTGGAGGGAAAAGGATTTTTGACTTGGGTCAAATCCTTTATTTATAAATAATAAATAAATAAATGATTTATTTAATTATTTAAGGGTGATTTAGTCAAATTTAACAAGGAATATTATTTAAATAAGGTTTAAATAATTATTCCTAGAAAATAATAAGATAAAAAAATGATTTATCTAATTAATTTTCCTGTTTTGGGTTAAATATGACCATGAATATTAATTAAAATGGTATTTAACTAATTATTCCTTGAGGAAAATCAAACAAATGTGGATTTATTCTGTATCTCCTCATGGGGTTTCCTGTTTAGACCATAAAGAACTTAATAAATTGTGGATTACTAAGTTATTTTTCATAGTGAAAGAAGTTTTACTTAGGGTAAAATTGGTCTCACATGGTGTACTTTGGTCCATCTAACATAATAGGTTAGATTAGCAAAAAATGGTGTAACATGCTTCTTTCAAGCTGATGGGGTGCTAAACTCCAAGGCACCCTGCAGATGGATATGACTTATGCAACCACCCTTATCTTTATTCAACCAAGGAGAATATATAGGGAAACACGCATGAAATACATGGTTAGTAGTAAAGAAAAACCAGACAACTTCCCTCTTTATTCTATTCACACAGACCTTGACTCATTCATTCGTTAAAATTATGAAAATCTTAATGAGCAAGGAGAAGGAGATGAAAAACCATCAATAGGAAAAGAGGGAAGAAAGTAGGTCACTAAAAATAAATATTAACTCGTAACATCACAACAAACTCATGAACCCTTAGTTAAAATGAGAGGGGGGGGGGGGGGAGGTGAATCAGTTTAACACATACATGGACTTTTAAAACTTTTCTCTTAAAACTTATTTACACCTTCACTTCATGATCAACTTTAATATGTGAGAAATCTTTATTAGTGAGCAGCAAGTATCAAACAGATTTGTTAATGTAACAACAATCTTAATATGTGAGCAACAAGTATTAAGCAAATTAGATAAACCACATCAACACATATACATCATGCACAGAGACACCAGATATAAGTGGAAACCCGTGAAGGGAGAAAACCACATCTTATTATTGTTGTGATGCAAAGGCAAGCTCCAACTCCCTCTCACCATTGATTTTCTGTAGGCACCAACCTACAAGAGGCTCCTACCTCAATTCTGCAAGCTACAACTTGCAAGGAAGCTCCAACTCCATTAATTTTCTCGTGTGCATCAACCCACAGGAGGCCCAACCCCGCCCTCAGCTACAACCGACACTTTATCAAGCTACACCTGATGTGGAAGCACCAACTCCCATCTATTTTCTGTGCACCAACCCACAGGAGGCTCCAACCCCGCCGCACTAAATGACATCTATCAAGCTACAACTTGATAGGGAAGCCCAACTTCCTTACCTTTCAAAAGAGAACACTTGCCTACTTACCTGAATAAATGCTCGTTCCATATGCTCGATTGCTCATCTATTCTCATATCTCGCCTTGCATCCTTCTCTGCATCTTCTCAGATTCTCTATCATCTTCTCCTTCTTCTCCGCTCAACTCCTCTTTCTTCTCTGCTTCACTACTTCATTTCTTCATTCTCTTCACTCACTCTCTCTCTCTCTTCTAACTCACTCTTTGGCATTTCAAAATGATATTACTTATAGAATTTTTGATGACTGTTTGTTTTCTTCTAGGAATTCGAAATGAATGGTCATGACTCTTTGGCTTCTGTCTTCTTATTCCCTTTTCAACTCAATTTTAGAATTACTACAATATGTACAAGTTTCATGCTACAGTGGGATTTTGTCTTTTCCTTAGGATACTTGCCTTTGCATCACAAAAAATAAAAAATAATCACATCATTTACATTTACATTCTTAATTTCATATTTCAATATCACTTAGCTCCTCTTCTGAAGTTTGACTTTACTAGATTTTGTCTTTTCCTACTGTTTTTAAGAAACTGTTCTGCATCTTCTTTGTTTACTGTCATCTACACATTTCACCTGTTTACTACACTTTTGAATATTTTCCAGATTCCTGTGCTTGAACACCTGTCAAATTTGTTCTTGTGTGTCTCAACTGCTCTTGATATAACTTAATCATATCATATACTTCCTCTTTCTCCTTGAAGTATATATGGTTTGAATCATAGTTGTATCAATTCGCATCAAACGGAGCTCCATTCCCTTTAAGTTCCGTAGGGCTAGCAAACTCGAGCAAGTATGCATATAATACCGCCTCCAGAATTATAGACTTCTGGTATTGTTATTAAGCCCAAGGAATTAAATTTACCGTCGCCATATAATATTATAACGTGACAGTCCATCTCCATGTATATTTATTAGGCCCCGTTCACATATTTCATATCACGCCAATTAACCATATACAACTTGTTGGAATGTAATTCCAACTGCCTGAATGAGAGATCAATTCGCAGGCGGCAGCACGGTGAACAGGCACAGGTTAAACAACACACAGGTTGATTGGAGATTGACAGAGTGTGGGGGGTTGAAGAGTGCGAAGGTTAACATGGAGGGTACCCCCCGTAGTTGACTGGCCGATCACACGTTGATCGTCGATCAATGGCTCTGATGAATTGTGGGGCCTCACCCCATTTGATGTGTATGGAAAAATGGGAGCCCTCGTAAACACCACTTTGTGGTGGCTCCACCATGCACCACCGCCAGCGCGCCACCAATTCACCACCATAGTGGGAAAATTAACCAATTCTTTGTTAACCACCGGACTCCTTTATTAACCTTCGTGCAGGTTCAACAAGCGATCATTGTTAGATGTCGGCCCACCAACCACCGCGCTCCCCGTCCATTTTTTGGGGAGCCCTGTCCTATGACGTATAAGCACGCAAAGGCGCACGTCGCTACCGCTGTTTTAGGTCGGCCGGACACGCACTGGGCCAATTTGTAAATCATGACCCCCCCCAATACCACCTTCCGTATATGAGTGGTGCGGAAAATATCTAATGACATGTCACCAAACCTGCCATCACACTTCATATGTGTCACTATTCCGCTTTCTCCCTATCACTCTTCCATCCATCTTATTATTTAACAAATTTCTCACTTCTTTCAATGTATTTTATGATTCGACTCCGCCTCCATTCACCGACATATATATATATTTTTTCGACTATGGTTTCGTTACCATTCATACTGCACATTTGACTATGGTTCCACCTCCAACGTTGCAGTTCACTCCTTTTTCGGTTCCATCTGCTCTATGAGGGACACACTGCTCATAGATAATATTGTTATATAGTGCTTTAATTGCACTATTTCTGAAATAAACAATATTAATCTAAATTAATGTTTCATGTGATTCAACCAAGAAGACACATAGTCACACAATCGCTCCTCTGTCGACCAATTCGAGATACGATGTCGACAGTATTAACACTGGATTTTCCAACTACACACAGGCATAATTAATCTCAATTTTCAAATTAAATAATTACACATTATTGCATCCTCGGTCTTGAATACACAGACAGACTCTTAGCTCGAATTATAGAGTCTAGATCCTACAAGAATCTAAAGCAAATTCACGCAGGAATCTCACCAGTAAATACACAATTCTTCATACACAGATATATGTATATATTTATATGTGGTAGGTCTCAAACAAATTCTTACAGGCCAGATATTCAGTTCCGTGGCCATTATCCTCCTATACTCTTACTGAAGAGGTTCTCTGCCTCTCTCTTCCTGTACCTTCCTCAGTTTCCTCTCCAAATTTCCCTCTCGCCATTTAATCAATACCAGGTCATCCCCAAGCATATTAAGTCTTTACCATGCTTTAGCTCATCATTAATTAACAATTACCACACCATCCTCCCAAACCTGCATTTCTAACCTTTGTATTACACTCCTCTGTGCCTTTTCAACTCCACCGGCTTCCGTCTCTAATTCCTTTGTTCTTGCTTCGCTTCACCTCTATTTCTTCTCGATTACCGCTACCGTCTTTTTCCTTATGGATAGTTTAGGTGTCGGCTTCCCGTCTTTTACCTTTGCCATCAATGACAACATTTCCAACAGTCTCCCCCTTTGGCGTTGATGGCAACATACTTCCTCTGCTTGCCTTTTAACAGCCCCTTTTTGTTTTTCCTCCCCCTTTGACATCAATGGCAAAGGATTTCTCATTTTCTAGTTTTCTTTCTACATTTCCTCTCTCTGAGTTATGTTTAGGCCCTCTTCTGCTGACTTTGTACCATGCTGCTCCAGACTGATGTACAAGACTTGTTGAGAGAACACTTTGAGGATTATTGGACTTGAATATACATTGTAAATTGGTAAAATCCAAGGCACAATCTCCTTTCACAAGTATAAGGCTGAAGATGAGGATAATGTTCCTTCATAGAACACATTGTACCAGCTTTATCTAATCAGAGATAAATGATTGGATCAAAAACTAAAATACTGAGAAGGCTTCAAATATACTTCTGTCTCTGTCTGATGTAGTGAGCTAATATATTTCTGCTGAAGAAGATTGTAGTTTGAATATGTCTTTTCATCCAATACTCATCTGCAGTACCACACCTGTTCAATTATGATAATGATGCCAATATATCCTTTTATTGCTATGGTACACCTTTCCTGCCTGTTGGTGATGATATGAACTAGGATGTTGACAAGGATATTACATTTAAAGACTGAAAGGTCCTTGTTGCTGTTGTGAACAATGAATCAAACCAAAGTTTACAGCTTATTATAAGAATAGGCAATATCTTTCAATATTAGAGGCCAAATGACTTTTACTTCTTGTACAATGTGCTTTCAAAACAAACCCTTCAATGCATTGGTCAGTTTCACTTATCAACTATGCAGTTTTATTTATGACATAATGGTATGTATGTCAATAATCAATATTTCTTTAAAGGTGGATTACCAGTAAATCCTTTGTGCTGAAGTAGGATTTAGATGATTTAAAAAAAACTTTTGAGCTTCAGATGGTGATCACAGTTAGTCCTTTACTCTTCAGATACTTTGACTGTTCTATCAAAATGAACTTCCACAAAAGCATAGTCAATATGTTTAATTGAAAACTCAGCTAACAAACTTCATCCAATTTATGAACAATCTTTAGATAGAGGCCTTGAAGATATATGTACTGACTTCAAGAAGGCATGCAGTTATATATATAGAAACAAAGACTTCTTTAATGTCTAATATAATGTTTCAAGTGTAAACAAATCACTGATCTTTTAGCTCTATTATTGAACTTTTCATGCTGAATGCAGATAACCCTGGGAATTTGACCTTGATGCAATCTTGCCATAGTCCTTTGATCCTGTGGACCTGTATCATACTGCTGCTCCACTGATAATGCTTGGTAATCTGTTGATAAGCATGCTGCTCATACCTAACCATCAATTGATATTATTTTGATAAAATATGCAGAGATTTCACTTTAGCTTGCACATTTACCCATAATTTAAGACTTCCTTCATAAATTATTCTATTGAGCTTTCCATTGTTCACCTCAACAGTCATTAATATCCTCAATTTGATCTTTTCATCATTAACTATTTTCTTATTCTGTCATTTGTTCAAAGGAATGTCACTGCATTTTCCTTTGCTATGACAATTCCAGAATCATTGATGCTTTATATTGCTTTATATATACCACTTCAACTGTTCTGACATGATGATCTTCAGAAGGACATCTTCAATTTCTATACTATGAGTCTTCATGGGCTGATTACTCAGAGATTTGTCACTTATTTGACTTCATTCCTCCAAGGAGACTTTACATAGATCAATTATGTACTGACATCAAGATAGAAGACTCTTTTCTTACTTAATCTTCTTAATGTGATTCATTGTTAATTCTAGTATAATGATACACAATGTGATCAATACTTAATGTGTTGATGTCTTCCAAGCTTACATGTTCATAGCTGATGTTCTCTCTACCACCAAGGCTTCTTACTGTCTTCTCTTATTTCATCAATTTGTCTGCTACTTAATACTTCAGATGATCTTCTTCCTCTATAGTCTTCTTTTAGAGAAATTTTCTTTCCCTTCCTAATCTTATAATTGTTTTCATTCCAAGGAGCTATTCTCAGGCTACTTTCATGGGGTCTATATATGAACTGCTCTCCCCCTGGGATGTTGCTTCATATTTGTCACTAGATGGATTTGAGATTTTTTTCCTAGAGCAGCTCCCCCTGAGACTATGAAGGATTCATTATGTTATTGAGGTAATAGGCTCCCCCTTTCTCTTTTCCTTCCATACTTTATTGGGGTTCTTCATAATGTCTGCACTTCTTTTAAATTCATAGTTTTGTTTGATTTTATTTGATCCCATCATCTGTCTAGAGTTCTTTAATGTATATGGTAGATTGTAGTATTTTTCTTTGTGACCAAGTTTGAGGCATACATAACATCTTATTTGACCAATATGCATTTGAGTTGATGTATAATATTTTGTTTCTCTTCTTGGATATATTTTACAATCAACAATTTTATGTCCAAAATTATTGCATGCATAACAATAGCCATGGAAATGATTTGTGTACATGGTGAAAGATTGTTCTTTCCATTTGCTTGCTTGAGGGATTCTTCTCTTTTTTTGCATCCTTTGCTGATTGGATTGGATTGGCTTTGTCTTGCAATATGTTGCATTATGTCCTTGTTTGTGGCAGGAAAAACATTTTCTATTTTTAATAGGAGGGAGGAACCTCCTTTGACATCTTCCGAATTTGTTCAATACATCCTTAGGAGCATATGAGCCTTCAACAATTGATTGTTTCATCTTCTCATTCTCTGTTCTTTCATTTTGCTGCTTGATTCTATTTGTTTCCGTTAACTGATGTGTTTGCTAGATTCTATTTTTATAGGAATCCATTGAAGTCGTTTATTATTCCTTCCGCATACCTTCACAAAGATAATTTTTCTATATCTTCTACCCTGTGTATTTACTAGTTTCTCCTTCATATCCCATCCTAGCCTTTATGTATGACCTTGTGTACTATAGAATCTAGTTACAACTATTCGCAGCCTTTCATTAGAGTTGTAGTCATTAATAGTTCTCTTTGGGATTTTTATAATTTCTTTCTTAAGCCCACTACTTCTTCTTCCAATCTTTCACATTCCTGAATTTTCTCTCTCATTTGTTGCAGCAAAGTGTCTTCTACTTTCTTTGCCTCTTCAAGCTATGTCTTCAGACCAATAATTTCTTTCCTATCTTCATATTCTCTCTCATCACATATTTGTACCAATCTCTTAAGGTCTTTGTTTTTACTCTTCAATCTTTCTATTTCAGTCAGAGCTGTGTCAAGTTTGGATTTTTCTTCAACTGCAATTTCTTCATGGCTCTTACTACCATTCACACTAGCAGATACCTCATTTGATTGAACATCTTCTTTTTGACATGAATTTCTCTTTTTCTTAATTCTCTTATCCTTCTTGACAATGCAATCCTCAGTGTCTACTCCATGCATGAAATGCAGTCTGTCCCAGATTTTTTTTGCTAAAGTTAAATCCATTATTAACTCAAGATCCTTGTTATGAAGATTGTTATATATCAAACATTTTTCCTTGGCATTCCTCTATTTTTCTTTCACTATGGGGGAGTCTTTGCAGTAACCATCACATACAAGCTTCCATACCTCAGGTTCATAGGCCATTAAACCTATTTTAACCTTATCTCTCCATTCAGGAAATTTTGTTGTATTTAACACAGGTGCATTTTGATATTCCATGACTCAACCAGATCTCCTTCAAGCTATTAAGCTTACACCAAAGGAACCAGCTCTGATACCACACTTTGACCCCTATTTAAACCGAGAGGGGGGTGAACTACTTAAACCATACATGATTTTTAAAACTTTTCTTAAAACTTATTTACACCTTCACTTCAAGATCAATTTTGTGAATATATGTGAGCAATCTTTATTAGTGAGAAGCAAGTATCAAACAAAGTTGTTAATGTAACAAAAGTATTAATATGTGAGCAACAAGTATTAAGTAGATTAGATAAACCACATCAACACATAGACATCATGCACAGAGACACCAGATATAAGTGGAAACCCATGAAGGGAGGAAACCACATCTTATTATTGTTGTGATGCAAAGGCAAGCTCCAACTCCCTCTCACCACTAATTTTCTGTAGGCACCAACCTACAGGAGGCTCCTACCTCAATTGTGCAAGCTACAACTTGCAAGGAAGCTCCAACTCCCATTAATTTTCTGCAGGCACCAACCTACAGGAGGCTCCAACCTCAATCAACTACAACTGACATTTTATCAAGCTAGAACTTGATGTGGAAGCACCAATTCCCATCTATTTTCTGTAGGCACCAACCTACAGGAGGCTCCTACCTCAATTCTGCAAGCTACAACTTGCAAGGAAGCTCCAACTCCAATTAATTTTTCAAAAGAGAGACACTTGCTGATTTACCTTGGATATCAGCTCTGTTCTGTTCCATCTACTCTGTTGTTAATCTATTCTCATATATGCCCTATATCATCTCTGCATATTTTCAAATTCTCTCTTAGCTTCTCCTTCTTCTCTACTCAGTTCCTCTTTCTTCTCTTCTTCACTGCTTCATTTCAGCATTCTCTTCACTCACTCTCTCTCACCCCTAACCCAACTCATTTTTTGCATATCAAGATGATATTACTTATAGAAATTTCTTGATGACTATTTGTTTTCCTCTAGGAATTCAAAATGGATGGTTATACCCCTTGGTCTTCTGCCTCCCCATTTCTTTATCCAACTGAATTTAAAATCATAATAATAAGTACAAAATTTCATGCTACAGTGGGATTTTGTCTTTTCTTTAGGATACTTTCCTTTGCATCACAAATAATAAAAATAATTACAACATTTACATTTACATTCCTAATTTCATATGTTAATATCACTCAGCCTTCTTCCGAACTTTGACTTACTTTGATTTTTTCTTTTTCTACCGTTGTTAAGAAACCGTTTTTCATCTTCTTTGTTTACATCGTCATCTCGTACATTTCACCCGTTTATCGTACTCCTTGAATATTTTCCGTATTCCGCTGCTTGAACACCGTCAAATTTGCTCCCTGTGTCTCAACGTGCTCTTGATATAACTTACTCTTATCATATACTATTTTCTCCTTGAAGTATATATGGTTTGAATCATGTTGTATCAATTTGCATCAAATGTAGCTCCATTCCCCCTTTTAAGTTCCGTGCAGCAAACTTGAGCAGGGCTATAAAATACCGCCCAGAATTATAGACTTCTGGTATTGTTATTAAGCCCAAGGAATTAACTTTACCGTCGCCATATAATATTATAAACTGACAGTCCATCTCCGTGTATATGTATTAGGCCCCGTTCACATATTTCATATTTCATATTTCATATCGCGCCAATTAACCATATACAACTTGTTGGAATGTAATTCCAACTGCCCGAATGAGAGATCAATTCGCAAACGGCAGCACGGTGAACAGGCTCAGGTTAAACAGCGCACAGGTTGATTGGAGATCGACGGAGTGCGGGGGGTTGAAGAGCACGAAGGTTAACACGGAGGGTACCCCCCATAGTTGACTGGCCGATCACACGTTGACCGCCGATCAACGGCTATGATGAACTGAGGGGCCTCACCCCATTTGATGTGTACGGAGAAATGGGAGCCCCCATAAACACCACTTTGTGGTGGCTCCACCATGCACCACCGCCAGCGTGCCACCAATTCACCACCGCAGCGGGAAAATTCACCAATTCTTTGTTAACCACCAGACTCCTTTATTAACCTTCGTGCGGGTTCAACAAGCGATCACCGTTAGATGTTGGCCCACCAGATCGATGGCTCCTGTCCATTTCGCTCCGTGTCCTGGTACGATAGTTAATGCGCGAAGGCGCACGTTAAACGGCGGTTTTGTAATGTCGGTCGGGACACGCGTCAGTTAATTTGTGGAATCGCTGCGAATTCTCCAATACCACCTTCCGTATATGAGTGGTGCGGAAAATACCACCATCCAGCGCCAAACTGCCGTCACTGTTCATATGGGTCACGGTTCCGCTTCTCCCTATCATGGTTCCATCCATCTTTATTATTTAAAAAATTTCTCATTTTTCAATGTATTTTATGATTCGACTCCGCTCCATTCAATTATATATATATATATTTTTCGACTATGGTTCTGTTACCATTCATACTGCGCATTTGACTATGGTTCCACCTCCAACGCAGAGTTCCACTCCTTTTCTCGGTTCCATCTATTCTTATGCAGAGTGCACACAGCCACTCGTTCACAGAGAATATGGTTACACAGGTTTTAATTCGACCATTTCACAACAATATTAATTCAATGTTTCATGTGATTCAACCAAGAAGACACATAGTCACACAATCGCTCCTCTGTCAACCAATTCGAGATACGATGTCGACAGTATTAACACCGGGTTTTCAAGTACACACAGACACAATTAATCTCAATTTGCAGATTAAATAATTACACATTCTTGCATCCTTGGTCTTGAATACACAGGCAGACTCTTAACTCAAATTATTCAAGAATCTAAAGCAACTTCACGCAGGAATCTCACCAGTAAGTACACAATTCTTCATACACAAATATATGTATATATTTACAGGTGGTAGGTCTCAAACAAATTCTTACAGGCCAGATATTCAGTTCCGTGGCCATTATCCTCCTATACTGTTACTGAAGAGGTTCTTTGCCTCTCTCCAGCTCTCGGGCTTCCTCTCCAGACCTCTTCTGCCATTTAAGCAATGCTCTAGCTCATCCCCAAGCATATTAAGTCTTTACCACAGTTTTATTCTATCATTAATGAATAATTGCTCAATAATTCATCTGCAAACCGATGAACCTCTGTATTACACTCCTTCAGGCCTTTTCAACTCCACTGCTTTGTCTCTAATTCCTTTGTTGCTTCTGCTTCAATTCCTCTATTTCTTCTGCTGCCTCTGCTACCTCTCTGTCTCTTTTGCCTTATGGATAGTTTAGGTGCTGCTCCTATCTTTACCTTTGCCATCAATGACAACATTTCCAACACAAACATGATGAAGATCATAGGCAACAAACCAACCATCAACATAGGGCTGATTATGAAAAACAAGATAAAACTCATCATAGTGAAAACCTTGAAGAAAAAAGTAAAAATAAACATAGTGCAGATCCTAAAAAGCAACATAGTGGCAGCCAAAACACACATGACAAAGAGGACATAAATGACTTTAAAAAAAAATATGAAATTGAACCTCTTTGGAGTAAGAGTTTTGATGGGTCTTGTAGTAAAACTGGTTCAGGAGTAGACATATGGGTACATAACACAAAAAATAATTATGCTGAGGACCATTCATACAAACTAAACTTTCAATGCACAAATAATATAGCTGAATATGAGGCTCTCCTCTTAGGACTGCAATTATTTAAAAAAATAGGAGCTAAGAGGATAACTGTTCATGGAGACTTAGAACTGATTATTAAACAAGTGAATGGAGAATATACTGCCAAGCATCCAAGAGTACAAGCATATAGAGATGATGCTGTTGACCTCATGAAAACATTCACAGAATATGAGCTTAACTTTGTCCCTAGAAACCAAAACATTCTTGCCAATGGTTTAGCATTTGCTGCTAGTACATGTCAAAAACCTTATGAAAGCAAACAATACACAGTCCAAGTTAAATATAGACCAGAAATCCCTGATAATATCAAATATTAGCAAGTATTTGAAGGAGATAAGTAGAAAGAGGACTTCCTACAGTCCAGAAATGGGTTTGAAATGATCAATTCAGAGTCAGAGTATGAAGAAGAATGTCTTACTGAGGAAAAAACTTATGAAGAAGAAACTCCTAACATTGCTGATATAAATATGTTAACTAGAGAACACCCACAGAAAACAGAGCTGAGCACTAATTTAGAACAAGAAGATTTTGAAGTGCTGCAGTCTCACACTGATAAATTGCCAAAGGGACTGGTTCCTCTAGAAGAATTGTTTGACTTTAATGATGTTGCCAAAAAGCCAAATATGGAACCCACTGAAACTGAAATAAAAGAGTGCAATATAGGTAGTGAACTAAAATCCAAGATGATTAAATTATCCAAAACACTGCCAGCTCATATAAAACTGAAATATCTTGAGATTTTTAGAGAATTTTATGATGTTTTTGCTTGGAGTTATGAGGACTTAAAATCATATGATACAGAGATAATTCAACATAAGATACCCCTCAAAGAAAACTAGAAACCTTTTAGACAAAAATTGCACAGAATAAACCCTGTGCAGCTACCTATGGTTGAGAAAGAGATTAAAAAAATGTAAATGTTGGAATCATAGTCCCAGTGAGATACTCAAAGTGGGTGTCCAATATTGTATCTGTGAGGAATAAAACAGGAGAGATAAGGCTTTGTATAGACTTTAGAAACTTAAACAAATCCTCTTTAAAGGATAACTACCCCTTGCCCAAAATGGATCATGTCTTACAAAGGGTAGTACGTTCTAAAAGAATTTCTTTGCTAGATGGCTTTTTAGGATACAACCAAGTACTGGTACATCCTGATGATCAACTTAGGACAAATTTCACTACACCTTGGGGCACTTTCATGTACGTGAAAATGCCCTTTGGTTTAATGAATGCTGGTGCCACATTCCAAAGAGCCATGGATATTACTTTCTTAGAAGAGATAGGCTTCTTCATTGTTATATATTTAGATGACATCACTGTCTATTCCAAAACATATGAAGAACACCTTGCTCACTTAAGAAAATTCTTTGAGAAATGTAGAAAGTATGGTCTATCCTTAAACCCCAAGAAAAATTTATTTGGCCTCCAAGAAGGCAAACTTCTAGGCCATATCATATCTGAAGAGGGAATAAAAATAGACCCAAAAAGGATTGAAGGAATATTGCAAATCAATCATCCTAGAAACATCAAAGAACTGCATTCTTTCATTGGAAAGATTAATTTCTTAATAAGGTTCATACCCAACCTTGTTGAACTCCTTAGAAACATAACAAACATGCTAAAAAGGGAAACAAGAATTAAATGGACCACTGAAGCAAAGAAATCCTTTGAACTAGTTAAACAAGCACTCACTCAAACACCAGTTCTCATTAGTCCTCATTTTAACAAATATTTCTTCATCTTCTCCTTTGTATCAGAACATACAGTCGCTGTTGTCCTACTTCAGAAAAAACATAAAAGGACAAGAGCAACCCATTTCATTTTTCAGTAAAGCATTAAGAGATGCACCCCTGAAATACAACATAATGGAAAAATAGACTTTTTCCTTGATCAAAGCCTTGAAATATTTCAGATTTTACATTTTACACTCACACATCATTGCATTTGTTCGACACACAGTTGTCAAAGACATTTTAACACAAGATCCTCATGGGAAAAGAGGAAAATGGATTGCTGTTATATTAGAATACGACTTGGAAATTAGACCCACTAAACTGGTCAAAGGACAAGGACTTGCAAAACTTATGGATGAATAAAATCTCAAAGCCTTAGATATGAATATGGTTGATGTTTTAGATTAACAAGAAGAATGCACAACACCTCATGTTGAAGAAGTATTGTTGAATTCACTTTCGTATGCTGATATTGTTGGAAATAATGAGAGGGGGGTGAATCAATATTCCTTTCAATTATAGCATTAGTTAATCTTCAATTATTATCAGTGTTTGGCAATGATAGCAACAAACAAGAGGAACACAAATGCACACAGTTTTTAAGGTGGAAACCCACTCCGGGACAAAAACCACCTAATACTTTTCTAACAATTCTTTAATATTCAACTCCAATTGAAAATAAAGCTCCAACTTCCTAGAATCTAGAAAATAATTCTTCTCCATCTCTCACTGGATGAATGCTCCAATGCCCGAGATTCTTCAGTAGTCAACTGAATGGATGCACCAACACCCAATGAGCTACAACTCACCCTAGCACCACCCTACCACCCTGTAGAAGAATAAAAGAAGAATGGACTCCCGTACTAGGGAAAATGGTCCACTTTACAATGCTATAGACACTAGTACAATTTGTACAATAATGTATTTACAATGACTTAGTTCAATGATACCTTTACAATGATTGTATACAGTGCTGCCCACTTGAAGACTTCATGTGATGAAATTCTTGCTGTTGTTATGTACCTTGGTTGCTACCCTTATCATGCTACCCTCTGCTGCACCTTGCTTTGCTCTGCTTCCCTAGAAAGTCTGGTCCTTTGCAGTCCTTGACAACACATGATCTATCTTTTTCTTTGCCTTCTAGGAGCTCGATATTGAATCTGGTGTATCTCTGTTATTTCAGATCCCCAATATCTGATTTTTGGTAATATAGTAGTCCTCTGAGTCATCTTTCCAATGCCATAGGTCTGACCCAATTTGGATTCTTAAAGAGATATTTATACCCAATATCTCACAATGCCCTAATTATGGACTGTTTCAGAAGAGTGAAATTGTACGACGTGCCACGTGTCATTTCTTCTTCATTTGGCTCTGCAATTGATAGAGAGAAAACTACATATTGTGCACTATCTGCCACTTTTTATGGAAAGGAGCTAACTAATTGAAGTGATTTATGGTTTGACAAGGCTTTTATCTTATACAAGGAAGAGGGGAGCAGCATGAGAGGGTTGTTGAAGATATTATTTCAGAATAATTTTTCTGCTTAGACAATTCTCATTCTCTAGCTGTCTAGCTGAGAATAATGTTGTTTAGCATTGGGTGTTCCTGAGCGGGAATCCCACCTCCTTCCTAGAGCAGCTCTTGAAGGAGTTTTTCTTGTCTTGTCCACTATCAGTCTTGGGCCAAGCTTCACCTTACACCTATAGCACTGATCCTGTTGAGTGTTGGGTTGTCCTTGTGAGTTGCAGCAAGTGGAGGATAGATCTCTTCATATCTATGCACATCTAGCACCCCTTTTCATTGGGAAAGTCTTCTATCCCATTGGCAAGAGTGTCCTAGATCATTGGAATTACAAATCCAAAACTTTGCATCAGGCCAAATCATTCTCAGAGCTTACAACATAGTTTCCCTTCCCTAACTGCGTTATTTGCAAATTTGCAGTTGCAGGGTGTTTTGTCTACATTTTGGAGGAGAGATATCTTGTGATAGGATTCTTCCTCTCACTGTGGTGATCCATGGTTTGGCCATCCAATCGATGTTTGTTTCAGATATGATCTACTATTCTATCATATGATTCAGAGATTTTTGAATATTACTGCAGATCTGCAACTCTAGATCTCAAATCTACTCTTGTACTCTCATGTTTTGTACAAAACCCCAAGCCTGAATGTATAGATGAGATTTTATTGTATAAGGATCTGAATTAGATCTATATTTTTGTGTAAAAATATGCTCTATATCTGAGTTGTAGTATACTGCTGCTTCAGCCCATTAAAATAATGCTGTCAAGTTTATGCAGACATTTCTTGTGGTTGTGGCACCTCATTTATGAGGGTTTACTCCTGTATAGTCTTCTACTTTCACTTGTACACTATTTGGGCTGTAATGTAAATCTGATTTGCTGTTGTACATATGATTTTTGAGCCTCCATATTGGCCTCCTACTTTACTTCAGTGGAACTGTGTTATTTCTGAAGCAATTTGTGCATATAGCTACAACCCCTTCATTAGGTGTTTTCAAGCCATACTAGGTGGTGGGAGGTCTGTTTACCTCACCTAGTTTGATTTTTTTTTGCTCTCCTTTTGGATTTAGACATTAGATCCACTAATCGAAGGGATCCAAAAGTTATAAACTTATTTCAGTGCACCAATTTGTGAATAGAGCATTATTCCAGCAGGCTTTGCTGTGCATTCCCATTTTGGGATATTACAGTGGTATCAGAGCATGATCTTTGGCTCAGCCTGTGAATCTCAAGATAGATTTCAAGATGATGAAAATAATTATCTTTCTTTCATCAATTTTAAGATCCAGAAAGGACCTCTCTAAGGAGGTTAAGAAGATAGAATAAGGAGAAGTGGAAGGACCATGCACTTCCTACTCTAACAAAGAATAAGACAAGAAGCATGGAAGACACTTGGATCATCAGATCCTGAGTGAGTACCTTTTTTAGTAAAAGTCTCAACTTAGAGCCTTCAAGGAGACTCTAGCCTTCCCATATTTCATTCAACTGGAGGAAGGGAGGAGACCCTGTAGCAAGGGAGAAATCAAGGGCAATAGGTTTCTATTATCCACTTTTGATGGGACATCTGCAGCCAAAGCTTGGGCAAGAAGACTCAGTGAATTTTTCCTACTACATCCAAGAGAAAGAAGCAGTGGAGATTGCATCACTGCACCTGAAGGGTGAAGCAAGCAATTGGTGGTTCAGCCATGTGAGACATGCACAAGTATCTTCCTTTGCAGATTTCACTCAAAGGGTGATCAAGAGATTTGATAAAGAGAAATCAAGGGAAGAGAAGCCCTCACGACCTCTTGAGTAGGTTTATACCAGCACTATGATAGCCAAGGGGGAGTAGCCTTCAACATTAGTAGTTGAGGGAGACAACATGGTAGAAGAAGGGACTCTTGTAGCCATACAAGATTTTCCCAAAGCCCATCAAGGTATGATTGAGTTTCCACTTTCTATTATTGCAGTAAATATTTTAGAGGGCTTTGGAAACCTATTGTTGCATGACCCAGAATCATCACTTACTGCTAATCTGGAGCAGAAGAGTTTCACCGCACTGTACAAGAGAAACGGTGAAGAAAGGAGGACCCATTCCTCATGGGATCAATTGGATATCAACTTCATTTAGGAAGCAATGGAGACAAGGGGTAGACATCTTGAGATGAGAAACATTTTCTCCTCTTTAGATGACACTTTTTCAATGAGCATGCCACAACTCAGACAGAGACTTCTACTTGCAGCAGATCCAAGACCCCACTACTTTTGGAAGGCCATGCATGAGGATGAGGTCTCATTAAGAGATCCCATGGGAGATGCACTTCAACATTCCATGAAGTGAAAAGTTCTTCAAAGATCTAGGAAGTTTGGTGTCCTAAAATGGGAGGATACCAAGTATTTTCAGAATGAGATCCATGATCCACAAGTGATTGAGTGGATGTGGATGATGAGCAAGATGCTAGAAAGCTACTTGTAGATCTATGATACTGGGCAGCACGAGGCTTGGCTACGTTGGCTACTCTTGAAAGAGTTTGGCCATCATCCTCTTTCTAAGGGTATGTGGGGGAAAGATGTGTGGCAGGATGCTTGCATCATTGGGTAGCAAAGAGTATGGACACATTGTGTTGATATGACACTCTTCATATTAATCACCATGTTTTCACCACATGACTTATATGATGGAGGTATGGGGAGGCAAAAAAATATTTTTTGCTTTGGATGTTCTTGGGAGAGCAAGAGCAGACTTGCTCTCACACTTTGCATGATGTTGCAGGAGTAGGAGATGGCACTATCATGGTGCAAAGGGGATATTCCTTAGCCTTGGATGATCTGGAAGTACTTCCACTCTAGAAGGAGATTCTTGTTTGTAGCAACATTATGAAAGATGTCTTTGAAAATGAACATGTCAAAGAATGGAGCTATGTATTGGCAAGAGCCTATTTGCATAGGCCAAAAACGCTGTCACTTTGGAGCATGGACTTATGGGTGGAGTGTCCCCAGGATCTTTTCACCCATGATGCACTTGATGGACAAAGAAGAGGTAAGGAATATGGAGTAATGGATGGAGACATTTATTACTATGATATGTTCTTCTTGGCTTGGATTTCCAAGTACATGAGGGAGGATCCTCATGCAGCACATGATTCATTTATCTTCATAAGAGTATGTCATATCATTATGGAGAGTGTGTTCATGGATCCTATCATTGTATTAATTTTAGTACATGGTAAGGATCTTGTTGTTGCATTTAGAGATCTACATACTCTTACCATTTCCATGCAGTGAATTTATCCAGAAGAGGGCAAGCCTTTCATTGAGCTCCATGATCAACAATGGGCCAGAATGTATGATGGAGACAGCCATCTCTTATATGGAAATGGGAAAGTGTTGTATTAATTCATGTATGTTCATTTTTTGTACAAATCCATCTAGTATTCATTAGTAAATGAAATAACATACATAGACAACCATGCATCCAGCAACCACTTGCCTTGTAATTTTCTAAAGCAGCAGTTAGAAAAACTGCGCTGCAAATTCATGGGAAACTGTTGGTACCTTCCTGCACCATATGAAACCATCAGTATTTACTTCCTCTTGATGCTAATCAAAGTTCCAATTGCTGATGTTGTTCTTGATTTTATGGGGAGCATGATATGAGAGGAAACACATTGGTTAGATGTGTTCTTTTGGGAAGAGGATTCCCACACTTTCTGCATTGCATGTTCTAATGGGAACATGAGAAGAGGTATCGAAACCACAGTGAAACATTTGTTTCTTTATGAGGTGGGACATAAGCTTGATGAGATACCATATGGTGATGATTTCCCATCCATCACATATGGAATGGTTTGGGCCAGCTTGATTCACAGCATTGGAGAAGAGATCCTTGGAGATCTAGTCTTCATTTTTCCACTTGAGGGCAATATTATTGTAGCCCAAGATCAGCAGTCACTCTAGAATTATCATAAGTGGAGAGGAGGACAACGTGGGGTAGGCTCCTATGTCTACCATGTTTATATTTTTAGCCCACCTACATTACATGAACTTAAGGTGGAGGAAAATTTCCTAGAGTTGCCATGTTGGGAGGTGACTCATTTTGTATGGATGATTGCTTGGGGAAAGATGTTTTCCCAATAAATTTCAGTCTCCATTCCTTGGGAGGCACTTCTTCAGTTATATCCTTGAATTCGCTTGAGGACAAGCAAAATTTGGGAGGGAAGGACTGTAATATTCCTACTTAGCCCAAGCTGAGAGGAATATACAATTCTATTTCATTTTATGTTGATTAAATGAATGAATAAAGGAGGACATGTAAAACCCTTGAAATAATGAATAAACCAATGCCCACGTGAACAAAGACAAATTTGGGCCATGCAAAATAAACACTTGCAAGTGTGAATGGGTTTGAACTATGAGACTGGGAAAACCTTGACCTGACCAAATCCACAACGCAGTTTAGATGCAATGTACCTCATGGATTCATAGTGAAGTTCTAAATGGAGGCTCCACATGTGAAAGGAGCTAACTCATTGAAGTGGTTTAGGGTTTGAAAAGGCTTTTATCTTATAAAATGAAGAGGGGAGAAGCATGAGAGGGTTTTTGAAGATATTATTTCAGAATAATTTGTCTTCTTAGACATTTCTCATTCTCTAGCTATTTAGCTGAGAATAATGTTGTTTAGCATTGGGTGTTCCTGAGCGGGAATCCCACCTCCTTCCTAGAGCAGCTCTTGAAGGAGTTTTTCTTGTCTTTTCCACTATCAAGCTTGGGCCAAGCTTTACCTTACACCTACAGCACTGATCCTATTGAGGGTTGGGTTGTCCTTGTGATTTGCAGCAAGTGGAGGATAGATCTCTTCAGATCTATGCACATCTAGCACCCCTTTTCACTGGGAAAGTCTTCTATCCCATTGGCAAGAGTGTCCTAGATCATTGGAGTTACAGATCCAGACCTTGGCATTAGGAAAAATAATTCTCAGAGCTTACAACGCAGTTTCCCTTCCCTAACTGTGTTATTTGTAAATTTGCAGTTGCAGGGTATTTTGTCTACATTTTTTAGGAGAGATCTCTGGTGATATGATTTTTCCTCTCACTGTGGTGATCCATGGATTGGCCATCTAATCCATGTTTTTTTAGATCTTATCTGCTGTTCTATCATATGATTCAGATATTTTTGAATATTACTGTAGATATGCAACTCTAGATCTCATATCTATTCTTGTACCCTCATGTTCTGCACAAAACCCCAAGGGGAATGTAGAGATGAGATTTTCTTGTATACAGATCTAAATTAGATCTATCTTTTTGTGTATAGATCTACTCTAGATCTGAGTTATAATATACTACTTCTTTAGCCCATTAAAATAACACTGTCAAGTTTATGCAGACATTTCTTGTGGTTGTAGCACCTCATTTATGAGGGTTTATTCCTGTATAGTCTTCTACTTTCTCTTGTACAATGTATGGGCTATAATGTAAATATGATTTTTTGTTGTACATATGATCTTTGAGCCTCCATATTGGCCTCCTTATTGTAGGTTTTAACCCTATACAGAAATGATCTACGAACGAATATTTAGAACAGAAAATAAACAATAGCGAGAGCATAAAACATAGAACAGAAAATAAACAATAGCAAGAGCCTAAAACATAAAACAGATATACACAGAGATTTTCCCCTCGATCCCAAATCGGGACGACCAGCTTGATTTTTCATTATATTCTTTTCAGTGTTACAACACATATATATACATGTCGAAGCATACATAAACCCCAATCCATTAACCCTAGATTAGAACATAACTGTAGTTCCCTTGACCGGATCTACAAAATACTAGGGGCCGAAAACTATTATGCCCCAAAACCATATGCAAAACCATGCACAAAACCATGGGCAAGTCCGCCCACTAGAAAATAAGGACCAAAATTTGTTTCCGGGGCACTGTCCTAGACCCTGACAAGGGGGGCTACCGCCCCCCGAGTGACCAACCCATACGTTGCGCCCAACGCAACGTACAGGTTGGGGATATCGCCCCCCTTGTTACCCCCCATGCGTGACTAGTTGTGGAAAGAATATAACACAAACCCAACATTCTCCCACTTGTTGTTTTCTTTCGACAGGGGGCCATAGGAGAGCTGAGTCATTAGCCTAGCTTTGTAACACCCATTGTTTCTCTACACCAAGAGAACTTCTGAGTGCTCACAAACTTTGTCAATGCATTTGCAACATTCTTCAAAGTGTCCACCTTTACCAGCAACACCCTTTTATCTTTAACTATATATCTCACAAAGTGATACTGAACAACAATGTGCTTTGTCTTTGAATGATAAGTAGGGTTCTTAGCCAAGAAAATTTCACTTTGGCTATCACAGTCTATTCTTATAGCTTTCTACACCAACCCCATACTTGAACACAATCTCTACAACCAAACTGCTTCCTTGCTTGCATGAGTGGCTTCCATGTATTCTGCCTCTGTATTTGAAAGAGCCACTACAGACTGTCTTTTAATCATCCAACTGACTGCACTTCCAAATAGGCTAAACACATACCCACTTGTAGATCTTCTTTGGTCCAGATCTCTAGCATCAACAAAACCACGAATGTCCAACACTCTTTCTAATCCTTGTCTTCCTTGGTAGCACAAGCCATAATCACTAGTGCGACACAAATATCTGAAAACACGCTTCACTATTGTCCAATGCTCCTTCCCTGGGTTTGAAATAAACCTGCTCAATACTCCTACTACATGTGCAATGTCTAGTCTAGTACAGACCATTTCATACATCAGGCTACCCACTGCACTTGCATATGGAACACGGGACATATCCTCCTCTTCTTCTTGTGTCTTGGGACACTGTTCAACAGATAGCTTTGTACCTACAGGAATTGGAACATTCACCAGTTTACTATCCTGCATATTGAACCTGCAATATAGTCTTGACATACTTCCTCTGGTTTAACCAGAGCTTCCTCTTTGCCTGATCTCTCTTAATTTCCATGCCCAAAATATAGTTTGCAGCACCAAGATCCTTCATGTCGAATTTGGAGAACAACTGGGTCTTCAAATCTTGGATAATTTCTTTGTCATTTCCAATCAAAAACATATCATCCACATACAAGACCAAATAAATAACATGGTCACCAATTAATTTAAAATAAGCACAGTGATTCTCCTTGCTTCTGGTGAAGCCAAGTCCCCGATATAGGTATCAAATTTCTGATACCACATCCTTGGTGACTGTTTTAACCCATACAGAGACTTCTTTAACCTGCATACCATCTCTTTCTTCCCCTTCACCATAAAGCCTTCAGGTTGCTTCATGTAGATCTCCTCTTATAGATCCCCATGAAGAAATTTTTTCTTCACATCCATCTATTCTACCTCAAAATCAAATGCAGCAGCAACAAATAAAAGTAATCTAATAGAAGTAACTTTAGCAACAGGAGAAAAATATCACCAAAATCAATTCTCAGCACCTAGGAATAACCTTTTGCTACCAACCAAGCTTTGTATTTCTCCACCTTTCCTTCTACATTCATCTTCTTCTTAAACACTGATTTGCTCCCGATGGGCTTCCTTCTAGCTGACAACTCCACCAGATCCCATGCCTCATTTTTATGCAAGGATGCCATTTCATCAACCATGGCCTCCTTCCAGAGTTTTCCATCCTATGAATCTGCTGCCTCCCTGATGGTTCTGGGATCATCATCAGTTATAGTTAAAGAAAAATTTGAATAGAAACCAGATGGATTATACCTTTCTGGTTGTCTGCTTTCCCGAACTGATCTTCTAATAGCTAGAGTTTGTGGCTCTTCCTCTTCTGAGTCTTCTTCTATTTTAGAGTCTGATTCATCCTCCTTTAGCTCAAACTCTATCTTCTCAGGTTCCTTTGGTAGGAATTCATGTTTAACAATATCTTTCACCTCTCTAAACACCACATCTCCGCTGTACATAACCTTCCTTGTTCCTGGGTTCCAAAGCTTGTAACCCTTTAAACCATCCTTATACCCAATAAAGATGCACCATTCATATTTATTATCCAAATTTCTCCTTTTCTCCTTTGGAACATGTACATATGAATCACATCCAATTACCCATAGATGTGAAAGAGATGGTTTCTTACCAGTCCATACCTCATGTGGAGTCTTATCCTCCAACGTTGATGAAGGTGATATGTTAACCAAGTAACATGCAGTCTCCACTACCTCTGCCCAAAATTCTTGTCCTAACCCGGTACCACTGAGCATGCTTCTTGCATTTTCCATCAGAGTTCTGTTCATTTTTTCTGCAACTCTGTTTTTCTAAGGTGTGTATGGAGTAGTCTTCTACCATGCTATACCACACTTCTTACAGAACTCTTCAAATTACTTCTTGCATAACTCCCCACCATTATCTGTCCTCAACACCTTTATCTTCTTCTCTGTCTGGTTTTCCACCAGAGCCTTAAACTCTTTAAATCTGTCAAATACTTTATATTTCTTCCTCAAGAAATATATCCATGTATTCCTTGAGAAGTCATCTATGAATGAAACATAGTACATAGACTTACCTAGTGATGGAAATGACACAGGTCCAAACACATCACTGTGCAGAAGCTCTAATATCTTGTTTTCCCTCTTAGCACCGGAAGGAAAACTCGCCCAATTCTACTAACCATATACAAAATGTTCATAGAAATTGAAATCCAGAGAGCTATTAGACATACCTTCTACCATACCGTTTCCATGCAGTATCCGAAGGCCCTTCTTTCCAATATGTCCAAGCCTTTGATGCCATAGCATGGTCTTTTCTCCAGGGACCGCTAGCCTTTTCGCTCCACTTTCGGGAACCACAGAATTTTTTCACCCATAAATAATAGTGTTGCCCTGAAGCTTGTACAAAGTTCCAATCCGAACTCCTCGTATTAATACCAGTGCTCCCTGAACCATATTACAAGCATATTTCTCGAGCACTGTTTTTACACCTGCATCATCCATCTTGCTTACAGAAATCAGATTTATGGCCAATGCAGGAATGTCCAAAACACCAGGAAGTGTTCTAATACTTCTACCTTGTAGCTTCAGCTTGAATTTTCCACGTCCGATGATTCTAGCCTTCCTATCATCACCTAAGAAGACATCACCGCCATCATATTTCTCATACTCATAGAACCACTCCCTCTGAGGAGTGAAGTGAAAGGATACACCCAAGTCAATCAACCATGACTCATGATCTACATGTGTATTTGAAAAAGAAGCCAAATACACATCCCCACCTTCATTCGAGGTGGTTTTTTCCTCTGCAGAAGGAGCATCATCAGATCCCTTTCCTTTCTTAGGGGCTTTAGATCTGCAGTCCTTTTTGTAGTGCCCTTCCTTTCCGCATTTCTAGCACAACTTTACAAACTTTCCAGGAGATTTAGATCTCCCACTCGAAACCTTATTCTTGTTTCTGTTCTGGGACCTTCCTTGTATAGATAAGGGATCTCCATTCTGACCCTCCATATTTCTCCGTCTCATTTCCTCTGACAAAAAGGCTGAGAAAATGTCATCAAAATTCAAGGTAGTTGTATTGCTACCTATTGCAATAACCAGACTGTCCCATGAGTCTGGTAGAGAAAACAAAAAACTGATGCACTTATCTTTATCTGAGATTTTAATATCAACATATGACAGCTGACTTACCATAGTATTGAAGGCATTCAGATGCTCTGTCACCGAGTCTCCATCCTTCATCCTCAGGTTATACAACTTTTTCCGCAGGAAAAATTTATTCACCAGAGACTTAGATTGGTACAAAGTCCCAAGTTTGTCCCACAAGGTCCTCGTTGTATCTTCCCCAGATACATTCAACAACACTGAATTTGGGACACACAACCGTATTGTTCTCTTTGCCTTTTGATCCAGTTTCTTCCAATATTCAACTGACATTGCCGTTGGTTTAGTACCCGGATCTACCGCGATCCACTGTTATTATCCACCAGTAGATCCTCCATCCTGAGCTTCCACAACTCAAAACTATGACCATTAAATTTATTGATCTCTATCTTCTCATCGCTCGTCATATTCTTCCATCACAAGAATCAATCGCGTAGATCTCCCACTAAACAGGGTCTACCTTAGGCCTGAGAAAAAAACCCCTCAGCAGCAAAGGCATCCCCTTGAAGCCGAAACTACTCTGATACCAAATGTAGGTTTTAACCCTGTACAGAAATTATCTACGAATGAATCTTCAAAACAGAAAATAAACAATAGCGAGAGCATAAAACATAAAACATATATACACAGAGATTTCCCCTAGATCCCAAATCAGGACGACCAGCTTGATTTTTCATTGTATTCCTTTTAGTGTTACAACAAATATATATACATGCCAACGCATACATAAACCCCAATCCATTAACCCTAGATTAGAACATAACAGTAGTTCCCTTGACTGGATCTACAAAATACCAGGGGCCGAAAACCATCATGCCCCAAAACCATATGCAAACCCATGCACAAAACCATGGGCAGGTCCTCCCACTGGAAAATAAGGACCAATTTTTTTTTTCTGGGGCACTACCTTGGACCCCGACAAGGGGGCCCTCCCTATTACCCCCTTGCACGTGACTATTCATGGAAGGAATATAACACAAACCCAACACTTATTTACTTTAGTGGAACTACATTATTTATGAAGCAGTTTGTGCATATAGCGGCAACCCCTTCATTGGGTGTTTTCTAGCCATACTAGGTGGTGGGAGGTATGTTTACCTCTCCTAGTTTGATTTGTTTTTTCTCTCCTTTTGGATTTAGTCATTAAAACCATTGATCTAAAGGATCCAAGAGTTGTAAACTCATTTCAGTGCAGCAATTTGTGGAGAGAGCATTATTCCAGCAGGCTTTGCCGTGCATTCCCATTTTGGGATATTACACAAGGAGCCATCACAAAGACCACCAAGGCAGAAGGCACAACAACACAACCAAGAACACATTGAGGGTTTCTAGAAATTATAAATGAATAAGGGAAAAACGGTTAGGTGAACTAAACATAAATGAATAAACTTGAAAGGGCTATAGATAACTTAGAAGACAATACTGCTTATTCTTCTCTAACAGCCCTAAAACCTAAGATTTTGAAAAGGTAAACAGAACAGGTCAAAAGAATATGATGAGTCCTCCTTCATAACAACAGAAGGCATTCAAAGGATTTTCAAGGTGGCTATTAGGGTTTTTTTTTAAAAAACACTACTTCACTGCACCAAAGGAAGAAGTTGTAGAGAGTATTAGTGTGATGGAGCCTAGGTCTCCCAGGGCAGCCAATGTCTTAAAAATGATAAAAGGAAGAATACATGAGGTTAAATATCAAAATGAAAATCATGCTAACCCTAAAATCCCTGTTGGGTGACTAAAGGCTTGAAAGGTCCAAACAATGAAAAAGAGGCCAAAACTCCTGTATTATGGCACCTGAAGAAATCAGAAGTGGCCAAGGGGAATGTTGTGAAACCAGCTCCAAAAATAGAAGAAAAGAGATATCAACGCCTTAGAAATAAGCCACTTTGAGGGGGAAACCTCCAATACATTACATAAATGAAAAATTCTTGGATGATTAAAATTACAAAACCTTCTTTCTATATATAGGAGTTCATGGGGCCATAATGCAATCCTAGTGGGGCCACAATGTAATCCTAGCCGACCTAACAATAATAATTTAAGGACACAATAATAACAATATGGGGGTTACAGGGGTACAAAATTAACAATAAGGGGGGCTACACTAACATAATAAGAGACTACACTATTAATATAGGGACTTAACATGCCCCTCTCCTTCAAACAAGTGTTGTCCTCAATGCTTGATTATTTCTTGATGCTTCCGTATAAAATTCTCATCCTCCCATGTGGAATCTTCTACAGGAAAGTTCTTCCACTTGCTGAGATACTTTTAAATTGATCATACTTGTCAATTTATTGTTTATGTGAATATTTCAAAACTTATTTCGATGTGATGTTGATCTTCTTGTTGTTTCATTAGATTCTGCACCAAAGTTAGGTTATCCTTTGAGAGTTGGAGAACTTGTTGTTGATGCTCGATGTGATATTCCGATATTTTATCATCCATATTAGCTATTATTTGATCCTTCAAACCATCCAACTTAGCCTCCATTTCTACTTTTAAACCATCTATGTCATCTTCGGTTGCTCTTCATAAGATCGAAATTTGTGGCACTTGGTACCATAATTTTGATACTTCATACTGTAATTATTCCTCTTCATGGGTCATAGTATAGATTTTTGAGAGCTTAATGGGTATGGAATTATTTTTTGGAGGCATTATAGAACCCAATAATGATAAAAATTCTAAAATATTCCCTTGGAATCACTTCAAACTGCTTTTTCAAACAAACGTTATGCAATTTTAAAAACCAAATACACACCTTTTTCTTACTTTTGAGGAGCTCGATATTGAGACTGAATTATCTATGTGATTGTAGATTCTTAATATCTAAAATTCAGCCTTGTAGTAGCCCTCTGAAGCTTCTTTTAAATGTTATAGGTCTGACCTGATTTGGATTCTTCAAGACAAAGTTATGTCCAATCTCCCACAATCACCCAATTATGGACTAGTTCTGTAGAGCGAAATTGTACGACTTTCCACGTGTCACTGTTTCCTCCTTTGGCTCTGAAATTGATGGAAAAGAAACTACAGTTTGTGTACTTGTGTCCACTTTTTACAGCATTCCAATCCAATCCTCAGAGAGATATTTATGAATATTTTCCCACAATAACCTCTTTGAGATGAAATTTGGGAGCCTGAAAAAGACCTAACTTCCACAGATCATATCTCCGAAAATATTGCGAACCAAGATCTGAAATTTTTTGAAGATGTTCCTCACACTTTCGGCTTCGCTCTATAAAAAATTTAGCTTTTGAAAATTCGTAGAAAAAAGGTTATAGCACAAATTCTGCGATGACATGTTTAGGTTAAATTCATGAGCCTGCAAAACGCCCTAACTTCCATAGATCATATCTCCAAAAATATTGTGAACCAAGCTCTAAAATTGTGTGCACGTGTTCCTCAGGATATCAGCTTCACACTATAAAAATTTCAGCTTTTGAACCTTCGTATAAAAAATGTTATAGAGAAAATTCCATGATGACCGGTTTGGAGCAGCAAAAACCCTGGAATCCAAATCTCTGATACCAAATGTTGTGAAACTAGCTCCAAAAATAGAAGAAAAGAGATATAAATGCCTTAGAAATACGCCACTTCGAGGGGGAAACCTCAAATACATTAAATAAATGAAACATTCTTGGATGATTCAAATTACAAAACCTCCTTTCTATATATAGGAGTCCATGGGGCCACAATGCAATCCTAGTGGGGCCACAATGTAATCCTAGCGAACCTAACAATAATAATTTAAGGGCACAATAATAACAATATGGGGGTTACAGGGGTACAACAATAACAATAAGGGGGGCTACACTAACACAATAAGGGACTACACTATTAATATAGGGACTTAAGAGGGAAACATGGTAAACCTGGTGTACACATCTTTGCCAAAAGACACATCACTTTCAAAAATATCATAAAAAGATGAGAAAGTCATGTTCAGGTCAACTGCATTTAATAAGGAAAAAAAAGGGTAAAGCTATGGTTCATTTTTTTAAAGTGACAATTTGGACAGCCCCCAGAGTTCAAAGCTAAAAAAAAGGGGAGGGGCCTCTTCATCCTACAACACTCCATTACCCAAAGAAAATCACTCAAAAGGGTCATAGGAATTTAATCAAAAGGTCACGGAAGCATTAGTGAAATTGTAAAATGACTTGAGACAAACATAGTAAAGTGGGTTTATAGGTTTGATTTATTTTTTCAAAAGGATATAAAGGTGTCTCAATCTTGATTTCAAACTCATTTTCACTTGTTGGAGAAAAGAAAGCTTCAATAGAAAAAAAACAGAGTGTTTTTTACCATTTTCTGGGCAAGTTTTGCTAGCACTATGAAAATCACTGGCGCTGTTCAAAAAATGCCTGGCACTGCGCTATTCCATCCTCCACCCATTCAGAACAAATCAGAACTGTGAAAATTTGGCCAGGCGATGCGCTAATCCCAGGCACTGCGCAAACGCGGGCCTGAATCGCTCGAAGACCGAAAGGCATTGTACGTGCCTAGCGCTGTGCTAACATCGTGCAGGCCTACCGGCGCTGCGCTAATGGGCTGACTCGACAACTCGGGCAGGATACTGCGCAAATGCAAAGATCCTTCAAAAGGCAAAATCTCTTGCCCTATTTCAAATTTTCGTCCTCCATTCGCCTCCAAGATCTGTAGAAGAGCCAAGAATTGGTAAGTGGCCTTTTTTCCTTGTCCCCAAGCAAATTTTGAAGTTAATTTTTGTCTTTTATGGCTTTAAAGTTAAAACCCTAGGTCTTGCATACAAATGAGCCTTTGTGTTTAAAACCTCCTTAAAACCAGTTTTGATGTCATGTAAGGGTAAGTAAGTTAAGGTGACTGCAATACACCTTTGAGAAGAGCATCCTAAGCTCCAAAGCCAGTCAATCCTAAGAACCCTATCCTCCACATCCTTCATTCACAAAGGTTGAATTCATCACCATTTTCTCCTTTCTTCACCAAACCCTATATTTTCAAACAACAGTGGCAGTGAAAGTGGTCAAAGGCCTTTAAGACCAAAACATAAGGGAGGGAAAGTAAATAGATTGGAACCTCAAAGCACAGTGTCCATCACCTCCTCTCCTAGGATCTTGTCATATTTTTAGAATACAAGATGTTTTCAATTTTGTGAGAAGGTCAACCAAGTGAAGAGACACCTTGAGCTTACAAGGCTCCTCATTCTCAACTTACACAACAAGCACTGAAGCCTTGCAGGAGTGAATTTTGAGATCTCAGCAGGTGCCATCTCTGAGGCCACAGGAATCCCTTCTGTGGGTGAGAAGTGGTTTAAGAAGGGAAAATTGGACGAGGAATTCCTTGAGCCATTTATCAAAACAAGGTATAGAGAAGGCAACAAGAAGTTTTCCCTTCCTCACACCTCAAACACAGGTTTGCACCCTTGATGTTGGTTATCATGAAGTACTTCACCTATGAGGGGAGATACTCCAGGCTCTATTCCTACCATGTCAGAATCCTCATGCATTTCATAGGGGTTAAGAGGCTCAACTTTCCCTACTATATCTATAGGAGCATTGTGAAGATGACTTCTGTTGTCCGAAGGAGGAGTCATTATTAACAAATGCATAGCTTGTTCCACCATTCCTTGATCAAGATGGTTGTATTACATCAGTTGGAGTAGCAGGGTATACCTTGGGATGTTTTCATAACCCATGAAGTCTTTAAAAACCCATAGCCTCCTCATAAACCAAATCTGCCTTCCGCATCTTCACAAGTACCCTCACCATAGGCAAACCTCCCTTCCTCTCCCTCTCTTGGCGCATCAGGTGAAGCAGGAAGTGGCAGTGAAGAATCACATGAAGATCAGGGTGAAGGTGATGATAAATAAATCCACAATGAAGGTGAGTTTGATGATTATGTTGAAAACCAAAAGGGTCATGATGGGGCAGAGTACATGGAAACAAAATATGAACATGAGGATGAGCCAACAGCTAGTGAGCAAGAGGTAGAAGACATGGAAACAAATGAAGGGAGTAATCATGAATAAAAGGGTAGTGGACATGGAAATGATTAACAGAGTGTTGACAGTAAATAAGATGAAATTAGTGAGGCAGAGAAAAAAATCAATGAGGAATAGCAAGAAGGAAATGATGTTGAAGAAAATGTGCATGAGCATGACAGTGAGAAAAGTCATGGTGAAGACAGTGACAATATGGATGAAAATTATGAACATGAAGAAAAAAAAGATGATGAAGAGGAAATAGAAGAATATGAAGAGGGAAATGATGAGGTATAAAACATAATTTTATGAGGAAGACAATTACAAATAAGATGACACTAATGGGACAGGCAGTGAGGAACAAGACAACAAAGTAGATAGTCATGACAGTCATGAAAACTGTCATGACAGTCATGACACCAATCAGCCTCCTAGTGAACATGAGAATGACAGCAGTGCAGGAGATGATGGAGAAAAGGACCCAAGTGATGAACAAAAACAAAGTGAAGAAAGTGCAGAGGCTAATAGTCCAAATGAAGACCAAGGTGATAGTACAGAAAGCAATGAAGAAGGTGAGGGTTATAATAGTGTTGAGGATCAAAAGTGAAATGATGAAACAAAGCAAGTAATTATTGATGAAGATCCTAGTAAAGGTGAAGAAGCTGATGATAGCACCAAAGGTCACAGCCAGGATGAAGAAGCTACCAAACCACCATCACTCCTCTTGCATGCACATACCACAGAGGGCCAAGGAAAGTGTTTTCTGCCTCCAAAAGGCAAGGGACCTTGCCATATGCATCAACTCCAAGGCTTGAAAAGGGAAAATATAATATGGAATAGGTTAATAAAGGTAACAAAGGCAAGATATCCACTCAAAGGCCTCAATTCATTGATCTAGACAGTGATACTGAAGATAAGGAGATGGCCACTAGAATGCTACCCCAAAGCAAGGATGCAAAAATCAAGGAGTGGGAGAGGGATTTTTGTATGGCCCAATACATCATTCAGTATTATAAGAATGAGAAAAGGCACTTCAATAAGATAAAAATGGGTCTGGCCCTCCAGAAAAAGATGACAAAGTATTACGCAAAGAAGCACAAGCTTGTTTGTGCCAAACTGAAGGAAACTCTCCTTGAAGTCCAAACCCTAAATGAGGTAAAAGAGCATGATAGCCTTGTATTTTTGGCTGATTCTCCTCAACAGTTTTCCGATATCCCTTAAGGGATGTCTCCACCAATTTTGAGAAAATTTGGAGCACTTTTTGTTTTTTGTGATTTTTAAGGCACATTACCACAGTGCCACTGGCGCTACGCTAATACATGGAGCATCCTCAGAAGGAGCACTCAACATTTTTTAACTTCTCACACCTATAACACTTTTATAACCACGTTTCAGATGATTTGGAGCAGGTTTGACCCCTCAAAAGGTAAAAAAACCCCTCTTTTTTCACCTTTCTACCACCGTTTTAGACCTGGCGCTGTGCTAATGAAAGTATTTTGATTTTTGACTTTTTGAATAGGTTATGAAAGATATATTAGGAAAATAAAATACTTTTTAGAAAGTAGAATCATCAGGCTTTCCAATGAGCCATCACGGAGCCAAATCTGACATCGAGAAGGGGTCCAAAACTTGGTTGCAAAAGACCCTATTTTCTACTAAAAGTGGCACTGCGCAAATGGACTATTTAGTGTGTTTTGGACCAAAAGTCAACAAAACACACTCATTTATTGCAAAATAATTTCTTAGTTTTTTTTGAATAAAATCACTCTAGAACTAGGTGCAAGAAGTTATTTTATCATTTTTTTCATTAGATATTTTGTGCCTTGGGCCTTACATGGTCTCTTAGGCATAAATGATATTTATGGGTGATTTTGACATTTTCCAACCCTATCTAGGGTTTTTTCCCTCCTTTTCTAAATTAAATATAGCATGAGGGCTTCATTGTAAATGTTGGCATTTGATGAGCTTTGAGAGAAATACATGGTTTTTATGAGCTTGGAGAAGAAATTGGTGTTGTGAATTTTATGAATGGCTTGCTTGGATTGATGATGGAGAAGCTTGTTTGCAGGATTCCTTACCTTTATTAATGGTGATGTATTATTAATTTTTTCATGTTTTCTTGTTATCATTATGTTTCATCCTTCTTTGTTGCAATAGAATAGAAAAGTATAGGTTGAGAAATGCTCCTTGAAGCACCTTAGTCCTCCTGCCTCCTATTACCTTGATGTTTTCCACTGCTGGGTGTGTTTAAGGAATTCTTAGCTGCTCCTTAAGCCTCTTTAAGCTTGTTTGTTTCATCTATAAATTAATATGCTAGTTTACAAATATGATTCACGACAAGCCCTGCTTATTTGATGCTATCTAAACTCTGTTTTTGAAATATCTCTTTGAAGTATTATTTGTTAGGTTAAGCCAAGGAGGTCTTGTTTTGATCTTACCCTTTGTCCATGCCTATCAGTTTGCCTTAGAGTTCTTTGTAGCTTGATCAACAATGTCTAGGAGCTCCCTATTTGATTGATTAAAGTTATTGTGTCATCTTATATGTTTTCCAATTCTTAAGGTAAAATTATTAAAGTTAGATAAGATTTCCTTGCTTTCTTTGTTTCATTGAAATGTTTATCTTGGATATTTATTTGTTTAAGTATTGTCATTGAGTAAATGGTTTTCTCTATCTCATGATTAGTATCTTTTGCTTATCATATTTTAGACCTTCTTAATGGCAAAGGATACTTCACTGCTCTTTTCCCTACCTTGTTTTTTTCCCAACTTGATGTCCACCCCACTTCACACGTAACCTTAAGGATCCATTAACCTTGCTATATTGGCCCTGTAATGCACTCTGATTCATTATTGAGATATCCATGACTTTCATTGACTCCATAGCCCAATGATTTAAATACCTCTCACTCCACCTATTCTACTTGACCATCTTACCCAACCAAAACAATCAACAAACCCTACACTTAACAACTATCCTAAAATCAACCATCGAAAAGAAAAAAAGAACACATCCCTTGCATCTAATAGAGAGAGCCCTATTTGAGTCCCGGAAGGCTAGGTCCTAGGACTCCAAAGACTGGTTTCATGTTACCCTGTCATTTGGTCTACCAATCTACCAAATCACGGGACCCTAACAGTTCCTATAAATAAACAAAGGGGATTGGTGTGTCCTATAGGTTGGTTCCTACAAAGAAATAAAGGGGATTGGTATCTCTTATAGGTTGGTGCCTACCAAGTAGCATAGGGGATTGGTGTCTCCTATAGGTTGGCACCTACAAATTAGCAGAGTAGATTGGTGTTTCCTATAGGTTGGTGCCTAAAAATTGATGTAATAGTAGGTTGGTACGTATAAGAAATTTTCTAGCGTAATGGTTTCCACGTATATATTGTGTTACTTGGTCAGTTTATGAGATTGATGTTTTATGATGTTTGAATGGAATTAAATAAGTAAAAAATGTTATTATACCAATTCACCCCCCCTCTTAGTATAATTATTATTTCCAACAATTGGTATTATAGAAGGTTAAGTTTAGAAGTAATCTAAGCACTAGAAGGTAGATCTCAATGGGACCATGTCTAGTCTATATGGATCTTACATAATTAGATTTCCATTATTGGATGGATCATATTATCTTTATGGAAGATAAGAATGAGGGCACATCTAATGTATCTTGGTGTTGTTTTTTGGCATTCAGCGATAAAAGGTTATAGAGTTCCAGAAATTCCTCCTATTTATGTAGATGAGAAGCAGGCTTATGTAAATAATTCTAAAGCAATGAAATCCATTTTGAATGGTATTGAATAATTAGTTTTTTTCAGGTGAATTCAATGTGACTTTGCTAAAGAAGTTTGGGACAAATTTCAAAGCATCTATGAAGGAGACGATAAGGTAAAAAAGGCTAAAATTCAAACTCATGGAATACAATCTGAAAGTTTAAATATGAATGATGAAGAATGCATTGCATGTTTTTTCCTTTGAGTAGATGAAGTTGTGAAGATTATTAAAGGATTGGGTGAAAATATTGAAGAATCAACTATTGTTCATAAAGTCTTAGGATCTCTTCCAATGAGGTTCAACCAAACGTTTTATCTATAGAAGAAATGAAAGATCTCAAAACCTTGAATATGGATGAACTACATGAAATAATCACTGCATATGAGATGAGAACATGAAAAGAGAAGTCCATACTAAAGGAAGTGGCCTTCAAAGAATTAAGGAAAGCAAAAGGACACAAGGACCATGATCACTTCAACCCTGAATCATATGAAGAGGAAGCTAAATTCACGAGAAAGATGAAAAGAGGATGTGGAAAATATAAAATTAAACTACCATTAAAATGTTTTAAGTGTGATAGAATAGGTTTTTAGCTTCAAAATTTCCATGAAAATCAAAAGATAGTAATGATGAAAAATAACATAGAAATAGAGGAAAATTTCTTAAAAAGGGGAGATATTTCAAGAAGGAAATTTATATTCCAAGGAAGATAGAAACTTATCAAAATATAGTGATGAAGATGCATCTGATGATGATCACGGAGAATACCTACTCATGTCCTTAGGAAATTAGAAACAGAAATCAAATGCAGTAAAATCTATCTCAAAAGAAGCCAATAAAGGAATGTGTAATATTCCACTCTATTTCAATTGTGGTAATGAAGTTTTTTCTTATTATATATGTACATATGTAAAATACGAAGGAAATGATGAGGAAAATGATTTTTTATTCATGAATTCTCAAATTTATTGATAAAAAATAAATATGACTAAGAAAATAAGACAAATGCATAGGAGGAAACTAAAGGTAAGGAATATTTTCAAGGTGAGGTCTATGTTGCCTTAGAAGAGATAAATAGTCTCACAACAATAAACACAAGTTAGATGGAGCTATTGCAAGAGTACGAAAATAGGAGCATAATATTTATGAAATAGAGAAAATGGTTTTCATCCTTAAAACTCAATTAGAAGAAGAAAGAAAAATGAAAGAAGTGGTGACAAACCAAATGGAAGAAAAGCAAAGACACTGGAGAAACTAGAAGCTAAGATTGTTTCCTTTAGAAATGATCTTGATAATGAAAATGATCAGTGGAAGTTTGGAAGAAGTTTTGATATCTTGGATAATTTACTCAGTAGCTAGAGATCCCATTTTATTAAAACAAGCATTGGTTATCATGAAGTTTTCAAGGGATAATCAAGTGAAAACACATAAAAGACATAAAAACCTAAGAGCTATGCAGATGTTATTGAAGGAACCACCACTTAGTTTAACAAAATAATAAAATGTTGATATTTTTTCGAGTTGAGGGAAAATTCAACCTCCTAGGGCCTGAGTGAAGGTGCCTCTATGTTTCTAGAGAGGTGTTACTCCTCTTTATGAAGACACTCTAATAACTTGAAGTAATATTAAAACATTAACATATGAACCTACGAGTGGACCAGGTGTTCTTCAATAATGCAAGGAAAATAATCGTAAGAGATGTAAAGATTAAAATTTCAGTACAATATCCATCCATTCCATCACAACAAGAAAAATATGATTGAAGCATATCAAAAGGGTAGACACAAGATAATGAAGTTCAAATATCAGAGAGCTAGAGAATAGTTTCATTCATGTAAAACCATAAAGATAATGGGAAAAAAATTCACGAGATTCATACATATTTTAACAAGTTTTTGAACAAAAAATGAACTGCTCTCTTGAAAAGGATCTATTTGTGAGAGTACAAAAATATTACAGATTTAAGTTTTGAAAATGTCTAATGCTTAGGGAACTCATCAAAATATCAATAATTAATCACATTTTAAATTAATTCATCCCAAGGGGGATTGAGGTTGGGATCCCATGAAATGTAAGATAAATAAGATACCTGGAATAAAAGACGAACTATAGTCAGGGATAGACTTAAATTATGAATAATATAATCTATAAATTTGAATGATCAAAGATTGGGAGGAATAAATGGAATGCTTTGAGAATTTAAAATACTCATAACATGTGGAAGGATAGAATTTCCATGCCGAAGTATTTGTTTCTCTTTATTAGTGAAGATGAAGTCATTATAATAATTGTTTGATAGTTATTTGGGATTAATGATTGATTGGAGTGTCTTCCTTATCCAATATTCAGTGTAATATTTCATCGGATAAATTGTGATATCCATTTTTAGATGTTGACCTCCTCAATTTATTGGGCATCCTCTTGCAATTGTGAAACTATGGAAAATTGATATTCATTTATATTGACAAAAGTAACTAACCACTTTTTAATTTATTCTTTAGAAAAATAAACTATATTATAGAATTTTGGCCCCATTGATTCCTTTACATCATTCAAATCATCCTCCAATATGTCCTTCAAAATATATTATCATACGAGGACCATGTATATCATTAACAAATTTGATTTCCTTGACAAATACATCACTTCTTCTATCATTAATTTTATTGCACTTAGAATTAATATCCTCTAGTATAATATTTTTCATAGACTATACAACTTGGATATGCTTCAGTATTTTGGGTCCAGAGAGATTCCGTTGTGATCTACTTAACTAGCTGAGTGAATTGACCTTTGAATAAAAGTAGATAATTCATTATCTACAAAATGCTGATAATTCTCAAGGTCTTTCTTAAGATTGTTAATAAAGGAGGACATTCTTTGTGCTAGATTTCTTAAATGGGAATCTATTTCCCATACATCTTCAATAATCTTCAATCTCTTTCTAATATTATTAACAATATAATATTTAACCCCATTAAGGAGGTGGACCACTTTTATGATCTTGTGAGGTGTCCCCGGGGTGGATAATACTACTACTGGTGATTATATGGAAAGAAGGGTCATGAACAAAGGGACCGTATTGAGATTTTATTATAGATCCTTTATTCTTATTTTTAATATTATAGTTTTTTCCTATTTCTTGGTGACCCAATGAGCCAATATTTCTCTTATAGTCTAATGTAATTTCAAGAGCTTAGTCACCCTGACTTATGAAACATCAACATCCATTTGATTATGACTAGTAATTTTTTTATTTTGAACCTCCACACTCTCAATTCTTAACTTCTTGTTACTTCTGTCATAAATTTCATTCTGCAAGGTGACCAGGTGATCTTTAAAAGTGGTTGTATCTTAAAAAATTTCTTCTATTTCCTCTGGTTCTTAGCCATGTGCTTGTAACCCAATTAGATAACATGGTACTATCAACTTCAATATCCATGATTTCTTCCATGCTTTGTGTTTCCTTTTAAATTTTAACTTTAGTTGACTAAACAGTATGTGACCTTTTAGGGGTTAATCCTGGAAGGGGATATTCCTTGTACCCTCCACTTGAGAGTGTTGGGGGAGCGTGTTGGAATTGATGTCAACATGGTCATGGTGCTTCTTGTCATATGTCTTATGTCAATTTGATGATGTTGGAAGTTCTCATCATGACGAGTGCGATGAGTGTTTGGTTGTAGCAATGGTCATCTTGTTGGTCTTATTGTTTGTCATTAATGGAAACTTGGTTGTGGCATCACTAAGTGCAGGATTTTGAGGTTGAGTAGAGATGGTTGTAGGGCATGTTATGATGGTTTGTTACAGGATGATTTTGTTACAAGTATTGGAGGTGCCTTATAGGTGTTGGAGGTAGTTGGATTAATTGATGTTGTTGTTTGTAGGTGTTGGCGATGCTGCTAGATATGTTGAGGAGATGCTTCTACATTTTTTGGAAGCATTGGATATTTTTATATAGGTGTTGGATATTTTTTGATGGCTTGATGATGCTTCTAAAGGTGGTGGAGGTAGTTGGACAATTTGATTGTGCTAATGCAGGTTTTGGAGATGTTCGACAAGTTATGGATGAGTTAATCAAGGTCACTTAATGTGTTCCATATTTCCATGAGTTGGATGACCTTTTACTGAGACCTATGCTTTTTTTCATGAGATGAAATTTCTAGAGAAAGGAGGTGATGATGTCTCAAGAATCCCCCGAAATAAAAATTGGTAGATTTCATGTGGAAGGAGGATTAAAGAGGAGTAATGCAGGCTATAAATGGGCCACAAAGCCTTACTAACACTGGAAATGGCTTGGGAACCTTAGTTATAATGCAATTAAACAAAGGAAAGGGAGTGTTACCCTTTCAGGGAGTTTTTCCTCTAGAATCACCCATCCTAGGTAAATTAATTGTTTTGGCGATGGTTTGTGTTCAAGAATATCATGAAAAATGTCAAGAAGCCTTAACATTGTTCTAGGAAGTGGTTAAAGTGGGCATACATATCATTAAATGAGGATAGCGTTAGATTGAGTCAAACACAAGGATATAGTTAAAGTATTGTATCATTTTCTGAAAATATGAATAGGGCTCCATAACATAGTTTCAATTAGTGATCTAACCATCTCAGAAAATGATAAATATAAGAAGGATTTGAGTTATTTGGTGGGTTTGTTTGATTAGTAGAGGGAGTGTGAAAGCTATGAGGGTTGTAATGAAATTTTTTTGAAGTTGATTGTAGATGTAGCAATAGGTAGCAGGAGTATATTTAAGTCGACATTATATGCAGAGAGAAAAGAGATGAACCATTGATTGATTGTTGATCCCTTTGGTGTTTAGTTGTAGCTTGTTTGTTTTCTAGATTATTGGTTTTTTTGCATTATTTGTTTGTGGGAAGATATGTTATTGCAGAGAGGGTTTTGTTGATACATTTATTAGATAATTTTATGTAACATTTGTTTTTTTCACCTTATTTTGGAGTTTTGATTTTGTGCCCTAAAGAGATTGTTGTTGTGGTGTTCATATTGAGAAATTCTTGATTCAAGTATGAAAATGTATGAAACAAGAATCACATAGAGGAGAGGAGTTGGAGGGCTCTGAAAAAATAAATATAGGGATCATTTTTCTCCATCCAATGGTAGTTGGATAGTTATAATGAAATTTGGTGATGATCATTATCCATGGTGGCTTCCAAAAAATAGGAGTCTTTAGAGTTGTATGCTAGTTAAGGAGTAACAAGGCAAGTATTATTGGTCATGGAGACTTCCAGTAGATGGTTGTGTGTAGATATGAGTGAGAAAGAGTTCTCCATTTGATAGTGTTGGAGTTCCAGTGTTTTGGCCAGATTGGCAAGACCAAAGGACCGGACAACATCAAAACTACTTTGGGGCCCTAGGATCTAGCCCTCCTAGACTCGGAGAGGGATCTCTCCAAATAAAGAAAAGAATGATATATCTTTGAAAGCTGAAAATGAGATATTAGGCTAGGTATAAAGCACAAATGGGGTTTTAAAATGATTTGGTTGGTTGTTTGGTTGAGTCATGAGATCACAAGACTGAGAAGGTCATGGAAAGAAAGGAACAAATCAGCAGGACGTTTCAGTAAAAGAGGATAGGTTAAGGCTGTGCCATCCATTGGGATATGGAGTCATGAAAGGAGATTACTTAAAAACAACTAGCCAAGGCTTTCATAGGGCAAGTCATCTATACTAAAGGATCTTTGAGATAGATGATGGAGTGGAACATTAAGGAGAGAAAGGTGAAATAGAAAGGGTAGCTTGAGATCATACCAAAGGTCATCTAACTCCAGATCTGCTTCAGCATACTCTCAAAGGGAAAACACATAATATTAAACATAGAACTAGGCCTGAGATCATAGAAGGGATTTTAACCTTTAGTGCTTTGACACCAACTCATGGGATCTTGGAAAGGCAAATCTGTTGAACAAGGACCCCAGTGGACAGGGCTTACACTAAATCCTCGGTATCCCAAATCCTCTAGCTTGAAACTCAACAAGAACAACTAAGAATAAAACCCGGAATTCACACATCAGCTAGTAGTGGAAAGCAACTACTACACTGTTTAAATTGCACGAATTTTCCCTTAGATTCACTATCTGCAGAAAACATTAAAGGTAGGGAGAGCAGAAACATAGGGTGCCATTCGAGGGAAACTCCTATGTTATATTTATGATGCATACCAGAAGACCAATGAACAACATGAAAAACGTAATAAAACAATATAATGAGAAAAACATCACCCGTAGTAATAGACTAGGATCTTGTGAAATTTGCTTGATTAATTGAAGCAAAACTAGTCACATACACTGAGCTCAATGGTTGATTATAGTCCAAACTTTCTCCTCCCAGTCTACTACATTACAAACTACTCTACTACTCTCTCCCAAAACTGTTCTAATAGTAAAAAATGAATCCCTCTAACTACAACACAACCCTTTACAATGTGTTCTTCCAGGATTCTTATAGGAGAATGAGTAACTGGGGAAGTAGATGTGAATTAAATGGATCCATTAAGATAGAATGGAGGAAGTATCCATGCCCACTCTGCTTGATAGCTCTGTGTTGTACTCTGTGGTCTAGTTTGGAGTCTCTGTCAGGTTGATTTTGACCAAAGATGTTTCTTTAACGTCCTTTCAGGTTGTAAGGCTCTCTGTTCTGTCTTCTGAAGCAAGTAAGGTGACTGAAGGTCTTCTGGGCTTCCATACCTTCATTATTGCTGCCCTGATAGTCTTTGGAAACTTTCTGTCAGTGAAATGGCCTTTGGGAGCTCAGGAGGCATGGAGACTTCTATCGGGGGCATACTGTTCTGAGAAAATGTACTGCTGACATGAAAACAGATATGGCTTGTTTCATGTGCTCTTTTAATCTTCAAACTGCACCTTAATTATTTGAATAAGGATTAGAGCATTTTAATCTTCAATTTTGGGCTCTAACACCCTTAATCCTTGCTGCTGATACACTCTGCCGCTACTGTAATGTCACCTCTGTATTTTGAATCACAGTAACTGTGATTGCGGAGGCAGAGTGAAATTTCCACTCTGTAAACCCTGCAATAATGAAATAAACCAACTATAAAAACTAGGGGTGGCGGAAGAGATCCTGTGAGGCCTGGAATGGTGGCGCAACTGTAGAAACAGTGTCTGTGGGAAAAAATAGGTGAAAAATATAGTCAAATGGAGGTTTAATGGAGGGATGCATGTGGACCATTCGATCAGGGTAGGGGGCGATGATCAACGGTGGGGTTAAATTAACAAAATGACATTGGACGATTAGGTGAAATGAAAAAATTTAATATAAAGCATTAAAGCTTTAATGTTAGGCGGAGAAACATGATTTCCAATGTAAACATTAACATTTTGACCATAGGCATAAATACAAAGGGAATCAAGGGAAATCACATGAAATGGGCTTATATGGTGGGACCCGAAAATGTCGGAGGGCGATTTACTATGGACCGTCGGATCTCAGGAGGAGATCAACAACTATGATGGTCCGATGGTGTTATATGATCCTGCGATGAGAAGATACAATGGAAATGCGAGATGGGATATAGACCGTTGATCTGGCTGAGATGGACGGCTGAGATTAGATATAGAGGTTGTGGGGACACAGGGGGGAAAGTGGTTTTCGAGATCAAAACCACTGGTTTCACGTGACCAAAAGGTTGGAAGGTTGATTTCACCTTTTCAACGCGATATGGGTCTTTAGTTGACACATGGTTCTGGAAAATCGCCCATATCGCGTAAGTTCTAACTGTTAAAGCTCAGAGCCAAAATCAACGCAATATTTCTGTGGACCATTGGATTTGGACCCACGTGATCCGATGGCGGTGGAGGCATGCGATCTGAAGGACATGCAAGGTCAGTAAAGGTGGGGCCAAAAGGACAACGATTTTATTGTGGGATGTCTGATCTGAGGACGAACAGATGAGATCTGTGGAGGAGATACACAGGCGGAGAAAATGGTTAGTGGGCGAGAGAGATCTAAGACATTAGATCATCAAGGATGGATGACTGCAATCTAATCGGAGGGGAGCGATGGGGGGGGGACCTAAATCCGATGGGCGATGGAGTGATTGGCTTTGGACCGTCGGATCTATGAGAGATAGACGGCTATGATTGGATCGGAGGAGCCCAATCGGGGGACACATGGCGGAATGAGGGAGGATCCTAACCATTGGTTCTTGTGGATTCAATGGCCAAGATCGTGTTGGAGGGTCACAATCGGGAGGGACAGAGGATGGCAAAGTTTAAAATTTGCGATTACGATCGGAGTGAGGATGCGAGGGCCATCGGATTAAAAGTGAATCGACAGTGGAGAAGGTCATCAGAGGTTTACAACGGAGTGCGATTGGGGTGCGATGGAACAGGTGGGCCATTAGATATCTTCAGATCAACGGCGGGGATTATTTCAAAGATGACAGACAAAATACACTATCGCATCGGAAGTTTTGTTTTACAAAGAAAATAGGCGCTCTGACCATTTCTCCGATTGCGATAAGCGCTTTGCGGGCTAGCACTTGGTTTTAGCGCTCGGGCTTATGGAGGGGAAGTGGTTAGGGGCTGGCCAAAAGGGGCTTAGCATGCATATGGTAAAATATTGGTTTTCAAGCCAAAACAGAGGGTTTTTAAGGCTGAAAATGGATTCGGTAAAGGGAGAAAGGAACTCTTAAACCAGACAAAAGGTATTTGAAGGTTTAGGAAGGGGAGTTAGGGTGATTTAGGGGGTTAAGGAGGGAAATAAAGAAGGGAAAAAGGGATGAAAAGAGAGGCTTAATGGGGATGAAATAAAAGGAAAAATGGAGGCCTTTGGGCATTTTCTTCACAACAGAGAGACTTTTTAAACCGAGAGCAACAGTGAGGATTTATCAAAGGGCGAAGGCACAAGGAGGCTTCAAGGATGATGTGTTTTTGGAGGAGATGCATCCCTTGAAGGCTCAAAATCATTTTAGCCCCCTATTTTCTTATCAAAAATTCATAGGGGGCTAACAGTGGCTCCACATGGGGATGGCTTCTTCTTGAAGGAGTCAAGAATTTAGAAAATAAATTTTTGGAGTAGGCCGGATGCCTGATCCTTGACACTTCCATTTTCTTCTTTGATTCAGCTACCTCAAATCATGAAGACACATATCAACAACAAAAATTACTTAAACTTCTACCTACCTAGACTAAAGTACTAACATTTTTTCTTCTGGGTGCATTTGGACTAATAGACCCTTTACATCATCAATTTTACAAACATAAAATAAACCTATTCTATTTCTACCTTTATTACTCCATGAGACCAGATTAAACTGTTGGCCTCATAATTTCTCTACCTACACTACTTTCTGCTAGGATTAAACTGTCTAGCAGACTTCTTCTCTACATTCTAAGACAGAAATTGAAAAACAATCAAGCTAGGATTAGACTGTCCGACTTGCTGTGGACTGTGATATAAAGAAAAAACTGCTCATGGCTGAAAATTTTGCAAAAATTTAAAACTACTGACTAAATTCTCACAGACTGAGTTTTATTGAACTTTTCCTACCTACCCTACTCTAACTGGAATTTTCACAGGTCTAGCTTACAAACATTTTTTTCCAATGCAACCATTCCATCAGGTGATCCCATGACTGGTCTTTCTTGCTCAACTCCTTGAGCATGCTGGATAGGCAGGGCTGCTCCAACTCTTTTTGTTTCTCAACAACATCTTCCAAAAATTTTCTTGTTTTCTGCAACATGCTACTCAAATAGACCTTCGATCCTTCTTCCAATGTTTGCAGGAAATAAACATAAGGATCATGAAATGATACCTAGTTGTGGGTGTTTGGCAGGCAGGCCTCAACCAAGATTTCTTCTTCTACCACTGGATTGATAAAGAGAGTCTCTTGGGGTAGAGTGTCTCCTTCATCTTCTGAACTGCAGGACTCATCATATATTGCAGCTAATTCCTCTTGGATCTCTGATATATTCAGCTCCGATGTGCTGAGCTCCGTGAAAAGGTCAATGTATTCTTGAGCAGGGGGAATTTTCCATTGCTTCCTCTTTTTCAAGAGAAGGATGTTTACTTTCATCATGCTCAAGAATTACTTCTTTTCTTTCTTCTTCCTCCTCTGAAGTGAAAGGCTGCTGGTCTCTATCACTGATGGTCGGTGGTGTAACAGAGTGAAAATTCCATGAATCTTCAACTATTACCAGACTTTCATAGCTTTCTTCATCAGTGTCGTAGATAGGCCGGCTGGTTTCATTGCTTCTCTAGAGTTTTTGGCCCTGACTTCCCTCCCATGAGTCTACTGATGATGGCCTTGCAAGCTCATATTCCCTCTGGAAACAATCATCATCAAATAGATCATAACTAGGAAAGTCATTATCGTAAGAAATGTCACCAATCAAACCTGTCAGGTTCTCAACAGGTCTTTCTTCGTTCTGATCCATAGAGGAGTTTTCTGGATCTGTATCTGCAAGATCATTGGATGAATGAGCAAGCATATCCATTCTGTAAAATATTACAGAGGTGGACTGCACATCTGATATTCTTTCCATCTCTTCTTTTGTCAACGGATAAATTTCTTTTTTGACATAGACAGAAGAACAACAGTCCTCTGCTTCTTGTACAAATTGATCTGGAGGCTGGATATCTTCTTGAGCCTCATCTTGAGAATTTTCCCGAGCAAGAGAAAACTCTAGACCCGAATCATCATACACGTCTTTCTCATTGTCTGGGTCTAGAGTTGGCTCTTTCTCAGGGAAATTCATGGGCTGTTCTAAATAATTATCATTTGCATTCAGATTAGCCATATACATCTCCAGCACTTTACCAAACATGTTTTCCATTCCATTTAATTGGTCTGCCAAAGCATCTAGCTTTTCCTCTCTGTCCATGTTTCTGCAAAGAAGGTCACTGCATCTTCTCAACCAGTTCAGAGTCTTCTACCAGTGGAGTCATTTATTCTTTTAGGAATTATAGAGTGTGGAGTTTCCAGGTGGATGATTTTGGACATTGGAAATAGACTGTTGTCCACCATCAGCATAGATACCAACCTAACTAGAGATTTTGGGTCTTTGAGTGCCTTAGGGTATCTGAGATAAAATGCACTCATTCCCCAACGGAGTAGCCATTATGTTGGAGTTCCAGTGTTTTTTCCAGATTGGCAAGACCAAAGGACTGGACAACATCAAAACTGCTTTGGGGCCCTAGGATCTAGCTCTCCTGGACCTGGAGAGGGATCTCTCTAAATAAAGCAAATAATGATATATCTTTGAAATATTACAATGAGATATTAGGCTAGGTATGAAGCACAAAGGGGGTTTTAAAATGATTTGGTTGGTTGTTGGGTTGAGTCATGAGATCACAAGACTGAGAAGGTCATGGAAAGAAAGGAACAAATCAGCAGGACGTTTCAGTAAAAGAGGATAGGTTAAGGCTGTGCCATCCATTGGGCTATGGAGTCATGAAAGGAGATTACTTGCAAATAACTAGCCGAGGCTTTCATAGGGCAAGTCATCTATACTAAAGGATATTTGAGACAGATGATGGAGTGGAACATTAAGGAGAGAAAGGTGAAACACAAAGGGCAGCTTGAGATCAAACCAAAGGTCATCTAACTCCAGATCTGCTTCAGATACTCTCAAAGGGAAAACACATAAGATTAAACATAGAACTAGGCCTGAGATCATAGAAGGGCTTTTAACCTTCAATGCTTTGACACCAACTCATGGGATCTCGGAAAGACCAATATGTTGAACAAGGACCCCAGTGGACAGGGCTTACACTAAATCCCCAGTATCCCAAATCCTCTAGCTTGAAACTCAACAAGAACAACTAAGCAGCAAACCTGAAATTCACACATCAGCTAGCAGTGGAAATCAACTACTACACTGGTTAAATTGCATGAATTTTCCCTTAGATTCACTATCAGCAAAAAAAATCAAACGTAGAGGCGGTCAAATGCATGAAAAATGTAATAAAACACTATAATGAGAAAAACATCACCCGTAGTAATAAACCAGGATCCTGTGAAATTTTCTTGATTAATTGATGCAAAACCAGTCACATACACTGAGTTCAATGGCTGATTACAGTCCAAACTTTCTCCTCCCAGCATACTACATTACAAACTGCTCTACTAATCTCTCCCAAAACTGTTCTAACAGTAAAAAATGAATCCCTCTAACTACAACGGCAACAACGCAACCTTTTACAATGTGTTCTTCCGGGGTTCTTATAGGAGAATGAGTAACTGGGGAAGTAGATGTGAATTAAATGGACCCATTAAGAAAGAATGGAGGAAGTATCCATGCCCACTCTACTTAATATCTTCGTGTTGTATTCTGTGGTCTGATTCGGAGTCTCTGTCAGGTTGATTTTGACCAAAGATGTTTCTTTAATGTCCTTTCTTGCTGTAAGTCTCTCTGTTCTGTATTCTGAAGCAAGTAAGGTGACTGAAGGTCTTTTGGGCTTCCATACCTTCATTATTGCTTCCCTTGACAGTATTTGGAAACTTTCTGTTAGTGAAATGGCCTTTGGGAGCTCGGGGAGGCATGGAGACTTTTGTTGAGGGCGTATTGTTCTGAGAAAATTAATTGCTGACATGAAAACATATATGGCTTGTTTCATGTGCTCTTTTAATCTTCAAACTACGCCTTAATTCTTTGAATAAGGATTAGAACATTTTAATCTTCAATTTCGGGCTCTAACACCCTTAATATGTGCTGCTGATACACTCTACCGCTACTGTAATGGCACCTCTGTATTCTGAATCACAGTAACTGTGATTGCAGAGGCGGAGTGAAATTTCCACTCTGTAAACCCTGCAACAATTAAATAAACCAATTATAAAAACCAGGGGTGGCGGAAGAGATGCTGTGAGGCCTAGAATGGTGGCACAACTACGGAAACAGTGGCTGTGGGGAAAAACAGGTGAAAAATACAGTCAAACAGAGGTTTAATGGAGGGATGCATGTGGACCATTCGATCAGGGCAGGGGGCGATGATCAATGGTGGGGTTAAATTAACAAAATGACATTGGAAGATTGGGTGAAATGAAAAAACTTTAATATAAAGCATTAAAGCCTTAATGTTAGGTAGAGAAACATGATTTCCAATGTAAACATTAAAATTTTGACCACAGGTGGAAATACAAAGGGAATCAAGGGAAATCACATGAAATGGGCTTATATGGTGGGACCCGGAAATGGCGGAGGGTGATTTACTATGGATCGTCAGATCTCAGGAGGAGATTGACGACTATGATGGTCCGATGGCATTCTATGGTTGCGTGATGAGAAAATACAATGGAAATGCGATATGGGATATAGACTGTTGATCTGGCTGAGATGGACGGCTGAGATTAGATATGGAGGCTGTGGTGACACAGGGGGGAAAGTGGTTTTGAGGATCAAAACCGCTCGTTTCACGCGGCCAAAAGGCTAGAAGGCTGATTTCATTTTTTCAATGCGATATGGGTCTTTAGCTGACACGTGGCTCTGGAAAACTGGCCATATTGCGTAAGTTATAACTGTTAAAGATCAAAGCCAAAATAAACGTGATATTGCTGTGGACCGTTGGATCTGGGCCCACGAGATCCGTCGGTGGTGGAGGCATGCGATCTGAAGGACGTGCAAGGTCAGTAAAGGTGGGGCCAAAAGGACGACGGTTTTATTGTGGGCAGTCTGATCTGAGGACGAATGGATGAAATTTGTGGAGGAGATACACAGGTGGAGAAAATGGTTAATGGGTGGGAGAGATATAAGCCATTAGATCATCAAGGATGGACGATTGCGATCTAATCGGAGGGGAGCGATGGGGGGGGACCTAAATCCGATGGGTGATGGAGTGATTGGCTTTGGACTGTCAGATCTATGAGAGATAGACGGCTACGATTGGATCAGAGGAGCCCAATCAGGGGACACATGGTGGAATGAGGGCGGATCTTGGCCATTGTTTCTTGTGGATTCAACGGCCAAGATCGCGTCGGAGGGTCGCAATCAGGAGGGACAGAGGATGGAACAGTTTAAAATTTGCGATTACGATCGGAGCGAGGATGCAAGGGCCGTCGGATTAAAAGTGAATCGACGATGGAGAAGATCATTGGAGCTTTACAACAGAGTGTGATTAGGGCGCGATGGAACAAGTGGGCCATCAGATCTCTTTAGATCAATGGTAGGGATTATTTCAAAGCCGACAGGCCAAATACACTATCGCATCCGAGGTTTTGTTTTACAAAGAAAATAGGCGCTCTGACCATTTCTCTGATTGCGATAAGCACTTTGCGAGCTAGCGCTTGGTTTTAGCACCCACGCTTATGGAGGGGAAGTGGTTAGGGGCTGGACAAAAGGGGTTTAGCTTGCATATGGTAAAATATGGGTTTTCAAGCCAAAACAGAGGGTTTTTAAGGCTGAAAAGGGATTCGGTAAAGGGAGAAAGAAACTCTTAAACCAGACAAAGGGTATTTGAAGGTTTATGAAGGGGAGTTAAGATGATTTAGGGGGTTAAGGAGGGAAATAAAGAAGGGAAAAAGGGATGAAAAGAGAGGCTTAATGGGGATGAAATAAAAGGAAAAATGGAGGCCTTTAGGCATTTTCTTCACAACAGAGAGGCTTTTTAAAACGGGAGCAGCAGTGAGGATTTATCAAAGGGCAAAGGCACAAGGAGGCTTCAAGGATGATGTGTTTTCGAAGGAGATGCATCCGTTGAAGGCTCAAAATCATTTTAGCCCCCTGTTTATTGTCAAAAATTCATAGGGGGCTAACATATAGTAGATAGCTAAATCTCTATGTGAAGAATTTTCTTAGCATAATAAAATATTTTGAGCAGAGTAGTAGCAACAAGGGTGGTTTTTCTCCCAGAGGAGGGTTTTCTACCAAAAATACTTGTCCCCTTTGTGTTGAATGTTTTCATGGTTTCTGGTTGATGTTTGATGCTCTGATCTCTTTTTATGTGCTTCAATTTAAGCATTGTTTAAAGGTTTAATTAATTGAACAAAATTTTATATGTGCCTTCACTACCGATTCAACCCCCATTTCAACAGTGATCTAGTTCCCAACAATTGGTATCAGTGTAGGGCTCTTAATTGTAGCTTGATACCCAAAGAGTGGATCTGGGATTTTTTGCATAATTTTGCCAATTTTTTGTAATGGATCAACAAGGAGTTCCAATACTTCACAAAGTTAAATTTGCAGGTGGGAGGATGAATTTGGATTCATATTTTATGTCCCTTGATGATAATATTTTGCTATAAGTGGAATACAAAATTAAGGGTGATTTTAATGATAAAGCTAAAGATATTATTTTGCATGGAATTTAAAGAGATGTGATCCGGACTTATGCAGGAATGCAATAAAATACAGGAATACACATAAACGCAGAGACGCAACAAAAATAACACTTCATTTCATTAATATCAAATAACTGAAATATGCTTATAGACAAAATGGAAATAAACTAGCTAGGGCGCTGGTAGCTTATCTATGATAAGAGATGTGGCAGCTACAAGCCTCTAAATTGTGTTACAATGAAGCTCAAGGGCCATTTTATTATAAACAAACATAAGAAAACCATAAACAACCAAAACCGTAAACCCAAGAGATGAAATGCCAAGAGTTTGTGGGCCCCGTTGGGGTTAGTTGGGTAGCCAACTTTTTGGGGTCGTAACTTGGTCATATTATCTCCATTTGGTGCGTAAAATATATCATCAGAAACATCTCCCCAAGTGCTACAAGTTCCGCCACACGCCCCTACCTAAAAAAAGGGGTCCATTGCAAACGTGAAAAAAACGTCGTTTAGGGGGTCAAAACTGCTTTGGAATTTCAAGACCCAGAAAATTGCTAAAAATAGTAATGTTGGAAATATTTTCATTGATGGAAAAAGAATTGGAAAAGACAGGAGCAACACCTAAACTATCCATAAGAATAGAGAGGTAGCAGAGGCAACAGATGAGACAGAGCAGTAGAGTTGAATTAGGGGTTTAATACAGTTTGCAAAGGAGATGACAAAAGGGAGAGCTGCTAGGAAGAGACAAGGTAATACATTGAAGGAAAAAATGAATATCTGGCTAAGATTTGTATATGTTAATGACAAACTATGGAATTGTGTTAAGTATGAGTAAATTTGGAATATATATGACATGTGTGATCAATTTCATAATGGGTAGAGGATATCTACGGTGCCCGGAGAAGAATGAAATCATTGTTAAGGATATGTGTATTATATGTGTATTGACTGACGTAATTGCAGTAGAGTTGAATTAGGGGTTCAATACAGTTTGCAAAGGAGATGAAAAAAGGGAGAGCTGCTAGGAAGAGACAAGGTAATACATTGAAGGACAAATTGAATATCTGGCTAAGATTTGTATATGTTAATGACAAATTGTGGAATTGTGTTAAGTATGAGTAAATCTGGAATATATATGACCTGTGTGATCAATTTCATGATGGGTAGAGGATATCTATGTTGCCCGGAGAAGAATGAAATCATTGTTAAGGATATGTGTATTATATGTGTATTGACTGACATAATTCTTGAATCTTTGTATGAGTCTCTGCGAATGGAGTTAAACCCTGTTGAGGAATCATGGAGAAATATGATGTTCTTAGATGTACAGGTAGAAGCGGAATTGTGATAGGATAGAACTCCGAAATGGAAGGTTTACATGTTATATATATCATAGCATAATTAAGGAATGACATTGAATTGCCATGAGTTAATGTTTGTAAGGAAGTCCCGTCGGAAGAGAACTATATTTGTTCGTTGGTTATTGGAAATCCTACCAAAGATAGACCAGAGTTATAGCGCAAACCCAAACTAACCCTTTGGAATCATGAACGGAACCTTGAGCGAAGGGCGGAACCACGAAGGAGGAACAGTAAAGGCAGTTTATGATTTTTATCACACCGCTTTCAACGGGCAAGCGGTATTCAAAAGGTGGGGAGAAATTCGATAGAACGGGCGACACGTGTCCCTGTACGATTCTACAAAACCACTTTTACTGTGCGCCATCGCGCATTATAGTTCGACCCAGGACGCCCAATGATATCATTGAGCGCCGTTGATTTGGGAAGGGGTCATCGAACGGTCGTCATTTGTTCAAGGTGCGCGAATTTTAACACAGGTACGGCAGGCCATCGCACGTTAACGATCGGTATCGGAGGTCGAGCGATATGCATATACGCCATTGATCTGGAAGCTTGCTAATCTAACGGTGATCGGACACTGGACTTGCGCGAAGTTTACCTATGGTACCATGCGCATATTTGATTGGCTATTGACTATATTTGTGGGCCTGGGGTCAAAGGTTTACCATATTATTTGGAAGGGTTAAAATGCGAAGGGTTAAATTTAATCCTAAAGTTCTGTTCAAAATTGTAAATATATTTATTTATCAATTTCTTCAAATTGATAAATAAAAATTAATAAGAGATCAAAATCCCCGTGGGATAAAATAAAAGGAATACTGTCAAAGGAATACCATTAGCGGTTCGTGGTTTTGACTCATGGTTTTAATAAAGGGAAAACTTTATAAGGAGAAGAAAAATAAAGGACGAGGTGTGTATTGTAAGGGTGGTGAATAAAAATTTCTAAAAAGAATATTTTTATGGGGGAGCTCTATTCTTAACTGATAAATCTGAAACGACGATGCACCCATGAATGTAACGATGAATCTCTGGTGTGAACAATGGACGAAATCATGAGGAACTGGTGTGAGTATACAGAAAATAAATAAATCTGGTGACTGGCAAGGTATGTCGTATATGAAAGTTGATGAAACGTGGTCCGCAGTGGTGCTGAGAGTCAAAGCCTTCAGAGAGGGGGTTGTAGCTCCCTTCCAGTGATAGTTGGTAAATGAGAGTAGGGGGGTAGTAGCTCCCTTCCAGGAGAGGCTGGTAAACGAGAGAAGGTTGAAGCCTTCTGCAGGTGGGTGCATGCGTGCTAGTATAAGTCTACACCAACATATATTGTAAGAAGTTTTCTCTACAATAAATATTGAAGACTATAATTACAGCAGTGGTGGTTTTCTCCCGAATTGGGTTTCCACCTTAAATCCTGGTGTTCATATGTGTTTTTTTGTGTGATGGTTTGTTCTATTATTTCTGATTCATGCTTAATGCTTATCTGATGCAATACTCTAAGTAAAGACATAATAAGATATCTGGACATACATATTGGATGCAGTACTGTAACATGTGGTTTTGAGAGAAAGAAAAGAAAATTGCTCAGTCCTAAATACTGATTCACCCCCCGCCCCTCTCAGTATTTTTCCCAACAATTGGTATCAGAGCAGGTCCTTCTGAAAAGCTTAGCCGCTAGAAGGAAGATCAAGCAAGATGAGAAATCAAGATGGAACAACATCTATCAGGCCTCCGCTCTTTAACGAAAACAATTTAATCTTCTGGAAAACAAGGATGAGATCCTATCTTCAGTCTCTGGGAGCAGAGGTATGGGCAATTTTTGAACAAGGATATCAATACCCAGCTGTAGTACCAACAGATCTGACGGAAAGAAAGAATTATGAAATGAATTCAAAGGCAGTCAATGCTCTATTGGGAATTCTAACTGAATTAGAATTTGTCAAAGTCATGCAGCTGAATACAGCCAGGACAATATGGGACAAAATCATTCTAAGTTATGAAGGTGATGCAAAGGTAAAAAGTGCTAAACTCCAAACTCTCAGAATTCAATATGAGAATCTAAAAATGGATAATGAGGAGAGCATTGCCAATTTCTTTTTACGTCTTGATGATATTGTAAATCGTATGAGAAATCTAGGAGAAACAATAACCGAATCTTCCTTGGTTGAGAAAGTCTTAAGATCACTAACGACAAAATTTGAGTAAAAATTTTCTGCCCTTGAATAAAAGTAGGATCTTCAAAACCTTACTGTGGTGCAACTTCATGGCATACTAACTGCATATGAAATGCGAAGAGGAGGACCTTCTGAAGTCAAAGAAGCAGTATTTAGAACTTCTACAAAATGGAAGGAAGTACAAAAAACATAAGGATCAGGATATATCTCAGAGGAAGATGAGATAAACTTTGTAAAGAAACTTCAACTTGGCACTGGACGGTTCAGAGGTAAGCTTCCTTTCAAATGTTTTGATTGTGGAAGAGTTGGTCATTATGCTGCTAAGTGTCCTTATAAAGAAACACATAAAAAAGGGAAGGAAGTAGCAAAAAGGAATAAGAATCATTTTAGCACTAGAAAGAGTTACTATATTCATGAATATAGTGATGGGTTATCTGATAGTGAGGAAGAATGTGAACAAGATCTTAGACTTCTCATGGCATTTGAAAAATAATCTAGAGAAGAAAAAGATACTTTTGTGGATGCTGTAGAAGACATTGATTTTCTTGATGAAAACAATAAACTCAAAATATGCTTAGAAGAAAGTAAAATAATCATAGAAACTCTGAAAAATCAGCTTGAATAAAAGGAGAAACACAATGAGAAATTAGAGTGTGAAGTAGTAAGTCTAAGAAAAGAACTTGAGAAAGTAAAAACTCTGAATCTTAGATTTACTAAAGGATCTGAAACATTAGATGAGATTATCAAGGTACAACATTCTCCTCTTATAAAGATAGGTCTTGGATATATTGGAGAATCTTCTCAGGCTTCAGCACCAAATTATCTAAAAGCAGTTACAGCTGGTTTACAACATGCTGCCACTCAGCAAGGGAATAAAGAATATTTACAGATAAAGCATGATCATCTCAATTCAAATAACACTAACAGGAATGTCTTTCAGAGAAACACCAATCAACAAGTAAATTCATATAGAAGATTTTATGATCGCAGAAATTTCTTCTTCAATGGACAATGTTTCTCATGTCACAATTTTGGTCATAAAGCTGTTCAATGTGTTGCATATAAAACCATCATGACAAGAGAAGCAAGAAAGAAAAGGATTGATATTGAAACAAATAATAATAATTATAACAAATTTTCTCCTCTTCAAAATGAAGTTGAATGTGCTTATTGCAATAACTTTGGCCATGAAGAATCTGAATGCAGGAGAAAATTTCAGCCAAAAGAACATGTTCCTTCAAGCTCCAAAGTATGGAAAAAGAAGGAATTACAGGTTGAAAATTGTGGCATAGCGTTACTTGCAAAAGATGAAGAAAACCAATGGTACATTGATAGTGGATGCTCAAGACACATGAAAGGTGATAAAGACAAACTTCTTGCATATAGTGCTCTAGAAAAGGAAAAAAATGTTACATTTGGAAATGATACTCCTGCGGTCATTAAGGGAAAAGGGTTTGTTTTTCTAAAAGAAAAAGTAAAATCTAATGAAGTCATGTATGTGGATGGATTAAAACATAACTTGTTAAGTGTAAGTCAAATGTGTGATCAAGGAACTGAAGTTGTCTTTAGTTCAAAACAATGTGTGGTACGCGATCTTGATACAGGTAAAGCAATTATAAAAGGAAAAAGAACTCCAAACAACCTGTACATATTGAGGAACTCTAAAGAACAGTGTTATTTGAGTAAATTTTCAGAAAATTGGCTAGGACATAGAAGGTTGGGGCATTTGAGCTTCTCTCAAATCAACAAATCAAGCAGACTTAAAGTTGTTCGTGATCTTCCCAATATTACTCTACTTGAAAATATCATATGCAGATCTTGCCAATTCGGCAAGCAAACCAGGGTACAATTTAATGCCAAGGAAGGATCATCAAGTAAGCCTCTTGAACTCATTCATACTGACATATGTGGACCTATGAGGAAAAAGTCACCACGTGGTGAAGAATACTATATCTTATCCATTGATGATTTCTCTAGAATGTGTTGGATTGGGCTACTTAAACACAAAGATGAAGCATTTGAGAAATTTCAGATCTTCAAAGCACTAGTTGAGAATGAATTAGATATAAAAATCAAGTGTCTTAGATCTGATCGAGGAGGAGAATATACATCCAATGAATTCCTTGAATTCTATGAACAACATGGCATAAAAAGACAGTTCTCTGTAGCTGCCACTCCACAACAGAATGGGGTTGCAGAAAGAATGAACAGAATAGTTCAACAAATGGCTAGAGCTATGCTTGATGATTCCGGAACACCTGACACATTTTGGGGAGAAGCAGCACATACAGTAGTAAACATTCTCAACAAAGCACATGTTCGTGTAAATAGTGATAAAACTCCATATGAACTCTGGTATGGTAATCCTCCCACTATAAAGCATTTTAGAATTTTTGGGAGCAAATGCTTTATCAAGAATAATGATGAAAAACTTGGCAAGTTTGAACCCATAGCAGATGAAGGAATATTTCTTGGTTACTCCTGTAGGAGTAGGGCATATAAATGTTACAATAAAATACTTCGGAGGATTGTTGAATGTATTGATGTTGTTATTGATAAGTCTCTTGTAGCTCCAAAAGAAGAAAAGTAAACAACAGATGAAGATGATGATGACACATATCCTTCTACATCAAATAGTAATGATACAAACAGTGAACCCAGCGAAGAACCCGAAGAGGATTTGTCTGAAAGGGCTCCATCCAGATATGTTCAAAAGAATAATCCAGAATCTCAAATTTTGGGAGAAAAGGGATCAGGTGTACAAACAAGAAGGACTCTTGTGGGATCTTCCAACAATCTGGCATTTCTATCCACTATTGAACCTCACAGTGCCAGTCAAGCTAGCAAAGATGAATGTTGGATTCAAGCCATGAATGAAGAGCTTGATCAAATTGAAAAGAATCACATTTGGGAATTAGTACTAAGGCCTCATGACAAAAATGTCATTGGAACGAAATGGATATTAAAAAACAAGTTAAATGAGAATGGGGATGTTATAAGAAATAAAGCTAGACTTGTGTGCAAAGGGTATGCTCAACAAGAAGGTATAGACTTTGAAGAAACCTTTGCTCCTGTAGCCAGACTTGAAGCCATAAGAATGTTTCTTGCCTTTTCAAGCTTCCAACAAATCAAAGTTTATCAAATGGATGTTAAATCTGCTTTTCTAAATGGTGATTTAGAAGAAGAAGTTTATATAGAACAACCAGAAGGATTCATTTTGGGAAATGATGAAAAACTTGTTTGTAGACTTAAAAAGGCTCTATATGGTCTCAAACAAGCTCCAAGGGCATGGTAATATCGTCTTGACAAATATCTTCATCAACAAGGATTTTCAAAGGGGTCTGCTGATAGCAACTTATACACAAAAACTGAAAATGACAAACTATTGATTGTGGTTGTATATGTTGATGATATCATTTTTGGAAGTAATGAAGAGTCTATGAGTCAGAAATTTGCTTCTGATATGCAGCAAGAATTTGAAATGTCTTTACTTGGGGAACTAAAATTCTTTCTTGGCTTGCAAGTGCAACAAGCAACAGATGGTATATTCTTATCACAAGCAAAGTACCTCAAGAAAATCCTAAAGAAGTATGGCATGGAAGATTGCAAACCTGTAAGTACACCAATGATAACCGGATGTAATCTCAGTTCTAATGATGATTCCCCCATGGTGAATCAACCAGAATACAGATCTATGATAGGAAGTCTACTTTATCTCACTGGGACAAGACCAGACATCATGCATGCAGTTGGGATTGTTGGACGATTCCAAGCTAATCCAAAAGAGTCTCATCTTTAGGCTGTGAAAATAATATTCAAATATCTACAAGGAACTCAAGACTTTGGACTATGGTATCCAAATAATGTTGATCTTACTCTTCATGCATACACTGATGCAGATTGGGCTGGAAGTGTTGATGATAGGAAAAGCACTAGTGGTGGTGCATTCTATATGGGGCCCCGGTTAGTATCTTGGTTTAGCAAGAAGCAAAGCTCCATTGCCTTATCTACAGCAGAAGCAGAATATGTGGCTGCTACGTCATGTTGCACTCAACTTCTCTGGATGATGCAAACCCTACAAGACTTTCAAATCAATTTTTCACCTCCTATCTCCATTATGTGTGATAATACAAGTGCTATTAGTATCTCAAAGAATCCTGTTATGCATTCCAAGACCAAGCACATTCCCATCAAATATAATTTCTTACGTGAACAAGTGCTTGAACAAAAGGTGAAATTGGAGTATGTTTCTTCCAAAGAACAAGTTGCTGATATATTTACCAAACCTCTACCCAGGGAAGCGTTCGAATATCTCAGACAGAAACTGGGAGTAGTCTTTTCCATTCAGAGGATCAGGGCTACTTAAATACAGAATATTAAATTGGTTGTGAGGTGCTGTTAGGCATCTCTGAATGCACAGGCTCAGGGGGAGCATTGGTCATATGAAAAGGATGAATTTTTGGTCATATTATGTTTGAAGATGCAGCATGATCTCAGGGGGAGCATGGAATTATCGGTTCAAAGGCTCTTGATCAAAATCTTTGCCATTGATGTCAAAGGGGGAGGAAAAGCAACAAAGGGCTTATGTAAGGCCATCAAAGGAAGAGTATTGGCATCAATGCCAAAGGGGGAGATTGTTGGAAATATTGTCATTGATGGCAAAGGAATTGGAAAAGACAGGAGAAAAACCTAAACTATCCATAAGGATAGAGAGGTAGCAGAGGCAGCAGATGAGATAGAGCAGTAGATTTGAATTAGGGGTTTAATACAGTTTGCAAAGGAGATGACAAAAGGGAGAGCTGCTAGGAAGAGACAAGGTAATACATTGAAGGACAAATTGAATATCTGGCTAAGATTTGTATATGTTAATGACAAACTGTGGAATTGTGTTAAGTATGAGTAAATCTGGAATATATATGACCTGTGTGATCAATTTCATAATGGGCAGAGGATATCTACGGTGCCCAGAGAAGAATGAAATCATTGTTAAGGATATGTGTATTATATGTGTATTGACTGACGTAATTGCAGTAGAGTTGAATTAGGGGTTTAATACAGTTTGCAAAGGAGATGAAAAAAGGGAGAGCTACTACGAAGAGACAAGGTAATACATTGAAGGACAAATTGAATATTTGGCTAAGATTTGTATATGTTAATGATGAACTATGGAATTGTGTTAAGTATGAGTAAATCTGGAATATATATGACCTATGTGATCAATTTCATAATGGGTAGAGGATATATACGGTGCTCGAAGAAGAATGAAATCATTGTTAAGGATATGTGTAATATATGTGTATTGACTGACATAATTCTTGAATCTTTGTATGAGTCTCTGCGAATGGAGTTAAACCCTATTGAGGAAACATGGAGAAATATGATGTTCTTGGATGTACAGATAGAAGCGGAACTGTGACGGGATATAACTCCAAAATGGAAGGTTGACATGTTATATATATCATAGCAGAATTAAGGAATGACATTGAATTGTCATGAGTTAATGTTTGTAAGCAAGTCCTGTCGGAAGAGAACTATATTTGTTCGTTGGTTATTGGAAATCCTACCAAAGATAGACCAGAGTTATAGCGCAAACCCAGACTAACCCTTTGGAATCATGAACTGAACCTTGAGCGAAGGGTGGAACCACGAAGGAGGAAAAGTAAAGGCGGTTTATTGTTTTTATCGCACCGCTTTCAATAGGCAAGCGGTATTCAAAAGGTGGGGAGCGATTCCATAGAACGGGCAACACGCGTCCCTGTACGATTCTACAAAACCACTTTTACTGTGTGCCATTGCGCATTATAGTTCGACCTAGGATGCCCAGCAATATCATTGAGCGTTGTTGATCTGGGAAGGGGTCATCGGATGGTCTCATTTGTTGAAGGTGCATGAAGTTTAACACAAGTACAGCAGGCCATCGCACGTTAACGATCGGTATCGGAGGTCGAGCGATATGCATATACGCCGTTGATCTGGAAGCTTGCTAATCTAAGGGTGATCGGACGTTGGACTTGCGCGAAGTTTACCTATGATACCATGCACGTATTTGATTGGCTATTGACTATATTTGTGGGCCCGGGGTCAAAGTTTTACCATATTATTTGGAAGAATTAAAATGCAAAGGGTTAAATTTAATTCTAAAGTTCTGTTCAAAATTATTTATTTATCAATTTCTTCAAATTGATAAATAAAAATCAATAAGAGATCAAAAGCCTCGTGGGATAAAATAAAAGGAATACTATCAGAGGAATACCATTAGCGATTCATGGTTTTGACTCATGGTTTTAATAAAGGGAAAACTATATAAGGAGAAGAAAAATAAAGGACGAGGTGTGTATTGTAAGGTAGGAATAAAAAATTCTTAAAAATAATATCCCATGGGCGAGCTCTGTTCTTAACCGATAAATCTGAAACTACGATGCACCCATGGATAGAATGATCTGACAATGATAAATCTCTGGTTTGAATGACAGACGAAATCATGAGGAACTGGTGTGAGTATACAGAAAATAAATAAATCTGGTGACAAGCAAGGTATGTCGTATATGAAAGTTGATGAAACGTGGTCCGCAGTGGTGCTGAGGGTCGAAGTGTTGGCGAAAAGTCAGGTCTCGCGGGCAAGACCCAGGTTCAAAGGGTTGTAGCCAACAAGGGGTCCGGTGTAGTCTAGTAACACGCCGGCATTTTCACCCTGCTCTAGGAGAGTAGAGCGTCTCACCCGAGGCGTGCCGCGACAACATGAGAAAGGGGATGAGATCACAGGTGAGGAATAAACTCGCAACCGCAGAAAGAAAGAGAATCCATTACATATACCAGAACGTACATGCAAGATCACTAATCAAGTATTCAGACAGTCGCAACTTAAAATTTTTAAAGCAGTGCAAACACATCATAACCCATAACCAAAACATAGAGACAGCAATCCTTCTTTATATCATTCTTCGGCCAATTACATGATTACATAGATTCCTTCTCTGATAACTCATAAATCAGATACAGACGGGTCTAAGAATAGAAAGGACAAACATAGAAAGTAGGAACCAATGGAGAGACCAGGTCTGATTCTTCCGCGGCTGCTTCCGCATTCAATCATCCCTCAACAGCAACCGATCAACCAACCTCTCTCTTCTTCAGCCGGGTGATCGCCTTTTATTCACCCGCTCGTCGCGACTGGCGGCTTCTCTGCGTCTTTGCTCTGGCTTTCCCCGACTTCTCTTCTGATGTCTGCATGTTCTACCTCCTGTTTTCTGCTGTATCTCTTTCATCTGTACTTATCTCTGTTCCATCTCCAGTTATCAAGTGCTTCCGCACCGCCTTGGTAGCTCCGCAACTTCTGGTCGCGCGGTGCGGTCGCGTTAGCTATGTGTATTTCCTCCGCAACTCAAAAAGAGTCCAAGTTCAAAAATGTCTTGGCTGAAAATTCAAAACTTAAACAAAACAAGGGCCCCAACAGGCCCCGACCACAATCCTTTGACTCGTCCGCGAGTCAATCGCAAATGACAGTCTCTACCTCCATACCTTCGCCGGCCTCTGTGCCCTGCTCTGCTGCTCCTTCTTCTGCTGCCCTTTCTTGTTGTGCTCTGCCACCTGCTGTTTCAAACAAGGGCCCCAACTCCGGGACCCGGCGGAGTGCTGAATCTCGAAGCTCTATGAAAGTTGCCACCGCTTGCTGCCATTCCTGCATAAGCAGGTCAGCATCTTGAACAATTCGGTTGGCTGCAGCTTCGTCGATGGGCGTCGGGGCATCCCCGAACAGTGTGGCGAGTTGGGACTCGGCAGTGGCATCCAGCTGATGCATTGCCTCGGCATGGGTGCGAAGGGGCGGCCGCATCTCCCGGAGAGTGTGCTTAGTTGCTACTGATGCGGCCTCGGTCATCTGCATTTGAAGTTCCAGCTCGTCCGTCTGAGCGTAGAGCTGGTCTAATCTGGCCTGGTCCGTGGTCGCCTGAATTTGGGTGGCGAGTTGTTGCAGTTGAGCAGCAATGGGCTGCGTTTTGACTGTCAGTGCGAGGGAGCACTCCTGCAAGCTGCGTAAAAGGGCCGAAGCCGCTGCTGTCATGGAATGGAGAGTTTCTTGTAGATTGACTGCCTGTGCCTGTTTGGCAGTTACCTGTCCTGAAAAATCAGTGGGTGGATCTGGGAGGGTAGGCCGTGCGGCTAACGCCGCTTGTAACTCCTGGTTCTCTCTGCAAATGGTGGTGAAAACGTCCCCGAGCTGGCGAGCCTGTAAAGCTATACTGTCTTCTTCTATGCGAGCAGGGAGTGGGGCATTATGAGCCCGTGCCTCCGGCCATACGCTGGAGAGCGCCTGATTAACAATGTTGGCCTGTTCCTGGAGGTAAGCCTTCTCCTGCAGCAGCTGATTGCGCTGTTCAGTAAGCGCCGTGATCTGGTTCCGCTGCTCGGTGCATCGCTGCTGTAGCTCCGTATGAATCTGCTCGGCCTTGAAGGCCGCCCGCCGAATGAGCAGATATAACTGTGCTGGACTCAGTTGTTCTGCATTCGTTGTGCTCGGGGCACCCTGCTCGGGCGTCTGTTCTTGTGAAGAGTGGCCCATGGCCGCTGCTCTATCTGAAGGCTCTGGAAGGTGGACCGGCGTCTGCTGTTGCACCAAAGCGGCCATATTAGGCTCTGGCTGGTCCTGCTGCGTGGTTGGCTCTGTGGACGGGGCGGCTGAATCAACCCCAACTCTGGCTGGCTGAACAAATATAGTGGCCAGGGGATCCCGGGATGTGGCCACGGGGTCAACAGGTGGTACTACAGCTGCAGTACTGGAGGTGACCTCCGCCCCGTGGTCACCGCCGAAGAGTTCCCGGATCAACGAATCGGACACAGTGGCTGATGAAGTGGACAGATTGGGGGAAGTGGCATGTGGTCTGCTGGTGGAGGGGGCGGTGGATGGATGGAACGAGGTGGGAGGGAACCGAAGGTTGAGGAAATCCGCTGGATCAATCAGCGGTTCCTCCGGAATCAGGGTAGCTGTGGGCGGCGTGACTGGTGGATCATCCTCCGTAAGGTCCACCACGGGATCTATGGCCATAGTGCGGGCCCTTTTCGGTGGGGGTGGCCCGGAGGAATCGGGTTCGGGGCCCGGTTCACCCATTGTCGTGATGATGGGGGTGGCCGAAGTGAACAGGGAAGTAGGAATGGGGGACGTGAGGGAAGCGGTGTGGGAGAGACCAAGTGACCGATTAAGATGAAATTCATTAAAAGAAGGAAAGATAGGAGCGCCACTAGAAACAACCTGGGTGACCACGTTGAGTCTCCGAGCCTTGTCGTTGAAATGCTCCACGACGGGGACCAGTTCTTCGGGCAGGGTCGCTGCGGTCCCCGCTGCGTCTGTGGTCGTCGCCACCGCAACTTGGGAAGACTCCCCAGCACTGGTCGCGGCAGGCTGCTGTGCAGCCCGCATCCCATCAAAGTTGTATCGGAAGACTCCATCACTAACGTGCTGGACGACCCCCGGCCAGGTAGAAACCTCTCTGTGGAAGACATTATCATTCAACTGGAAGCGCAAGGGCGCCATATGAAACGTGTGGTCGCGTTAGCTATGTGTATTTCCTCCGCAACTCAAAAAGAGTCCAAGTTCAAAAATGTCTTGGCTGAAAATTCAAAACTTAAACAAAAACAAGGGCCCCAACACGAAGCCTTCAGAGAGAGGGTTGTAGCTCCCTTCCAGTGGTAGCTGGTAAACGAGAGCAGGGGGGTAGTAGCTCCCTTCCAGAAGAGGCTGGTAAATGAGAGAAGGTTGAAGCCTTCTGCAGGTGGTTGCCTGCGTGCTGGTATAATTCTGCACCAGCATATATTGTAAGAAGTTTTCTCTACAATAAATATTGAAGACTGTAATTACAACATCAGTGGTTTTCTCCCGAATTGGGTTTCCACCTTAAATCCTGGTGTTCATATGTGTTGTTTGTGTGATGGTTTGTTCTGTTATTTCTGATTCATGCTTAATGCTTATCTGATGCAATACTCTAAGTAAAGACATAATAAGATATCTGGACATACATATTGTATGCAGTAATGTAACATGTGGTTTTAAGAGAAAGAAAAGAAAATTGCTCAGTCTTAAATACTGATTCCCCCCCCCCTCTCAGTAATTTTCCCAAGAAGTAACAGATGCTATAAAAATGAAACTGACTGGAGGTCTAGGTGGAATAGGTGGGTGGCCACCAATATCCACCTAGATCATTCCTCCCCCCTTAAGAAGCAATGGTCCCCATTACGTGCAGAGCCTCCATTAGGTGAGGAAATTTTTGTTGAACTTGGTTCCTCATGAACCACTTGCCCTGGTGGAGGAGTTAGCCGACTTTGACAAATCGATATAGCTAGATCCCATGCTGGTGGGTGTTCGTGATATATGTGTCCATGACCCAATCAGTTGTGGTTTTTTCCATGCAGTCTGGTTTTAACTCTGTTGGTGTGCATTGTTCTTCCATGTCGAATGTGTCCAATAGAGGTGGAAAGTAGGGACAAAGGCGGTCCACATTGAACACTGGGTGTAGCATAAGGAATGGTGGAATATTGAGCTCGAAGGAATTGTCCCCTACAACCTTGGTGATGGTGTATGGCCCATATCCGAGCGAGCGAAGCTTCTGGTGGGGTCTATTGAGGTGCTCCTTCTACAAATGTAGTCACACTTTGTCATCCACCTGGAATTTGTGTGGCACCCGATGTTGATCATGTTGCTACTTGTACTTAGCATTGGCTATGTCCAATATTTCATGAATATTTTCGTGGATGTGTTGAATGCGCTCAATGAAGTTGTTCGCCCTATCAACTTCATATTGGACATTAGCTAAATCTGCCTGAGTAGTTGCAAATGGCATGGCTACATCAATTGGACATAGTGGCTAGAATCCCAAGCACACCTAAAAGGAGTTGGGGCTAGTTGATCTGTGGAGATCCCAGCTATATCTATACTGTACATAGGGTAGGCTCTCATCCCAGGTGTGTGGATGCTTTGAGTTGTACTTGCACATAATATGTATGATCATCCTCTTGATGATCTCTGTTTGTCCATCAGTTTTGGGATGGAAAGATGTGGACTTGGTGAGCTTGGTGTCCAACATCGACCAGAGGCTAGACCAAAATGTACTGGCGAACCTTCTATCCCTATATGAGATGATAGACTGTGGGACCCCCAAGTGTACCCATGCTCATTCAAAAAAGAGTTTAGCAGTGGCTTCTTCTGTGATATTCTTCTTGTAGGCTACCATAATGGCCATCTTCGAGAATATGTTGACGACCAAAAAAACACATTCGTAGCCATGCTTAGTAGAGGGAAGTCCCAACATGTAATCCATGGAGATGGATTCCCAAGGGCTACTAGGGGTAGGAAGCGGATTATAGATGCCTTCCTTCTTGATGGTTAGTTTGGCAATGACACAGGCAGTGAAGGATCTGATGTACTTCCCGACATCTTATCGAAGGTTCGGCCAATATAAATACTTATACAATACTGCCATTTTTTTCTCGACCCCGAAATGCCTAGCAACCTGACTGTAGTGCACTTCCCAAATGATCTGAAAATGAAACTATTTGTAAATGTTGTGCAAAGTATCCATTTCCATTTAATTAAGTGTGCAAAGTATTCTCCATGTCTTGCGGGTTAAACAAAGTGTTTTTGGTAATTGTTTCTGAGGTTATGTGTGAGAATTTGTTATTTAAATTTAATGTTTAATACATATCAACAAGAAAAATCCACCATATCATAACACATCAAAATGATGAGGCAGTTCACCCTTCTTGGGCTACATCTGCCGGTCCAAGGCTCCCCAATGGCATGTCCTTGCTCTATTAATTTGCTCAAAATGGTTACACAGTGAAATATATGCCTAAACAGGAAAAACAAGCTATTAATTTGACTTCAGAATACATAAATAAGCTAAAATTGGCTTTTGTTTCACCTCAAACAGTGAAGTACAACCCAATACAGCTCCATCTCCTTGATGGCCCTGGTGGCTCTTTCCTCTTCCCTGAAGCAAAAATGGTTGAATAACACCTCTGTTTGCTCTGAAACTTGTCCCAAACACTCCATAATGCGCAAGAAACCCAAAATTGACTAACATTTCATGCAATTTGGTTCAATATTAAGAAAGTTATGGCCTCTCAAAGAAAACTGCCCAATGTCACTTGAAAACCCCACCAAATGTGGGTGAACTCCAGTTAAGCACGCTAAATTTGGCACAGAGGCCGCATTTGGTGGAAAGTGCCCAAATAAGGTAGAACCACTAGCAGTCATATTAAATTTTAGGTTGGGCGTTCACATGTGTTGTCCGCTCTATTCGCCGACGGTTCCAAAAACGTTAAATAGTGGCATTTATTGTAACACTTGAAGTGCGGCCACATGAAAACGAATAAACCGCCGCCATCCTAACCATAGCCACTAGGTTTGGAGCTCTGGTCATGGAGTTGGGTTCTATGGTGTATGGGGGATGGCCCCCTTTGCCGCCCAACAAAATCTGTATTAACACTTAAATATATGTTGTCGCCCATCATTGTTAAGAACCATCGGACATCCCAACAGTAAGCTGTGGGCACGCTGTCGAGGTATAAAAGGTATATTTTTAACACCTATTTATCTCACATTAATTATCAATCTAGGATCGACATTTTATTTCAAGAGTGTACTCTGTCTGAGGCAGCAATTTATCCAAGAGTAATGCCTTGCAATATGTAGTACAGTGTTCGAGATACAAGAGTAAATGGATGCTTGTAAAGAAATCTAATTACAGTAACATAAATGGAAATGCTCTGAAACCTTAATTAAACTAATCTGCAAAACATTGATCAGGGATACAGTAGCAATAACTCCTTCCCTTAGAAATCGATGCAAGATAACCAATCTGGGGACTTGGAAGCAATAACCAGTGTCCTCTATAGTTGGTGATCTTAAAGCAATCGAAATGAAAGCAAACTCTTGTAAACTAATTAATATGAAACGAAAAACAATGTAAATGGATAGAAAACCGAAATTAAAGGAATTGAACGACAAAACTCTATTAAATGGTAAATCCTATTGAACAACAAACTGAATAGCGAAGCTTTGTATCTGCACTCTGAAATGAACAATTGTTAGACGAAACAGAAAATGAAATGGAACATCAAATGCTGAACAACGAAGCATAACAAGATAAGTAATTCAAGGATTAAGACTCTTGTTAAATTGGGAAGGAACGACAACGCAATCCATTATAATAAAATAGTAAACTATTAAACACAGAATTATGAATTAAGTAAGATCGAACCAATATCACTTTCGCGAATTCAAGGATGTTCTAAGTAAGGCAATATGTTGTCTCAATTAACCCAAGCTGTAAGAAATAAGATTCCGATCATACAATAATGAAATAACTCATAAAAAGAGCGCGTAATACATAAAGACAGTAAAATGACAAACAACTAATGAAATAAACTCATAGTAACATGCATGTAGCAAATCGATCATACACTGCAGGAATTGGAAATATAACATAGAGGAGCAGTTCACGCTACCAAGGGTCGGGCCCTTAACCACCAGCAGGGACTGCTCAAGCTACTTCAGATGATGTGAATGGAACAACAACTTCAATTAATCATCAAACTGGAGCAGCATTACAATGGAATCGTGCTTTCAATAACACAGCTTTTGATTGAGTTTACAATTCACAAAAGCAACAACTATGATCCATTGTTCTTTAATACACAATACATGCTCTCCTTTTATAATCAGAAGGAAGAGAAATTAAATAGAAAATATGATCTCCCATAACAATATTGGATTGTTGCCAACAACCTGATCAACCAGAAAATATATTTGCAATAATCTTTCAACAAGAGCAAGGTGAATTAGGCTTTGCAGCTAAGATTTGGAAGACGGCCGCAACAACAAATCTGAGAAAATCGTGCTCAAAGAACCCTGCGTTTCTCTCAATAAAAGCCGAATTTAGGCAAACCTTTCTTCCATTAAGTTAATTGGGCCCGTTCTGGACAAAACCCATGTTCCAGAGTTTCCAGATTCTTCTTCATTTTTCCAGAATATTAACCGCAAAACTGTCACTTCTTATTCCAGCGAATTTCTGAGTTGGAATATTTCATGATGATTTGGAAATCAAATCTTCAATCTGGCAAATATCTTGGAGGCTAAAATGGTGAGTGATATTACAAAATATATTAATAAACCATCATTGATAAAATTATGCATAATAACCATCAATTTATTAAAAATAAAGGTGAATAAATAATATTAATCCATAAGAGCATAAATCATTATAAAATGGATTTATATGATGAATTATAATAAATAACATGATAAAGAAGAGTAAAAATGGATGAAATAAGTATTAAAAAGTGGTCGTATTCACGGCCCAACATACCCCCAAACTGAATATATTGCATGTCCTCATGCAACCCAAAGAAAAAACCCATGCGTTAACTAAGCAAAGAAAATTTTTCATCCAAACTCATGAAATGGATGGAACAAATGAATTTTTCCTCAAATAATGAATATTCAATTTTAGCAATCTTGATGAAGGCATAACAATTTTTATAGTTTACATTCAATTATATGTATATGAAGTTGGATAAAAATGTGACATAACTAACAGCAAACTTCATAAACCATTTTCTCGAAAATCAGATCGTTTTGATGCACGGATCATGAGATATAAACAAAATGGTTGTAGGTGATAGTGCATAAGTTTCAAAATTTTATGAACTAATTTAGTGTGAAATTATCTGGGTTTGCGTATTTTAATGATACTTCTTTATTTTCTAGAAAACACAAGAATTCAGTTCATAGTTTTAAAGATATATGCAAATCAATTTCTGCACTGTACAAAAATGAAATTGTATGCCTTAAATGAGAAAGAAAGTGGAAAACATCCATCATGTGTAGCAATTCGCCCCCCCCCCCTAAAGTGAAGAATTAGCATGTCCTCATGCGATGCTAGAAAACAAATAGAGGTGGTTGCTACAATCTGTTGAAATCTATGTTTGATGTAAAACAACATGGAATAAGGGATGTATTCAGAATGAATAAGAATATCAAAGAAGATTACTGACATGGTCATAAGAAAGAAATAAAGGAAATCAACACTCCCCCAAACTGAAAGATGAGACATGTCTAAAAAATGGGAAGTGGTAAAGATGTGGAATGAATGATGATAAATAATGCTCACTGGATTTTCATGAAATTCTCCTAAATTCATAATAAATCAGAAAATTATGTTGTTTTACCTCAAGTGTTACCTCCAAAAAAATGTGGAATGACATGTAGGGACTAGCCTTTGTTGAAGCTGATGTAGGCTGAGCGAATACTGAAAGTGATGCAAAAGGTGGAAGCCATGCAAGCACATCATGTCTGAAGAATTGTGCGCATTCGCGAGCCTTTGTTGTTAATTGCAATAGTGTGGTCATGCTGCGAATAGAATTTCCCCCATACTTGTTGTTCTCCTATAAACAAATCACAATTTTGTATGCAATTTTATGGAATCCACAGTTTCAGTTTGGAATGACATCAGATAAGATACATGCAAAAAAAGTTCAAGCAGAAAAAAATTCTGTAAAAATGCAGTATCAACATTGTGGCAAATCAGCAAAATAAAAGAGCAGCGTACTGCACAGCAATTGTACAGCATAGAAAGGCATACATACTTATGATACAATCAATGAAATTATAGCATTTACTGAAATCTATGCATGTGATAAATCGTAAACATATATAGAAGCATTTTGTAATGATTCAAGAATAAGGAGAAGGGACAACTTAAGATAAACATAAGTACAAATGCGATTATTACCCACTTAAACTAATGTGATCGATTTATGATTATTTTCATGTATAATAGGTTCAAAATCAAAGGTTAAGGATTCAAATTTCATCTGATATTTAAATAGAGATATAGGGAAAAGGGTTTAATATTACTATTGATGTGTATAAATGTGACTCCAATACCATCAGCAGAGCTCTGTTGCCCACAGGTGTCCATAACCTTGACAGAGTTGCTCTCTCACCCTTGGAACCATTGTCTTTTATTTATGTTGAGGAAGTGCTTGTTAATTTTCATAACGGAGGCCATTGTGCTGGCTTAGTGACCAGATAAATCACAATGCCATTCACTGGGAAGAAGTGAAAAGTGGGCAGGCCGGCTCGTGATGAGACCTCCTGTTCCAAGGACTTCTTAATTTTTTCAATTGTCCATTGGACCATATCCCTGGTTTGGTGGCCATGATGGGAATGCCACTTCACTTGCTTCCTTATAAACATGGTAGGCTGGCTCTTGATGAGACCCCCTATCTTCCATCTGCCAAATTATAAAATTATTAATGAAATATGTAAATATTTTTTTTTCATATAACACTTTCCTATTTATTCATAAAGGATGGCTCAGCACTCCTTAAGAGTAGAGATGGTGGAAGAAGTCTAAACAGCTCAATAGAAAAGACTATGCCCTTGTTCCTACTCCATAAGTAAAATTCAAAGAAAGTTATAAAATATGGGAAGAACCTACATGATAAATATAATCGATCATATGAATTTAGTGGTAGTAAGATAACAAGTTCATGTTATTGATTATGTCCCTTTTTCCTTTTTCTTATCATTACTAAACAAATTTTAAAAAAAAATAATGATTTCTTTTGATTTGCTGATTACAGTAAGCTTTAATTTGTATGATTGTGTATCCTTCCATAAATTGTATGTTTGCCTAAAAAGTCATGAAAAATTAAAAAAAAGTTCTAGAAATGTTGTTTTAAAAAAAACAAAAAAATACACTCAAAAAGTGTTGTTCCTTTGGAAAGGAACAAAAAAAACAATCTGCGAAAATGTTGTTCCTTTGGAAAGGAACAGTAAGAACAGTCGGTGATGTTCCTTTTGAAGCGAACAGCAAAACTGTTGTTCCTTTTGAAAGGAACAACAAAAATGAGATGTGTTGTTCCTTTTGAAAGAAATAGCAAAAACATGCAATGAAAATGTTGTTCTTTTTGAAAAGAAAACTAGCTATCAAAAATGTTGTTCCTTTTGAAAGGAACAACAAAAATAAACACATAAACGCATTGCTTCTTAAGAGGAACATCTGTTGTTCCTTAAGAGGAACAATAATTGTCCCTTAAGAGGAACAACAAATAAATATAAACACGCAAAATGGAAAAAATAGAGGAAAGAACAAAGCTAATATGCAATCCATTGCCAAGCAAATCCAATTAAATAGAAAGGAAGGTTTATGTACAGGTTTTAAGAAAAAAGTAATTTTTTTTAATTTTTTTTTTCACAGAATTGGTGTTGCCGAAGAATTGCCTTCTGTAACTGAAACTTGCATGGTGGGGTCCTTATTGTTCAATTGGAAATGGAACAGAAACTACAATTTAGAGGAATCAACACCTGAAACACAAAAACATAAAAGAAATCATAAAATAAACAACACTTTATTAAGTTACGACATCTATGATGTTATTTCCTAAGGGAATATCAACCTATTAATGGAAAAAAAATGATCTTTTTGAAAAATGTTTTGGTAGCAGTAACATGAATCTTGAAATGGGAACCAATTCTTCATTTATTTTTGTTATAAATCTATTAGGTAATGAACTGGATGAAATGCCCTTGTTTTACTAAATTTTCAAGAATTGCTCGTCCATAAATTGACCTTCTTTATTCTTCTAAGACCTGTAAAAAACGAGTGTCTACCTGCAATAAAACATTAAATCATGGAGAAAGAGAGGTGATCAGGCTCCCCTAATCCAAAAATTATGCAAAAAACTAACAAGTAGTTACTCTGTAGAACAAATCCATGGAAAAATAAAACAAATTATATTTTTTACCTGCGGGAGAGCAGTGTTCGACCATACTAACCAGAAGTGTTTTAATCATAAATTCTTTTTTTTTCATCCGATTTGAGTGATTCCAAAGTAAAATAAGAGCTAATTCAAATTTTTATCTCCAATAGAAACAGGTTTTAAAAATTCCATGTAATGGTATGTTAAACTTGCTTAGAACAACCTGCTTAGTAGAGTCATTTTCGATTTTCCAGCTCAGACCAACAGTTGGTATTTTAAGAATAAATTATTCATTTGATGGTAGATTGAAGCGATTAAAATTGGAGATTAAATTAGATTCATTTATTTATCTCCAATAGAAATAGGTTTTGAAAACAAGAATAATTTATGGGTCAAATACGTTAAGGAACAGTCGAGAAAATAGAGTTTCAAGAGTGCTGATTTATGATAGGCAGTCAGTATTTTGGTCATAAATTCCTCTTACGATATCGAACTTGAGTGATTCAAATTGAGTTGTAAACTAGATTCATAGAGGAATCTCCCATAGAAACAGGTTTTAAAAATATAGTAATTTAAGCCTCTAAAAACTGATTGTCCCAACTTTGTTCTTGAGCTGCCTACTAGACACCCTGTCGATGTTTTGGTTCTAACTTTTTCGTTTCAAATCCAAATAGAGTGATTAAAATTGGGTTAGAAATTAGACATCAAGGGATACTTAGAATAGAAATAGGTTTTAAAAATTTTCATTTTTGGTTCCCCAAAACATGACTGTCCCAACTTTGTTTTCAGGAATTTCATCAAGCCCGCAAGCCAAAAGAAATGATATTCAAACAATTTTTCATATTGATGATAAAAATGAATATAAGTGTTTGTAGAATGGTTATTTGCAATATAATTCATCTACATACACAAATAAATTAAAATATTTATCATCAATGTTGATTTCACAGCGTGTTGCAACAAAGAAACAACTATTTTTACAAAAATAAATAAATAAATATGTTTGTTTTATTTTCTCTTTTATTTATTTCTCCACTATCCTACTCTAAATTGGAAAATGAATATGATTACGTATAAGAGTATTTCCAATGGAGCCATTTCCGAAATAAGGCTTCAATTATGTACATACCCAAATTTGAAAAATGTATGTTAATAAAAATTAGGGTATGAGAAGCCAACTTCCCTTGAAAAGATGGTGCCAAAAATTGTTGAAGTATGGAGTGATGTTGAAAACAAATGATGGAGTGAAACCAATATTCAATATATTCTTTACTTCCTTGATTTCTCATAGCCATCATATCATGAAGTTCTTGAGCTTTTAAAATGGTTTGTTGATGCAAACTAGAAGAAACTTCATTTTCTTTCATAACTTCTACAATTTTTGGATTTGATTCATTCTGAGTCTCAGTGTAATTTTTTTCCAATGGTACATGTGAGATAGAATGGGTGGGAAGGGTGTGTGAATTTTGCAGTTCAAAATTGTAAGCATGTTGTATTGGTTTATTATCGTGTGGGTGTGGAATGAGTTGAGTAGGAGATTGTGTATGGAATGGAGCCTCTTGATGATGTAGTTGATTGTGTTGAGTGGATGATTTTGATCAACAAACAAGATATTGTGGAAGAGCTAGAAGATGTGTTTGTGCTACAAGATGAGGGAGAGTAGTCATGCAATCATAAGATGAACCATGCCAATCTTGTAGACAATATTGGTAGTGGTTATATTGAGATTTGCATGGCTACCCTAACATATGAATATTCCATAATGGATTATGCAAGTAAGGGAATGAAGAGGAAGTGTTTTGAACCATACCTGTTGACCTTGTTGCAGCTTCCCCATCTCTTTGATATGCCACTTCCAAATTAGATAAGGGAGAACAACTATCTAGGGGATGCTCCTTTCGGTAATGAGGGCAAAACACTTCATCAAATTCTTGATTTTTCCGAACCTGAAAAACATTAAATTGTGAATTTAGAGAGCTAATAAAATCATATTTAAATTTTTCAAATAAAACCTTGATTTCAGCTCTTATGTCTCTTGTTCTTGTAGTAAATTTAGAAAAGAAAGAAGAAACTTCTCTAGAATTCTTACCAACCTTGGAAATTCCTCTTGAATACTTTATGCACAACTCACAAACATCATCATATGATAACTAAAAAACATCACCTTTTCCTATCAAATTTAAGAGTTCTAAAAATTCATCTTTGATTCCTTTAAGAAGGAGTGTTTTCAAGATCTCTTTTTCCAAATGCTTATGCTTTGATTTTTGAAGGTTATATCGAAATTGCTCTACATAGTCCTCCAAGCTTTGATCTTCCCCTTGTATCATACCGAAAATATCTTCACTGGATTTGCAATAGTCTTGGTATTTCTTCAAGAATATGTTATTCATGTCCTCCCATGTTTAGATGCAGTTTCCACCTAAGCTCATGAACCATCGGAGAGCCGCTCCTTTTAAAGTAAGAGGAAACACTTTCAACCTTTGATCGTTAGTACAATAATCATATCTTCTACAAAGTATTTCAAACTCAAATAAGAATATATCTGGATCTTCATTTGTCAAACCATGAAAATTTGGTAGAGACAATGGGGGAATTATGTGCATTTGTGTCACTCCTCCTAGATCTTTGATAGGGAATTCAAAAGTTGCAATGTGAGCCATTTCTTACCATAATAGAAGATTTTCTTCAGGTGTTTCTTTAAGGATCCTCCTTCCAATGTTCCTGTCAATTGGTTAGTGAAATGGGTGGTGCTTACATCACCACTCGAGTGGAATTACAAGTTTTTGTTTTTAAATTTCTACCTCTAAAATTAAAAAAAAAAAAACGCAAGCATTCATTTATACCTTAAGCTTTCACTCAATTCTGCTGTGAAGCGGGCCAGTGAACAAGTGTGTTTCTTGCTCGGTGAGCAGGTTCTTACCTTCTGTCTTTAATACCCAATTCTTTCCAAGCAGAGAAAATTAAATATGCATCACTCTTTCTAAATGGCATACACTCTCCCCGGCAACGACGCTAAAATGTCGAGGTATAAAAGGTATCTTTTTAACACCTATTTATCTCACATTAATTATCAATCTGGGAGCAAATTTTTATTTCAAGAGTGTACTCTGTCTGAGGTAGCAATTTATCCAAGAGTAATGCCTTGCAATATGTAGTACAGTGTTCGAGATACAAGAGTAAATGGATCCTTGTAAAGAAATCTAATTACAGTAACATAAATGGAAATGCTCTGAAACCTTAATTAAACTAATCTGCAAAACATCGATCAAGGATACAGTAGCAATAACTCCTTCCCTTAGAAATCGATGCAAGATAACCAATCTGGGGACTTTGAAGCAATAACTAGTGTCCTCTACAGTAGGTGATCTTAAAGCAATCGAAATGAAAGCAAACTCTTGTAAAATAATTAATATGAAACGAAAAACAATGTAAATGGACAGCGAACCAAAATTAAAGGAATTGAACAACAAAAATATATTAAACGGTAAATCATATTGAACAACAAACTGAATAGCGAAGCTTTGTATCTGCACTCTGAAATGAACAATTGTTAAACGAAATAGCAAATGGAATGGAACATCAAATGCCGAACAATGAAACATAACAAGATAAGTAATTCGAGGATTAAGACTCTTGTTAAATTGGGAAGGAATGGCAATGCAATCCATTATAATAAAACAGTAAACTATTAAACACGGAATTATGAATTAAGTAAGATAGAACCAATATCACTTCTGTGAATTCAAGAATGTTCTAAGTAAGGCAATATGTTGTCTCAATTAACCCACGCTGTAAGAAATAAGATTCAGATCATACAATAATGAAATAACTCATAAATAGAGCGTGTAATACATAAAGACAGTAAAATGACAAACAACTAATGAAATAAACTCACAGTAACATGCATGTAGCAAATCGATCACACACTGCAGGAATTGGAAATATAACATAGAGGAGTAGTTCATGCTGCCAGGGGTCGGGCCCTTAAGCACTAGCAGGGACTGCTCAAGCTACTTCAGATGATGTGAATGGAACAACAACTTCAATTAATCATTAAACTAGAGCAGCATTACAATGGAATCGTGCTCTCAATAACACAACTTTTGATTAAGTTTACAATTCACAAAAGCAACAACTATGATCCATTGTTCTTTAATATACAATACATGTTCTCCTTTTATAATCAGAAGGAAGAGAAATTAAATAGAAAATATGATCTCCCATAACAATATTGGATTGTTCCCAACAACTTGATCAACCAAAAAATATATTTGCAATAATCTTTCAACAAGAGCAAGGCGAATTTGGCTTTGCAGCTGAGATTTGGAGGACGGCCGCAACAACAAATATGAGAAAAACGTGCTCAAAGAACCCTGCGTTTCTCTCAATAAAAGCCTAATTTAGGCAAACCGTTCTCTTATAAGGTTAATTGGACCCGTTCTGGACAAAACCCATGTTCCGGATTTTCCAGATTCGTCTTCATTTGCCTAGAATCTTAACCGCAAAATTGTCACTTCTTATTCCAGCGAATTTCTAAGTTGGAATATTTCATGATGATTTGGAAATCAAATCTTCAATCTGGCAAATATCTTGGAGGCTAAAATGGTAAGTGATATTACAAAATATATTAATAAACTTTCATTGATAAAATTATGCATAATAATCATCAATTTATTAAAAATAAAGGAGAATAAATAATATTCATCCATAAGAGCATAAATCATTATAAAATGGATTTATATGATGAATTATAATAAATGACATGATAAAGAAGAGTAAAAATGGATGAAATAATTATTAAAAAGTGGTCGTATTCACAGCCCAACACACGCTAGACTGGAGGTCACGGGTTCGATTCCCTGGACCTCCAAATAATTTTGACCGACTTCTCCATGTCCACGTGGTAGCCTCCCGGCCTACCACGTGGCGACCTGCTATTGGTCCATGTAAAAAAATTCAAACTGCCTCCAATCCAAAGTTGCTACTTGTCGAATTCCAATTCACTCCTATAGAATATTTTGAGGAATATTCCTATAATATTCCTTGGAATATTCTTTTTAAAATTTTTAAAATTTAGAAAAGTCAACTTTGGCCAACTGAAAAATGGAGTTTACTGTAGACTTCAAACCTTCATAACTTTCACATACAACGTTGCATTTAAGTCATGTTCACGTCACCAGAATCGTAGTGATGATACCTTTCCGGTCGTTTAGACTACAACCATTTCTGAGCATTTCCACTTTTTAGCATTTTTTCACTTGGACGTGATCTCCTGATCACACCTCCCCAATGGAAATATTTTGGACCCCAAAAGCTCTCTGAATTATAGAAATTGAAGATGAGGAGACTGATTCTCCACTTTTTCAACCTTAAACCATTGAAATCTTCTTGACTTCATCAAGTTGAGTTTCTCATAAAAACATTAATTCTTCCTTGAACCTATTGACCGAATGTTGCTAACCTTGACTGTGTCATGATGCAAATTTTTGAAATTTATAGAGCAACAACTATAATTTGCAGAAATCATATTGTTCCTACAATGGTATATCTTTAAAGGAAATTGGAAATAAGATTCACCTTGCCAACTGTCCTTATGGTGAATTTTTGCTGAATGAGAAATGTACTTCTGTCGATTCTCGACCAAGTTTTCTCGCCATTCCAATCTGCCATTCTAAAACCAGCATTGATCCATGCTGAACTTTGTGTCCTCTTTGCTTGCATGATTTTCCCTTTCTTTGATTCTGGCACCACTTTGCACCGACACTTTCTTCTCTGCACCGATCAACACCAAAGACACCTTGTGCAAAATCTTGTCATCTTCTTCCAAAGATGACCTTCTTTCAGACTGAAACATATCATCATTTACATCAGAAATAGCATGAAAAGGATTATGTACAAATTTTTTTTTCTTAATCATCAACAAAGTCAGATTTTCACTTGCATTGACAAGACTTTTCAATTCCCCTGCATTCACTAAAGAAGATTCTAGCTTCTTCTGATGTGCTCTCACAATAAACTCCTTGCCATCCTTGAATAGGTGATACTTGTTCTCATGCCGATGGAAGATCGCTTTCCTGTCAGATAAGTATGGACTACCCAACACCACACCTGTAATGTCAAGCGGTACCACATCTAATTCAACCAAGTCAACATAATGAGTTGTTATGGCGAAGCGCAACATGCACTTCCTTGAAACTTGTAAATTAGCATCCTTGCAAATCCAACCAAGTGGATATGGCTTAGGATGTGGAATGGTTTCAACTTTCAGCTTCTTGACTAAGTCTTCTGAGATGAGGTTTTCTTGAGACCCACTTTCAAATAGTGTGTCTATATTTGTGTGTTTGGAAATTATCCTCACATGAAATAGCACAATCTTCCTCTCTTCATTTGGAGCTTCTATGTGACAATTTAAAGTGCTAGAACTGGGATTTGCTTCTTTTACAATATCTTTCCCCTTTATGTTCTTTAGTACCATGGATATGCTTTTAGTTTCATCTCCTGATTCAGACCCTAAGTCTTGTTCAGCTATTGCAACCATTTTGACCCTTTTTCCTTGGCCTTATATTTAGTTTTAAATTTTTCTGGCTTGAATTCCGGATGAAGTTTCCAGCAATGGTCTTCATCATGTCTTGTTTTGGAACATTTTTTACAAAATAACTTTCCTTTTTCTTTCCTAGAGTTTGCAGTTATTTTTCTACCTTTGCCTTTAAATTCCCTATCCTCATTCCCATCAAAAGATTGTTTACCTCTAGCGTCTAAATACGTGGCTTGAACACAAACCTCGTCTAGACTAGTAGGATTGAACATAAGGATATTATGTATAAGATAGTTGTGTAAACCACCTATATATTTCAGCAAAGTCTCTTGGCTATGCAAATCAATTCCAAGTAACAAAGCCCTTCGTCTAAACTCTTGGATGTAATCTTGAACACTTTTTCCCTTAAGTTGTCTAAATCTTTTCCAATTCATGATAGCCTTTTGTAAATGAGATAATGGATAAAATTGCTACTTAATTGCGGAAATAAATTTAGCCCATGATAAAGTGATCTTACCATGTTTTTTAATTTCATCCTTGGTCTTGGCTTCCCACCATACCAATGCTACTCCCTCCATTCTCAAATAGGTTAACTGAATCTTGGTGTCGTCATCATGAAGGTTTTGTATCCTCAAATAAACTTCCAACTATCTTATACAATTGTCAAGTTTCTCTGCATTGACCTCACCATTAAACATAGGCAGCTCAAATTTAACCTCAAGCTTTAAAAATGGACTTTACCAATGGTTTTTGACTTGTGAGATTGATTCACCGAAGTAGAGGGTGACGATGTAGAGGAAGAGGATGAAGATGGGGATGGTGAATCACCATTACCTCCATGTCCTTTATTTGATTTGTCATCACTTTTATTTCCTCCTAAAGAACCCTCTCCTTCTTTCTAGTGTCTAGACCCTTCTCCAACAAGCCTATCATTCCTTTCTTGGTAGAGTATCCTAACCATCTTTGTCATGACTAGGAAACCCTTTTGGAACACTTGTTCTTCTTCTTTGGGATCAATGTCTTTAGGAACTTCTCCTTCTCTTGAAGAAATTCTTGAGGCTTCTTCAATGGCTCTTGGAGGTGGCTCTCTAGCCCTTCTTGGTTGAGGATTACTTTGTGCACTAACCAAGTGTCCTTCACCTCTCTTGAGCTTAAGCCTAGTAAGCATAAAAACTTGCAAACAATAAACTATATCTTTGCACAAGAACAAATGCAGAGTAAAAATCTAGCTCCTAATGCTCAAATCCTAAGCTCTGATACCATCTGATCTAAAAATGTAACTATTTTAAAATGCTATGAAAAGTATCCATTTCCATTTAATTAAGTGTGAAAAGTATTCTCCATATCTTGCAGGTTAAACAAAGTGTTGTTGGTAATCGTTTCTCAGGTTATGTGTGAGAATTTGTTATTTAAATTTACTTTTTATTACATATCAGAAGAAATACTCAGCAAGAAAAATTCACCATAGCATAACAAAGAAAATTGATGAGGCAGTTCACCCCTCCTGGGCTACATCTGCCGGTCCAAGGCTTCCCAATGGCATGTCCTTGCTCTATTAATTTTCTCAAAATGGTTACACAGTGAAATATATAACTAAACAGGAAGAAAAAGCTATGAATTTGACTTCAAAAGATAGAAATAAGCTAAAAATGGCTTTTGTTTCACCTCAAACAGTGAAGTACAACCCAATACAACTCCATCTCCCTAATGGCCTTGGTGGCTCTTTCCTCTTCCCTGAAGCAAAAATGGATGAAGAACACCTCTCTTCACTATGTAACCTGTCCCAAACACTCCAAAATGCTCAAGAAACAAAAAATTGACTAAAATTTCATCCAATTTGATTCAATATTGAGAAAGTTATGGCCTCTCAAAGAAAAATGCCCAATGTCACTTGAAAACCCCACCAAATGTGGGTGAACTCCATTTAAGCGCGCTAAATTTGGCACAGAGGCTGAATTTGGTGGAATGCACCCAAATAAGGCAGAACCACTAGCAATCATATTTAATGTTAGTTTGGGCATTCTCATGTGTTGTCCGCTCTATCCACCGGCTGTTCCACAAGCGTTAAATAGTGGCATTTATTGTACCGCTTGAAGTGCAACCAAATGCAAACGGATAAACCGTCGCCATCCCAACCGTAACTGGAAGGTCTGGAGCTCTGGTAATGGCGGTGGGTTCTATGGTGTATGGGGGTTGGCCCTTAGGGGCTAGCCCCCTTTGCCGCCCAACGAAATCTGTATTAACACTTAAATATATGTTGTCGCTCATCATTGTTAAGAACCATCAGACAACCCGACGGTAAGCTGTGGGCGCGCTAGACCAGAGGTCATGGGTTGGATTCCACAGACCTCCAAATAATTTTTAATGACTACTCCCGGGCCATGTGGCAGCCTCTCGGCCTGCCATGTGGTGACCTGCTATTGGTCCACATAAACAAAGTCAAACTGCCTCTAATCCAAAGTTGCCACTTGTCGAATTCCCATTCTCTCCTGTGGAATATGCTGAGGAATATTCCTTGGAATATTATTTTTCTTAATTTTCAAATTCATAAAAGTCAACTTTGGTCAACTGAAAATGGAGTTTACTAGAGATTTAAAACCTTCATAACTTTCACATATGACGTCAGATTTAAGTCCCGTTCACGGTGCCAGAATCGCAACGACGAGACCTTTCCGGTAGTTTAGACTGCAACCATTTCTTAGCATTTCCATTTTTGAGCATTGTTTTCACTTGGACATGATCTCCTGATCACACCTCCCCAATGGGAAGATTTTGGACCCCAAAATCTCTTTGAATTATAGAAATTGAAGATAAGGGGACTAATTCTCCACTCTTCCAACCTTGAACCACTAAAATCTTCCTGACTTCATCAAATTGAGCTTCTCATAAAAAGATAAATTCTTCCTTGAATCTACTGACCGACTGTTTCCAACCTTGACTGTGTCATGATGAAATTTTTTGAAATTTGCAAAACAAAAACTATAATTTGCAGAATTCATATTGTTCCTACAATGGTATACCTTCAAAGGAAATTGGAAATAAGATTCTCCTTGCCAATTGTCCTTATGGCGAATTTTTCCGAATAAGCCATGTACTTGTGTCGATTCCCGACCAAGTTTTCTTGCCATACCAATCTGCCAATCTAAAACTAGCATTGATCCATGCTGAAATTTGTGTCCTCTTTGCTTACATTATTTTCCCTTTCTTGAATTCTTGCACCACTTTGCACTGACACTTTCTTCTCTACACTGATCGACACCAAAGACATCTTGTGCAACATCTTGTCATCTTCTTCCAAAGACGACCTGCTTTTAGAATGAAACATATCATCATTTACATCAGAAATAACATGAAAAGTATTTTGTACAAAATATTTTTTCTTAATCATCAACAAAGTCAGATTTTGACTTGCATTGACAAGCCTTTTCAATTTCCCTGCATTCACTAAAGAAGATTATAGCTTCTTCCGATGTGCTCTCACAATGAACTCCTTACCATCCTTGAATAAGTGATACTTGTTCTCATGGTGATGGAAGATTGCTTTCATGTCATATAAGTATGGACTACTCAACACCACACATGTAATGTCAAGCGGTACCACATCTAATTCAACCAAGTCAACATAATGAGTTGTTATGGTGAAGCACAACATGCACTTCCTTGAAACTTGTAAATTAACATCCTTGCAAATCTAACCAAGTGGATATGGCTTAGGATGTGGAATGGTTTCAAGTTTTAGATTCTTGACTAAGTCTTCTGAGATGAGGTTTTCTTGGGACCCACTATCAAATAGTGTGTCTATCTTTGTGCGTTTGGAAATTATCCTCACATGAAATATCTCAATCCTTCTCTCTTCATTTGGAGCTTCTATGTAACAATTTAGAGTGCTAGAACTAAGATTTGTTTCTTTTACAATCTCTTTCCACTTTATGTTTTTAGTACCATGGATATGCTTTTAGTTTCATCTCCTGATCCAGACCCTAAGTCTTGTACAGCTATTGCAACCATTTTTCCTTTTTCTTTGGCCTTATCTTTGGTTTTAAATTTTTCTGGCTTCAATTCCAGATGAAGTTTCTAGCAATGGTATTCATCATGGCTTGTTTTGGAACATTTTTTACAAAATAATTTTCCTTTTTTTTTCCTAGAGTTTGCATTTCTTTTTCTACCTTTGCCTTTAAATTACCTATCCTCATTCCCATCAAAATATTGTTTACCTCTAGCCTCTAAATGTGTGGCTTGAACGCGAACCTCATCTAGACTAGTAGGATTGAACATAAGGATAGTATGTATAAGATAGCTGTGTAAACCACCTATATATTTCAGCAAAGTCTCTTGGCTATGCAAATCAATTCCAAGTAATAAAGCCCTTTTTCTAAACTCTTGGGGGTAATCTTGAACACTTTGTCCCTTAAGTTGTCTAAAATTTTTCCAATTCATGATATCCTTTTGTAAATGAGCTAATGGATAAAATTGATACTTAATTGCGGAAATAAATTCAGCCCATGATAAAGTGATCTTACCATGTTTTTTAATTTCGTCCTTTGTCTTGGCTTCCCACCATACCAATGCTGCTCCCTCCATTCTCAAATAGGCTAACTGAATCTTCGTGTCATCTTCATGAAGGCTTTGTATCCTGAAATAAACTTCCAACTTTCTTATCCAATTGTCAAGTTTCTTTGCATTGACCTCACCATTAAACATAGGCAACACAAATTTAACATAAAGCCTTAAAAATGGACTTTTACCAGTGGTTGTTGACTTGTGAGATTGATTCACTGAAGTAGAGGATGACGATGTAGAGGAAGAGGATGAAGATGGGGATGGTGAATCACCATTACCTCCATGTCCTTTATTTGACTTTTCATCACTTTTATTTCCTCCTGAAGAACCCTCTCCTTCTTTCTGGTGTCTAGACCCTTCTCCAACAAGCCTATCATTCCTTTCTTGGTAGAGTATCCTAACCATCTTTGTCTTCCTAGGAAAGCCTTTCAGAACACCCGTTCTTCTTCTTTGGGATCAATGTCTTCAGGAACTTCTCCTTCTCTTGAAGACATTCTTGAGGCTTCTTCAATGGCTCTTGGAGGTGGCTCTCTGGCCCTTCTTGGTTGAGGATTACTTTGTGCACTAACCAAGTGTCCTTCACCTCTCTTGAGCTTAAGCCTAGTAAGCATAAAAACTTGCAAACAATCAAATATATCTTTGCACAAGAACAAATGCAGAGTAAAAATCTAGCTCCTAATGCTCAAATATTGAGCTCTGATACCATCTGATCTGAAAATTAAACTGTTTTTAAATGTTTTGCAAAGTATCCATTTCCATTTAATTAAATGTGCAAAGTATTCTCCATGTCTTGTAGGTTAAACAAAGTGTTTTTGGTAATTGTTTCTAAGGTTATGTGTGAGAATTTGTTATTTAAATTTATTGTTTAATACATATCAGAAGAAATACACATTAATAAAAAATCACCATAGCATAACACAACAAACTAATGAGGCAATTCACCCCTCCTAGGCTACATCTACTAGTCCAAGGCTCCTCAATGGCATGTCCTTGCTCTATTAATTTTCTCAAAATGGTTACGCAGTGAAATATATGGCTAAAAAGGAAGCACAAGCTATGAATTTGACTTCAGAAGACATAAATAAGCTCAAAATGGCTTTTGTTTCACCTCAAAGAGTGAATTACAACCCAATACAGCTCCATCTCCCTAATGGCCCTAGTGGCTCTTTCCTCTTCCCTGAAGAAAAAATGGCTAAAGAACACCTCTTTTTGCTCTGTAACCTATCCCAAACTCTCCATAATGCTTAAGAAACCCAAAATTGACTAAAGTTTCATCCAATTTGGTTCAATATTGAGAAAGTTATGGCCTCTCAAAGAAACATGCCCAATGTCACTTGAAAACCCCGCCAAATGTGGGTGAACTCCAGTTAAGCGTGCTAAAGTTGGCACAGAGGATGGATTTGGTGGAACGCACCCAAATAAGTTGGAACCAATAGCAGTCATATTAAATGTTGGGTTGGGTGTTCTCATGTGTTGTCCGCTTTATCTGCCGGCGGTTCCAAAAACGTTAAATAGTGGCATTTATTGTAATGCTTGAAGTGCGGCCACTTGCAAATGGATAAACCATCGCCATCCTAAACGTAGCTACAAGGTCTGGAGCTCCAGTCATGGTGGTAGGTTCTATGGTGTATGGGGGTTGGCCCTTAGCGGCTAGCCCCCTTTTCCTCCCAACGAAATTTTTTTTAACACTTAAATATATGTTGTCGCTCATCATTGTTAAGAACCATTGGATAGCCCAACGATAAGCTGTGGGCATGCTAGACCGGAGGTCACAGGTTCGATTCCCTGTTCCTCCAAATAATTTTGACTGACTGCTCCTGGGCCACATGGCAGCCTCCGAGCCTGCCACGTGGCGACCTGCTATTGGTCCATGTAAACAAAGTCAAACTGTCTCCAATCCAAAGTTTCCACTTGTCGAATTCTCATTCACTCTTATGGAATATTCCAAGGAATATTCCTTGGAATATTCTTTTTTTAATTTTTCAAATTCATATAAGTCAACTTTGGTCAACTAAAAAATGGAGTTTACTAGAGATTTAAAACCTTCATAACTTTCACATACGACATCGGATTTGAGTCTCGTTCATGGCGCTAGAATTGCAGTGATGAGACCTTTAGAGTAGTTTAGACTACAACCATTTCTGATCATTTCTATTTTTAAGCATTGTTTTCACTTGGACATGATCTCCTAATCACACCTCCCCAATGGGAAGCTTTTGACCCCAAAATCTCTCTAAATTATAGAAATTGAAGATAAGGATATTGATTCTCCACTCTTCCAACCTTGAACCACTGAAATCTTCTTGACTTCATCAATTTGAGCTTCTCATAAAAAGATAAATTCTTCCTTGAATCTGCTGACTGACTTTCGCTAACCTTGACTGTGTCATGATGCAATTTTTTGAAATTTGCAGAACAACAACTATAAGTTGCAGAAATCATATTGTTCCTACAATGGTATACCTTCAAAGGAAATTGGAAATAAGATTCTCCTTGCCAATTATCCTTATGGAAATTTTTTTCCGAATGAGCAATGTACTTGTGTCGATTCCCATGCAATTTTTCTCTCCATACCAATTTTCCATTCTGAAACCAGCATTGATCCATGCTAAAATTTGTGTCCTCTTTGCTTTCATGCTTTTCCATTTCTTGGATTCTTGCACCACTTTGCACCGACACTTTGTTCTTTGCACCAATCGACACCAATGACACCTTGTGCAACATCTTGTCATCTTCTTCCAAAGATGACATACTTTTAGACTGAAACATATCATCATTTACATCAGAAATAACATGAAAAGGATTATGTACAAAATATTTTTTCTTAATCATCAACAAAGTCAGATTTTGACTTGCATTGACAAGCCTTTTCAATTACCCTACATTCACTAAAGAAGATTCTAGCTTCTTCCGATGTGCTCTCACAACAAACTCCTTGCCATCCTTGAATAGGTGATACTTGTTCTCATGGCGATGGAAGATCGATTTCCTATAATATAAGTAAGGACTACCCAGCACCACACCTGTAATGTCAAGAGGTACCACATCTAATTCAACCAAGTCAACATAATGAGCTATTATGGCGAAGCGCAACATGCACTTCCTTGAAACTTGTAAATTAGCATCCTTGCAATTCCAACCAAGTGGATATGGCTTAGGATGTGGAATGGTTTCAAGTTTCAGCTTCTTGACTAAGTCTTCTGAGATGAGGTTTGCACCCTCTATCAAATAGTGTTTCTATCTTTGTGTGTTTGGAAATTATCCTCACATGAAACAGCTCAATCCTCCTCTCTTGATTTGGAGCTTCTATGTAACAATTTAAAGTGCTAGAACTGGGATTTGTTTCTTTTACGATCTCTTTCCCATTTATGTTCTTTAGTACCATGGCTATGCTTTTAGTTTCATCTCCTGATTCAAACCCTAAATCTTGTTCAGCAGTTGCAACCGTTTCAGAACAGTTTTTACAAAACAATTTTCCTTTTTCTTTCCAAGAGTTTGTATTTCTTTTTCTACCTTTTCCTTTAAACTCCCTATCCTCATCCCCATAAAAAGATTGTTTACCTCTAGCCTCTAAATGCGTGGCTTGAACACAAACCTCGTCTAGACTAGTAGGATTGAACATAAGGATAGTATGGATAAGATAGCTGTGTAAACCACCTATATATTTCAGCAAAGTCTCTTGGCTATGCAAATCAATTCCAAGTAATAAAGCCCTTAGTCTAAACTCTTAGGTGTAATCTTGAACACTTTGTCCCTTAAGTTTTCTAAAAAATTTCCAATTCATTATAGCCTTTTGTAAATGAGCTAATGGATAAAATTGATACTCAATTGCGGAAATAAATTCAGCCCATGATAAAGTGATCTTACCATGTTTTTTAATTTCATCCTTGGTCTTGGCTTCCCTCCATACCAATGCTGCTCCCTCCATTATCAAATAGGCTAACTGACTTGGTGTCGTCTTCATGAGGGTTTTGTATCCTCAAATAAACTTCCAACTATCTTATCCAATTGTCAAGTTTCTTTGCATTGACCTCACCGTTAAACATAGGCAACTCAAATTTAACATCAAGCTTTAAAAATGGACTTTTACCAGTGGTTTTTGACTTGTGAGATTGATTCACCGAAGTATAGGATGAAGATGTAGAGGAAGAGGATGAAGATGGTGATGGTGGATCACCATTACCTCCATGTCCTTTCTTTGAATTTTCATCAATTTTATTTCCTCCTGAAGAACCCTCTCCTCCTTTTTGGTGTCTAGACCCTTCTCCAACAAGCCTATCATTCCTTTCTTGGTAGAGTATCCTCACCATCTCTGTCATGTCTAGGAAAGCCTTTTCGAACACCCGTTATCCTTCTTTGGGATCAATGTCTTCAGGAACTTTTTCTTCTCTTGAAGACATGCTTGAGGCTTCTTCAATGGCTCTTGGATGTGGCTCTATGGCCCTTCTTTTTTGAGGATTACTTTGTACACTAACCAAGTGTCCTTCACCTCTCTTGAGTTTAAGCCTAGTAAGCATCAAAACTTGCAAATATTCAACTATATCTTTGCACAAGAACAAATGCAGAGTAAAACTCTAGCTCATAATGCTCAAATCCTGAGCTCTGATACCATCTGATCTAAAAATGAAACTATTTGTAAATGTTGTGCAAAGTATCCATTTCCATTTAATTAAGTGTGCAAAGTATTCTCCATGTCTTGCAGGTTAAACAAAGTGTTTTTGGTAATTGTTTATGAGGTTATGTCTGAGAATTTGTTATTTAAATTTACTGTTTAATACATATCAGTAGAAATACACAGCAAGAAAAATTCACCATAACATAACACAACAAACTGATGAGGCAGTCCACCCCTCTTGGGCTACATCTGCCAGTCCAAGGGTCCCCAATGGCATGTCCTTGCTCTATTAATTTTCTCAAAATGGTTTCACAGTGAAATATGCCTAAACAGGAAAACAAAAACTGTGAATTTGACTTCAAAAGACAGAAATAAGCTAAAAATGGCTTTTGTTTCACCTCAAACAGTGAAGTACAACCCAATACAACTCCATCTCCCTGATGGCCCTAGTGGCTCTCTCCTCTTCCCTGAAGTAAAAATGGCTGAAGAACACCTATTTTCACTCTGCAACCTATCCCAAACACTCCAAAATTCTCAAGAAACCCAAAATTGACTAAAATTTCATCGAATTTCGTTCAATATTAAGAAAGTTATGGCCTCTCAAAGAAAAATGCCCAATGTCACTAGAAAACCCCACCAAATGCGGGTGAACTCCAGTTAAGTGCTCTAAATTTGGCCCAGAGGCTAGATTTGGTGGAATGTGCCCAAATAAGGTGGAACGAATAGCAATCATATTAAATGTTAGGTTGGGAATTCTCATGTGTTGTTCACTCTATCTGCCGGTGGTTCCACAAATGTTAAATAGTGGCATTTATTGTAACACTTGAAGTGCGGCCACATGAAAATAGATAAACAGTTGCCATCCTAACCATAGCTGCAAGGTCTGGAGCTTCGGTCACGGTAGTGGATTCTATGGTGTATGGGGGCTGGCCCTTAGGGGCTAGCCGCCTTTTCCGCCCAACGAAATCTGTATTAACACTTAAATATATGTTGTCACCTATCATTATTAAGAACCATCAGACAGCCCAACGGTAAGCTGTGGGTGTGCTAGATCAGAGGTCGCGGGTTCAATTCCCTGGAACTCCAAATAATTTTGAATGACTGCTCCTGGGCGACATGGTGGCCTCTGGGCCTGCCATGTGGTGACCTGCTATTGGTCCATGTAAACAAATAAATCTACCTCCAATCCAAAGTTTCCACTTGTCGAATTCCTATTTGCTCTTGTGGAATATTTGAGGAATATTCCTAGAATATTCCTTGGAATATTCTTTTTTTTAATTTTTCAAATTCAGAAAAGTCAACTTTGGTCAACTAAAAAATGGAGTTTACTGGAGACTTCAAACCTTCATAACTTTCACATACGACGTTGGATTTGAGTCCCGTTCACCGCAACAAAATCGCAGCGATGAGACCTTTCCGGTAGTTTAGACTACAACTATTTATGAGCATTTCCATTATTGAGCATTTTTTTCACTTGGACATGATCTCCTGATCACGCCTCCCCAATGGGAAGCGTTTGGACCCCAAAATATCTTTGAATTATAGAAATTGAAGATGAGGAGACTGATTCTCTGCTCTTCCAACCTTGAACCATTGAAATATTCTTGACTTCATCAAATTGAGCTTCTCATAAAAAGATAAATTCTTCCTTGAATCTGCTGACCAAATTTTGCTAACCTTCACTATGTCATGATGCAAATTTTTGAAATTTTCAGAACAACAACTATAATTTCCAAAAATAATATTGTTCCTACAATGGTCTACCTTCAAAGGAAATTGGAAATAAGATTCACCTTGCCAACTATCCTTATGGAAATTTTTTTCCGAATGAGCCATGTACTTGTGTCGATTCCTGACCAAGTTTTCTTGCCATACCAATCTTCCATTCTGAAACCAGCATTGATCCATGCTGAAATTTGTGTCCTCTTTTCTTGCATACTTTTCCCTTTCTTGGATTCTTGCACCACTTTGCACGACACTTTGTTCTCTGCACCGATCGACACCAAAGACACCTTGTGCAACATATTGTCATCTTCTTCCAAAGACGACTTGCTTTCAGATTGAAACATATCATAATTTACATTAGCAATAACCTGAAAAGGATTTTGTACAAAATATTTTTGCTTAATCATCAACAAAGTCAGATTTTTACTTACATTGATAATCCTTTTCAATTGCCCTGCATTCACTAAAGAATATTCTAGCTTCTTCTGATGTGCTCTCACAATAAACTCCTTGCCATCCTTGAATAGGTGATACTTGTTCTCATGGCGATAGAATATTTCTTTCCTATCATATAAGTACAAACTACCCAACACCACACTTTTAATGTCAAGCGGTACCACATCTAATTCAACGAAGTCAACATAATGAGCTGTTATGGCGAAGCACAACATGCACTTCCTTGAAACTTATAAATTAGCATCCTTGCAAATCCAACCAAGTGGATATGACTTAGGATGTGGAATGGTTTCAAGTTTCAGCTTCTTGACTAAGTCTTCTGAGATGAGGTTTGCTTGAGACCCACTGTTAAATCATGTGTCTATCTTTTTGTGTTTGGAAATTATCCTCACATGAAACAACTCAATCCTCATCTCTTCATTTGGAACTTCTATGTGACAGTTTAAAGTGATAGAACTGGGATTTGTTTCTTTTACAATCTCTTTCCCCTTTATGTTATTTAGTACCATGGCTATGCTTTTAGTTTCATCTCTTGATTCAGACCCTAAGTCTTGTTCAGCTATTGCAACTGTTTTGCCTCTTTCTTTGGCCTTATCTTTGGTTCTAAATTTTTCTGGCTTCAATTCCGGATGAAGTTTCCAGAAATGGTCTTCATCATGGCTTGTTTTGGAACCGTTTTACAAAATAATTTTCCTTTTTATTTCCTAGAGTTTGCATTTCTTTTTCTACCTTTTCCTTTAAATTCCATATCCTCATTCCCATCAAAATATTGTTTACCTCTAGCCTCTAAATTTGTGGCTTGAACACAAACCTCGTCTAGACTAGTAGGATTGAACATAAGGATAGTATATATAAAATAGCTATGTAAACCACCTATATATTTCAGAAAAGTCTCTTGGCTATGTAAATCAACTCCAAGTAATAAATCTCTTCATCTAAACTCTTGGGTGTAATCTTGAATACTTCGTCCCTTAAGTTGTCTAAAACTTTGCCAATTCATGATAGCCTTTTGTAAATGAGCTAATGGATAAAATTGCTGCTTAATTGCGGAAATAAATTCAGATCGTGATAAAGTGATATTACCATTTTTTTTAATTTCATCCTTGGTCTTGGCTTCCCACCATACCAATGCTTCTCCCTCCATTCTCAAAGAGGCTAACTGAATCTTGGTGTCATCTTCATAAAGGTTTTGTATCCTCAAATAAACTTCCAATTGTGTTATCCAATTGTCAAGTTTCTCTGCATTGACCTCACCATTAAACATAGGCAACTAAAATTTAACAGCAAGTTGTAAAAATGGACTTTTACCAAGGGTTTTGACTTGTGAGATTGATTCTTCAAAGTAGAGGATGAGGATGTAGAGGAAGAGGATGAAGATGGGAATGGTGGATCACCACTACCTCCATGTAATTTCTTTGACTTGTCATCACTTTTATTTCCTCCTAAAGAACCCTCTCCTTCTTTATGGTGTATAGACCCTTCTCCAACAAGACTATCATTCCTTTCTTGGTAGAGTATCCTCACCATCTATGTCATGTCTAGGAAAGCCTTTTGGAACACGTGTTCTTCTTCTTTGGGACCAATGTGTTCGGGAACTTTTCCTTCTCTTGAAAACATGCTTGAGGCTTCTTCAATGGCTCTTAGAGGTGGCTTTCTGGCCCTTCTTGGTTGAGGATTACTTTGTGCACTAACCAAGTGTCCTTCACCTCTCTTGAGTTTAAGCCTAGTAAGCATCAAAACTTGCAAAAAATCAACTATATCTTTGAACAAGAACAAATGAAAAGTAAAACTATAGCTCCTAATGCTCAAATATTGAGCTATGATACCTCTGATCTAAAAATGAAACTATTTGTAAATGTTGTGCAAATTATCCATTTCCATTTAATTAAGTGCGCAAAGTATTCTCCATGTCTTGTAGATTAAACAAAGTGTTTTTGGTAATTGTTTCTAAGGTTATGTGTGAGAATTTGTTATTTAAATTTACTGTTTAATACATATCAGTATAAATACACAGCAAGAAAAATTCACGATGGCATAACACAACAAAATGATGAGGCAGTCCACCCCTTCTGGGCTACATTTGTTGGTCCAAGGCTCCCCAATGGCATGTCCTTGCTCTATTAGTTTTCTCAAAATGGTTACAAAATGAAATATATGCCTAAAATGGAAAAAAAAGATGTGAATTTGAATTTAGAAGACAAAAATAAGCTAAAAATGGCTTTTGTTTCAACTCAAACAGTGAAGTACAACCCAATACAACTCCATCTCCCTGATGGCCCTAGTGGCTCTTTCCTCTTCCCTGAAGAAAAAATGGCTGAAGAACACCTATGTTCAATATTTAACCTGTCCCAAACACTCCAGAATGCTCAAGAAACCCAAAATTGACTAAACTTTCATCCACTTTGGTTCAATATTGAGAAAGTTATGGCCTCTCAAAGAAACCTCCCCAATGTCACTTGAAACCCCACCAAATGTGGGAGAACTGTAGTTAAGCATGCTCAATTTGGCATAGAGGCCAATTTGGTGGAACACGCCCAAATAAGGTGGAACCACTAGTCATCATATTAAATGTTAGGTTGGGCATTCACATGTGTTTTCTGCTCTATCCGTCGGCGGTTCCGCAAACGTTAAATAGTGGAATTTATTGTAAGGCTTGAAGTGCGGTCACATGCAAACGGAAAACCGCCACCATCCTAATCGTAGCTGCCAGGTCTGAAGCTCTGGACACGGCGGTGGGTTCTATGGTTTATGGGGGCTGGCCCCCTTTGCTGCCTAGCGAAATCTGTATTAACACTTAAATATATGTTGTTGCCAATCATTGTTAAGAACCATCAGATAGCCCAATGGTAAGTTTTGGGCGCGCTAGACCGGAGGTCATGGGTTCAATTCCCTGGACCTCCAAATAATTTTGAATGACCGCTCCTAGGCCACATGGCGGCCTCCAGGCCTACCACGTGGTGACCTACTATTGGTCCATGTAAACAAAGTCAAACTACCTCCAATCCAAATTTGCCACTTGTCGAATTCCCATTCACTCCTATGGAATATTTTGAGGAATATTCCTGGAATATTGCTTGGAATATTGTTTTTTTAATTTTTCAAGTTCAAAAAAGTCAACTTTGGTCAACTAAAAAATGGAGTTTACTAGAGACTTAAAACCTTCATAACTTTCACATACGACGTCGGATTTGACTCCCGTTCACGGTTCCAGAATCGCAGCAATGAGACATTTGCAGTCATTCAGACTATAACCATTTATGAGCATTTCCATTTTTGAGCATTTTTTTCACTTGGACATGATCTCCTGATCACCAAACCATCTTGGAACACTCACTTGAAGGAACACAAAGGTATCAAAGGTTACATAACAATACATCCTGGAGGTGAAAATTTGGAACTTTCTTACCCTCCAAGAGTGTCTTGTATGTGTGGCTGAATTTTGGATCGATTTTGTAGAGAAGCGGTCAGTCAGAAGTCTCGTGCCCACAAGTTTTGAGCACGTTGGTTAGAGCCACAATCGGTGGTCGACAGAGGTAGTCTGCAACATTATTGGTGCTACCCTTCTTGTACTTCATCTTCAAATGAAAATTTTGTAGGTATATGGACCACTACTGATGACGATCGTTTTTCAACTTCCCTTGTGTCTGTACGAACTGCAGAGGTCAGTGGTCTGTGTGGATGACCATTTCCTTCCCAAAAATGTAATGCTTCCATTGTTGGAAATCTTTCACAATGGAATACATCTCTTTGTCAGAAGTGGGATACTTTCGAACTGTGTCGAAAAGTGTCTCACTGTGATATGCCACTGGATGCCCCTGTTGAGTAAGAATTTACCCAAAGCATAGTCAGAGGCATCCGTCTCGATCTCAAATGGTTGTTGCAAGTCTGGTAATGTGAGAATTGGTGTAGAGAAAAGGAGATATTTCAACTCTACGAACGCCTTATGTTGAGATTCATACCAAAATATTTTTTCTTTCGCTCCTCCCTTGGTGACTTGACTCAAGGGCAAAGAGAGATGAGAGAATCCCAACACAAACCTATGGTATAAATTGGCAAGACCCAGAAAGATGCAGAGCTCTGTTAGAGTGGTTAGGGCTGGCCAATCCCGAATAACTTGGATATTGGTTGGATCCACATGCACCTCCCACTCATAAATAGTGTATCTCAAATATTGAACCTGGGTCATTACAAAAGTGCACTTCTCCAAATTGGCATACAACTTGTGTTGACATAGTGTTTGGAGGACCCCTCGAATCTGGTGGAGGTGTTATTCACAAGTTTGGCCGAAGATCAGGATGTAATCCAAGTACACCACCACAAATGAGTTGGTGAATGGCCACAAGATGTTTTCCATCATTCTCATGAAGGTTGCAGGAGAATTCATCAACCTGAAAGGAATGACCAGCCATTTGAAAAGGCCCTCCTTAGATTTGAAGGAAATCTTGATGTTGTATGGAAGGTGACACTACTGTCTAATGCAGAGATCTCGTCCTTGGTGAAGCCACCCAATGGTGTATGGATGGGGGTGTGTTTTGGTCAGAAATCCCACCTGCTTCACGACCTAGTCTGAAATGAGGTTCTTTTGGCTCCCCCTATCGAAAACTAACTGCGGTGGGGAACCATTTACCCACATTTGGGAATGGAAAAGGCACTCCCCCGATATAAAAGGACTATATTAGTTTTTCTGTGCTAAGTGTCTTTTCAGTTTATAAACATGTGCATAATTAATTCATTAGTTTGCATAAGGATTGAGGTGTTTGTCCATGAATTGTAGATGATTTTTAGTGAATTAGAAGCATAAAAAAACTTAAATAACACTGAATAGCAGCGTAAAATAGATAAATAAATCAGCACATGAAATTTACACAGCAAGCATGATGAAGCAGTTCACCCCTCCTGGGCTACATCTGCTGGTCCAACTCCCAATGGCATGTCCATCTTTCATTATGCTCAAAATTCTGCTATCACATGTAGTTACAATGTTCTAATGGCTATTTTCTCTACACCAATGGCTCCATAATGCTCCAATTAGTCAAAAATGATTCTTCATTCACTTAGAATGGGAGAAAATTGAGTCTCCTACTCCTTTGCCAAGTTTCACCTAGAAAAGCTCCACTCAATGTGGAGAACTCCACTTAACTGGAGATAAATAGCAAGTTTCGCCATTTTTTAGGCACACCCCTAAACTACCACTGATATGACCGCAAAATTTAACTTGACAGTTGGGGTGGCCACATGCCAACCCCAAACTCGCGGTCATTGTGGTGGTTAGGGGAATCATCGACATAAACTATGGTTGGATTGCGTTGAAACTCCGGTAAGCACCGTGGCTTAAGTCTTATCCACACAAAATAGACGGTAGAATTTTAATGATGTCATGTGACCATACCATGCAGAATGCTGACGGGTTGTTTTAATGGTGTAGTGTTGGAGTTAACGTCACCTTGTGACAATGTTTATGGGAACCGCTGGCGGGTTGGGACTGTCGTTGGTTCCCAGCCCCCCATACATTGTTTCACTACATGTTAACATAAATACCACTCCTATACATGTTAATTCATAAACGTAGCTCGGATGGTGAAGCCTGTGCATGCCCGGTGGGAGGTCTGAGGGTCGATTCCTGCAGCCTCCAAAAATATTTTATCGTGCAGTTGTAGGGACATGTGGCGGCCTCAGGGCTAGCCACGTGTCACCCTGTGATTGGCTCCTCCAAAACCCCGTACAACCAATAGAATTTCAACACTTGTCAACCTGTGATTAGTCCAGTGGAAAGGAATATTTTGACGAATATTCATTTTTTCTGATTGTACCACCATCTTGTTGACTGTGCATCCCAGACAAACTTGGTCAAACTCTTGCAAATTTACCTGTTTGGCATTTTGATCAAAACGCGATATCTCCCTCATATGACATCGATTTTTCAAACCGTTCATGGTGCCAGAATCAGGAAGATGAGATCTATGCAATAATACTAGTTTCAATCCAATCCTATAACATTTACTTTTGAAAACAAAAATTGAACTCATGATAATTCCTCCCCATTGGGAAGCTTTTGGACCCCAAAAGACTTGATTACCTATTAAGTAGATGAGGGTACATCTCCCTCACCTTTCCATCCTCCATCCATTTTTCCTTTCTTGGTTTAATGCCTTTGAGCCCAACTCGAAGGTAGTCAACACTTCCCCTGTTTGATGCTCTTGTCCTCCTGTCAAGAATTTTATCTTCTTTGAGCTCATCTAGAAATTCTAATGAGAAATATTTAATCGAAGGTAGTTGAACATCACTTCCTTTATCATCGATCAAAGGTGGCTCATACAAGTGTAATTTTTCAACATTAACAACTGAATACATTTTCATGTAAGAAGGCAAGTCAAGTTGGAATGCATTATACCAACTTGTTTTATGATCTTAAAAGGACCAAAGTGAATGGGTTTGAGCTTTTTACCTTCCACTTGCATCCTATATTTTCTAATGTGCAATCATACCTCATCTCCCTCTTGAAACTTGTGATCAACCCGATGTTTTTCATGCCTCTCTTTGTATTTTCTTTGAATTTTCTCAAGCTATTCTTGAACTTGTTGATGTATAATCTAAATTTTCTCAATGAAATTTCGAGTCTTATCAATTTCACTATGGACATCAATTGCAACATCCTTTCCAAAGATGAAGTCTAATGGTGATTTTGCAAAATACCCAAAGCATACCTAAAAAGGTGAGGTTTGTGTAGAAGAGTGCTTTGCTCGGTTGTAAGCATGCTAAATGTAATGCAGTTGTTCATCCCACAACTTAGGATGTTTGCTACAATATCCTCTCAATAGATGCACAACAGTTCTGTTCACCACCTCGGTTTGTCCATATGTTTGTGGATGAAAAGCGGTACTATTTTTCAACTTTGTGTCCATCATTCTCCATAGATTTGACCAAAAATTCCCAATGAATCTGGAATCCCTGTCACTAACAATAGAAGTGGGAAATCCAAAATGAACCCAAACATGTTGAAAATAAAGTTCAGCAGTTTGTTCAACAATAATGGTTTTCTTACATGGCATAATTATACACATTTTACTGAATATATCCATAACTACATAAATATAAACATGTTGCTTTCTTGACATAGGTAGACCTCCAAAAAAATCCATGGAGAAACTCTCCCATGGCCTTGATAGTACCGGTAGTGGCGTGTACAACCCAAGCTTCCTATTACTAGGCTTACTTGTAATCATGCGCGACTTACTATCTATCATGTGAGGCCATTAACAATACCTCTATAGATGCGGCCACTATTTTACTTACCCCAAAGTGTCCAAAAATAAGAGATGAATGAGATTCTCTCATGACACTTAGCCTCTCTTGTTGTGGAATATATAGCTTGCCCAAATGAAACAGAAAATCATTATGCATGTGATAATATTTTTCTTCAACTTGATTCCCTTCACTCAAACTAGCATACACATCTTGAAAATCAATGTCGTGCATATTGTTCTATGTAACTCTCATGTACAATAGAATCATTTTTGAGTAAAGTAGAAGCCCACTTAATCTGGCTTAAGCGCGCTTAACCACTAGAGGAGTTCTAGGATGCGTGACCACCCGGGAAGTCCTGGTTACCAGGTGAAATCCCCAGAAGTGATGATTGATGCTATGTGATTCATTTCACTAGTTTCAATTTCACTTCTTCACCCCTGTGAGCATCACCTGATGCAATGAGTGGTAAGTGGACTATTCAAAAATGATGAGAAATCAGTCAGTTACGACTACCTCTCATGGAAATGGTCATAGTTGAATGACTTTATTAATGTAGTTTAATCCCAAAAAATGATGTCTAATATAATGCACTGCGGAAACCCCTCAATACTTGAATATAAAAGAGTAAAGTGAGATCTACCTTAATGGTTCATGAGGCACAATACTTTCTAAGGTTTTGTAAATGGGGTAGCAAGCTAAGGGGGTTTGATTATGGGGAAAACTCCACAGTTAAGCATGCTTGAGCCAAAGGATTCTTGGGATGGGTGACCACCCGAGAAGTCCTGGTTACCAGGTGAAAGCCCTGAAAGTGATGATTGATGTTATGTGATTCATTTCACTAGTTTCAATCTCACTTCTTCACCCCTGTGATCGTCACCTGATGCAATGAGTGCTAAGTGGACTATTAAAAAATGATGGGAAATCAGTCATTTATGACTACCTCTCATGGAAATGGTCATATCTGAATAAATTTCTTAACACAGTTGAATCTCAAAAAATGATATCTAATATAATGCAATGCAGAAACCCCTCAATACTTGAATAAAAAAGAGTAAAAGGAGCTCTACCTGAATGGTTCATGAGGCACGATACTTGCTAAGGTTTTGCAAATGGGGTAGCAAGCTGAGTGGGCATGATTGTGGGGGAAAATCCACAGTTAAGCCCACTTGAGCCAGAGGAGTTCTGGGATGGGTGCCCACCTGGGAAGTCATGTTTACTGGGTGAAAGCCTCGAAAGTGATGATTGATGCTATGTGATTCATTTCACTAGTTTCAATCTCACTTCTTCACCCCTGTGAGCATTACCCGATGCAATGAGTGCTAAGTGGACTATTCAAAAATCATTAGAAATCATTCAGTTATGACTATCTCTCATGGAAATAGTCATAGTTGAATGACTTTATTAACATAGTTGAATCCCAATAAATGTTACCTAATATAATGCACTATGGAAACCCCTCAATAATTGAATACAAAAGAGTAAAGGGAGCTCTACTGGAATGTTTCATGAGGCACAATACTTGTGAAGGTTTTGCGAATGGGGTAGCAAGCTAAGTGGGCTTGATTGTGGGGAAAACTCCACAGTTTAGCGCACTTGAGCCAGAGGAGTTCTGGGATGGGTAACCACCCGGGAAGTCCTAGTTATCGGGTGAAAGCCTCGGAAGTGATGATTGATGCTATGTGATTCATTTCACTAGTTTCAATCTCACTTCTTCACCCTTGTGAGTATCACACAATGCAATGAGTGCTAAGTGGATTATTCAAAAATGATGAGAAATCAATCAGTTACGACTACCTCTCATGGAAATGGTCATAGTTGAATGACTTTCTTAATGCAATTGAATCCCAAAAAATGATATCTAATATAATGCATTGCGGAAACCCCTCAATACTTGAATAGAAAAGAGTAAAGGGAGCTCTAACTGAATGGTTCATGAGGCATAATACTTGCTAAGGTTTTGCAAATGGGGTAGAAATCTAAGTGGGCTTGATTGTGGGGAAAACTCCACAGTTATGCGTGCTTGAGCCAGAGGAGTTCTAGGATGGGTGACCACCCGGGAAGTCCTAGTTATCGGGTGAAAGCCCCATAAATGATGATTGATGCTATGTGATTCATTTCACTAGTTTCAATCTCATTTCTTCATCGCTGTGAGCATCACCCAATGCAATGAGTGCTAAGTGGACTATTCAAAAATCATGATAAATCAATCATTTATGACTATCTCTCATAGAAATGGTCATAGTTGAATGACTTTCTTAACGTATTTGAATCCCAAGAAATGATATCTAATATAATGCACTGCGGAAACCCCTCAATACTTGAATGATATTCTCTTGTTTTTGTGAAAATTAAAATTTCATATAAGGAGACAATAACAAATTCATCAAGGAATGGTCGAAAAACACTATCCATAACTCACATGAAAGTTGCTGGTGCATTACACAAACCAAAAGGCATAACTAGCCACTCAAAGAGTCCTTGTTTGATTTTGAATGCAATTTTCCATATATCAATTTCTGCAATTATTACTTGATGATATCCACTCCGTAAATCTAACTTAGTGAAAAAAAATTCTTCTTTCAACTGATCAAGAAAATCATCTATTCGTGGGAGTAGGTAACGTTTTTTTACCGTAATCTTGTTCAAAGCTCAAAAATCTACGCACATGCGCCAAGTCCTATCTTTCTTTGGAATCAAGCCTATGGGTGAACCACATGGCAAGGTTCTTGGCCTTATTATTCCTTTATCCAACATCTCTTGATTTGCCTCTTTATTTTAGCATTCTCCATTATCGACATGACATACATACCGATGTTTGGAAGAGGACAATCTTGCTGCAATTGAATCTCATGATGAATCTCTCTTTTTGGAGGCAATCCTATTGGCTCCTGAAACATCTCATGATGTGCATTAAATACATCATATAAATATGATTTCAAATTAGGATCACATACCTCAAATGATTCATGATTAATATTAGCTTTAGGCTTAATCATGAGAATAAATAAATTGTTACTTGAATTTACCAGCCTCTTTACCTGTCCAACATTTACCATAGATATGCTTGTCTTCTTGAGATGTGCTCTAACAATGAACTCCTTTCCATCTTTGAATAAATGATACTTTTTCTCATGGCGATAGAAGATTTCTTTCTTTTCATACAAGTAAGGACTCCCTAATACAATAGCAGTTATGTCAAGTAGAACCACATCTAATTCAACTGTGTCAACAAACCTCAATATACATTTCTTTGAAACCTATAAATTTTCATCCTTACAAATCAAAACTAATGGATATGGTTTTGGATTCGGTGTGGTCTCAAGGTTAAGTTTATTTACCAAATATTTAGAGATTAAGTTTTCTTGTAACCCACTTTCAAACAATGTGTCAATCTTGGTATGCTTGGATATGACCCTCACATGAAACAATTCTATTCTTTCTTCTTCATTTGGAGTGTTTATGTGACAATTTGATGTATTAGTATTGGGTTTAGTTTCAATTTATTTTCCCTTCATGTTCTTCAATCCCATGGCTGTAATCTTAGATTGATCACCTGGATCAGATCCTAAATGATGTTGAGTTGTAGCAGCAGTTTTCCATTTCCCTTTGTTATTTGTTTTCTTTGGCCTCAATTCAAGATGTAATTTCCAACAATGATTTTCATCATGGCCTTCTTTTGAACAATGTTTACAAACCAAGTTTTCTCCCTCTTTCTTAACATATGCATTCTTTTTGTTTTTACCTTTTGAGGTCTTTTCCTTGGCTTTTCCCTTAAAAGGTTTCTTTCTACCCTCTTCAGAAATGTTCTTCCCTCTAGCTTCTAGATGTGTGGCCTGAAAAAAAACTTCATCTAGACTGGTGGGGTTAAACATGAGAATAGTATGTTTTAGGTAGCTATGTAAGCCTCCTATGTACTTTAACAAAGTCTCTTGGCTTTGCAAATCTATCCTTGATAAGAGAGCTCTTCTCCTAAATTCTTGGGTGTATTCTTGCACATTTTGTCCCTTTAATTGCCTAAAGTTATACCAGTTCATGATGGCTTTCTGCATATGAGCTAATGGATAAAACTGTTGTTTAATAGCAGTAATTAAATCTGACCATGATAGAATAATCTTACCATGTTTCTTGATTTCCTCCTTTGTCTTGGATTCCCACCAAACAAGTGTTGCACTTCCATTCTCGATGAAGCTAATTTAATTTTGGTATCATCATCTTAAAGGTTCTAGATTCTCAAATAGACCTCCAATTTCCTAATCCAATTATCTAGTTTTTCTGCATTTACTTCACCATTAAACATTGGCAATTCAAACTTAACATCAAGTTTTTAAAAAAGGAATTTTACGAGTGTTCTTTTACTTGTGTGGCTGATGTACTGAAGAAGAAGTAGAGGATGATGATGATGGGGGTGAGGATTATGGCTCTCCATTGCCTCCATTTCCTCCATTTACCTTCTTTGTCTTATATTCATCATGGTGATCTCCTAAAGATCCTTGTACTTCCTTATGAAGTTTAGATCCTTCTCCTTCCAGTCTCTCATTCATTTCTTGATAAATGATTCTAATCATCTCAGTCATGTGAAGAAATTCTTTCCTGAACGCTCTTTCTTCCTCCTTGGGATCAATTTCTTCTTGGATTTCTCCTTCCTCTTGAGGCATGATTAATGGAGGCTTCTGCTTATTTAGGAGGTGAACTAGGTGGTGGAGATTGTGGCAATATTTCTCTCCTTTGCTTTGGCTCCTTTTGAGACCCTTCTGCTTCCACCAATTCTCCTTCTCCTCTTTTGAGCGTGAGCCTTGTAAGCATCTAAAACTTCCAAATAGTTAAACAATTATTTGCACAAAACAACACCAGAGAAAAAAACCTATCTCTGGTACCAACCTGATATGAAATGACTGTATTAGTTTCGATGTGCTAAGTGTCTTTTCAGTTTATAAACATGTGCATAATCAACTCATTAGTTTTCATAAGGATTGAGGTGTTTGTCCAGGAGTTGTAGCTGATTTTTAGTGAATTAGAAGCATAAAAAAAGCTTAAATAATACTGAACAATAGTGTAAAATAGAGAAATAAATCACCACATGAAATTTACAAAACAGACGTAATGAAGCCATTCACCCCTCTTGGGCTACATCTGTTGGTCCACCTCCTAATGGCATGTCCATCTTTCATTATGCTCAAAATTTTGCTATTACATGTAGTTACCATGACTTAATGGTTGTTTTCTCTGCACCAATGGATCCAGAATGCTCCAATTAGTAAAAAATTACTCTTCATTCACTCAGAATGGGCCAACATTGAGTCTCCTACTCTTTTGCCTAGTTTCACCTAGAAAAGCTCCACTAAAAGTGGAGAACTCCACTTAACTGGAGATAAAATAGCAAGTTCTGTCATTTTTTAGGTGCACCCATAAACTACCACTGAGATGACTACAACATTTAACTTGACAGTTGGGATGGCCACATGCCAACCCCAAACCCGTTGTCATTGTGGTGGTTAGAGGAACCGTCGACATAAACTGTGGTTACATTGCGTTGAAACTCCGGTAAGCATTGTGGGTTAAGTCTTATCCGCACAAAATAGATGATATCATTTTAATGATGTTATGTGACCATACCACATGGAACGCTGACGGGTTTTTTTAACCATGCAGTGTTGGAGTTAACTTCACCATGTGACAATGTTTATGGGAATCGCTAGCGAGTTGGGACCGTCGACGGTTCCCAACCCCCCATACATTGTTTATGTTAGGTCCCTATATTACTAGTATAGTCCCTTATTGTTGTTAGTTTAACCCCCTTATTGTTATTATTGTACCCTTGTAACCCCCATTTTTTTATTATTGTGCCCTTAAATTATTATTGTTAGGTCGGCTAGGATTACATTGTGGCCCACTAGGATTACATTATGGCCCCATGGACTCCAATATATAGAAAGGAGGTTTTGTAAATTGTATCATCGAAGAATTGTTCATTTATGTAATGTATTGGAGGTTTCCCCCTCGAAGTGGCTTATTTCTAAGGCGTTGATATCTTTTTCTTCTATTTTGGAGCTGGTTACACAACATTTGGTATCAAAGCTTGGGATTCTAGGGTTTCGCTGCTCCAAACAGGTCATCGTGGAATTTTCGCTATAACTTTTTTTCTACAAAGTTTCAGAAGCTGAAATTGTTAGGGTGCGAAGCTGAAATCCTTAGGAAGATTGTCTAAACATTTCAGAATTTGGTTCACAATATTTTTGGAGATATCATCTGTGGAAGTTAGGTCTTTTTTCAAGCTCCTAAACAGGTCATCGTGGAATTTTCGCTATAAATTTTTTTCTACGAAGGTTAAGAATCTGAAATTCATATGGTGCGAAGCTGAAATCCTAAGGAAATTCTTAAAAAAATTTCAGAGCTTGGTTCGCAATATGTTTGGAGATATGATCTGTGGAAGGTAGTGCTTTTTCAGGCTCCTGAATTTCATCTCAAAGAGGTGATCGTGGGAAAATTTCAATAACTCTCTCTCTGGGCAGTGGATATGAGTGCCGTAAAAATTGGTCACAATTACATGGACTTTAGTTTATTGGCTATCAATTTCAGAGACAAAGGACGAAACAGTGACACGTGGCAAGTCCTACAAGGTTGCTCTACTGAACTAGTCTAGAATTAGGTCATTGTGGGAGATTGGACCCAACTTTGTCTTGGGGAATCCAAATTAGATCAGACCTATGGCATTTGAAAGAAGCTTCAGAGGGCTACTACAGGGCTGAATTTAAGATATTGAATATTTTCAATTATAGAGATAATTCAATTTCAATATCGAGCTCCTCAAAGCAAGTAAAAGGTGTGTATTTTTTTTTCCGAATTGCATAAGTCTTGTTTGAAGAATCAAGTTGAATTGATTCCAAGGGCATATTGTAGAATAGGTATCAATATTGGATTCTAAAATGGCCCCTAAAAATAATTCAACACCCATTAAGCCTTCATAAGGCTCTACCATGACTCATGAAGATGAAGAATTGCAACATGATCTATCAAAATTACAACAGCAAGTGCAACAGATTTCACTTTTGCAAAGAGCAACAAAAAATGAAATGGAAGTTTTGAAGAAAGGCGTGGAAGTGAAGATGGACGGTTTGAAGAAAGGCATGGAAGCTAAGATGGATGGCGTGGAAGTGAAGATGGACGGTTTGAAGAAAGGCGTGGAAGCTAATATGGATGGCATGGAAGCTAAGATGGATGGCATGGAAGCTGGCATGGAAGCTAAGATGGATGATCTAAAATCAAACATCGAATATTTGACAAAGTTGATACAAGAAATGTTTCCTAATGGTGAAAAGATAGTAGAAGAACCTCATGATGAGAACAAAATAAATGTTAATCGTGATTTCATAAACTCTAATGTTGGCGGGAAGAACCACCATATTCCAAAATGGATATGAGGAAGTTTGATGGAAAGGATCCTGTAACATGGATACTACAGATGGAGCAATATTTTGATCTCCATAATGTGCAAAACACACAAAAGGTACGCATTGCAACTTTACATTTAGAACAAAATACATTTGTATGGTATCGATGGCTTTTTTCCCGTAAAAAAATTGTCACTTGGTCAATTTTTACGGAGGAAATGATAGCACATTATGAGGATACAAAGAGCAACACCTTCTTTAGCCAATTGATAAATCTCAAATAAAAGGGTTTAGTGGGGCAGCACATTGAGGACTTCCAAAAATTGAATATAAGGGTAACTGATATTCCAGAGGAACACAGGATTGATATCTTCATAGGCACTTTAAAGGATAACATCCAACATGAAGTTCGCGTTTTGGAACCTGATTCATTGGAGAAGGCATTCAGGTTGGCAAGAAAAGTTGAACGTAAAATTATGGCAACAAGGAAGCCTACCACTCAATTCTATAAAGAAGGAAGTGTTGCTACGCCTAGATTTCCACAACCTACAAGGTTGACACCACAACAATTGGAAGAAAAAAGAGCAAAAGGGCTTTGCTACTGTTGTGATAGCAAATACACTAAGGGTCATAAGTGTGCTGAGAAGAAATTATTTTACATAGATTGTGAAGAGGAAGAAGAAAATGAACAAGAAGAGGATATACACCAGGAACCAGCCCTAGAAGAGGAAGAAATGAATCCGACCATATCGTGTAATGCAATGGCAGGAATTACCACTCCTCAAACTCTCAAGATAGCAGGACAAATCAAGAAGAAAAAGGTAATAGTGTTGATTGATTCAGGTAGCACCCATAATTTTATTCATGTAAGGTAGCCAAGGAATTAAATTGTTTCCTATACCCAGCACCAGAATGTCAAGTGATGGTTGCAAATGGAGGAACTATAAATTGCTCTGGAAAATGCCATAATATCAAGCTCACCATGGGGGAATATGTATTGAATAGTCCAATTCTTTCCATTCCTATGGGAGGTGCTGATGTTGTACTAGGAGTACAATGGTTACAATCTTTGGGGACGGTAGCTTTTAATTTTCAAGAACTTTTCTTGAAATTTTTTTCAGAAGGAAAGGAAGTCGAATTACGGGGTAATGCGGGGAAGCCAGGAAGGATAATAAGCTCTAATGTCATGACAAAGCTTCTAAAGAAAGAACAGCGAGGCGTAATTGCACAATTATGCTCACTAGAAGTTCCAACATCAAAATCATCTATTTCTGCACATCTCCAACAAGTCTTGGACAATCATTCCAAGGTGTTTGAAACTCCCAAAGGACTCCCACCTATTCGTGATCATGATCATGCTATTCATTTGATTCCAGGAAGTGTTCCTCCAAACATCAGGCCTTATAGATATCCTTACTTCCAAAAGAGTGAAATTGAACGTATGATTGCAGAAATGTTAGAGGCGGGTATAATTCAACCCAGTCAAAGTTCTTTCTCTGCTCCTGTAGTGTTGGTACACAAGAAGGATGGATCATGGCGAATGTGTCCAGATTATAGGGAGCTCAATAAGCTCACCATTAAAGACAAATTTCCCATTCCTGTGATTGATGAATTATTGGATGAATTACATGGAGAAATTTATTTCACCAAGTTGGATCTTCGTTCAGGATATCATCAAATTAGAATGAAGACTGAAGATATTCTAAAAACAACATTTCGAACTCATGAGGGTCATTATGAATTTTTGGTCATGCCTTTTGGCCTTACCAATACACCTTCTACATTTCAAGGGTTGATGAATTCCATTTTCAAACCCTTCTGTAGAAAATTTGTGCTAGTATTGTTTGATGATATACTAATCTACAGCAGGTCTTGGAAGGATCATGTTGAACATGTTGACAGGGTGCTCAAACTATTGCAGGAGAAACAATTATATGCAAAAACATCCAAATGTTTCTTTGGAGTACAAGAGGTGGAATATCTCGGTCATATTGTATCTCACAAGGGTGTTAAAGTAGACCCTAACAAAATTAAAGCCATTAAGAAATGGAAAGCCCCCACAAACATAAAGCAGTTGCGAGGATTTCTCGGGTTAACAGGGTATTATCGCAAGTTTGTTAAGAATTATGGGAGAATAGCAGCACCTCTAACAACATTATTGAAGAAAGATGCATTTTCATGGACTCCTGAAGCAACTAAGGCCTTCGAACATCTTAAAGAGGCAATGTGCCTAGCACCGGTCTTAGCTACGCCAGACTTCACAAAAACCTTTATTGTGGAATGTGATGCCTCAGGAAATGGAATTGGTGCAGTTTTAATGTAGAAAGGAAGACCCATTGCTTTTGAAAGTCGTCCAATCAAAGGAAATTATTTACAGAAACCTATTTATGAGAAGGAAATGTTAGCAATACTGCATGCACTAAAGAAATGGCGAACTTACCTAATGGGAAGACATTTCAAGGTAAAAACTGATCATGATAGTCTTAAACACTTTTTGGAACAAAGACTATCTTCAGAAGAGCAGCAAAAATGGGTCACAAATATTTTGGGTTATGACTTTGAAATAATCTACAAAAAAGGAAAGCTTAATGTTGTTGCAGATGCACTCTCAAGAAAGAATGAAGAGGTGGAAGCATTGTTTTGTGCCATTTCTATTATCCAACCAGATTGGATAACCGAAGCAAGAGATGAATGGAAGAAGGAAAAAGATGTATGGACACTCATTCAAAAGTTGCAGCAAGATCCTAGTACATCCGATACATTTAGTTGGAAAAATGATTCCTTATGGTACAAAGATCGCTTATATCTTTGTAATAATTCCCAACTAAAACAAAAGATTCTTCTGGAATTGCACACTTCTCCTTTAGGAGGACACTCAGGATTTTTAAAAACTTACCACAGGGTGAAGAAAGAATTTTTTTGGGATGGCCTTAAATCTGATATTCAAAAGTTTGTGGCGGAATGTTTGTTTTGCCAGCAGAATAAAGTGGAAACAATTAAGACCCCAGGACTTCTACAACCTTTATCCATTCCAAGTCAACGTTGGGAGGAGATTTCAATGGATTTTATCACAGGTTTACCAAAGTCCGAAGGCAAGAATGTCATCATGGTGGTAGTTGATAGACTTACCAAGTATGCACACTTTTTTGCATTATCTCATCCATTTAAAGAAAGTAAAGTTGATACTACATTTGTGGACAGAATTCAAAAGCTACATGGAAGCCCAAGGGTTATTGTGAGCGATAGAGATCCCATTTTTACGGGAAATTTTTGGACGGAGTTATTTTCTTGTTTGGGTACTCAATTAGCTCATAGCTCATCTTATCATCCTCAATCTGATGGACAAACAGAGATAGTAAATAAATGTTTGGAAGGATATCTTCGTTGTTTTGTATCTGATAAACAAACACAATGGGTCAAGTGGTTACCTCTCGCTGAATGGTGGTATAACACTTCCTTCCATACTGCAGTGAAAATGACCCCATTTATGGCACTTTATGGATATCATCCACCATCGATCACATCATCTTTAAGGGAAAATTCGAAGGTTCAAGCAGTGGAAGATCACATCGAGAATCAGCAAGAAGTTCTCCAACTCTTAAAGGATAACCTGAATTTGGCACAAAATCGAATGAAACAACAGGCAGATCAACATCGCAGCGAGAGAAGTTTCGATGTAGGAGATTGGGTATTTTTACGGCTACAACCATACAAACAAATGTCCCTCAAGCAAGCTAAGAAGGATAATAAATTATCGCAAAAGTACTATGGTCCTTACAAGGTGTTGCAAAAGATTGGTACTATGGCATAAAAATTGGAGCTTCCTGCTTCTTCACGAGTACATCCAGTTTTCCATGTTTCATGCTTAAAGAAGGTTATAGGTGAAAATCTTCCAGTTCAAACAATATTTCCAGAACTTGATGAGGAAGGAAAAATCATATTGAAACCTGAAGCGGTCACGGAAATAAGAACTCAACAGCTATGGAATCGATCAATTTCAGAGTATCTCATCAAGTGGAAGAACTTACCCACTGAAGATTCTACATGGGAGGATGAGAATTTTATACAGAAGCACCCAGAGCTACTCAAGCATTGAGGACAACACTTTTTTGAAGGAGAGGTACATGTTAGGTCCCTATATCACTAGTATAGTCCCTTATTGTTGTTAGTGTAACCCCCTTATTGTTATTATTGTACCCTTGTAACCCCCATTTTGCTATTATTGTGCCCTTAAATTATTATTTTTAGGTCGGCTAGGATTACATTGTGGCCCACTAGGATTACATTATGGCCCCATGGACTCCTATATATAGAAAGGAGGTTTTGTAAATTGTATCATCCAATAATTGTTCATTTATGTAAAGTATTGGAGGTTGCCCCCTCGAAGTGGCTTATTTCTAAGGCGTTAATATCTTTTTCTTCTATTTTTGGAGCTGGTTACACAACAGTTTCAGTACACATTAACATAAATATGACTCCTATACATGTTAAGTCATAAACGTAGCTCAGATGGTGAAGCCTAGGCATGCTCGACGGGATGTCTGGGGGTTGATTCCTATGGCCTCCAACAAAATTTTATCATGCAGTTATAGGGACACATGGTGGCCTCATGGCTGGCCATGTGTCACCCTATGATTGGCTCCTCCAAAACCCCGTACAACCAATAGAATTTCAACACTTGTCAACCTATGATTAGTCTGTTGGAAAGGAATATTCCAAGGAATATTTCTTTTTTCTAACTATACCTCCACCTTGCTGACTGTGCATCCTAGTGAAACTTGGTCAAACTATCGCAAATTTACCTATTTGGAATTTTGATCAGAACACGATATCTCCCTCATACAACATCAATTTTTCGAACAGTTCATGGCACCCAAATTAGGAAGATGTGATCTATGTAACAATCCTAGATTCAACCCAATCCTGTAGCTTTTAATTTTGAGAAAAATTTATGAACTCCTGATCACCCCCTCCTCTGGATCTTCTAGTTCCTCCTTCTGTATCTTCATGGCAGAAATGGTGGCGTTGGACTCTGCATCGATAATATGTTGCCCTTTTTCATTCCACTTGTTGGGTACTGATTCAGATTCATAGCATGCATCTGATTTAGAAGCCTTCATCTCAGCCACTAGTGACTGCTTGGCCCGAAACTCACTTCTGTTGTGAGTGGATCTCTTATGGAACTCACACCATTTTCCCATGTCCTTCTTTGGCTTCATGACGATGTTCTTTTCTTACTGCTATAGTGGGTTGTCCTGGGTCACCATGCCTTGGAATTTTTCTTTGTTCTGTGGTTTGGGGGCACCTTTCCTTTGCTTCTAATACGTAGATCCAAAGTCTCGCTTCTTCTGTATTAATTTATGCTCAATATTTGCAGTGTTGGGTATGTGTTATATTCTTTCCACGACTAATAATGCCGGGGGGGGGTAAGAGGGGGGGCGATAGCCCGCCCTTTGCACTGGGCACAACGGGGGGGTCACAGGGGGGGTGGTAGCCCCCCTTGTCGGTGTCCGGGGTAGTGCCCCAGCGAAAATTTTTTGGTCCTTAATTTCCGGTGGGCGGTCTGCGCCCATGGTTTTGTGCATGGTTTTGCACATGGTTTTGGGGTACGATGGTTTTCGGCCCCTGGTATTTTTATAGATCTGGTCAAGGGAACTATGGTTATGTTCTAATCCATGTTTAATGGATTAGGGTTTATGTATGCTTCGGCATGTATATATATGTGTTGTAAAAATAAAAGGAATATAATGAAATATCAAGCTGGTTGTCCCGATTTGGGATCCAGGGGAAAATCTCTATGTTTATCTGTTTTATGTTTTATGCTCTCGCTATTGTTTATTTTCTGTTATAAGATTCATGTGTAGATAATTTATGTTCAGGTTGAAAACCTACATTTGGTATCAGAGCTATTTTTGCTTCAAGGGGACGCCTTTGCTACTGAGGGTTTTTTTCTCCGGCCTGAGGTAGACCATGTTCAGTGGGAGATCTGCGGGATCGATTCTTGCGGTGAAAGAAGTATGCTGTTTTCGTTATAGATAGAGATTGAGAAATTTAATGGTCGAGTTTTGAGTTGTGGAAGCTCAAGATGGAGTGGGATCACCGTGGATGAAGATCGTTGGGATCGCGGTAGATCCAGTATCATGGCACCAACCAACGTCGACAAAGACCGAAGGAAGAAACTCAGATTGAAGGCCAAGAGCGTGTTATGGTTGTGTGCTTCCCATTCATTATTTTCAATGTATCCTGTAAGTTGCGATAGCGACCGTGGGGAAAACTTGGGACCTTGTACCAACTGGAAGTCTCCGGTAGAACAAGTTGTTCCCACGGAAAAATTTGTGAGCAACCAAGATGAATAGATGGAGACCGGTGACGTTACATCCACGCCTTCATAGCTGTGTGGTAGCTCACCTATCATCTCGTTGATAATAAAATCTCCGTACAACATATGCATGTTTATTTCACTACCAGATTTGCTAAGGGCCCTCTAACCATTTTAATAGCAACACAACTACCTTGAATTTTGATGACATTGTCTCAGCCTTGCTGTCGGAGGAAATGAGACGGAGAAATATGGAGGGTCAGAATGGAGATGCCTTATCCGTACGAGGAAGGTCCCAGAACAGAAACAAGAATAAGGTTTCGAGTGGGAGATCTAAATCTAGAGGGAGATCTAAATCTCCTGGAAAGTTTGTAAAGGTGTGCTGGAAATGCGGAAAGGAAGGGCACTAAAAGGGGGAGCAAGACCAGTTCTCTAGAAAGAAAGGAATTTGGATGATGTTCTTCGTAGGCAAACCACCTATGATGTGTATGCATTGGCCTTTCTTCAAATACAAAAGTATCAGCAGTCATGGTTGACCACCCAAAAAATCCTTTCAGCCTCACTCCTCAGACAGGCTCATAAGAGAAATACAGTGTGATGTCTTCCTAGGGGATGATAGGAAGGCCAGAATCGTCGGACGTGGAAAGGTCAAGCTGAAGCTGTAAGGTGGAAGGATTAGAACACTTCCTGGTTTTCTACATATTCCTTCATTGGCCAAAAATCTGATTTATGTAAGCAATATGGATGATGCAGGTGTAAAAACAGTGTTCGAGAAAAATGCCTGCAAGATGGTTCGGGGAGCACTGGTATTAATGTAGGGAGTTTAGAAAGGAACTCTATACAAGCTACAAGGTAGCACTGTTATTGATGGGTGTAATAGCTCTGTGGTTCTTGAAAGTGGAGCGGAAAGCCTAGCTATCTCTATAGAAAATACCATGCTATGGCATCAAAGGCTTGAAAATATTGGAGAGAAGGGCCTTCGGATACTGCATAGAAATGGTATGATAGAAGGTATGTCTAATTGCTCTCCGGATTTCTATTTCTGTGAACATTGTGTATATGGGAAGCAGAATCGGGTGAGTTTTCCTTCTGATGGTGTATATGGGAACCAAAATCGGGTGAGTTTTCCTTCTAGTGTTAAGAGGGCGAAATTCTGTGTACTATGTTTCATTCATAGATGACTTCTTAAGGAATACATGGATATATTTCTTGAGGAAGAAATTTGAATTCTTTGACAGATTTAAAGAATTTAAGGCTTTGGTGGAAAACTAGATAGAGAAGAAGATAAAAGCACCCAGGATAGATAATCATGGGGAGTTCTGCAAGAAGGAATTGGAAGAGTTCTGTAAGAAGTGTGGTATAGCTTGGTAGAAGACTACTCCATACATAACTTAGAAAAATGGAGTTGCAGAAAGAATGAATAGAAAACTAATGGAAAAGGCAAGAATCATGCTCAATGGTACTGGGTTAGGACAAGAATTATGGGCAGAGGCAGTGGAGACTGCATGCTATCTGGTTAACAAATCACCTTCATCAGTGTTGGAGGATAAGACTCCACATGAGGTATGGACTGGTAAGAAACCCTCTCTTTCACAACTAAGGGTATTTGGATGTGATGCATATGTACATGTTCCAAAGCAGAAAAGGACCAAGTTGGATAATAAATCTGAAAGGTGCATCTTTATTGGGTATAAGGATGGTTTAAAAGGTTACAAGCTTTGAAACCTGGAAACAAGGAAGGTTGTGTACAGCCAAGATGTGGTGTTTAGAGAGGTGAAAGATGTTGTTAAACATGAAATCATACCAAAGGAACCTGAGAACATAGAGTTTGAGCTAAAGGAGTATGAATCAAACTCTATAGCAGAAGAAGATTTAGAAGAGGAAGAGCCACAAACTCCAGCTATGAGAAGATCAGTTCAGGAAAGAAGGCAACTAGAAAGGTATATTCCATCTTCTTTCTGTTCAGGTTTTTCCTTAACTATAACTGATGATGATACCAGAACTATCAGGGAGGTAGTAGATTCAGAGGAAGGAAAACTATGGAAGGACGCCATGGTTGATGAAATGGCATCCTTGCAAAAAAATAAGGCATGGGATCTGGTGGAGTTGCCGGCTGGAAGGAATCCCATCGGGAGCAAATGGGTGTTTAAGAAGAAGACGAATGTAGAAGGCAAGGTGGAGAAATACAAAGCTCAGTTAATAGCAAAAGGTTATTCCCAGGTGCCGGGAATTGATTTTGGTGATATTTTTTCTCTTGTTTCCAAAGTTACTTCTATTAGACTACTTTTATCTGTTGTTGCTGCATTTGATTTTTAGATAGAATAGATGGATGTGAAGACAACATTTCTTCATAGGGATCTATAAGAGGAGATATACATGAAGCAACCTAAAGGATTTATGGCGAAGGGTAAGAAAGAACTGGTGTGTAGGTTGAAGAAGTCTCTATATGGGTGAAAACAGTCACCAAGGATGAGGTATCAAAAATTTGATTCCTATATACGGGGACTTGGCTTCACCAGAAGCAAGGAGGATCACTATGTTTATTTTAAATTAATTGGTGACCGTGTTATTTATTTTCTCTTGTATGTGGATGATATGTTGTTGATTGGAAATGAGAAAGAAATTATCCAATATTTGAAGACCCAACTGTTCTCTAAATTCGACATGAAGGATCTTGGTGCTGCAAACTATATTTTGGGCATGGAAATTAAGAGAGATCGGGCAAATATGAAGCTCTGGTTAAACCAAAGGAAGTATGTTGAGACTATATTGCAGAGGGTCAATATGTAGGATAGTAAACCGGTGAATGTTCCTATACCTGTAGGTGTAAAGTTGTCTGTTGAACAGTGTCCCAAGACACAAGAAGAAGGGGAGGATATGTCCCGTGTTCCATATGCAAGTGCAGTGGGTAGCTTGATGTATGCAATGGTCTATACTAGACCGACATTGCACATGCAGTGGGAGTATTGAGCAGGTTTATGTCAAACCCAGGGAAGGAGCATTGTACAACAGTGAAGCAGGTTTTCAGATATTTACGTGGCACTAGTGATTATGGCGTGTGCTACCAGGGAAAACTAGGATTGGAAAGAATGTTGGACATTCGTGGTTTTGTTGATGCAGACTCGGCTGGAGATCTGGACCAAAGAAAATCTACAAGTGGGTATGTTTTTAGCCTATTTGGAGGTGCAGTTAGTTGGATGAGTAAAATACAGTATGTAGTGGCTCTCTCAACTACAGAGGCAGAATACATGGCAACCACTCATGCAAGAAGGAAGCCATTTGGTTGTAGAGATTGTGTTCAAGTATGGGGTTGGTACAGAAAGATATAAGGATATACTGTGATAGCAAAAGTGCAATTTTATTGGCTAAGAACCCTGCTTATCATTCAAAGACAAAGCGCATTGATGTTCAATATCACTTTGTTAGAGATATGGTTGAGGCTAAAAGGGTGTTGCTGGTAAAGGTGGACACTTTGAAGAATGTTGCAGATGCATTGACAAATTATGTGAGCACTCAGAAGTTCTCTTGGTGTAGAGAAAAAATGGGTGTTGAAGAATTGGGCTAATGACTAAGCTCTCCTGTGGCCCCCTGCGGAAAGAAAACAACAATCGGGAGAATGTTGGGTATGTGTTATATTCTTTCCACAAATAATCAGGGGGGGCGGGGGGGGGGGTGATAGCCCCCCCTTTGTGCTGGGCGCAATGGGGGGGTCACAAGGGGGGCAGTAGCCCACCCTGTTAGGGTCCGGGGCAATGGCTCGGCAAAATTTTTTTGGTCCTTAATTTCCAGTGAGCGGTCCACGCCCATGGTTTTGTGCATGGTTTTGCACATGGTTTTGGGGTACGATGGTTTTCGGTCCCTGGTATTTTTGTAGATCCAGTCAAGGGAACTACGGTTATGTTCTAATCCAGGGTTAATGGATTAGGGTTTCTGTATGCTTCGGAATGTATATATATGTGTTGTAACACTAAAAGGAATATAATGAAATATCAAGCTGGTCATCCCAATTTTGGATCTAGGGGAAAATCTCTGTGTTTATCTGTTTTATGTTTTATGTTCTCGCTGTTGTTTATTTTTTGTTATAAGATTCGTGTGTAGATAATTTCTGTTCAGGGTTAAAACCTATCGGCAGCATACCGGTATGTTGTACCAAGCAAGGAGATGTCGAGAAAATCCATTTTCTCGTGAATGTATCTATGTAGACAACTGTGATACGTCAAGACCAAATGTTTCTCTAAATATTTGGTACCCAACTTTGTGCGCAAGGTATGGAACAGATGCGTCAGCTTATGCACATCTTGATCTCGTTACTACCACATCCTAGTCCATTGTATGTACTTGTCCTCATAGCTCCCCACGGGATCATATTGTTCCATGATGGCATCTCGGAATGAATCCCCGAGAAAAGAGAGGGTTCCCTCCCATCCTTTTGATCACAATAGAATTCTCACTTGTCCTCGACATGGGGGGTGACTTTGAGGAGAGTAAAAGTAATATTTTTCCAGTTAGAAAAGTCATGAACCAAGAAATATCCTTCTAATATATACAACCATATATCTATGACGTTTGCATCTATTTGGCCCTCAAATATGGGAATGTCAAAGTTTACTTATACCTTAAAAGTTGTGGTGCCTCTAGAATGGATACCAGATATAGATGCGTTGTAGGTGGGAAATCATTGAAGGATCTTGGAAAATTTATCCATCATCATGTTCCTTTGTTTCTCGAGGGCATCCTTGAGAAATATTTTGATAGGATATCCTCCTCCCTCATCTTTATTTTCTTCCCCCATGGGTGACCTTTAGGGTTTGTGAGGTTGATCTTGCAAAGGTTCAACTAGATCGAGCCCTAACTCCAGATACCCTGACCTCGTTGGGGACATGCAAATAAGGATCAAGCAAGATAAGACAACTCTCATACCAATGATCCATAATTATGCAGGAATGTAATAAAATTCATAAATACATATAAATGCAGATATGTAGCAGAAATAACACTTCATTTAATTAAAATCAAATAACTGAAATATACTTATAGATAGAATGGAAATAAACTATCTAAGGCGCTAGTAGTTTATCTATGAGAAGATATGTGGTGGCTACAGGCCCCTAAAATGTGTTACAATGAGGTTCAAGGGCCTTTTAATTATTAAACAACATAGGAAAACCATAAACAACCAAAACCCTAACCCAATGAGATGAAACGCCAAGATTTTGTGGGCCTTGTTGGGGTTAGTTGGGAAGCCAACTTACCAATGTCATAACTTGGTCATATTATCTCCGTTTGGTGTGTAGAATATATCATCCGAAATATCTCTCTGAGTAATACAGGTTTTGTTGAAATTTGCAACAAGAAATAGTGAAATTAGCATCCAGAAACAAAATATAAAAAATGGCACCTAGAAATGGTTACCATGTGAGGCTTTTGATTTAATTATCCTTACTTAAATTAAAAGTAAATTGTAATCTTATCTCATAACAACTTGTAATAGTTAACTAAGTGTGATAGACTTAGTCAGCTCAAGAATTTCTAGTTAAGGGTCAAAGGATAGGCATGTAGAGTGATTCTATTATTTAGAGGGTCCAATTGCAGTTGTAGCACTAATGTGGTATGAGTGGGATCAGTTAACTCACATTAATTGAGTTAAAATCAGATTACCTAGTTCTAACTAATTGATAAGCTAGTGGAATATGAAGTGAATTAAAATATATTTAATTCATAGGTAGTGATCTACCAAGTAACTGATGATTCACTGTTAATAGCTGCATGCATGTCAATTCTGATGACAACCCAGTTGAGACAAAGGTTAAAGGAAACTAATTTATCAGTTGTATTTTTAGTGAACTACCTAGGTGCAGTTATAAAGTTAGAGGAAGGCTCCATAGGGATTGTGCAATCAAGGAAGGCTAATTATCCTATTTAATAGGGATTAATTAGCTAGGGATTGCGTGAGAAAGGTTGAGCTAAGGAGGTGCTGAGAATTGGCTAAGTGTTGGTCAATTGTTCCTAAGAATCGCTAGACAGCTTTGAGGAGGATTATATTGAGACAGTCAAGATAGTGCAGGATTTTATTGGTGTGAGAAAGGATTGTATTATTTCACGATTATCTGACGATATAAAATATATGATAGAGGGGTTTTGAGAAGGTGCTTTCCCCAAGAACATATTTTTTTGTGTGAATAATAATTTCATTTCTCTTACTTGCATGTGATTGAGCAATCATTTTTTATATTCCGAAAATATTGTAGAAGCATTCAGTATCTTGCTTTAGTACATAGCATGATCTGATTGAGTCCATTGATATAATTTATACATGGTATTATAACTGTGTTAGATATTTTCTACATGGTATTAGATTAGGATGAGAGGGAACGGAGAGGGTTCCCTCTCATCCTTTTGGTCACAATAGGTTTCTCACCAGTCCTTGACATGGGAGGTAACTTTGAGGAGAGTAAAAGTAATATTTTCCCAGTTAGAAAAGTCATGAACCAAGAAATATCCTTTTGATATATTCAACCATATATCTATGACGTCTGCATCTATTTGGCCCTGAAATATGGGAATGTCAAGGTTCACATGTACCTTAAAAGGAGTGGCACCTACAGAGTGGCTACTAGATACATATACATTGTCAGTGGGAAACCATTGAAGGATCTCAGAAAATTTATCCATCATCATGTTCCTTTGTTTCTCGAGGGCATCCTTGAGAAATATTTTGATAGGATATCCTCCTCCCTCGTCTTTATTTTCTTCCCCCATGGGCAACCTTTAGGGTTTGTGAGGTTGATCTTGCAAAGGTTTCAACCAGATCGAGCCCTAACTCTTGATACCCTAACCTCGTTGGGGACATGTAAATAAGGATCGAGAAAGAGAAGAAAACTCTGATACCAGTGATCCAAAATTATGTAGGAATACAATAAAATATAGAAATACATATAAATGTATATATGTAGTAGAAATAACACTTCATTTAATTAAAATCAAATAACTTAAATATGCTTACAGATAGAATGGAAATAAACTAGCTAAGGTGCTGGTAGTTTATCTATGAGAAGATATGTGGTGGCTACAGGCCTCTAAAATGTGTTACAATGAGGTTCAAGGGTATTTTAATTATTAAAAAACATAGGAAAGCCATAAAAAACCAAAACCCTAACCCAATGAGATGAAACACCAAGATTTTGTGGGCCCTATTGGGGTTAGTTGGGAAGACAACTTACCAAGGTCATAACTTGGTCATATTATCTGTGTTTGGTGTGTACAATATATCATCAGAAATATCTCTCTGAGTACTACAGGTTTTGTTGAAATTTGCAACAAGAAACAGTGAAATTGGCATCCAGAAAAAAAATATAGAAAATGGCACCTAGAGATGGTTACCATGTGAGGCTTTTGATTTAATTATCCTTAATTAAATTAAAAATAAATTGTAATCTTATCTCATAACAACTTGTAATAGTTAACTAAGTGTGATATACTTAGTTAGCTCAATAATTTCGAGTTAAGGGTCAAAGGATAGGCATGTAGAGTGATTATATTATTTAGAGGGTTCAGATGCAGTTGTAACACTAGTGTGGTATGAGTGGGATCAGTTAACTCCCATTAATTGAGTTAAAATCAGCTTAACTAGTTCTAACTAATTGATAGGCTAGTGGAAGATCAAGTGAATTAAAATATATTTAATTCATAGGTACTAATATACTAAGTAACTGATGATTCACTATTAACAGCTTCATGCATGTCAATTCTGATGACAACCTAGTTGAGACAAAGGTTAGCAGCAAGTAAACTAGCAGTTGTATTTTTAGCGAACTACCGAGGTGCATTTATAAAGTTAGAGGAAGGCTCCATAGGTATTACACAGTCAAGGAAGGCTAATTATCCTATTTAATAGGGATTAATTAGTTATGGATTGTGTGAGTAAGTTTGAGCTAAGGAGGGGCTGAGAATTGGATAAGTGTTGGTCAATTTTTCCTAATTATAATTGCTAGACAGTTTTGAGTAGGATCAGAGTGAGACAGTCAGGATAGTGCAAGATTTTATCGGTGTGAGAAAGGATTGTATTGTTTCATGATTCTTTGATGATTTAAAATATATGATGGGGTTTTGAGAAGGTGCTTTCCCCAAGAACATATTTTGTTGTGTGATTGATAATTTCCTTTCTCTTACTTGCATGTGATTGAGCAATCGGATTGAGTCCATTGATATAATTTCTACATGGTATTATAACCGTGTTAGAGATTTTCTACATGGTATCAGAGCAGGAATTTTTTGGGCACCGAGTTTGCATAGAATATCTGAAGAATATTAATACTAACTAAAGAAGTTGCTAAGGTTTATTATTAAAATAATGAAGAAATAAATGGAACAATAAATAAATAACATTAGGAAATAAACTCAAAGACAATGCAAAAATAACCCTAGTGAGAGGGAGGGATCACATAGAGAGAGAAGAAATCCATCTCTTACTTAATTTCCAACCATCATCCCTGTTTAGATTCCTAGTATGCCTCTCAATATCAATAGCCTCTCTAAGCTTCCTATGGTGGAAGTGATCAACCTTAGAAACGACTCTGGAGTCCTCAATACAAACATAGTGACAAGATTTTTTCAGCATGTTCATCTAGAGATGATGTGTGGAAATGATTGTGCCTAATGTTTGTAGCATGCTCATGGATTCTCTGTTTAATGGACCAACCCATTTCTCCAATATAGGTAATACAATAGGAACAAGGAACCAAGTAAACCCCTTTCATGTCCTTAGGGTTGACTGGGTCTTTAACATATCCAAGAGAATTTCTAATGGTACAAAGAGGATTGAAAAAATAGGAGACATTATTATTTCTAAGGAAATGGGAAATCATGTCCATGGTCCCTTGGATAAACGGGAGATGAACCATGGAGATAGGATCCACACGAGCAATTTTTCCTCTTAACCCTTTATAGGATTTTTGAAAGGCCTTAAGGCCTTGAGTTCTACTATACCCATTATTTTCAAAGACATCAATAATATGGGATTTTTGCCACTCCAGGTGGCTATCATCAAATATTCTCAAAGAATGGGTAGCAAGAGTGCTAAGAACACCAAATTTATGGGAAGGAAAATTATGAGAACAAGCATGAAGATACTGTTCCATGTGAGTTTTCTTGCGAAACAATTGGTGAGAAATGGAACCATCATCCATTCTAGAGAGGGAGATGTCAAGGAAGGTGTTAGCACAAGGAGCCACTCCTTGACTGCATAAGGAGTAACCCTTACACATCATAGTTCATTTCAAATTTTAAAGGGGTTGTTTGAGTGATGGGATGGCTTTCTCAAATATTTCGAAATGATTTTTTATGTTCTTTAAGACTTTCATGCATTTGGAAAGCTGTGGAAAGTATAAATTGTGTGATTTAATTGGTATTATAGGGAGTAGAGTGTACAAATGGAGAAGATGGATAGATGGTACCTATTCCAGGAAATATTCTTATCCTAAATAATTCACACATCTATGATGATGGCTCTTTACATAAAATTTGTTTATGAAAAGTTAACAACATTCAGAAAATTAATTTCTTGTATAAAGTATTCCACAAATCATTTATGAATTATTCACTCACATGTTCTATAACACACATATAATTTGCAAAAAACTGAAAGCATATAATTTACTGTTAAATCCTTTAACAATTTCTCACTCACACCTTACTAGTTGCTACAATTCATATTTTAGAAGAAATTAACAAATAAAAGAGACACTCAACACATTAGATGTTCCTTGAGTCAAAAAATCCTCCAGCATGAAGCACAAAGGTTTTTTATTATATTTAGTCTTCAAGTAGACCAACATACAACCTGTAAATGGTATTTACAAGTGGTATATATAGCAAGAGAGGCACCAATTCCATCTCTTCTAAAAATAAGGAAACAATAATTATAACATTACATAGGTGTCAAAAGACATTATAGCCTTATCCCATCGAAATCTAACAGAAATGACAGATGGAGAAGAAAGAAGAGAATAAATCCGGGTTGGAATGTTGAGTGTGCTATCATGCTGCCCCTTTTTCTGTTGATTTATCTTCTTGTGTCTTGGGTATTTAATAACCATGTATCTTCATTTAATAAGACCCCCAACAACCTCATAACCACCTCCCACCATCACTTGTATTATCCATTTGGTTATGGGTGCTTATCCATCCTTAACTGGCTCGGAAAAATTTGCTGACATGTGTCGAAATTCAGTTAAAACAAGTGCTATCGAAAATTCTAGTAAAAACTTGTAACTGCATAAAATGTGGAATGCTACCAGAAATTCTAGTAGCGCCCTATTTATTTTTTAAAAATACAAAGAAAATGTTGAGAATTATGTGCATACTTATTGTTTTGGGGAAAATCACCCTAGAGGTTTGTTGGGCTTAAACCTCTACAGATCAGGGGCATGCTACTTAAGAAGGACTCACACAACCATACATGTTCATGAAAAACTAAATAGAGTAGAACGAGGAAGTTACCCGTAGGTCCTACAGTTGAAGCAGATCCCGCGGGGTCCAAACCCCCAGCAACCCTTCTCCCTTCTTAACCTGAAAGACAAGAAGAGACAAGCATGAAGAACTGGTTGTACAGCATATATCTACTCTAAATGTTAGTGAAATCCATATAAAACATCAGATAAACTATAATGAATGCTTAAATAACAATATTCTCATATATGTAAGCAGACACTAACACGTATATTTCGGGAACAAGATGGTACTTCTGTATTATAAATAGAATGTACAGAAATAACGAGTGGAGAGATCACCTGAATTCTTCCACGATCTTCGAGCAGACCGTTGTCCGGATCCGTCCCACCCTTGCGTCGCTAAGATTCCTTCCGAACTGGTGCATACGAGATGACATATAAAGGAATGAGCATCTCCAAGAAACAAAGGTTTCTCGAAATGAACTGGGAAATGCAGGAGGCACGGGAATTCAGACTTGGATAGGGAATACCAACAGAGTATAATATCAATAATTCTCTCTCTCCCTTAGGCCATACACATGAGGGGATTTTATACTCCCTCCAAGTAGTTTCAACAGTTGGAAACAGTTGGCCATGTGCTGGGGTGGTTGAACTACCAGAGTAACCATCAACCCAGCCCGAAAATAGGGAATTTTTATATATTTTTTAATGATTTTAATGACATATGCGGAAAAGTGCAGTTGGACTCGCGTATACACACGGAAAAGTCTGGGCATAACCGCGTATGGGGATTTTTACACTGTTTTTTAGTGAATTTGTCCAAGTCTGTAGGAATGGGTGCCCAAAGCCATAAAAGCAATCATGAATCATATGAAGGTCAGAAATGATGCTATAACACCTATATTCCATGACACCTAAGCTGTTGCTAAAAATTGTAACTGATAAACAAACAAGGTACTTGAATCAAAAACCATTTTTACCTTCTCTTTATGTGTGATGCAACTTCAACCAGATTATCCATGTCTATTTTGCTGCCAGCTGATGATTTGGATATGGTTTCTCTTGTAGTTTCTTCCTCAATAGGGGCCTTTTCCTCCTTAGAACCATTTTGTGTTTCTCTTCTATTTGAGGGCTCTGAGTGCTGCTCTAAATATTTATCTGTCTTTGAACCTTCAGGTTTACCTTCAATATCAATAACCTTTTTCATTAGGTTTGGATTATGTAGAGCCTTGGACTTAAGCCTAAACTTGTTTTTGTCTTTGGTATGCCTCTTTCTTGTACTACCAATAGGTTGGGCTTCTTCTTTCTTCTTCTCACTGCTGATGTCATATCCAACATCCTTATGGCGTTCTTCATATGTTTGTGTATGTTGATACTCTTTCTCCAAATTCTGTTTAATATGTGCTTCCGGAATTTCCAGTAGAACCTGCGTTTTTTATTTATCTGTTGTTGCGGACCTTCCTCTTCTAGATCTAGTGTAAAAAATTAGGAAAAGGAGGAACACGGGGCACTATTTTCATAGATTTGGGTTTTCTTGCTGAGGAAATATCTCCTTTTTCCAACATTCTTTAAGCGTTGATTACAGAAACCTTCTCTTTTTTGCCCTTGGCCTTCTTAGGAATGCTTTATTTTTTCCTTTCTCTTTGTTCTTCTTTTTGTAGGCTGAGGGCTTGGTTGTGAAACTGGAGGTGTAGGTGTAGGTTGGCCTTCCATGTAGAATACAAATTTATCCCAAGTCTGGTTTCTCTTACCCAACTCTTCTTTAACTATAACTTTGATCAAATCTTGATGGTACAAGCTATACTCAGAAACATCTATGTGATTCTGAACCCTTGTTGACATCTTTTTCGGGATTTTCAACAAGAAATATGGTAGATTTAATGTCTTCATCCCTGAAATATGAAAAAGAAACCTCATGTGATAGAGGAATACAATTGTATACATCCTTTCACAAGTGAGGTATATTTTGATAAGCTTAATAGCTTCTACCCAGTCATTCGTAAGGTAGCTACTTTGGATGCCTTTTTCCCAATTTGGATCTCTTTGAGCATCTTTGAGGAAGCTATTGTGATCACCTCCTATAATAACTTGTCCTTTGAACCACCTTTCTCCTTCTTGGGAAAGGTTAAAGGTTTCAACAACGGAGTCTTCAAAAACCTGCAAGGTAGGTCAATAAATTGTGGCTTCTTGTCCATTAAAAGATTTAGGAAACTCTTGATCTACTCCAGAGTGAGAGATCCCTAATCTGGTGCATAGAGAATACCACCCTGACTGCATATACAAAATTCTAACCCTCTAATTGGAATCAACTAAATATACACCGTGTGGGTCTATTTGACTTATCTTACCACCTATTTTAGTCATCTTTAGAAAAATAAATGATTTTGTCTCTTGCAACTGATAGGTGGAAGAGTTGGAGGAGTTTTACCTTGCAAGTGTTGCTTGTATTCACCTTGGAAATCTTGTCTAAAATCCATACTCCTTCTCAAACTATGACTCTCGGCAATTTGAATCCCAACAAATAAAACTTTGAATGACATTCTCCTACTTTTTTGGTGGTTTTAAAATTAAACTATGGTTCATCACCCCATGTAAATCAAGCTTCATAATTGAAAATATCCCCCACCGTGATGTGCACCATGTGATAATTCATCATCGCCTTCAGTTGGCTGCATTTTCTATATGGAGGCTCCAGATGTCTTAAGACAAGCGGATTTGTGACTAACAATCACCTTTGCTATATTTTCTGTTAATTGGTTAGAATTTCTGACAGCACTCTTGTGCAGCCATCCAAACGGTTATGTCATGGATTTTAATAACCATGATCTCCTTCATTAAGAAAAACATGTACCTAGACACATGGATAACTAACTTGGGGTTGACAGGTAGGATGGGTAAAAATTCAGTTCATTACTGTGGGTGACACATATGGCTCAACATATATTACGAATTGACTTAAACTAACTGACTGCAATACAACACCTGTCATAAGATTTAAAAATGATTTGAGGTGTATTTACACTATGACACATGGTTTAACCAAAGTGGATGCGCTTTTTCATTTTATTTTTTTAAAAACAGAGTATGCTTCCAGAAATTCTGGCAACATTGGAATAAAAATAAAAAATACAAAAACAAGAAAATAATAGACTATCTAAAAAGACTTAAACTGGTGCTTCCGGAAATTCCGATAATGACCAATCTTTGTTTAAAATTTTGGATTTTTTTGAAGTTTAATCCTAAAAATAAAACTATGGAATGGAATCATGACTTCGAAAATAACTATACTAATAGAAGAGAAGGCATTCTTCCACCTCCACTTTCATTGTGAACTTGATGGAATCTGACTAGGAAATCAGGTGGCACATAAACAGATCTAATTTCTCACGACCTGGGGCCATATGAAACAAGTATCATCCATAAACCTCTTCCACATTTCGAGGAAAAATTGAGCTGAGGCTAAGGCCTTAGTCTCAAGATCTTCCATAAATAATTTAACAACTATAGGGGAAAGACGGGAACCCATTGCAGCACTACAAGTTTTCTCATAAAAATCACCTTTGAAATTGAAGAAGGTTGAGGTGAGGTAGAGGCCAACTAATTTGGAAGTGTCCTGGTTTGAGATCCGATTTTTGACACCATTGGAACCTTGGATGGAGATTTTGGTAAATAAGGGCACAACGTCAAAAATTACTAACAACTCCCCAGGCTCCTACCTGATGTCCTTCCATTCTCTAATAAAGGAAGTCAAGTCCTTAACATAAGATTCAGTGCAACCGAAAAGGGGTTTACGCTTTTGGGAAAATAATTTAGAAAGAAGATAAGTAGGACCACCTATTGTGTTAAAAATAGGTCTTAATGGGGCCCCAGGTTGATGAATATTAGGAAGGCCATAAATCCTGGGGGTGAGGGGATCGCTCTCAGTAAGCTTTCTAGAAAAAGGATTAAGAGATAAATCCTCTTTCTCGAAATATTATTGAGAGAAATCCCCTCACCCCCTGGATTTATGGCATTCCTAAGATTCATAAACCTGCAGCCCCATTGAAGCCTATTGTTAACACAATAGGTGGGCATACTTATCTTTTTGCTAAATTTTTGGCCCAAAAGCTTAAACCCCTTATGGGTCACACCGATTCCTATGTCAAGGACTCAAACTCATTTATTATAGAATGGAAGGACATCTTAATTGGTATTAGAGTCCATATTTACCCAAAATCCCAAGACCATTGGGGTCATAAATCGGATCTCGGTTTAAGACGCCCATGCGAACTTCTTCAATTTCCAAGGTGAGTTCAATGAGCATACTTGCATTGTTTCACTAGTTTCCCCTCTTTCCCTTATAGTTTATAACTTATTTATGGAATATTTTGAGACTAAGACCTTAGCTTCAGCTCAATTTAGCCCTAAAAAGTGGAAGAGGTTTATGGATGATACTTGTGTCATATGGCCCAATGGTTGTGAGAAGTTATATATGTTTCTGTGAAACATGAATTCCCAGTCAAATTCAAGAAATTTCACGATGGAAGTGGAGGTGGACAAATTCTTGCCCTTCCTTGACATCCTCCTCTCTATAATGGATGATGGTTCCATTTATCACCAATTGTTTCGCAAGAAAAATCACATGGAACAGTATCTTCATGCTTGTTATCATCATTTTCCTTCCCAAAAAATTGGTGTTCTTAGCACTCTTGCTACCCATGCTTTGAGAATATTTGATGATAGCCACTTGGAGTGGGAAAAATCCCCATCTTCTTGATGTGTTTGAAAATAATGGGTATAGTAGAACTCAAGGCCTTTAGGCCTTTCAAAAATCCTGTAAACGGTTAAGAGGAAAAATTGCTCGTGTGGATCCTATCTCCAAGGTTCATCTCCTGATTATCCAAGGGAACACAAACATGATTTCCTATGTACTTAGAAATAATAATGTCTCCTCTTCGTTCAATCCTCTTTGTACCATTAGAAATTCTCATGGATTTTTTAAAGACTCGGTCGACCTTAAGGACATGAAAGGGATTTAACTGGTTCTTTTTTCATGCATTATTCCCTATATTGGAGAAACGAGCTCAGTTTTATCAATTAAACATAGAATCCATGAGCATGCTGCAAACATTAGGAACAATTGTTCCCACACATAACCTGTAGTTGAACATGCAGAAAAATCCTATCACCATGTTTGTATTGAGGACTCCAAAGTCATTGCTAAGGTTGATCACTTCCACCATAGGAAGCTTAAAGAGACTATTGATATTAAGACGCATGCTAGGAATCTCAACATGAATGATGGTTGGAAATTGAGTAAGAGCTAGATTTCAACTCTCTCTATGTGATTCCTCCCCCTCTTGCTTGGGTTCTTATTGCGTTAGGTATTTGAGTTTATTTCCTAATATTATTTATTTATTTTTATTGTTCCCTTCTATTTTGTTCCATCTATTTCTTCCTTATTTTAATAATAATCCCTAGCACCTTCTTTAGCTATTATTAATATGATTTAACCATCCTTAAACCTATATCTTTATTATTAATAAAATTTTCAAATGAACAAATAAACTCCTAACTTCTTTATAAATTTATAAGATTTTGATCCTATTATAAACCCTTTGAATTTATTCTTTCCATTAATTTGTATGTTTAATATAGATACTCCTATTAACTACTATTTTATAACTATTCTTAACCTTTATAAATAACAATTTTTAAGCCCTCTTAACCTTTTAGCATCAATATAATTAATTTATGAATTATTATAAGAAATAGATAATAATTTTTAATCCTTTATATATATATATATATATCTATATATATATATATATATATATATATATATATATATATATATATATTTAATAGAAACAATTATTTTATATTGCTTCAAAAGGCTCAAGGCATATTCTCGGGGCTATTACATCTAGAGACCTGAGGTCTAAGGGGTTTCCGATCAACCAAAATTCACCTACTTTGCTTCTAACCTTAGTGAGGCCCCTGTTTACAATCAATATAGCAATTTCCCAAAGCTGGAAAACCTTATTATATAAACAAACTGCTGCAACAAAAGAAAAAAAACATGGAAAAGGAGAAAGGCCCACCCAACTATGGTAGGGGAACCCACGATTCCCCCTCTTTGTAGAGGAGAGATCTCACTTGTAATGAGAAAACAATGTTGGCTTCAAGTTCTGCATATTTGTTATTTATCTGAAGGACATGAAAGAACTGAATATTGGAAAAGGACACAATCAGCTTATTGATGAGAGTAGACAGCCTTTGCAGACAGAGGTCTCTAGGGATTGATTTTGACACAATCAAGTCGATGAGGCTTTGTGAATATCCAATAACTCGAGCATCCTTGATTCCATGTTTTGGCAGGATTTTCAGGCCTTGGAGGAGAGCCATGGCTTCAATTTGATTGTTCGAGGTGAGCCCCAAACCCCAGGTGAAGTGGAAGGTGATTTTGTCTAATGGGAAGCAAATAATTCCCCTACCTCTTGCCTTACCCAAATTTCATTTTGCTGCACTGTAAAAAAAAAAAGAGTGGATATCTGTGCTCCTTCTCCATTTGTCGAAGTCCTCATCCTCTAATATGATTTGATAGCCTTCTATGCACTTCTCCACATTACGCCTAGTGGAAAAATTCAGACCCAACTGTAGGCACCAATCCCTATCTCGTTATTTTAAGCTATAGTCCTACTTCTAGTTCACCTTGTCCTGCATTATTTATTTGAACAAACTCTTAATTTTCAGCATGGTTTGTTGCTGGCTTAGAGCCTTCTCTTGAAATATCCGATTGTTTCTTTCAAGCCAAATCTTCCAAAAAATAAGCTTTGGGATAATCATCCATCCCTTGTTTGGCTAACCTTTCTCAAGGAAGGAAACAGGGCTACCCAATTAGACAACATGATCATGATGGTGTTTGGTAGGTTTGAAGTTGTTGTTCCAAGAAGCATGAATTCATTCCAGATGCCTTGAGCATAGAGGCACTTGAGAAATATGTGGATTGAAGCTTCCTCCTATTGTTGACAGAGAGGGCACCGAGAGGGGCCTTGGAAGCCATCATGTTGCAAGTTATCAACTGTAAGGATATGTAATGTTCCAAATCTGGAACTTTCTACTCTATCGGGAATATCTTCAGATATTCCAATTTCCTTCTTCAGTGAGCTATCACAAGTCCATTTCAGAGATTGAATGTTGGGGAATTTATAGGATATGACTCCTTCCAAAGAAGGGAGAGATCCTGAGGCTAGCTGGCCCTTCACAAACTCTGTCTATGGATATGCAATGTTCTACCTCGGGAATTTCTGCCACAGGTTCCTTGAGGATGCTGTATAAAGAAGCTACTGCATAAATAAGAAAAACCACTGCTGGGATGCCTTAGAACACACATCCTACAACTCCTATGCATAAAATTAGCTCAAATAAATAATTCTAGATGGGTTATTAAGATATCCCCAATCTAGGTCTCTAAAACAATGCTCAATGAGAGAGCTACAACAATACATGAACATAACCATAAACTCTGCAAATCTGAAATACATCATAAGATGGAAATGCTATAGCTATCATTATATTATTATATATCAGTAATAGCATACAAGAAATAGTTGAGGGACAAGCCACTCAAGCTTTAAGAACCAACCTCCAATGAATAAGCAATGAAATACAAGAGTTGTTACAACTCCACAAAATGTCGGAGAGCAGTGATTGCATAGTGTATATGAAGGTATAAGCTACTGAATATGAATAAAATACATATGTGGCTGAAGTAATACAAGAAATAGCTCAATAACAAAGAGATGGGCTGAAATACAAGATTTCTAGCTAATCGATGAAGATTGCTAGAAATGTCGGAGAATACAAAAAAAATGTGACAATCAAGTTGTCACTGCAACTGATACAAAATATGAATGAGGCTGTGGATGATCTGAAATGTAGATGTCCTCCTTTGATAATTTCTCTAAGCAAAGGGCTGATCCCTTTGTCTCAAAAACAATCCTCCTCTAAAGCTCAAGAACCCTCTCTCACTGCCTCCTCTGAAATAACGCAGTTTCCTCCATGGACTGCGCAGTGGGAGATGATGGAATGTTGGCCCATACCAACAGATCTGATATGAAGCTTGGGAATCCTCCTTTCAACTCCTCCAATGAGTGTATCACTCCTACACTAAAGAAAACAACTCAAGAGAGACTCCATGAGTTCCTCTCTTGCTGCACCCAATAACACAACGTCCTCTCTACTGCAGAGCTAACGCTGTAGGTGACGAATGTAGTTGTGGAAAATGTCGGATTGAGGAAAATAATCTCAATCCTCATCCTTCCTTGAGGAAGAGGTATGGATTCCTGACCGGGAACACCCTAGTGCCCGAGGGCACCATCACCCTGCTAAACATCCCGGGGATGCAAGCCTTTGCAGACCCAAGTCTGAAATTCCCAAACATGTGTCCAAATGTGTTGCCATCTTCTCCTTATAAATAAAGGGAACTCTTCTCCACCATGGTCCCACTAATTAGGGTTTCCACCCTCACATGAGTGTCTTCCCTCCAAAACTGTGTAGCTTCTCTAGGAAGCCTCTCCTCCTTGGACAGCGCTGTTGACTTTAGTCAAAGGTGACTAAATAAAGTGAGCTGGGTTCCATTCACACCCTTAGGTGTTTATTTCAACTTCTTATTTGTTTCATTTTCACATAAGGAGTGTTATTTCTTCATCAAAAGAGGGCTAAGGTGTCTCCTTTCCCATTTTATTAAACAAAAATAAAATGTGCAACTATAATGTTCCATTTTAGCTTGAGGCTAAAAATTGGGAACATTACAGTCCTCCCCTCCCACATGTTGCTTGCCCTCAAGCAACTTCATAGAGAGAACAAAATTTTCTCCTCCTTCTTCTCTCGTGGCCTCCTCATCAATGGTCATGTTGGGGTTCCCATGTTTTGGCTAGGTTGACAAGACCAAAAGATGAGACAACATAGAACCACTTTCAGACCTTAGGATCTAGCCCTCCTAGGTCCAGAGAGGGATCTCTCTATGATAGTCAAAGTATATATGTCTTTGAGTCTCAAAGTGTAAGACGTTAGGCTAGTTATAGGCTCAGGGTTGTTTGTTTGATTGTTTACGTTTAGTTGTTGGGAATCAGGAAAGAAGGGTCCAACATAAGACAAGGATGAGAAAAGAGGAAATTTAGGCAAAGGTAGATAACTCAGAGAACATCAGGGCCATTGGGCAATGGAGTCAAGAAAGGATTTACTTATAATCAATGTGTAAGCTTTCAGTTGGGCTATTCATCTGGAGCATTTGGATCTTAAAGGATGTTTGATGAAATGGAACATTAAGGACTGAAAATGAATGAAGGAGAACCATCCGATTATGCCTATAGATCAGGTCAGAGGTCATTTAACTCCAGACCTGCTTGGAAAAAATCAGAGGCAATACAAGGGATCTTAAAAAGGCTTAATTGAGATGGAAAGATCCTAGTGAGGCAGAGATAGGGTTCTAAACCTCCCAGTGTTCTCAACTCATCCAACTAGATCCTAACAAGAACATCCAAACATAGATTTCATTAATTCATACATCAGAGAGCAGGAAATAACATCCACTACACTGGTTAAATCAATTGAAATCAATATTTAGATACACATATAAGCAGAAAACATAAAAGGCTGGGAGAGTATCAACATAAGGTACCTATCAAGGGTAAATCTTATGCCAAACTTCTGATGCGAGCCAGTAGAAATGGAATGAAATGAAAATAGACACAGAGATAGGAAAACATCACTAGCTGCTTTAGATCAGGATCCAAAGAAATGTTCTTGTCATATTAAAAACAACACCAATCAGGTACATCATTGCCCACAGCTTGAACATTCAGTCTGAATACATCAAATCTCGGCCTATCTAACAATATTACACAAAGAACTTGTCTCAAGAGGAAAATGTTTGCATTTCTCTGATATCTCATCAACAACCAATACAATATTTCTCTCTGAGTTTTATAGCTGAAGCGAAATAGAAGAGGTAGGTGAAGAACTAAATGTAGTATTAAACCCAGAAAAGGGGAGAGGGTCAAAACCCACTCTGCTTTAATGCTAAGTATCTAATTTCTGTCACCTTTGTGATAGAGCGATCTTGTCCGGATATGATTTTGACATCTTTCGGCTGTGGTGTTGTACTTGTGGTAAATAAACAAAAGGTAAATGAACCACTGAGAAGTCTGCTTCATAAATGTTCTAATTGCTTTGAACTGCTGTTAGGGTGGAAATTCCTTCAGGGAAATTTTGCATAATAAAAGCTGTATGGGCACCCTGTCCTTTATGAGGAAAAGCATTCTATTGGTGAATAAACCCTGATATTATCTTTTACTTGCACTCAGGACCTTTTGATCGATCCTCGGGGTCTTCAAACTGGTGCTTTGCCTCTTAAACCACTGATTTAAGGCTTAAGTTGCTTATTGGCGTGCCTTAATCTCTCTGCTTTGCGCTGAAACATTCTGCTGCTTCATCTCTACCTCTGTCTGTGCATTTCGAGCTTTAATGGCGCCGGTAGGTTTTCCACAGAGTTTAAACCCTGTTCTTTTTAATGAACGTCTTGTCCTCACCTTCCTGGGTCATTTTTCATCAATTCTGCCCCTGTAAATGATCTTCTTTGATTTCTCTGTCCTTGTAGCAGAGATGTGCATCATGGCGGCCATTGAATCTTAATAACCCTGCAAAATACACAAACAAGTTAAGGAAATCATGAATGGGGTGGCGGATGACGTGGAGGCGGAGAAAGGTCGTGTAGATGACGATACGGAGGAGAAATTCGCAGAAATAATGGAGGAACGTGCTCTGGTGGATGGTGGCGGTCTGAAGAGCAAATATACATGGAGAACGTTAAAAAACGTGAAAAAGAACCAATATATGCAATGGAATGGGAGACCATACGGAGGGTGCATGTGGGGATGATGTAGCGGAGTCGGGCGATGGTGGAAAAGTCAGCGGCGGGCGAACAAATCGAGACCGTCGATTGTGGCAGGATCAACAGTGGGGGACGACGGACGGCGGGCCATGGCATGAGCTATCACATGCACAATTACATTAAAATTCGTGCATCTTGGCCGAGCGATAGCCGTCGGATGGCCTGCTCTAGATCTGATGGTCTACGGCAATTTCGCTGGGCATCCGTGTCCGGACAATAACGCGCGATGAATGGAGTTAATGGGTAGGGATGGCGGTTTCAAAATCATACACAAGGACACACATCGGATGGTGAATGGAATCGCTGGGCATTGGAGAGAAATCGCCTACCGTGCATAAGCAGTGTGAAGGAAACCAGCGGGTTTGGAATAGTCGTATGGGGACCACCAGCATCGGACGCACTATGGGCCGTCGGATCTTCGTGGAAATGGACGGTGATGGCGCGATGAGGAAAATAAGCGGATAGGCCAGGGGGGTATCGGGTTTAACGTTCACCGTGTGATCAACCACGATCAACGGAAGACATCGCGCCCGATAGGAAATGGGGGAATAAGCGTCGTTTAGACTGGCGGATGGTTACAGCGCAGGGTTTTGTGGAAGGTAAAGGAGCGCGGAGCTATCAGGAGAGGGGCTAGGCCTGACATAAGGTTAAGAGTGGGTTTTTAAGCCTTTTCAATGCATTTTGAAGGCTTATAAGGGTAACGGTAGGAAGATAAATATCGAATCAGGCTAAACCAGGGACATGGGTAGAATTTGAAGGGGGCTTTGGGAGGTTTCAGGGGATTAGAGGGGAATTCGACAAAGGGAACACATAGGTTAAAATGGGATAATTTGCAGGGGTATAAGGGGGAAAATAGGCCCTTTGAGAAATGGATTGGCAGGGGGAGACTATTTTAGGCACAACACTAAGAGACTTCAAGGATGGTGGGTTTTCAGGAAAATGCATTCCTTGAAGACTCCAAAGCAAACTAGCCCCCAACTTTCTTGTGAAGAATTTCATAGGGGGGCTAACAATGGCTCCACATGGGGATGGCTTCTTCTTGAAGGAGGTAAGAACCAGAAATAATCTTTGGAGTAGGCCAGATGCCTGCTGCTATAAGCGATTGTTCTTTTTTGATTTTCAGCTGCCACAATATGAATATGTTACACCAGCAAAAACATTCTTCCCAACCAGTCTACCTACCCAAACTATAGTCCTAACCATTTTTCCCTTTAGGGTGCATTTGAGCTAGCAGACCCTTTACATTTTATTTCTAAACAGAAAACAAACCTATTCTAAATCTACCCTTATTACTCCATGAGACCAGGTTCGACTATTGGTCTCATTTGATTCTCTACCTAATCTACTACTTGCTGGGATTAAATTGTCCAACAAGTTTCTTCTCCTACATTCTAAGACAAGAAATTCAAAACATCCAAGCCAGGATTAAACTGTCTGACTCGCTGTGGATCCAAGGCATAAAAACAGTTGCACATGGATAGAATTTTGCAGAAAACAAAACTATGAAGGCTTAAAATATGAAACTTGCAGCATCCTTCTTCTTTTCGTGACTCAGGTTTTGAGCTTGTTAGAGTCACTTCTTTTTCTTCCTTTCAGCTCTGGTTTTCGGCATGTTAGAGCTGATTCTTATTTTCACTGCTAGTCCAGATTTTGAGCATATTAGGACCAGCTATTCTGCTCCCTTTGGCTCAGATTTTGATCATGTTTGAGCCACTCTTTTTTCCTTCAGAGGTTCATGTTTTGAGCATGTCTGAACCTCTCTTTTTCTTTTTCTTTTTTTGAAAAAGAACGAAAACACTGCAATGGTATGTACAATGAAATGGAAACTGGAAACTGAAATTTAGCAAAATTAATGCTTGAGCATCCTGCCATTGACAAGACCCCCAAACAGCTCTGTACCATTAAGTTCTTGTAAGAAAAATGCATTAGGACCCACAGTAGCTTGGATGATATATGGACCTTGCCACAAACTATCAACCTTGCCATGTTTACCTTTGTCCTCTCTCCTTGAATCCCATTTCAGAACCTTGTCCCCAACTTTGAAATCTGAAGCTTTGGCTCTTTTGTCAAACTGCCTCTTTATGCTTTCCTGAACTTTGACAGCTCTGCTATAAACCTGCTCCCTTGTTTGTTGAAGATGGATAGTTTCATTAATTCTTCTCACCATACTATTTTCCTCTGTCTAAATCTCTTGGAAAATCTTAATCACTGGCATTCCCAGGCTGGTAGGAAAAACTACTTCGGTTCCATATACAAGCTAGAATGGTGACATGCCAATGGATTTCTTTGTTGTGAGCCTGTCCGCCCACAAAGCATGCACCAACTTTTTGTGCCATGACTTTCTATTCTCTTCCAGCAGCTTCTTAATGATGTTCACTAGGATTTTGTTGGATGATTTAGCTAATCCATTACCCTGAGGGTAATAGGAAGTAGAATGACCAAGGGTTATTCCATACCTGTGAGAGAAATCAACCATTCTCTTGGATCCAAAAGCAGCAGGATTGTCAGTGATTATTTTTCTTGGATAGCCAAACCGAGAAAGGATGTAATCTTCTAGGAACCTAATGATGATAGAATCAGTGGCATTCCTAGTGGGTATGGCTTCTATCCATTTAGTGAAGTAATCTATAGTAGTTAGGATCCATTTGTGTTGCCCAGAAGAAGAGGGGTGAATTTCCCCAATGAGGTCTAGACCCCATTGCATGAAGGGACCTTCTACGGTGATAGGTTGTAAAGGGAGGGGGAGGAGATTTTTTCTGCCCTCAAAGATTTGGCATTTGTGACAGGAAGTTACCATTTTATGGACATCATTGAAGAGAGTGGGCCAATAATAGCCGGCCCTGAGTACCTTATTTTCAGTGGCTTTCCAACTCAGGTGGCCTCCACACTCCCCAGCATGGAATTCCTGTTTAATTCTTTCAGCTTTAGGTTTAGGCAAGCATTTCAGCAATAGACCATTTGGATTTTTCCTGTATAGGTTTTCATTCAAAACGCAGTAGTTTCTAGCTTTCAGTTTTATGAATCTGGCCTTATTTTTGGACAGTTCTGGAGGGGCATTGAGATTGGTGAGCACATAAAGGATATCGGAATACCAAGGAGAGTTCTGAAACCTCTCCTCAACAGTTTGGTGGGGCAATCCTTCCTGCTCATCTAAGGCATTTACCATGTCAATGTCAAGGGCCTGCAGATTAGATTCAGCCATCAATTGGGCCAGGCCTTGACCTTTGATCAGTTTGGTGGGCTTTATCTCAAGGTCATATTATAAGATTGTAGCAATCCATTTGCCTCTTTTCCCATCAGGATCTTGGGACAAGATATCTTTGACCACTATATTGGGCACATAAGCAATGGTGTGAGAATGCAAAATGTACAGCCTAAAGTCTTTTAAGTCCTTTACCAGGGCATAGGCCTGCTTTTCCATAATTTTGTACTTCAAGGGTGCATCTCTTAGCGCTTTGCTGAAGAAGGAAATTGGCTGTTCCATTCCCTCTGTGTTTTTCTGCAGTAAGACAGTAGCTATTGTGTGTTCAGAGGAAAATGAAAAGATTAGAAAATCTTTTGAGAAATCTGGACTGATCAGGATAGGGGCTTGAGTGAGCATCGGTTTTACCGACTCAAAATATTTCTTGGCTTTGACAGTCCACTTAATTCCGGCACCTTTCTTTAGCATGTTAGTCATTTTTCTAAGGTGCTCAGCTAGGTTGGGAATGAATCTCCTAAGGAAATTGATCTTCCCAATGAAGGACTGTAACTCCTTGATGTTTCTCAGGTGTGTGATTTGAAGTATCCCCTCAACTCTTTGCGGGTCTATCCTAATTCCTTTCTCAGATATAATATGGCCAAGAAGTTTGCCTTCTTGCAACCCAAACACAGTTTTCTTAGGATTTAGTGACAGACCATACCTTCTACATTTTTCAAAAACCTTCCTCAGATGTTTCAGGTGTTCTTCTTCAGTTTTAGAAAAGACAGTCAAGTCATCCAAGTAGATAACTATGAAGTTTCATATCTCATATGAGAAAGCTATATCCATCGCTCTCTGGAAGGTGGCTCCAGCGTTCATCAGTCCAAAGGGAATTTTCACATACATGAAGGTGCCCCATGGAGTGGTAAAAGTTGTTTTGAGTTGATCTTCTGGGAGTACCAACACTTGGTTATAACCCGAAAATCCATCTAGCATGGAGATTCTCTTTGAGCCCACTACCTTCTATAGGATATGTTCCATTCTAGGCAAAGGATAATTGTCTTTTAGTGAGGCCCTGTTGAGATTTCTGAAGTCTATGCATAATCTGATCTCCACCGTCTTCTTCCTCACATCCATTAGATTTGATACCCAATCAGAAAACCTCACAGGAACTATTATGCCTACATCATACATCTTCTTAATCTCTTTTTCCACTGCAGGCAATTGTTTCGGATTGATTCTGTGAAGCTTTTGTCTAAAAGGCTTCTGATTTTCCTTCAAGGGTATTTTGTGTTGTATTATGCTAGTGTCATAGGCCTTTAAGTCTTCATAACCCCATGCAAACACATCAATGAATTCCTTGAAGAGGTCAATGTATTTTTTCTTCATGTTTGCAGGTATAGACTTAGCCAGTTTGATCATTTTGGGTCTATCTTCAGTGCCTATGTTGCATTCTTCAACATCAGAGTCTGCATGTTCTATAGTGGGCTTTTTTTCTACGTCATCAAAGTCAAAAAGGTCCTCCAAGGGTGCTAGGCCTCTGGGTATATTCTTGTCTTTGGCCTGCAGCACCTCTATCTCTTCGCTATCTACGTTTTTACATTTTTCGGTTGGATTTCTAGTTTATTCATTTAGGGTGTTTATATTTATGTTACAGGGTTTTTCTTGTTCATCTGGGGGATCCTCACTTGGGCAGCTGTCATCATATTTTGAGTCGGAATCATAAAATTCAAACTCATTTCTGTCCACCAGAAAATATTCAATCTACTTGTCCCCTTCGAAGACTTGCCAATATTTTTTGTTTTTCGGCACTGCGGGTCTGAACTTGGTCTGAATGATGATTTTTTGGTCAGGGGGAGTCTTAGGATATGAACTAGCCATGCAAGCTAATCCGTTAGCAATAATTTTTTGACTCCTAGGAACAAACACCAATTCATATTCAACAATTTTTTTTAATAAATCCACTGCGTCATTTCTATAGGCCATTAGTCGGGGATGTTTTGCTTTATATTCACCATTCACCTATTTGATAACTAACTCTGAGTCTCCTCTCACAGCTATCCTATGGGCTCCCAATCTTTTCAATAGATTCAGACCCAGGATGAGAGCCTCATACTCTGCAATATTATTTGTGCATTTAAAGTGCAGATTGACAACGTGGCTCTCTGCATAATCCCTCGCTGTGTTACGTAACCACACCCCTACTCCAGCAGTTTTCCTAGTACAAGATCCATCGAAATTCATTTCCCACAGGGGTTCATTTTCCGTTTTTTCATTCCTTCCTTCTCCACAGCTGGGTTCGCCATTGTGTTGCGTTACAGGGTTCGTACCAGGCTGCAGGTTGTTTTGTTCTTCACGACATGTGTGGAGTTCAGAGAGTTGGCTATCTTGCTGTTTACATTCTGTTTTTGTTTCTGGTTCACTCAGAGTTTCATTTGCAGTACCTTACCCATGATCTTCTTCATCATATTCTTCTAGGGTAGCCATTATGTTAAAGTCCATGGGCTCTATGTCATTGATTGTATTTCTGTTTCCTGACGCTGGCTCTCCTAAGGATGGATCATTATAAAGAATAAAAGAATCCAGGTCTGTGTGTACAGAGTATAATGGTGAGTTTTCAGGTTTCTCGGGGCTACTGACTAGGAATTTCATTTGGGACTCTCTATACAGTCTTCTAAGTTGGCCAAATATAGGGATAGTGGCATACGAGCCATCCATCTGCATAGTTCCTTGTAGTTTGGCTCCCCATGATCTAGATAGCATCATGCCATACTTGGGTGGTACATCTGCCACCACCACGTCCATGACCATACACTTAGCAGGAATCTGGGTGAGGCTCACACACAAGTCTTTGACTAAACCTAGGCATTTTACTCTGCTAGAGTCAAACAAATACAAATCTTTGTAAGGGCGGGTTATCTATAGGCCTAATATTTCCATCACCACCATAGGCATTAAATTGTGTGATGCTCTAGAATCATGCATGGCATTGTGGAGTATTTTGGCATGAATGTTGAGACTAATATAAAAATTTGGAACTACCCCTTCCTAAAACTTTCCCTCAATCTTTGGACCAAACAGGAGGGTAGGTTGATCATCACTCAAGTTCAAAGTGTTGTTTTTTTCCCCCAGATTCAACGCTTTCAAAATTTGGCCTTTATATACATCCTGAGTGGCCAGCTCAGATAATGGTACGAAGATTTTGCTTTTTGCAATCTCACTCTCTAAATTGAAATTGGACTGGGTCTTTGGAGTGCTCTACTCTGTTTTATTTGCTACTTTGGTAAACGAATCAGTTTGTGATTTCTCATTATGTACAGGGTTAGGAACAACTGTATCAGGAGTACTAACTGAAGTGCTAGTACTGCTAGCGGGTTCACCTTGTTTTTCATTCTTCTGGTTGTCTTTTTCTTTGTTTTTCCCGGAACTTTCAGCTGCTGATTTGCTATTTACAGTAGATGCTTTAGAAGTTTTATCAGGTCTTTTCTTGATGGTAACTTTAGGATTCTCAGTTTTAGAATTTTCTTGGTTCTTTTTGCTCCTAATTTCATATTTTTGTCTGACCTGCATCATGGCATTTTCAAATCCTAATCTGTAATCTTCAGTTTCTAACCGTTCCTCATCCCAGTGTGAAGGTGAGGGCTGGTCTTCCCCTGAATCACAGTTAAGGACTGAGTCTTCTGTTTCAAACATGTTTATCGCATTCCCTTCAGACTCCTCTCTGATTCCCTCATCTTCATCTAAATTTTTTTGGAAAGGGGGAATAACTTACTGATCTGATTATTTCTGTCTGTTGGGCATGTTGTTGTTTTTCCTAAAGTTTTGGTTCTGATTTTGGTTCTGGTTTCTGTTCTAATTGTTAACTGTGACAACCATTTTTTCCATCATTTGTTGGAGCTTATCCACATTTTTAGATAGTCTATCATATTTTGTGTCCGATGTGGAAGCTACAGTGTCATCCCTATATGTTACCCTCTTTTTAGCTCTCAATCTTGCTCTTTTCTCAATCAAGTTTGCCTCTATGTTCACTGCTCCTTTTTGCATGTCTTCCAATGTGTTATACTCTTTATCTCTAAGCTCATAGGCCATGTCAGCATCAAATCCATCAGGATATTTGGCTAGGGCCATACCTTGTGGAAGTTTCATGTGTGGAGGAAGAGCATTGTAAATGTTGTTGAATCTAGTGGTGTAATCGTGGAAACTCTCTCCCACATTTCTCTTAAGGGTCATGTAGTCTGCTAGGAGCTGGCGAGGGTTTTCTCTAACTTCCCATTTGTTTATGAAGGTCTAATACAACGCAGGGAGATCTTGGATACTACCAGGAGGTAAACTTTTAAACCATTTCTTTACATCACCCCCTAAGCTTTGGGCAAAGATTCTCATTTTGATTGTTTCATCATCAATCTTCATGTAGTCAAAAGAATCCTCCATCTTATCTACATGTTGCTGAGCTGTGATTGATTCTTTAGCAGTGAAGTGTGGGATTTTTGATTGATAATAATTGGGTAAGGGTAACAAGGGCTATGGTAAAACCAAAGGTGCATACCAAGCTGCCATGATAATGTTCTGATGAGGTACAGGGTTGGCTTGAGCAGCTGGTATATGGATAACATAGATATTAAGACCAGCAAAAGTCTGTTGGGCAGATCTAGGGTGGGAGAGCCCCAAGTTTTGAATGAAGTGGATATCAGGTGGTGTATATGGAGGGGTTCCTCTGTCCCTAGTGTGTTGACCACTGTGATATGGTGAACTATGAAACTCAAGGTCTGGTTGGTCTAGATCACTGGATGACCTAGTTCTTGGTAATCTATTAGGTAGGTCTAGGTCAGGGAGAAAAAGTGACAGAGTTGCTAGTTCTTCTGGTGCAGAATTAGCTCTATGAATGTGATTGGAAATAGTTGATCTTCTAGATGAAGGAGATTTTCTGAGGATACTTTTAGGGTTATCAACTATTTCAGGTGGGTTCAGATCAGGGAAAGCTCTTGTATAGATGTTCCTTGAAGCAAGAATGGTATTTTCTAGACAAGCAGCTTAACCCTACTTGTTACTTCTATTGTGGTTGATTGTTGTCTCAGAGGCAGGTCTCCCAGTGGAGTCTACTGTGAAACCAAGTTAATCAGCAGGCCTACTGATCACCAGTGGAGTCTTTTTCGTTTAGGAACAATGGATTCGCCAGGTAGAGGGTATATCTAAGGGGTTACACTATCCACCATAGTGCTCAGGCACTATCACCTTTCAGGAATCTCCTCAAAAACAGCTAACTCCAACCAGAGATTGACAGGGAGGGCATTTACCAGATATGTCACCTCTGAAGAGGGTGAGATCCAGAGTCTACCTAGCCCTTTCCAGGCTCTCTCTAAGAGTATGATGGACACTCAAAAATGGAGGTCGATTCAAGAAACGAGTGACTTACTGTCAACCTAACTAGAGTTCTAAGTCTCTGAGTTTTTTAAAAATGTTTAAGGTGAAATGCACTCAGAGGTCCCCAGCGGAGTCGCCATTATGTTGGGGTTCCCATGTTTTGGCCAGGTTGACAAGACCAAAAGATGAGACAACATAGAACCACTTTTAGACCTTAGGATCTAGCCCTCCTAGGTCCAAATAGGGATCTCTCTATGATAGTCAAAGTATATATGTCTTTGAGGCTCAAAGTGTAAGATGTTAGGCTAGTTATAGGCTCAGGGTTGTTTGTTTGATTGTTTATGTTTGGTTGTTGGGAATCAGGAAAGAAGGTTCCAACATAAGACAAGGATGAGCAAAGAGGAATTTAGGCAAAGGTAGATAACTCAGAGAACATCAGGTCCATTGGGCAATGGAGTCAAGAAAGGATTTACTTATAATCAATGTGCAAGCTTTCAGTTGGGCTATTCATCTGGAGCATTTGGATCTTAAAGGATGTTTGATGAAATGGAACATTAAGGATTGAAAATGAATGAAGGAGAACCATATGATTCTGCCTATAGATCAGGTCAAAGGTCATTTAACTCCAGACCTACTTGGACAAAATCATAGGCAATACAAGGGAACTTAGAAAGGCTTAATTGAGATGGAAAGATCCTAGTGAGGCAGAGACATGGTTCTAAACCTCCCAGTGTTCTCAACTCATCCAACTAGATCCTAACAAGAACATCCAAACATAGATTTCATTAATTCATACATCAGAGAACAGGCAATAACATCCACTACACTGGTTAAATCAATTGAAATCAATATTCAGATACACATATAAGCAGAAAACATAAAAGGCTGGGAGAGCAACAACATAAGGTACCTATCAAGGGTAAATCTTATGCCAAACTTTTGATGCGAGCCAGTAGAAATGGAATGAAATGAAAACAGACACAGAGATAGGAAAACATCACCAGCTGCATTAGATCAGGATCCAAAGAAATGTGCTTGTCATATTAAAAACAACACCAATCAGGTACATCATTGCCCACAACTTGAACATTCAGTCTGAATACATCAAATCTCGGCCTATCTTACAATATTACATAGAGAACTTGTCTCAAGAGGAAAATGCTTGCATTTCTCTGATATCTCATCAACAACCAATACAATATTTCACTCTGAGTTTTATAGCTGAAGCGAAACAGAAGAGGTAGGTGAAGAACTAAATGCAGTATTCAACCCAGAAAAGGGGAGAGGGTCAAAACCCACTCTGCTTTAATGTTGAGTATCCAATTTATGTCACCTTTGTGAAAGAGCGATCTTCTCCGGATATGATTTTGACATCTTTCGGCTGCGGTGCTGTACTTGTGGTAAATAAACAAAAGGTAAATGAAGCACTAAGAATTATGCTTCATAAATGTTCTAATTGCGTTGAACTATTGTTAGGGTGGAAATTCCTTCAGGGACATTGTGCATAATAAAAGTTGTATGGGCGCCTTGTCCTTTATGAGGAAAAACATTCTACTGGTGAATAAACCCTGATATTACCTTTTACTTGCGCTCAGGACCTTTTGATCGATCCTCGGGGTCTTCAAACTGGTGCTTTGCCTCTTAAACCACTGATTTAAGGCCTAAGTTGCTTATTGGTGTGCCTTAATCTCTCTGCTTTGCGCTGAAACATTCTGCTACTTCATCTCTACCTTTGTCCGTGCATTTCGAGCTTTAATGGCGCCGGTAGGTTTTTCACAGAGTTTAAACCCTGTTCTTTTTAATGAACGTCTTGTCCTCACCTTCCCGGGTCATTTTTCATCAATTATGCCCCTGTAAATGATCTTCTTTGATTTCTCTATCCTTTTAGCGGATATGTGCATCATGGCGGCCATTGACTCTTAATAACCCTGCAAAATACACAAAAAAGTTAAGGAAATCATGAATGGGGTGGCGGATGATGTGGAGGCGGAGAAAGGTCGTGTAGATGACGATACAGAGGAGAAAATTGCAGAAAGAATGGAAGAACATGCTCTGGTGGATGGTGGTGGTCTGCAGAGAAAATATATGTGGAGAACGTTAAAAAACGTGAAAAAGAACCAATATATGCAATGGAATGGGAGACCGTATGGAGGGTGCACGTGGGGATGATGTGGCGAAGCCGGGTGATGGTGGAAAAGTCAGCGGCGGGCGAAAAAATTGGGACCGTCGATCATGGCAGGATCAACGGCGGGGGACGACAGACGGCGAGCCATGGCATGAGCTATCGCGTGGGCAATTACATTAAACTTTGTGCATCTTGGCCAAGTGATAGTCGTCAGATGGCCTGCTCTAGATCGGACGGTCTATGGAAATTTCGCTGGGCATCCATGTCCGGACAATAACGCTCGATGGATGGAGTTAATGGGCAGGGACAGTGGTTTGGAAATCGTACACAAGGACATGCGTCGAATGGTGAATGGAATCGCTGGGCATTGGAGAGAAACCGACGGGTTTGGAATAGTCGTATGGGGACCATCAGCATCAGACGCACTGTGGACCGTCGAATCTTTGTGGAATTGGACGGTGATGGCGCGATGAGGAAAATGAGCGGATAGGCCAGGGGGGTATCGGGTTTAACGTTCACCGTCCGATCAACCACGATCAACGGCAGACATTGCGCCCGATAGGAAATGGGGAATAAGCGTCGTTTAGACTGGTGGATGGTTACAGTGCAGGGTTTTTTGGAAGGTAAAGGAGTGCAGGGCTATCAGGAGAGGGGCTAGGCCTGACATAAGGTTCAGAGTGGGTTTTTAAGCCTTTTCAATGCATTTTGAAGCCTTATAAGGGTAACGGTAGGAAGATAACTAGTGAATTAGGCTAAACCAGGGACATGGGTAGAATTTGAAGGGGGCTTTGGGAGGTTTCAGGGGATTAGAGGGGAATTCGACAAAGGGAACACATAGGTTAAAATGGGATAATTTTCAGGGGTACAAGGGGGAAAACAGGCCCTTTGAGAAATGGATTAGCGGGGGGAGACTGTTTTAGGCACAACACTAAGAGAATTCAAGGATGGTGGGTTTTCAAGAAAATGCATTCCTTGAAGACTCCAAAGCAGACTATCCCCCAGCTTGCTTGTCAAGAATTTCATAAGGGGGCTAACAGGTCCCTCCACTGCTCAAATATGCTGCAATGAATCTGTTCTCCAATGCTCTCTCCCAAGTATGCAAGCTGACAAAAATGCTCCTCATGGAAATATAGAAGGTGTAGTGGAATCCTTCTTGCTAGAATGTGGCCTCCTTAAGGTAGGAGTGATGATATGCATGGGAAAATTTTGCTCCCAATTATGATCCTCTCATCCATGCTATCATCCAAATGAAAATCCCAACCCCCCGTTTCTGCAATGTGTTGGGGCTGAATGGAGAGTGCACTTGTGCTTCTCAAGATGTTCCTCTCTCCATTTGAAGTGTCCATGGGGCTGCCTCTATCCTTGGGCTGAAATAGTATAGCCTCAAAGAATGGCCCAAGCTACCCCATCAAGAAAAATCAACCATGAAATGCCTCTGCAAATTCTCCAAGTGGTCCCTCCCACAAGAAGGTACAAGTAGCAATGTGGCAATCATGGTTTTCCCATGGTATCTCTTGCAAGATAAAACATATACAACAGGGATAATCATGCTCCCAATGGGATTTACATACAATATTCTCCAAATAATGCTCCTCATGAGTGTACCAACATCAGAAATGCAAGGAGCATTGCACAATAAAAGCAAGTTGTCAAATGACAACCGGAGAGTGGTTCAAAGTTCCACTCATGGAATATGTGTAGTGCCTCCTTTGCCTACCTCAAAATCATAAATAACAAGTGTTGTACTAGCCACTTGTTTGCTGCCACAAACTCCTCAAAAAATGGAATCATCAAAATACAAATTAGTGCCAATGGTGTACACCAAGAAGCATGTGGCTTCCCCCACAACCATCACTAAAATATCCAAATTCAAGGCTACAAGTTGCTGCAAGTACATCATATCAAATGCAAGAAGGGATGATCCTTCTTGAGACAATATATTGCTCATGTAAAGTAAAGAGGTACATAATGTGAAATTATACCTTCTCTACCATGTACTTGAGACCTTGAGCTGAAATGGCTCATCTGAATGCTCTCCCTCTCTTCCAATGAGTAAGGGAATGGTTGTGCCAACATCTCCAAAAAAAACTGGGCTCTGCATCTATCCATATGTTGATGTAGATCATGCTGAATGCCCCCCAAGTGAACTACTATAGCAAGGCAAAGTATGCATGCAAATGCATAACTAGGAAGTCCTCATATGTTGCATGCAATAGTGTCTCCTTGAGACTAGAAGCCCTAGTCAAGAAGAGTTTGCCATGATGATAGATGATCATATCATCCACTAAGTATCTACCATCTCCATCAAGGCCATCCAAAATCATGCATGCACCAAGATCCTGGGGAATACTCAATCAAAACTGAGTCCTCTATCCTGGATCAATCCTCCACATAGACAACGTTGGTGTTATGCAATATGGTGCTCCATCACGCTGCTGCCTGCTACCTTGACATCCCCTCATGCCAAATTCATCCTCCAAGTTGTTTCCATGCCCATCATGTAGCTACTCATGCTCAAATAGAAGTGATGCTCTCTGAAAATGAGCCTCCCATGAGAGACTATCACCTCCAAAGAATCTTCCGATGCTGGGAAATGTAAGCATGAGTGGCCTCCATCTACTCCAATGCATGAAAGTGTCCTTCCTCAAAGGAAGTATCATCTCTCTCATCAAATCTATGGAGCAGCCATCCTGCATCATGAAGATGCTATCCTACATCTCTGCAGCAACTCTATCTGCGTAGTAAACTGATGAGAATGGGTGGTACTGAAAGTGAGAGAGTGTATACCTCCTCCTTGTGCTTATCCCAAAACTCTCTACGCTATGTTGGATTCCTCTAATGTCTCCACCTCTCTAGAATCCAAGAGTGGTGAACCTCAAAGCATGATGCCTCTCATCATCTCTAGATCAAATGGCCTCCCAGGTGGAAAGCCTCCAAAAAGTGAGACATCAAGATCTGAAATAGAATGCATGTATGAGTGGACTGATTTGTCCCTCTCTCCTCTGCGCAGTGTAGTCTCTTTCCTTTGTGCAGAAAATTTATGAAATATATAAGGGAGAATGCTCATCCTCCTTTCATGTTGATCCTTCTACTCTTCTTTCTCCATCTCACAATCCACAGCAAATTCTACATATGGCTCCGAAATTGTGTCTTTGTACCCCCATGCAAAAGTATTTGGAACTCCTTGCAAAGACACAAGGGATCCTCTAGTGGAAGCAATGGCTCCCCTTTCACCTCCATGTGGTCATGGATCTCCTCCCTAAGTGACAACACTGTTGGTTCTTCCCAATGTATGCAAAGTGTTTGTGTTTATGACACTATGAGTTTCACCAAGCTTTTCTATCAAACCCTTAGTGAATGCATCACATGTTTTTGCATTTGCATGACAATGAAAATGGATCCTTCAAACCAACAATCATGAGCCATACCTTGAGTTGCAGCGCTACTCCTCCCATGGCCTCATTTTCTTCCTCTACTCCCTTGCAATGCAAGTGAAAAAAGGACTGTGTTGTGGATCTGCATGTGTGGCTGAATGCTCACACCCTTCATGAAGTAGCTAGGATTTTTTCCATTAATAAACCCTTCTCAGAAAATTTCTCCAAATTTCCCTTTCATCAAGATCTTCAATAATCTCCTCAATGGTCTGGAAAAGAAGAAGGAAAACCTCCTCTTCCTTCATTCCTCTTTCCTTGTTCCCTCTGTCAATCTCCTCTCCTTGGAGAGAAGATCCTCTTGTTAATGGAAATCTTGTGCACAGGTTGAGCCAAGATTGATGCTTTGATACCACTGTAATGTTCCAAATCTGGAACTTGCTGCTCTATCAGGAATATCTTCAGATATTCTAATTTCCTTATTTAGTGAGCTATCACAAGTCCATTTCAGAGATTGAATGTTTAGGCATTTATAGGATATGACTCCTTCCAAAGAAGGGAGAGATTGTGAGGCTAGCTAGCCCTTCACAGACTCTATCTATGGATATGCAATATTCTACCTCGGGAATTTCTGCCACAGGGTCCTTGAGGACGTTGTATAAGGAACCTGCTTCATAAATAAGAAAAAAACACTACTGGGATGCCTTAGAAAACACATCGTAAAACTCCTATGCAGAAAATGAGCTCAAATAAATAACTCTAGATGGGTTATTCAAATCTCCCCAACCTAGGTCTCTAAAACAATGCTCAATGAGAGAGCTACAACAATACATGAACATAACTAGAAACTCTGCAAATATGAAATACATCATAAGAGGAAGATGCTACAACCATCATTAGATTATGATATATCAGCAATAGAATACAAGAAATATTTGAGGGACAAGCCACTCAAGCTTTAATAACCAACCTCCAATGAATAAGCAATGAAATACAAGAGTTGCTGCAACTCCACAAAATGCCAGAGAGTAGTGACTGCACAGTGTATATGAAGGTATAAGCTTCTGAATATGAATAAAATACATATTTGGCTGAAGGAATACAAGAATTATCCCAATAACAAAGATATGGGCTGAAATACAAGATTTCTAGCCAATCTATGAAGATTTCTAGAAATGCAGGAGAATACAAAAAAAATGTGACAACCAAGTTCTCACTGCAACTGATACAAAATATGAATGAGGCCATGGCTGATCTGAAATGTATATTCCCTCCTCTAATAATGTCTCTAAGCAAAGGGCTGATCCCTTTGTCTCAAAAACACTCCTCCTCTTGAAGCTCAAGAACCCCTCTCTCACTGCCTCCTCTGAAATAACACAGTTTCCTCCATGGACTGCATAGTGGGAGATGATGGAATGTTGGCCCATGCCAAAAGATCTGATATGAAGCCTGGGTATCCTCCTTGTAGCTCCTCTGATGAGTGGATCACTCCTCCACTAAATAAAACAACTCAAGAGAGACTCCATGAGTTCCTCTGTTGCTACACCCAACAACACAACGTCTTCTCTGCTGCAGAGCTAACACTGTAGGTGATGAATGTAGCTGTGGCCAATGCCAGATTGAGGAAAATCAGCTCAATACTCATCCTTCCTTGAGGAAGAGGTAGGGATTACTGACTGGGAACACCCTAGTGCTCAAGGGCATCATCACCCTGCTAAATAGCCCAGGGATGCAAGCCTTTGCAGACCCAAGTCTGAAACTCCAAAACATGTCTCCAAATGGGCTGCCATCTCCTCCTTATAAAGAAAGGGAACTCTTCTCCACCATGGTCCCACTAATTAGGGTTTCCACCCTCACATGAGTGTCTTCCCTCCAAAACTGTGCAGCTTCTCTAGGAAGCCTCTCCTCCTTGGGCAACGATGTTGACTTTAGTCAAAGGTGACTAAATAAAGTGAGCTGGGTTCCATTCACACCCTTAGGTATTTATTTCAACTGCTTATTTTCCTCCTTTTCACATAAGGAGTGTTATTTCTTCATCCAAAGAGGGCTAAGGTGTCTCCTTGCCCATTTTATTAAACAAAAATAAAATGTGCAACTATAATGTTCCATTTTAGCTTGAGGCTAAAAATTGGGAACATTACAGGATATTGCTGTGACCTAGCTGCCAGGTGAACATGTCAATCTTTGAAATGCTTTTAACCTGGTAGATCCCTTTCCAAATCACAGCATTGCATGGGACTTTGGGGATGGAATTAAGGCACCTATAGCCATGTTCCACAAAGTAATAGCCCGTCGTGGATCCCCAGGCCATTCTTTCCTTCTTTCTTGTGTTTACAAGGGCTTTCCCAGCCAGCATAGCCATGAATTTAGCCCATGATTGCTCCAAATGTGTAGGCATCCATATTCTTCCACCCTTCCAAGGTGATGTTGTCCCACTCAGATATGTCCCACAGCGTAAGTTGACCCTCTGCTATCATCTACATCTTTAGCTCTTGCAAATCAGGTTCATCCCCGATTGCTTCTACATTCATGATTTTGTCCTCCCACGGACTGATCAGCTTCCCATTACCTAGAATCCAGAAAAATCAGTCACGCAACATAGGGAGAGTGTGCTTGCACAAAATATGGATCGGGGAGCCATGGCGATTAGCCCAAAAATTCTCCAGGTTGCGAAATCAATTTCCATGACTATATTTTTTCCACGGGGAAATCTATGCCCATCCCAGATTCCTTGCGACTTGCTGCCGTAAAATATTGGCTCCCAAAGCAATATTGTGCTCCCTGAGGTATTTTGTATGAAGGCCACCTTCCAGTAGTCGCATAGGGGCCTTGTCCCAGCTGACTAGCGTAATTATTTGAGCATTGTTTTTCCCTCCCTTCCAGAAAAAAGAGTGAATTGATTGCTCCATCTTGCAAAGAATGCCCATCGGAGCCAGTAGGATGGAGCACTGAAAGATTGGAAGACTATTAAGGACCGATTTTATGAGGACTTCCTTACTTGCCAAGTTTAGCCACGATGTGCCCCTCCCAATTAGGCTTCCTTAAAATATTGGCAGTCCAAGTTATTTAAAGGACACCCATTTTGTGGATCCTTTGAAGCCAAAGATCCCAGTGATCGTGCTTAGCTCGATTCCAGAGAGGTTCCAATCATAAATGTGAAATTTTCCTACGTTAATTCCACTCCTATAATCAATGCAATAGAAATCAAAGTCAAGCTTGAAACGGGAGGTCGAGTTGGAGGAAGCACGCTCTAGCAGGAGAGAGTCATTAGCGAATAGATCATTGTTGATGTCTCTGACTCCTCTAGTGATTCTAAGACCCATAATCTCTTGATCGTCTCATATTTTCTCCAGCATGAAACTGAGGACAGAGGCTTTAATGACAAATAGGAGGGGGGAGAGAGGGCACCCCTGCTTTATCCCTCGACTGGCTTTGAAAAAATCAACATTATGCACATTGACAAAAGGGGAAATCCATGGTTCCGAAATGCAAGCCTTGACCCAACTTATAAAAAGGAAATCAAACCCAAATTTTTGCATAATCTTGAAGAGGAACTCATGCCTTACTCTATCAAATGCACTAGCTAGTTCCATCTTGACAACCATGCATTTTTTTTATCTTTGGATGCTCGAGTGGATCGCTTCCTGAACAAGAATGAAATTATTAGTTAGTTGTCTACCTTTCACAAATCCCCCTTGATTGTCAAGAATGAGATCAGGGAGAAGGCCTTTCAGCTTATTTTCCATTACTTTAGTGATGAGCTTGTAGCCAATGTTGTAGAGGGAAATAGGCCTGAATCTGTTGAAAGTACTGGCTCCCTTCTCCTTAGGTATTAGGGCCAAGAAGGCCAAGTTTGTGTTGCCCCCAAGATTATGGCAAGATTGAGGTTTTATAATCATTTTGTAAAGGTCCTTTTTGACAATGTTCCAACAAGTTTTAATGAAACGAACTACAAAACTATCTGGCCCAGGTGCCTTGTCCGTATCCATTTCATCAAGAGCCTGCTCAATTTATTTGAAGGTGACAGGAGAAATCAGCATTGCATTCATCTGGGCAGTGACCTTTAAAGGGACAAGCTCGAGTATATTAGCACACTATCTCACCTTCTTATCCTATGTATACAAATCTTTGAAGTGTTGATGGGCATATTTTTTGATGCTCACAAAGTCAGAGAAGGTTTTATCTCCTGAGGTTATCTCCACTATCGAATTGAAACTTCTTCTTGAGCTTGCTTATGGAAGAAGGAGGTATTCTTATCCCCAGCTTGAAGCCACAGGCTACGACATTTAAGTCTCCAGAAATCCTCCTCCCGAATGCAAGCTTTATGTAGTTTAACCTAGAGCTCCTCTTCCATGGTTAAGTTGCCCTTCGAGATGTCCATATCTTCCATTTATTTTTTATGACTCTCCAAGCAGGCTTGGGCAACCCTCCTTACCTTAGTCGAGGAACGGAGGGTTGTAGACCAGCTTTTGAGGGCCCTCTTCACTCTCCTAAACTTTTATTCCCACACAAAAATGGGGATCCACTAACATGGATTCTCAAGAATTCCTCAACTCTCTCCGAAAATTCAAGCTGTTGCACCCAAAGAGCACTGAACCAGAAGGGCATAGGCCCCAAATTCCTATGCGGCTTCATCTCAAGCCTGATGGGATTTTGATTGGAGATCGATGAAGAAATAATATTAGAACTGATATCAAGACCTAGCAGCAAGATGGAACTCTAAATGAGAAAGTGATCTAACCTTGAAGCAATGTGACCTGGACCCATTCTTCTGTTGGTCCATGTATATTTTCTTTTAACAGGTTTAATGTCCAACAAATCCTAGTCCTGAATGAGCTCTTCTACCCATTCCCTAGCTGGATCCCTTACAATGTTTCCCCCACACTTATCCCCTTGTCTTAAGGTAATATTCATGTCTCTAGCGAGAATGACGTTGTCCATCAGAATCTCTTTTTCTAGGTCCCTAATGGACTCCCGACAATTTTTTTTGTCTCCCAGGTTGACCAGGGAATAAATATTGAAAAGTCTCACTATCTCTTTGGTATGATGATGCATAAATCGAGAAAAAATCCAGTTTGAATATATTTTAACCTGGATTTTATCAAGGCATGTCCTGTTCCATAGAATTCCCAGTCCTCCTGAGGTGCCTCTAGAGGAGACAACAATACTTCCTCCTTTTCCCCAAAACTATTTTCTTTTGTTGAGAAAATCCCTTTCCTCCATTTTGGTCTCCTGGATGAGAAGAATGTCTGGCGTTTCCAACCTTGTTATACTTTTCATTGCTTCCTCTTTTAGATTTCCCTCCATCCCTCTGCAATTCCATGAAATAATCTTCATTACTTCCATTTTTGGGCTGAGAGGGCTCCCTTAGAACGTTGACCTTGATTTTTGTTTTCCTTAAGGTTTCTTGCCAACATCTTTTCTAGGGTCTCCCAGATCCCCTACAGCTTCTCCTTGTAGGTTTCTTGTTCTCTTTTTTCCCTGAAGGTTTTTCTTTCCCTGGTGGATATTTTGACCGAGGCTTGTGAATCCCCAATTTCTCCCTCTTCCTCCGACTGCTCCAAATCTAGGTCTTCAGCCTCAAAGACAGAATCCTTCTCTTTCGCGATTTATCTAGGAGGGTCACCACTCTTCGGTGATACAAGGGCCTCCTACATTTGGAGATCCTTCTGCAAATCCCTTGGGTCGATTTCTTGGACTTCCTCTGTCTTCGATTTCAAGGCCGCAAAGTTATTCTCTTGACTTTTCTGGGTCAGTTTGGCTTTAGGAATTCTCCCCATGGTTGTTGTACTCCCTTTTCCTTTCTCATCACCTTGTACATTTGGCCCTGGCCTAAGTCTCATTCTGGGTTTCTTGGCTTGCTGTAATCCTTCTTCCCTCTCCTTTTCTGGGCCTGCATTTTTGGGGCAGTTCTTGACAAAGTGGCCATACTCATAACATCCGTGACATTTGAATGGTAGTTTTTCATAGTCTAACTTCTGCATATGGGACCAATTTCCCACCATTAGCTTAATATCTTTTGGCAACCCAACTTTAAGGTCAACCTCCACACAGATTCTGACGCAGTCATATTGATCTTTCTTATTAGCTGTGGGAAATACTGAGAGGGAGGGGGGGTGAATCAGTATTGCTTCCAATTAGAGCATTAGTTAACCTTCAATTATTATGAGTGTTTGTAAAATGATAGCAGTAAACAAAAGGAACACAAATTCAAAAATTTTAAGGTGGAAACCCTCTCTGGGAAAAAAACCACATGAATCATTTTCTAATAATTCTTTAATATTCAACTTCAACTGAAAATGAAGCTCCAACTTCCTATAATCTAGAGAAGCATCCTTCTCTAGCTCCCACTAGATGGATGCTCCAACGCCTGAGATTCTTCAGTAGTCAACTGAACGGATGCCCCAACAACCAATGAGCTACAACTCACCCTAGCACCACCCTACCACCCTAAATATTTCACAGGCTTGAACATGTTGGTGACTTCATGCACTAACCTAGCACCACCCTACCACCCTATAGAAGAATAAAACAAGAATGGACTCTCATACTAGGGAAAATGGTTCACTTTACAATGATACAGAATGATGTAGAAGAAGAAGACACACTAGACCATAACCCTAACTATGACACAACCACCTAATGATGATCTTAGACCTCTCAACACCACCTCTTCAACTCTTGTCAGATAGACACTTGTACAATTTTTATAATGATGCATTTAAAATGACTTAGTACAATGATACCTTTACAATGACTATATGGAGTGTTGCCCACTTGAAGACTTCATGTGCTAAACTTCTTGTTGTTGTTCTGCACCTTGATTGCTGCTCTTGTCATGCTACCCTCTGCTACACCTTTATTTGCTTTATTGACCTAGAAATTATGGTCCTTTGCAGCCCTTGACAACACATGATCTAGCTTTTTCTTGCCTTCTAGGATCTTGATATTGAATCTAGTGTATCTCTATTATTTCAGCTCCCCAATATGTGATTTTTGGTTCTGTAGTAGTAGTCTGAGTCTTCTTTCCAATGCCATAGGTCTGATCCAACAAGGGAGAGTTATGCCCAATCTCTCACAATGACCTAGTTATGGACATTTTCAGTAGAGTGAACTTGTATGGTGTGCCACGTGTTACTGTTTCTTCATTCAACTCTTAAATTGATACACAAAAAGCTAAATTTTGTGCAATATCCACCTCTTTTTATAGAATTCCAATCTGATACTTAGAGAGAGAGTTAAGACAATTTTCCCAAGGTCACTTATTTGCGTTGAAGTTTAGGAGCCTGCAACAACACTGACTTCCATAGATCATATCTTCGAAAATGTTTTGCACCCTGATCTGAAATTTTTACAGGAGCTTCCCCAGGATTTCGGCTTCACCTCATAAAAATTTCAGCTTCCGATCCTTCGTATAAAAATCATTAGAGCACAAATTCCATGATGAACTGTTTCAGGTAGCGAAATACCTACATAAGGAAGATATGAGGATCACAATTTATATAAATTCTTGGGTTGAGAGGGGCTTAAACAAGTGAATGTGGGAGGGATTTTAGGAGCTTAAAAATGATTAATTATTGACTTCTCAATGACCCATGTCACAACCCCATGGGGTTTTAGCCAACTGACAAGGGTTACAAACTTCAAACATGAATATCTCTCAAACCGTGAAGAATTACGTGGCATGCCATATATTAACGAAAACATATCGACAAGTAGAAACCATCAAAAGAATTCTTGACCCAGAATATATTAATTTGGTAGTCAAAATTCCCATGCAATATTGGGGTAGCCCCTGCTGCTGCTTAGGTTGACATCAATGACAACCGCTGATCAAAAATATCCATCTTTGGCATTGATGGCAACACAAGTACTCCCCCTGCAATCATGACACCTCTTCCTACAACATTCTCTCCCCCTTTGACGTCAATGGAAAAGGGTAACTTCCCTGACACAAAACCATCCCGTAGACCTGCACACACTTCCACTCCCCCTTTATATTCTGAATAAGGGAAATCTAATGAGAACCTGGGAGAATCCCAAGCTTCTAGCGAAGATATTCAAATGCTTCACGAGGTAAAGGTGTGGTGAAGATATTGGCAATTTGTTATTTTGTACCAACATACTCAAGTTTGATATTCTTTTCAGTGACTTGTTCTCTAACAAAATGATATTTGATCAGAATGTGTTTTTTTTTTAATACATGACAGGATTCTTCGAGATGCTAATGGCATTGGTGTTGTCACATAATATGGGAATAGACTCACTGAATTGTAGTTGAAGATCTTGCAAAGTTTGTTTCATCCAAAGGAATTGAGTACAACATGCTGCCACTCCAATGTATTCTTCTTCCACTATAGATAACGAGATTGAGGTTTGCTTTTTTCTCAACCATGATATGAGACAACCACCTGGATAGAATGTTGCTCCACTAGTACTCTTACGATCATCAATGCTTCCTACCCAATATGCATCTATAAAGGCCTGAATAATGAGATTGTTACCCTTGGTATACCACAAGCCATATTATTCTGTGCCCTTTAGATATCAAAGAATTCTTTTGACAACAATAATATCTGATTCTTTTGGTGCTGTTTGGAATATTGCTACTTGTCCAACTTCTTACATAACATCTGGTCGGAAGGTTGTTACATATAGAAGACTACCAATCATAGATCTGTACAATATCTGATACACATCCTTAGATGAGTCGTCTATGCTAAATTTGCAACCTATTACCATTAGAGTAAGGATGGGTTTGCAATCTTCCATTTTGAATTCCTTGAGCATTTCCTTGATGCACTTGGCTTGACATAGAAATATTCCTTTCTCTTGCTGAGATATTTGAAGCCCGAAGAAGTATGTCAGCTCACCAAGTAAAGACATCTCAAACTCACTTTGAATATTTGTGGAAAAGTTCTTACTTAGTTGATCATAATTGCTACCAAATATTATATCATCCACATACACCTCAACGATAGTTAAATTGTATTTATCTATTTGTACATAAAGATTGCTATCAACAATACCTTTCTTGAACCCTTGTTGACATAGATATCCATCAAGATGAGCATACCATGCTCTGGAAGCCTGCATGAGGCCATATAGATCCTTCTTTAACCTACAAACATAGTCTTCTTTTTCTGATAGTAGAAAACCTTCAAGTTTTTCGATGTAAACTTATTCTTCTAATTCGTCATTTAGAAATGTTGACTTAACATCCATTTGGTAGACTTTGATTTTTCTTGAACATGGATAGGTGAGAAACATTCGGATGGCTTCCATTCTGGCAACTGGTGAAAATGTTTCATCAAAATCAATTCCTTCCACTTGTGCATAGCCTTTGCAAACCAATATTGCTTTGTTTCTGGTAACTTGTCCATCTTCATTCAATTTGTTCCTGAACACCCATTTAGTCCCAATGAAATTTTTATCTTTTCGTCGTGGAACTAATTCCCAGGTGTTATTCTTCTCGATTTGATCCAATTCTTCATTCATAGCTACTACCCAATGTTCATTTTGGCTAGCTTCCTCAAAACTATTAGGCTCAAAGGTTGCTAGAAAAGCAATGTGAGCTTGGTGTGATGAACGAAGCTGTTGACATTCATTTGTGTCACCAATGATTTGATTTGATGGATGGTTCTTTTGAATCCATTCTTTTCTTCTCTTTGGATGAGCTTCTTGTTGTTTTTTTGGTATATCTTGATGATCATTATTTACTTCTTCCTAGTTGATAGTTGCTTCTTCTTCTAAAATTTTCTTTGTCTTTTTCAGCCTCTATCTCAAGTTTCAAAGATTCTATATCCTCATCATTATTCGTTAGAACACCATCTTCGTCAAAGGTAACATTTATGCTCTCCACTAGTTGTTTTCGTCTTAGATTATAGAATTTATAGGCCTTTATTTTGTATGAGTAACCAAAAAAGATACCTTCATCAAAACATGATTCAAACTTACCCAAATTTTGATCTTCTCTTTTGATATAACATTTTCTTCCGAAGATTCTGAAATATTTTACATTAGCTAGTTTTCCTTTTCGTAATTCATATGGGGTCTTGTTGCAATTATTTTTTAGAAGACTTCGGTTGATAATGAAGACTACAGTATCAATTTCTTGAACCCATAATTTTTAATCCAATTTTGAGTCCCTCAACATTGTTCTACCCATTTCCTATATGGTTTAATTCTTTCTTTCAGCAACTCAATTTTTCTGAGGTGTTCGTGCTGTTGAAAATTATCTTTTTATTCCATTTTTGTCACAGTATTGCTGAAATAATTTGGAAGTAATTCTCCACCATTATCTGATCTTAGAAACTTTATTTGCAATTGAGTTTCATTTTTTACCAACTACTTGTAGATCTTAAAGCACTCAACTAATTCAGATTTTTTCTTTAGGAAACTGACGGCTGCCATCCTCGTATAGTTATCTATCATTAACATGAAATATAATTCTCCATCTAAGCCTTTTGTTCTCACAGGACCACATATATCAGTATGTATCAATTCGAATGAATGTGATGCAAAGTTTTATTTTATTTTAAATTGAACTTTTGTCTGCTTACCATGTCGACAGACCTCAGATAGTGTGTTGGAAGGTTTTGAGATTTTCAGCATTTCTCGTACTGCTTCCTTTTTGCTTATTCTAACAATATTGTCCAATTTTTTATTTTATAGATTTATCTATGCCATAACCAAATTTCATCTTCTTTATCTAGTAGACATGATTTAGTTGCTTCATCTAGAACATATATATCATTTGGAGCTCGGCTTGTTGTAGCCACAATTTTACCATAATTGCCTTTCCTGATTTCACATTTTGTGGAGTTGAATAGCATTGTGTGTCCTTGATCACACATTTTTCCAACACTAAGCAGATTGTGATTCATGTTTTCAACAAATAAAACATTCTTAGCTATAACATATTTTCTTCCGAGAGTGACAGTACCTGATCCTATAACATTTGAAGATCCATCATTTCCAAAGGATACAGTTCCATCCTTCTTCTCTTTCAGAGATACAAATTTCCTTCTATCTCCAATCATATGCGTTGAGCAACTGCTATCAACATAGCACACATATTTGTTGTTTTGAACCTTGAGAGCAAGAGCACAGTTATCAGTCTTCTTCTTCTTCCATGTCCATTTGTTCTGTGGCTTCGAAGATTCTTTTGGAGGATTTCAAGTCTACAGTCTCTAGCTATGTGTCCAAAGTTCTGACATTTGTAACATTCCACATTATTTCTTAAATGTTCAAATCTATTGATGTTTCGTTGAGCCCTGGGAGGTTCATATTTGAAGAATCTCCTAGAATTGTAATGGTTCCTAGGGTACATGCGACATTCTATAGCTTTATGACCAAATTTTCCACATGAATAAAAATAGCCATGAAAAATATGTTGGTACCTGGATGTAAATATTTGTGGAGGAATCGTCTTCCAAGGATGTTCTTGCGAATCTTGTCTAATGAAGTCTACATGCATGTCAGATCTCATAGGTTCATTATATTTTTTTGTAGAAGGTCATGCTTCTTCTTCTTTGTAACCGAGGCTAGTTCTGTCATTCTAATATCATTGATTTTTTATGAGTTCTTAAAATGCCCTTGAGCTGTTGGCATAGTTTCGGACAATTTTTCCCTTCTACACTTCCTTACGCAGCGAGACTACTTTGGCTTATAATGTTTCACTTTCTTGGTTTCTTTCTTCCAACTTATTTTGAAGTGACTCTTCAATACATTTGTGTTCTTCAACTTCAATTTTGAGACCTTGAACTTGTTCTTCAAGAGTATTGGAATGGAACTTCTCAACCTTGAGCTATTTTATAAGCCTGATTTCCTCCTTAGAAAAATCTTCTATGGTCAACCCTTCTTCTTTGTTGTTTGATATCTCTTGTTTGTTGCGCTTGAGCATAAACAATACTCTTTCATTGGCTTCTTCTTTGCTATCGCTGTCTTCATCGGATGATGAGCTATATTTTTTAGAGAGAAAGTTCCTTTTGGATCCTTTCTTTTTGTCTTGCTTGTTGAATTTCTTAAAGCCTTTATTTCCTTTTGAGTTGCCATCACTTATGTTTGGACATTTTGCTGTGAAATTCCCAACCTCGCCACAGCCAAAACATATCAAAGGAAGTTTACCTTTGAATTTTCCCTTACCATTTTTTAGTTTTCTCGTAAAGTAAGCATATTATTAATCTGAAAGACCTCCTTCATCATCTCCCTTTTCTTCACACTTGCAGGTTCATGTCTTTTAAATTGAAGGTTGTTTGTCCTTATTGGTTTTCTTAGATGCAACGAATGCAGTTTCTAGATGTGAAGTATGCTCTTCTTCATCTAGTATCATTTCATATGCTATGAGAACTCCATGTAATTCCTCTTTGCCGAGTTTGTCCAGATTTGCACTATATTCTAAGACCGACACCTTTGTGTTGAATCTCCCTGGTAACGTTCTAAGAATATTTCATATAATAGTATTCTCATCAACTGGCTCTCCCAATCCTTCCAGAGTGTTAGTTATTTCATCAAAGTATTGGAAGTATGCTGCAATGTTTCCATCTTCTTTCATTCTGAGTTGCTCAAATTTTTCTCTATATATTTGAAGCTTTACTTCTTTGACATTTGAGACACCTGCATATATATTCTCAAGCTTGTCCCATATATTTTTGGCGTTTTTACAACCCAACACCTTATGATAAGAAGATTCAATAAGTCCATTGATAATAATATTCTTTTCTTTTGCATCATTTACCAAATTCTTCTTACCTTGTTCATCTGTGGTTGGTGTAAAGCCATTTTGAACAATGTTCCATACTTTGTAAACTTGCGCCAAGAGATAGACCTCCATTTTTCCTTTCCAGAGTGCATAATTAATTTCATTGAACAGAGGTACACCATTCTTGGTATGCTCCATGACCTCTTTCCAACTATTAAACTGTTATTGAAGGAACCAAGCTCTAAAAAGAATGGTTGGAAATACTGAGAGGGGGGGTGAATCATTATTCCTTTCAATTGTATTTTTATTAATATTTCAGAGCATTATTTAATATTCAATTATTATCAGTGTTTGTACAATGATAGAAGTAAATAAAGGAACACAAATGCACACATTTTTTAAGGTGGAAACCCTCTCCGGGACAAAAGCCACCTAAATGCTTTTCTAATAATTCTTTAATATTCAACTCCAATTGAAAATAAAGCTCCAACTTCCTAGAATATAGAAAAGTATTCTTCTCCATCTCCCACTAGATGGATGCTCCAACGCCCGAGATTCTTCAGTAGTCACCTGAACAGATGCCCCAACACCTAATGAGCTACAAATAACCCTAGCACCACCTTACCACCCTGAATTTTTCATAGGCTTGAACCTGTTGGTGACTTCATGCACCAGCCTAGCACCAGCCTACCACCCTATAGAAGAATAAAACAAGAATGGACTCTCGTACTAGGGAAAATGGTCCACTTTACAATGATATAGAATGAAGTAGAAGAAGAAGACACACTATACCATAACCCCAACTATGACACACACATCTAATGATGATCCTAGACCTCTCAATACTGCCTCTTCAATTCTTGCCAGATACACACTTGTAAAATTTTTACAATGATGCATTTGCAATGACTTAGTACAATGATACCTCTACAATGTCTCTATGCAAAGCTGCCCACTTGAAGACTTCATGTGGTGAACTTCTTACTGTTGTTTTTCACCTTGATTTCTACTCTTGTCATGCTACCCTCTGCTACACCTTGCTTTGCTTTGCTTCCCTAGAAAGTCTAGTCCTTTGCAGCCCTTGAAAACTCATGATCTAGCTTTTTCTTGCCTTCTAGGAGATCGATATTGAATCTGGTGTATCTCTGTTATTTCAGATCCCCAATATGCGATTATTGATCCTATAGTATTCCTCTGAGTTGTCTTTCCTATGCCATAGGTCTGACCCAATTTTAATTCTTCAAGAGATATTTATGCCCAATCGCTCACAATGACCTAATTATGGACTGGTTTAGTAGAGAGAACTTGTACAACATGGCATGTGTCACGTTTTCTTTATTTTGCTCTAAAATTTATAGAGCACAAAACACAGTCTATGCAATATCTATCACTTTTTATAGAATTCCAATCTGATACTCAGAGAGAGAGTTATGACGTTTTCCCCAAGGTCACTTCTTTGAGATGAATTTTAAAAGACTACAAAAACACTGACTTCCACAAATCATATCTTCGAAAATGTTGCGCACCTTGATCTAAACACAAGAGCTCTCGTGATTTCATCTTTCGCTCAAAACTTTCTGTACCTTCCAACCTTCTTGGGATAAAAACGTTAGAGTGCAAATGCCACGATGACCTGTTTCAGGTAGCAAAATCCCTACACAAGGAGGATATGAGGATCACAATATATGTAAATGCTTAGGTTGAGAGGGGCTTCAACAATTTAATGTCAGAGGGATTTTAGGAGCTTAAAAATTATCAATTATTGAATTTTCAATGACTGATTAGGTGATCATGTCCAAGTTTAAAAATTGCTCAAAATTGGAAGTGCTCAGAAATGGTTGGAATCTCAACCATCGGAAAAGTCTCGTTGTTGCGATTCTGGCACCACAAATGGTTCTCAAAACCGAGTTCGTATGAGAAAGTTACTGATGTTTGAAATCGTCTAGTGACCTCTAAAATAGGACTTTTTGACTAATTGATTATGTCAATTTTTGTAAAAAACATTATATTGAAAAGTGATTTTTATTAATGTTTTTGAGGGCCTATCAGAGGGTGCCACATGGCCTGCCCAAAGTCTGCCACATGGCCCCAGGCCATAGGTTGAAAATTCATGTGCAAATTTTTTTCGGTTCATGGGGTTTGAACCCACTACCCGACTACTCGAGTAGAGGGACCCAACCAACCCGTCTAGGTTGTGTTGTTGATGAGTCGGGCGGGTAGTAAAGCTTTAGTTGGGTCGACATTGATGAATTGGGTGGAGTAAACGGAGAGTCGGGTCATGGTGGGCGAAGAACGTTGGGGACCATCCCCTTAAGAGCCAACCCCGTCGCATATGATTCCAGCTCCAAAATCTCGTGCTTAAAGCCTTTTCACCAAGGAACAGTTGATATCAAAGCTATAGTTTTACTCATCATTTTTTCTTCTGAAAAGATATAGCTGCTTGTTTGCAATTTTTGATGCTTACTAGGCTTAAGATCAAGAGAGGGGAAGGAAAATTGATTGGATCTCAAAATAATCCTCAACTAAGGAGGGCCAAAGAGCCATTAACTCCACCTTCTAATTGACCTCCAAGAGCCATAGAATAAGTCTTAAGCATGTCTTCAAGAGAAGGAGAAGTTTTTGAAGACATTGATCCCAAAGAAGAAGAACGGGTGTTCCGAAAGGCGTTCCTGGACATGACTGAGATGGTGAGGATACTCTACCAAGAAATGAATGAAAGTATTGAAAGAGAAGGGTCAAAACACCACAAGGAAGGAGAGGGTTCTTCACGAGGAAAGAAAATTGATGACAAGTCAAAGAAAGGACACAGAGGAAATGGTGATCCACCATCCCCATCTTCATCCTTTTCCTCTACATCGTCATCCTCTACTTAGGTGAATCAATCTCACAAGTAAAAAAACACTGGTAAAATTTCATTTGTAAAGCTTGATGTCAAGTTTGAGTTGCCTATGTTTAATGGTGAGGTCAATGCAGAGAAACTTGACATTTGGATAAGGCAGTTGGAAGTTTATTTGAGGATACAAAACATTCATGAAGACGACACTAAGATTCAGTTAGCCTCTTTGAGAATGGATGGTGCAACATTAGTATGGTGGGAAGCCCAAACCAAGGATGAGATTAGAAAACATGTTAATATCACTTTATCATGGGCTGATTTTATTTCTGCAATGAAAAATCAATTTTATCCATTAGCTCATTTACAAAAGGCTATCATGAATTGGAAAAGTTTTAGACAACTTAAGGGACAAAATGTACAAGATTACACCCAAGAGTTTAGGGGAAGAGCTCTTTTACTAGGAATTGATTTGCATAGCCAAGAGACTTTGTTGAAATATATAGGTGGTTTACACAACTATCTTATACATACTATCCTTATGTTCAATCCTACTAGTCTAGACGAGGTTTGTGTCCAAGCCACGCATTTAGAGGCTAGAGGTAAACAATATTTTGATGGGAATGAGGATAGTGAATTTAAAGGAAAAGGGAGAAAAAGAAATGCAAACTCTAGGAAAGAAAAAGGAAAATTATTTTGTAAAAAATATTCCAAAACAAGCCATGATGAAGACCATTGCTGGGAAATTCATCTAGAGTTGAAGCCAGAAAAATTTAAAACCAAAGATAAGGCCAAAGAAAAAGGCAAAACGGTTGCAATAGCTGAACAAGACTTAGCGTTTGAATCAAGAGATGAAACTAAAAGCATATATTTGGCACTAAAGAACATAAAGGGGAAAGAGATTGTAAAGGAAACAAATCCCAGTTCTAGCACTTTAAACTGCCACATAGAAGCTCCAAATGAAGAGGGGAGGATAGAGCTATTTCACGTGAGGATAATTTCAAAACACACAAAGATAGACACACTATTTGATAGTGGGTCACAAGAGAACCTCATATCAGAAGACTTAGTCAAGAAGTTGAATCTTGCCAACCATTCCACATCCAAAGCCATATCCACTTAGATGGATTTGCAAGGATGCTAATTTACAAGTTTCAAGGAAGTGCATGTTGCGCTTCGCCATAACAACTCATTATATTGACATGGTTGAATTGGATGTGGTACCGCTTGACATTACAGGTGTGGTGTTGGGCAGTCCCTACTTATATGATAGGAAAGCGATCTTACATCGCCATGAGAACAAGTATCATCTATTCAAGGATGGCAAGGAGTTTATTGTGAGAACACACTGCATAGTTTAACCTTTAGTGAACGTGGGCAATGAAAAGGCTTGTCAATGTGTTAGGTCTCTGTAATAAGCAAGATTGGAAAAATTCCGATCACAGAGTTAACATCATTTCAACCAACTTTGGGATTCTAGGATCTAGCCCTCCTGAATCTGGAGAGGGAACTCTCCAATATATACAAAGATGGATTTGTCTTTGAAGTTTAGGGTAATGATATTAGGCTAGTTATGAGGTCCAAGGATTTTGTTTGGTTTTCTCGGATGGTTGAACATAGCTGCTACCCGAGGCGGAAAGATCTATATGCAAATAGGTTCAAAAGTGAGAAGTTGCAAGCAGATAGAATAAGCTTTGGTCAAGAAGAAAGACGATGGCAGATTTTCAGTCCATTGGGCTATGGAGTCATAAGAGGATTTAATTGAAACATTTAGGTTCAAGAGTGGTCTATGGGGAAAGTCATCTATGCCTAAGGATCTCTTTAAAGTTTTATTTATGGAATGGAGTGATACAATCAGAAAGGGAAATGACAGATGTAGAACAAAGATCAGCCCAGGATCTGGTAAGTACTTTTAAACTAGGCAGCCTTTGACTAGGCACTTGAGAAAAGCATAGAAGCAAACTAGGATCTGGTAAGTACTTTGAAACTATCCAGCCTTTGATACACTTCTGATAGAAAACATATAAAAACAAAAGGAAAACACAAAGATAACATAGGATGGTCTAAGATCTGATAAGTACTTCGAAACTAATAAGCTTTTAACACGTCCTAAGGGAAACAATCAAATAGTTGAGAAAATAAGAAAGGGACTCAGGGCTAACCTTAATTTCCTCAGTTCATCTTCACACAACATATATTGAAAGTAACATTTAAAAATAACATTCAGCTAAGACAAAAAGATGAGGGAACACGCATCCTCGTACTTAACTAAATCAAATCATTTTTAAATAACACAATTGAAAGAAAACATTTGAATAAATATTTCTCAGCCAGAGAAGGTTACTGATATAAAATAGGTCCTAACCCTGTTTAAACTGTTCTTTATAGTGGAAGATGAAACAAATTGAAAGCAGAAACAAAATACAAGTTACAGTGAAAATAAAATCACCATCAACATAGACCAGGATCCCATAAATCAGCTTGCATTGATGCTTCAAACCAGTTACAATCTTCAGATCCAGTGTTTTAATTCATCTCTCTTCATAACCTAACCTATCCATTACAAGTAGAGCTCCAAGAGCCAGTGAAATCCTATCTACAATCAAGAATCTTCAGCTCAGTGACAATACAATGCTTCAGCAATTTACATTAACAACCAACCAATCCAACCCCTCACTCATTTTCTACTGAAGTATTTATAGAAAGATGAGGGGGTGAGATCTGATGAAAAGATCTCAAACACAATTAATGCAGAATTAATGTCTTCCTGGCCCTTAGAGGCTCGATGAAGAAATCAAACAGGTGTTCCACTGCATTAATTGGTTTGCACTTATGAAGTAAGCTCGGAGGGAGCTTTTTGTTGACCTTTGAGGCTCTGGTAGATCCTAGGGTTACTCTCGTTATACATTCTTTCATTAAATCGGCATAACTCTTTCTACCGTTTGAGGCAACTTCCACTGTTCAACAAATCTGTACCGATTGGAGCTTTTTTGAGTGGGGCACAGTGCACCTATGTGGTCGAGGAATCAATTGCCTGGGATATGGAGCAGGAGGCAATATGTTTGATAAACACTTCGTTTTTTCCTTCAATCGTATTTTAGATCCGGGATTAGCATTTGATAACTATCTTAGCCTTAATCCCACAAAACTATCTGCCAATTCACCGTGATTCGCTTCATCATGGGTTTCAATCTCTCGATACTCTTTCTTTGCGTTTATTTTCACCGTTTTCTTCGTTGTGCGTGTCAGCAGACAGTAAAGGCATCAATGCTCGTGAAACATCAAGGGACGAAAATGCACCTATGATTTCCTTGGAGAAATCAGAACGTAGAGGATCGTCACCCTCCTAGTCTGAAATTTCCATTAAAAACACGAACAAATGACCTTAACCATGCAAAATACAAAAAACACGTAAAAAATCCAATTTATAGGTCAATCTGCTTTGGGGAATGTGCAGAGGAACACGGGCCGTTGGATGGCATCATCCAACGGCCGAGATCAAATCTGAGCGGTCGTGGAAAAGAGTTGTGGAGAAATTAAATCCAGACCGTCGATCTGCAGAGATCGACGGTGGAGATCGGGCAACGGAGAGTCAGCGGGAAGGAGGTTGACCGGGCGATGGAATCGGGGAGATGAATGTGAGTCGTCGATCTGCAGAGATCGACGGCGGAGATTGAATCTTGGCCGCGCGGCGGGACGAAGCACGTGCGTGCAGGTCCGCGTGCGCGGTCGTGCTGTGAAGTGACCCGCAACCGCCTGGATGGCCGGCCCGCATCTACTCGCGTGGAGGTAGACCCCACCGCGTGTTGCGGGCACAAAGAAGAAGCATGAAATGATCTAACAGCGCGGTGGTTTTGAAATGGGCCGGGGACACGCGTCGGCCAGCGTATGGAATCGCTGGCCGACGGGGAAAACCACCTTGGCTTGGAAGGCGGTGCGGAATGGGAACCGAAGGTTTTCTGGAAAATGGCGCAGGGGAAGGGGGGTCCACCAGGTGAGGCGTGCTCCGCTCCGTCGGATCTGGGGAGCAGATCGACGGCCTAGGTTCATCGCAGCACCCAAACACGTGATTTTAAATATTTCCCGTTATACTTTATAAAAATGGGTTTTTCGGGTTTTTCTGAGGAAAATATATGAAGAAAGGTTGTGTTTTCGGTTTAGCGCTTAAGGAATGAGCGGTTAGTCCTGGCACTTAGGTATATGGAGGAAAATGGTCGGGGACTTTAGCCCGAGGGGGCTAAAGCCTTAACATCATATAGAATGTGAATTTTATAATATTTTCCAATGTTTTCAAAGGGGAAATCCAGGTTCAGATAAGGTCAAAAAGTGAGTTTTAACCTTAGGGAATGGATTTTATGAAGGGATAAAGGGAAAACATAAGTTTTTGTGGGGTTTTCATGAATAAAAGGGAAACAGAGAATGAGGTAAGTTGGAAGGAAGGGAAGGGAGAAAAAGGGGAATGCAGCAGTATTTGACTTGAATTATAGTAGGATATCAGAGGTTCGGAGAAGGAAACAGGTATGAAGATTTAACCAGCAACATGAGTTTCACCAAAAGACTTCAAGCACCAGCAATTTCAGGACTGAATTTGTTTCTTGAAGGCTGCAAAAATATTTAGCCACCAGCTGACATGATAGGAAAAATATAGGTGGCTAACAGTGGCTCCACTTGGGGATGGTGCCTTCTTGAAGGTATCAAGAATTCAGAATTGATTTCTCTGGGATGCTGACTGGTGCTTGATCTATTTCTTGCTCTTGCTTTTCTCTGAAAAATAATCTCAGTCATGAAGGAAACATGAATTTCATCAATACAACTTCTACCTACCCAATCCTACTGATCTAACATTTTTTCTTCATCAGAGTGCACTTGGATTGGCAGACTCTATTCACAACATTTTATTCTTTTGAAAGCAGGAAATCTAATCCATTTCTACTCCTTATTTCTCCCTGAACTCAGATTAAACAGTTGAGCTCAGATATTTCTCTACCTAATCTACTGTCTGTTGGGATTAAACAGTCCAACAAACTTTCATTCTCTAAATTCTACAACAGAAATTTAAAAACATTCAAGTCAAGATTGAGCTGTTTGACTTGCTGTGATCTATGGCATAAGAACAAGCTGCACATAGATTATTATTTGCAGAAAATTAAAATAAAAAATGTAAGGCTTAAGATCTGAAAGTTTCTCATCATGGCCTTCTCTTATTTTCACAGCTCTGTTTTGGCTTTCGTTTGAGCTGTCTCTTCCTTGATATCTGATTCAGATTTTGGGCAAATTAGAACCAGTTTTTCTCTTTTATGACTCAGAAGATAAAACAGTTTTGAGCCATCTCTCTTTGGAAACTTTGGTTCAGATTTTGAGTTTGTTTGAACCTTTATTTCTAATCTAATTCTATCTACTAATAAGCCAAGATTGGATAGTTTGGCACATCACATTTTCTACCTTATCAGCAATTAATTGAAAACTAGTTAGTCAAGTTTAGGTTGTTTGACTAACTAGAAGTGTGTTTTTAGGAGTGGCATTTGAGCTTGCACACTTTCAGATTTGTTTCTCCTTTTGGCATGGGGCTTTGCCTTTCTTGTTTTCATTTCTGCCCTCTTTTCATTTTTTCTCTGTCTTTGTATTTTTTGATTTTTCATAACTTTGAATGCAATGGTGGATGAAATGTTTACAATGGAAAAGGTAAAAAGGCTTCAAAACATAAAAATGGATCAAGAGAAGTAATGCTTAAGGACCCTGCCATTGATAGGACCCCCAAACAATTATGTTCCATCCAGCTCTTGTAAGAAGAATGCATTGTTTCCGGCAACTGAATGAATAGAGTAAGGGCCAAGCCATAGATTGTCAAATTTACCATGCTTTCCCTTGTCTTCCCTCCTTGAGTCCCACTTTAGAACTTTTTCCCCAATCTTGAAATTGTTGGCCTTTGTTCTTCTATCAAATATCTTCTTGATATTGTCTTGCTTCTACAATGCTTTGTTATACACTTCCTCTCTAGTTTGTTGAAGATGAATGGTTTGATTTATTCTTCTGGTCATGTAATTTTCTTCAGTCTGCAAATCTTGGATTAACTTCATAACTGGTACACCAAGGCTGATAGGAAAAATTGCATCTGTACCATACACAAGCTGGAAGGGTGACATACCAACAGATTTCTTCAAAGTTAATCTGTCAGCCCAAAGTGCATGGATCAGCTTTGTGTGCCAAGACTTTTTATTGTCCTCCAACAATTTCTTGATTATGTTCACCAAGCTTTTGTTGGAAGATTCTGCAAGTCCATTACCTTGAGGGTAATAGGCTGTGGAGTGTCCCAATGTTATCTGATACTTGTGACAGAATTCAACCATTTTCTTTGACCCAAATGCTGCTGCATTATCTGTGATGATCTTGGTAGGACAGCCAAATCTGGAGAGGATGTTAGTCTCCACAAATTTTATGATAACTGAATCATTGGCCTGCCTACAAGGAATGGCTTCTATCCACTTAGTGAAGTAGTCTGTGGCAGTAAGAATCCACCTGTGTTGAGCAGAAGATGGTGGGTGGATTTCTCCTATGAAGTCAAGTCCCCATTGTTGAAAAGGGGCTTCAACAGTGACTGGATGCAGAGGCAGGGGTAGTAATTTTCTCTTGCCTTCAAATAGTTGGCATTTATGGCAAGTGGTGGTCATCTTGTGTACATCAGGAAAAAGGGTAGGCCAATAGAAGCCAGCCCTTAGAATTTTGTTGGCTGTTGACTTCCAGTACAAATGGCCTCCACACTCTCCTTCATGGAATTCCTGCTTAATATTTTCTGCATCAAACTCAGGCAAACATTTAAGCAATACACCACTTGCATTTTTCCAATAAATACATTTATCAATAATGCAGTAGTTTACAGCTTTTAACTTTAGGAATCTTGCCTTTGTCTTGGATAAACCAGGAGGTGTATTCAGATTAAGAAAAACATAAACAATATCAGTATACCAAGGAGAATTCACAAAATGGTCTTCAACAACGAGAGTTGAGAATTCTTCTTGGTTATCCAAAGAAATAATCATGTTAATATCAAGAACTTCACAATTTGATTTAGCCATTAATATAGCTAGACCTTGGTCTTTGATGAGCTTAGTGGGTCTTATCTCTAAATCATATTCAAGAATAACAACAATCCACTTACCTCTCTTACCATCTGGGTCCTGTGTCAGAATGTCTTTAACAACCGAATTTGGGACAAAGGCAATAATATGTGAGTGAAGGATGTATACTCTGAAGTCTTTCAAAGCCTTTACTAAAGCAAAAGCCTGCTTCTCCATAATGTTATACTTCAAAGGGGCATCCCTTAACGCCTTGCTAAAGAATGCAATAGGCTGCTCTTGTCCTTGTGGATTTTTCTGTGAAAGGACAGCAGCTATGGTATGTTCTGATGCAAATGAGAAGATATAAAAATCCTTTGAAAAATCAGGACTTATGAGAACCGGTGTTTTGGTTAATGCTTGTTTCACCAGCTCAAAAGATGTCTTTGCTTCCCAGGTCCATTTTATCCCTGCTCCTTCTTCAACATGTTTGTGATATTCCTAAGGAGCTCAGCTAGGTTAGGGATGAACCTTCTCAAAAAGTTGATCTTTCCAATGAAAGACTATAACTCTTTAATGTTTCGAGGATGAGAGATTTGCAATATGGCCTCAATCCTTTTTGGATCTATCTTTATACCCTCCTTTGAAATAATGTGTCCAAGAAGTTTACCTTCTTGGAGACCAAATAAAGTCTTCTTGGGGTTCAAAGATATCCCGAACTTTCTGCACTTCTAGAAAACTTTCCTCAGATGTTCTAAGTGTTCTTCATCTGTTTTTGAAAACACAGTGACATCATCAAGATAGATAATGATGAAGAAACCCAATTCTTCCGAGAATGCTATGTCCATGGCTCTCTGAAAGGTTGCTCCAGCATTCATTAGACCAAAAGACATTTTCACATACATGAAAGTGCCCCATGGTGTAGTAAAAGTTGTCTTTAATTGATCATCAGGGTGGACTAAAACTTGATTATACCCTGAATAGCCATCTAGCAAAGAAATTCTTTTAGACCCCACCACCCTTTGTAAAATATGATCCATCTTGGGCAAAGGGTAACTGTCTTTTAATGAAGCTTTGTTTAAATTTCTAAAGTCTATACAAAGCCTGATTTCTCCAGTCTTCTTCCTAACAGACACCAGATTAGATACCCACTTAGAATATCTAATAGGGACAATAATACCAGCATCGTGCATCTTCATGATTTCATTCTTAACCAATGGTAACTAGACAGGGTTTATTCTGCGCAGTTTCTGTTTGAATGGTTTTTGGTTTTCTTTAAGAGGGATTTTGTGCTGTATTATTTCAATGTCATAGGACTTAAGATCTTCATAACTCCATGCAAAAACATCATAAAATTCTTTGAACAGCTCTAGGTATTTGAGTTTAATGTGAGCTGGCAAAGTTTTGGACAGTTTGATCATTTTTGGTTTTTTCCTCACTGCCTATGTTGCATTCCTCCACTTCAGTTTCTACAGGTTCCATTTTAGGTTTATTGGCCACATCATTAAAATCAAACAATTATTCTAGAGGGGCCAAACCCTTGGGAAAACTATCATCCTTAGAACGCAGAGTTTCTATTTCTTCTGTTTCTGATTCTGCACTCAGTTCTGTTTGGTTTCTAAGTCTGATAGTCAGAAGGTTAATAGCTACAAGCTCAGGAGACGGTTCTTCTTCACCAAGAAAATTTTCTTCACTGCAGTCTGTATCATAGTCTGAATCTAAACTATGGAGTTCAAACTCATTTATGAATTGCATGAAGTCTTCTATTTGTTTATCTCCATCAAACACCTGACAATATTTCTTATTATCTGGGACAGCTGGTCTGAATTTAATCTGAGATGTGCCATCATATAGCATCGGGCAGGTTCTAGCAGCAAAGGCTAAATTGTGGGCTGCAATTTTTCTTTTCCTTGGGACAAAAGTCAGGTTGGTCTCCTCAAATGTTTTCAAAAGATCCATGACATCATTCCTGTAGGCCCTAAGTCTGGGGTGATTTTCATTATACTCCCCATTGAATTGCCTAATGATTAATTCAGAATCCCCATATACATTGATTCTCTTGGCACCTAGCTTTTTCAAGAGATGCAAGCCTAAGAGAAGGGATTCATATTCTGCTATGTTGTTGGAACACTGAAAGTTTAATTTACATGAAATACACTCTGTATGATTGTTTTCAGTGTTAGTAATCTAGACACCTGCACCAGCATTTGTTCTAGTGCATGACCCATCAAAATACATAGTCCAGAGAGGAACATTTTCAGTTTTATCGGTTTGGTGCATGTCCTTTGCATGGCCTAACTCCTCAAGCTTTTCATCAGGTTGAGGGTTTCTCTCTTGACTGTCAAGATTTAAGTTTAATGGATCGATGATTTGTAGTTCAAGACCTGTGTTTGGTTTGTTAAAGTTTTTGAATACAGAAAACTGCTTTGGCACTTCAGTGTTGCATTCCTCTGCCTCCATTTCAGCCATTAATTATGTTGAAATGATTTGTTCTGTAAGTGTTTCATCATTAAACATGATAAAAGAATCAAGGCTTGTGCTTATAGCATACAGAGGAGAGTTTTGAGGCTGGTCTTGACTTGTCACTGTGTACTGCATGTGGGACTCCCTGTAAAGTCTTCTAGTCTGATTGAAAACAGGGATAGTCGCATAGGTCATGTCCATTTGCATGGTTCCCTGTAACTTAGCCCCCCAATATCTTGATAAAAGCATTCCATACTTTGGGGGTACATCAGCCACAAAAAAATCCATGACTAAACATTTGGCTGGAATCTGGGCTAAGTTAACACAGAGGTCTTTTATCAATCCTAGACATTTAACTCTGCTTGAGTCAAAGGAGTACAAGTCTTTGTAAGGTCTGGTAATTTCAAGACCCAGGCTTTCCATTACAGCTTTTGGCATTAAATTATGGGAACCGCCTGAGTCATGCTAGCATTATGTATAATTTTGTCATGAATGTTCAAACTTACATAGAAAGGAGGGACAAGTCCCTCTTGAAACTTACCTTCGATCTTGGGACCAAAAATAAGCTCTGGTTGGTCGTCATTAAGATTGAGTGTATCCTCATTTTCTTCTATGTTCAAAGCCTTCAAAATTTTGGACCTATATACATGTTGGGCAGCTAACTCAGTCAAAGGGATAGAAATTTTGATCTTTGAGATTTCCTGTTCCACGCTGAAAAGATTTTGATTCTTTAAAGCATTGATTTCAGCCTTGTTTACTGCCACTTTATCAGCAACAACAGCTTGTTGATTTGTTTTATCTACACTTGATACAACGGTTGTAATAGGAGTACTAGCTGAAGGGCTAGTACTACTAATGTTTGCACTCTGTTTTTCAATATTTTGAGTGTCTTTCTCTTTACCTCTACCAGAATTATCAGCCACTATTTTGTCTTTTTGTTTGACTGTTTTAGGCTTGGTTGCAGTGCTGCTTTGAGAAGGCTTGTTAGAGGTTTTGTTGTTGGGGGTTTGTTGATTAGATTTACTTCTAAGTTCATATTCTTTTGAAGGTTCTATGACAACATTTTCCATGTTTTGATAATAATTTTCGTTATCATCTCTTTTGTCATCGTAAGGTGTATAAAGACCTTGTTTCTTATCATAATGAACCTCGAAGTCATCATCATCTACCCCAAATAGGTTTATATCCTCCTCCTCTGTTATTTGATCTGTTTCCTCAACCTCACTTAAATAGTTTTGATGGAAGGGAGGAGTGATCTGTTGATCATCTTCCTTGGGTCTGTTTGGAGGCTGATTTCTTCTAACATTCTGATTCTGGTTTTGGTTTCTTTTTTGAGGAGCATTTTGATTTAGACTTGCTTGCGCTCTCTCCAGAATGCTCACTTTCTTCATCATTTCTTCCATCATTCTTTCCATCTTTGAGCTTGATGTAGAAGGGGTGGATTCCTCTGTAAAAGATACTCTCTTTTCAGCTTTCATTCTTGCTCTCTTCTCGATTAAGTTTACTTCCACAGAGAGCACACCTCTTTTCATATCTTCAAGGGTTGCAAAAACTCTTTCTCTGAGTGAATAGGTCATGTCAAGATCAAACCCTTCAGGAAATTTGTTTAAAGCTGAGCCCTGAGGAGGTTTTAGTTCAGGGGAAAGTGCATTATACACACTGTTAAATCTGGTACAATAAGCTTGTACACTTTCCCCTGGGTTCCTATGGAGATTGTTATAATCAGCAAGGACTTGGAGAGGATTCTTCCTTACTTCCCATTTTTTTAAGAATGTTTGATTAAAACCATGAAGATCATTAATACTATGGGGGGCTAAGCCTTTAAACCATTTTCTTGCTTCTCCCCCCAAAATTTGAGCAAATAGTCTAAGCTTGACAAAATCATCATCAATTTCATTTCTCTAAAAGTAGTCGTTCATCTTGTCCACATGTTGAGATGCTGTTATAGTATTGCTAGCATCATACAATGGAATTTTGGACTGATATTCCTGTGGAAGGTTGACTAATGGTACAGGAAGGACTAGGGGAGCATACCATGCTGCCATGATAGGTGGTGGGGGCGGATTGACAAGAGGTGGGGTGGGCTGAAACGAACTGGTTTGAACAGTGGATGAAGGATGAACAGATGTGGATGGGACAGCAGTAGATTGCTGAGCTGATCTTGGATGAGAGACACCTAGATGAAGAAGAAAGTGTAAATCCGGAGGTGTTGATTCTCTATGCCCAAGGTGTTCACTTGTTTCAGGAGATGAAAGTGAAATCTCAAAATCTAGCTGATCTAAATCACCAAATGACCTAGTCCTAAATGGATTGACTACATCAGCTTGTGATTGTTGCAGAGCTGAAAGATTTTCAGGGACTGAATTAGCTCTTATGTGAGATCTTAAAATAGTTGAGGATTCTATCTTAGGAGACTTCCTAAGGATACTTTCTGGGTTATCAACTATCTCAGGTGGATCAGGGTTGGGATGGGCTCTAGTGTGAATCTTTCTAGGAGCCACTATGCTATGTTTTTAGACCCAAATAAACAAGAAAATTTCAACCGGATATGACAATCTTTAGGAGGTTAACTAATCTGTTTTGAAGATCAATCCTACAGTCTTACAACTGAGTTTGAAAGAGGTTATGATGATAAGGGTTCTTCCCAGTGGAGTCTCAAGGTCTGTTCAGGATTGTGGAGTCGCCAGGTGGAAAATTTAGAGTATTTTCAAAGAGATACACTGTCCACCACAGTGCTTGAGAAACATCCCTTTGAAGGGTACCCCAAAACACAACAAAATCTAACCAGAGATTGACTAGGAGGGCATTCACCAGATATGTTACCTCAGAAAGAGGATGAGATCCGGAGGCTACCTAGCCCTTTCTAGACTCTGTCTAAGAGTACGAATTAAAACACATCCAATGGCAAGTGAAATGTAAGAGAAAGTGTTTTACTACCAATCTGTAGTTCTTTTTGGTATTTTCTGAACTGTTTTCATTTGTGGTTTGGAAGAACGTCCTAACTTTGCTTCAAAACTTAGCTACGATTATGAGACAAAGACAGTCTATTCTAATGGCTAAGCTAGCTGATTTTCCAAGGTTAGATAAAAACTTAAGAGAATCCTAGGGCTGACGTAGTTTGTCACTGATCCAAACAAGTTTCATCATGATTACCATTCTTGGTAGTGCTTGAAAAGGCTGCTTTTTACTCTCAAGGTCTTATGAAGTTTCGAGGTTGTAACTCCCCAGTGGAGTCGCCAGAAATGTTAGGTCTCTGTAATAAGAAAGATTGGAAAAAGTCCGATCACAGAGTTAACATCATTTCAACCAACTTTGGGATTCTAGGATCTAGCCCTCCTGAATCTGGAGAGGGATCTCTCCAATATATACAAATATGGATTGGTCTTTGAAGTTTAGGGTAATGATATTAGGCTAGTTATGAGGTCCAAGGGTTTGTTTGGTTTTTTGGATGGTTGAACATAGTTGCTGTCTGAGGCGGAAAGATCTATATGCAAATAGGTTCAAAAGTGAGAAGTTGCAAGCAAAAAGAGTAAACTTTGATCAAGAAGAAAGATGATGGCAGGTTTTCAGTCCATTGGGCTATGGAGTCATAAGAGGATTTAATTGAAACAATCAGGTTCAAGAGTGGTCTGTGGGGCAAGTCATCTATGCCTAAGGATCTCTTTAAAGTTTGATTTATGGAATGGAGTGATACAATAAGAAAGGGAAATGACAGATGCAGAACAAAGAGCAGCCCAGGATCTGGTAAGTACTTTGAAACTAGCCAGCCTTTGACCAGGCACTTAATAAAAACATAGAAGCAAACTAGGATCTGGTAAGTACTTTGAAACTATCTAGCCTTTGATATACTTCTGATAGAAAACATATAAAAACAAAAGGGAAACTCAAAGATAACACAGAATGGTCTAAGATCTGATAAGTACTTTGAAACTAGTCAGCTTTTAACACATCCTAAGGGAAACAATCAAATAGTTGAGCAAATAAGAAAGGGACTCAGGGCTAACCTTAATTTCCTCAGTTCATCTTCACACAACATATATTGAAAGTAACATTTAAAAATAACATTCAGCTAATACAAAGAGATGAGGGAACGCCGGCATCCCTGTACTTAAACTAAATTTAATCATTTTCAAATAACACAGTTGAAAGAAAACATTTGAATAAATATTTCTCAGCCAGAGAAGGTTACTGATATACAGTAGGTCCTAACCCTGTTTAAACTGTTCTTTATAGTGGAAAATGAAACAAATTGAAAACAGAAACAAAATACAAGTTACAGTGAGAATAACATCACCATCAACATAGACCAGGATCCCATAAATCAGCTTGTGTTGATGCTTCAAACCAGTTACAAACTTCAGATCTAGTGTTTTAATCCACCTCTCTTCACAACCTAACCTATCTTATTACAAGCAGAGCTCCTAGAGCCAGTGAAATCCTATCTACAATCAAGAGTTTTCAGCTCAGTCCCAAGTACAATGCTTCAGCAATTACATTAACAACCAACCGATCCAACCCCTCACTCAACTTCTACTGAAGTATTTATAGAAGGATGAGGAGGTGAGATCTGATGAAAATATCTCAAATACAATTAATGCAGAATTAATGGCTTCCTAGCCCTTGGAGGCTCGATGAAGAAATCATACAGGTGTTCCACTACATTAATTGGTTTTCACTTATGAAGTAAGCTCGGAGGGAGCTTTTTGTTGACCTTTGAGGCTCTGTGTGATCCTAGGGTTTCTCTGTAGACATTCTTTCATTAAATCCTGGCAGAAGTAACTCTTCGGCTGCTTTGAGGTAAAATATCTGACTTGTTCAATAAATTCAGCCTCTGATTGAGCTTTTTTGAGGCAATAGGTGGCACTGCGGTGGTTGAGGAATCAATTGGCCTCGGATATGGTGGTGGAGGCAATATGTTTAATAAACACTTTAGGTTTTTCCTTCAATCTGCGTTTTAGATCTGGGGATTAGGCATTTGATAACTATCTTAGCCTTAATCCCCACAAAAATTTACGCTAATCTGCTATGATTTGGCCTACTGTTGTCTTCAATCTCTGATACTCTTTCTCTGCGTTTATTTTCACGGTTTCTTCATTGTGCAGGGTTGCGCAGACAGGAAAAGGCATCAATGCCTGTGGAAACATTGAAGGGACATGAAAATTAACTCTTTAAGTGATTTCCTTGGAGAAATCGAAACGTAGAGGATCGTCACCCCCCTGGTCTCAAATTTCCATTAAAAACACGAACAAATGACCTTAACCCTGCAAAATACAAAAAACAGGTAAAAAATCCAATTTATAGGTCAATCTGCTTTGGGGAATGTGCGGAGGAACGCGGGCCGTTGGATGGCATCATCCAACGGCCGAGATCAAATCTGAGCGGTCATGGAAAAGAGTTGTGGAGAAATTAAATCCGGACCATCGATCTGCAGAGATCGACGGTGGAGATTGGGCAACGAAGAGTCAGCGGGAAGGAGGTTGACCAGGCGATGGAATCGGGGAGATGAATGTGAGTCGTCGATCTGCAGAGACCGACAGCAGAGATTGAATCTTGGCCATGCGGTGGATGGGTGAACAGGCGTGCAGGTCCGTTAAAGGTCGAGCAGGTGAAGCGATCGGCAACCGTCGGATGGGCGGGCCCATATCGGACGGTGGAGGTAGATTCCGCCGCGTGGTTATGGTACAAAGGTTAGCGCGCAAAATTATCTGATAGCGCAGTGGTTTTGAAACAGTGTCGGGGACACGTGTCGGTCGGCGTGGGGAATCGCTGGTCGACGGGAGAAACCCACCTTGGCCAGGAAGGTGGTGCGGAATGGAAACTGGCAGTTTTCTAGAAAACGGGGCAGGGAAGGGGGGTCCACCAGGTGAGGCGTGCTCCGCTCCGTCGAATCTGGGGAGCAGATCGACGGCCCAGGTTGATCGCGGCAATCAAACACGTGACTTCAAATATTTCCCGTTAAACTTTAAAAAATGGGTTTTTCGGGTTTATCAAAGGAAAATAGATGAAGGAAGGGGGTGTTTTCGGTTTAGCGCCTAAGGATTGAGCGGTCAGTCCTGGTGCTTGGGTATATGGAGGAAAACGGCTGAGGACTTTAGCCCGAGGGGGCTAAAGCCTTAACATCATATAGAATGTGCATTTTATAAGATTTTCCAATGTTTTCAAAGGGGAAATCCAGGTTCGAATAAGGTCAAAAAGTGAGTTTTTAACCTTAGGGAATGGATTTTATGAAGGGATAAAGGGAAAACATAAGTTTTTTGTGGGGTTTTCATGAATAAAAGGGAAACAGAGAATGAGGTAAGTTGGAAGGAAGGGAAGAGAGAAAAAGGGGAATGCAATAGTATTTGACTTGAATTCTAGTAGGATATCAGAGGTTCGGAGAAGGAAACAGGTATGAAGATATAACCAGCAACTTGAGTTTCACCAAAAGACTTCAAGCACCAACAATTTTAGGACTGAATTTTTTTCTTGAAGGCTGCAAAAATATTTAGCCACCAGCTGACATGATAGGAAAAATATCGGTGGCTAACACAATGCAAGTCAAAATTTGAATTTGTTAATGATTAAGCAAAATGATTTTGTACATAATCCTTTTCATGTTATTGTTGATGTAAATGATGATATTTTTTAGTCTGAAAGCAAGTCCTCTTTGGAAGAAGATGACAATATGTTGCACAAGGTGTCTTTGGTGTCGATCGGTGCAGAGAACAAAGTTTCAGTACAAAGTGGTGCAAGAATCCAAGAGAGGGAAAAGCATGCAAGAAAAGAGTGCACAAATTTCAACATGGATAATTGCTGGTTTCAGAATGGCAGGGTACTATGGCAAGAAAACTTGGTCGAGAATCGACACAAGTACATGGCTCATTCAGCAAAAAATCTCCATAAGGACAGTTGGCAAGGTGAATCTCATTTTCAGTTTCCTTTGAAGGTAGACCATTGTAGGAACAGTATGATTTTTGCAAATTTTAGTTGTTGTTCTACAAGTTTCAAAAATTTGCAGCATGACACATTCAAGGTTAGCAACAGCCGGTCAACAGATTCAAGGAAGAATTTGTCTTTTTATGAGAAGCTCAATTTGATGAAATTAGGGAGATTTCAGTGGTTCAAGGTTGGAATTGTGGAGAATCAGTCTCCTCATCTTTAGTTTCTGTAGTTCAGAGAGATTTTGGGGTCCAAAAGCTTCCCATTGGGGAGGTCTGATTAGGTGATCATGTCCAAGCTTAAAAATTTCTCAAAATTGGAAGTGCTCAGAAATGGTTGCAATCTGAACGATTGGATTGGTCTCATTGCTGCGATTTTGGCGCTGTGAACGATTCAAAAAATCGAGTTCGTATGAGAAAGTTACTGAGGTTTGAATTCGTCCAGTGGCCTCCAAAACAAGACTTTTTGACTAATTGATTATGTCAATTTTTGTAAAAAAAAATAGATTGGAAAATTGATTTTTATTAATATTTTTGAGGGCCTATTAGAGGGTGCCACGTGGACCCAGGTTGTAGGTTGAAAATTCATGTGCAATTGTTTTTGGGTTCATGGGGTTTGAACCCCCGACTCGACTACTCGAGTAGAGGGACCCGACCAGCCCGTCTAGGGCATGTTTTTGGTGAGTCGAGTGGGCAGTAAAGCTTGAGTATGGTCGGCATTGACGAATTGGGTGGAGTAACCGGAGAGTCAGGTTGTGGTGGGTGGAGAACATTGGGGACTAGCCCCTTAAGAGCCAGCCTCGCTGCATATGACTCCAGCTCCAAACCTAAGGGCTTAAAGCCTTTGCACCGGTGGAGAAATGTAAGGGGCTAGCCCTCAAAGCTAGCCCCGAAACCATGTGCCCTTACATGGTGAAAAGGGGTGTTGTATTAAACCATAACCATATGGTTCGGATGGGCATGTGGCCAGCGCTCACATCAAATTTAATGTTTGGATAAGTTGTGGTTTGTTCGGCGGTTAGAGCGGAAAACCACATGTGACCACTCACCTTTGACATTTAACTTAACTAGCAGTTAGATCTGGTGGTTCCACTGGAGAACCACCCAATCCGACGGAATTTCCAAAATGGTGGAGTTAACTAGAGTTTTCCCACTTTTAGTGGGGTTTTTGGGGAACACTGGGTAGTTGTTTTGCAGAAGTCATAACTCTCTCAGTGTTCGACCAAACAAGATGAAATTTTAGTTAATTTGGGTTTCTTGAGAATTCTCGAGAGTTTGGAATAGGTTTGAGAGTGAACAGAGGTGATCTACAATAGATTTTGCTTCAGGGAAGAGGAAGAATCCACTGGGGCCATCATGGAGGAGGCATTGTTTTGGGTTTCATTTCACTGTTTAAGATGAAACAAAAGCCATTTCTAGCTATTTTCTATCTTATGAAGTCAAATTTATAGTTGTTTTTTCCTATTTAGGCATATTTTTCACTGTGTAACCATTTTGAGCAAATTAATAGAGCAAGGACATGCCATTGGGGAGCCTTGGATCGACAGATGTAGCCCAGGAGGGGTGAACTGCGTCAACATTTTGCTGTGTTATGTTATGGTGAATTTTACTTGTTGTGTATTTCTGTTGTGATATGTTAAACAGTAAATTTAAATAACAAATCCTCACACTAAATTATATGGAAATGGATATTTTGCATAGAATCACAAATCGTTCCATTTTCATATCAATTACCCATGCCACAACCCCATGGGGTTTTAGCCCACTAATTGGGGTTACAAACTTCAAACATGAATATCTCTCAAACCGTGAAGAATTCCATGTCATGCCATATATCAATAAAAACATCTCGATAATTAGAAGCCATAAAAAATATTCTTGACCCAGAATATAGTAATTTTGTAGGTCAAAATTACCATTCAAGATTAGGGTAGCCCCTGGTTTTTCTTGGGTTTACATCAATGATAAAAACTGACCAAAAATACCTATTCTGCCAACTTTAGAACCAATACCAACACCTCCAACTCCTCAAGCAACATCCTTAATAGTTATGACACCCACAACAACATCTTCATCACTTGTAGCAACATCTCCAACTCTTGTAGCAACAACCTCAACACCTATAGTAGCAACATCAAGGTATCCAATTTCCTCCAACATTGGTAGAAGCACCTCAAACACAAGAAGCCACAACGGAACACAAGTAGAAATAATCTAATCTCTCCAAGACATGTAGATACATATGCAGTATCTAGATTAAATCTCTAACCTCCTGTAGTAGCAACATCTCCAAATAACACATCATGTATGGAATCCATCTCCTCAGCGGCCACAACATTATCTCCACTAGGTCTATTCATAAGTCTGTTGACATCAATGCCAACTAACAAGACCATCACCAATCATCTAACACCAAGCACACATCTCACATGCATATGATCAACAACACCAAGAACTTGTTTACGTCAATGCCAACAAAATCCTCCTTTGGAATTGATGTCAACCTCAATACAACATTTGAGGCTGACTCATCAATCCAAAATCTCTCCCCCTTTGACATCAATGGAAAATGGCCATACAAACACTAACGTACAATTCCAATAATGTGTTGGATCAGATAAATTCACCCCCTATCATACTCAACGCCATACTAATGCAACCTATGAAATGTATCCTAGAAGATAATCGTGAAAAAAAGGAAACAGATTACCAAACATATATCTGCCAATGCCATGCCATCTTTGAACTAGAACATGATCCTCCTAAGCATGTAATGGTGTTGCAATAAGCCTCCTTTCCAAGTGCAAGAGAATACACCTCATGACCATGACTCTAAACTGACTTTGGACATGTTATACAATAAAATAAAATAGTACATAATGCTTCATGGAGAAAATATAGAGTTGTGACAAGTACATCGAACTGACAAATGACCCCTCTACACCCATCACCAATCATGACTATATGGAACCAAGTTTACATCATGCACCCAATATGTGGGGCTACATCAAAGATATACATGATGTAACATGACTTGGAATCCCATTGACCCATACATAACTTATTAACAATACATGCTATACCCTGTGGGTAAAAACGTGAGAAATGTGCCCAAAATATGATACAATTATAGTACATGGATTTTACGTCTTGCACACAATGGTTTTCTCATCAATACATGACCAAAAACATAAAATAGCATGAGTACATTGTAACAAAGAGCATCAATATGATCCAATATGGTAGCAATAACACATGGTATAGTGGATCAACATATGTCCTCCATGAGAAATGACATAAGCTCTCAATGTGTAGCAACAACATAGGGTCATCAAATCCACATCACGAGCATAAAAAATCTCCCCATAAATAATAGAATCAACTACATACACATCATCATTATTCCATTAACCATCACCATACTCCACATGTGTGTCAATAAGAAAATAAAATGATAACAACAACATAGAAATATTTCATAGAATTACAGAAAATATATCCTCATCAACCATCAATCATAATGCATCATCATTATGAGAAGCGCATCAACAAGTAGCAGCAATAAAATATCATGTGCAATCTCTCCATGAGTAAAAAAACCGAGTAAAAACATCCATCATGCCAAAACATCACAAGCAGTAGCAAATACTTATCCTCATCATAGCTGAGAAACATATCATTAATGAGGCATAAGAAATAGATCAATGAGAAAAAAAAAAACATGTATTTTCCACATATGTGCAGCAATACTCATAACTCATCCATACAAATAAATAAAAACAACAACATGTACCATGCATCTAGAGGTAGAAGAAATAAGAAATTATACATATACTCTAGATGTATCATATCATCTGATATCCATGGAAGCACATATGCATGACAACATATGCCAAAAATATGATCTAGTAGTAAGATCATCATCAAAATACCATACATGTTATGCAATCATATGACCTTGCTACTATATGACAGCAACAACAAAAAACCTTCACTACATCAAACCAATGTCAAATACATTCACTAGATAGGAACACAATGTCAACACTCTCCCAATCCATTTGGAAGCACAAATTCTCCCCCTGAATGTGTGACCCCCAATCACAGCTTGACCATTCATAAAAATACTACATGGCTTCCATATCACCATTAGCATCAACGTAAACCAAAACATATAGTTGCTCCAAAATAAAACCAAAATGAAAAGAGATAGATCTAAAAGTGCACATAAAAAATCAAGTACTTCCTCTAAACACGTGATTCTTTAAAAATGCATAGTTGTCTTCTCATACTCTTTCACATATGAATGCACAATTAAGAATTCACATGCAACTCATAATGAAACCATATGCTCCCCACGATACCATGCAAACCTCATTTTTTGGTGGGAGATCCTTACTACTCTTTTCTCCTGCAAACATTGATCTTCTAAACCTCATTCTTCTTATGTGTTTGCCCTTGCATATTATCCTCTCCCTGGATGGATCTCTTGAAGTACATGGGAAGCTTGTAGTCCTTGGCCTTATGCCCAATATTTTCACACATAAAACATCTACAAAAATATCCAAGATCCACTTTCCACTAATCAAGCTACACATGAGATCCCTCCTCTGATACCAATTGTTGGAAACTAGATCATTACCGAGAGAGGGGGTTGGGTTGGGTGAATAAGTAGTGTGAGAAATTGTACAAATTTTCTCCAATTATTTAATCTTTAACATGCATAAACTGAAACACATAATTTTTTTTTTGGGTAAATTAGGCTACTTCTATAGTAATTCAAAAGAGATACATTACATATGCTATAGGATGGGTTGGTAAGTAGCACTTAACCAATCCCAGCCTTAGTTTCTCGATTTCGGGGCTGCCTCCATGGAGGAAATGAACATGGAAAATAGTTGAGGCAAGAAATTACAAAATGTGCAACAACGCTGATGTATCTAGATCAGGGAAAATTTTAGGGGCTAATATTCGCATGTTGGCTAATTTCCCATGCTTTTTCAAAAAAAAGATTTGCCAATTTCCATTTTTTTGGAAATTGATTCGCCTAAATTTTATAGTATAATTTTTTTTACCCTAAAAATCACCAAAATTTTATATATAGTAATATAAAATAATTAGAAACCTAAATACTTTTACAAAAATATCACAAAAAAATTTACAATTTACATATTGGGGACTAGTAAGATTCGCCAAGGTTTCTAAACTTTAAGATAAACTTCCATCCTTAAAATTTTCCTTGATCTAGATATTATAAAATGTGTAGAAGCATAAGTATAGCTTGAGATACCTTGGTATTAGTATGCATGACAAAAGACAAGGAAGATCTGAGTAGCTTTGCATTCCTTAGTCTTCTACATCATCATTACTATTGCATACTTCCTCCTCTATGGGGCAGGCGTACACCTAAGCATCCGCTTCCTCTAAATCTTCTTCTGGATGCATAGGTTTGGGTACCAGTGCACATAGGATGGGGGACACTGGATACTCCAAATCAGGGATGTGTATCCAAATTCCATTAGAATCTATAACCCATACATATATTTCATCATCATCATCCTCTTGAGCCAGCAGGGGATCAGTATTGCGAGGTGGGGGATGCGCTTGGTGCACGATGGTAGACTTTCGAGGACCACATATGCATCTTTGCGTAGCTTGGACAGGAGCTTCTTCCTCCTGCTCGGGATCAGGGCTCTATCTAGCATAGTTTCTGGAGGAGGAGCCTTCAATAATCCACGGTGGTAACATCTAGGGAGAGCCCCTCTCTGACTGTCGTGGTTGGTTCTTTGGCATAGCCTGGGAGCCATTTCCCACAGAAGCAGAGGAGTGGCTTCATAGGAAAGATGCATAATAGGGGGATAGAAAATCTCAAAGACTAGAGGAGCATAAGGGCCAGGGCTAAGCTGCATAGGCTGGATAGTCACAGCCCAAAGGGATCTGCACAGCAAGACTCTGGGAGGAGAGCTGCGCAACTGCCGGGTGGTGTAGGAGGTGAGAAAAAGAAACGAAAGGAAAGATAGAAGGAACTTACTGTGAGTATTTTTGGGATGCAGTTCCATCCTTTTATAAGGTATATGACACATGTGAGAGGGAGGGTCATGAATGAGCCTAGCACGTAGCTGCATGCCTTATCTAATTCCCTGACCAGGCTTGAGGGAAGAGTTATGGATATTTTTCATCGCATTCATGTTAATCATTAATGATGATTGCTGCAAAGAGGTACCCTAGTCGGGGTAACTTGGCACCAGATGTCCCTTTATCATGCCTTATCCCATTTCTCACATGCAGATGGTTAACGGTTTGAGGATCCGCATTGGGTGAGGCCTTGCGTGATAGATCTCCATCCTCAAGGGTGTGGGAAAGATGATCGTCATTAGTGCCACTTATGTCATCCTCATATGAGGGGAGAAGGTCCTTTTGAATGAGAGTATGGCATTCGTGTCTTAAGGAATCATCCTCTACCTGGGTGAGGTTGGAATGATACAACTCTCTATGGCTATCCACCCCCTTGTTCGCAAGGAGGTCTGCAATGGGGTTTGCATTCCTTCGCACATGACAGAAAGTGATAGCTCTGTGATTGTGTATCATTTGTTCCAAAAGCTTAAGCCTATGGGATAGCCTCTAGCTGGTGGAAACCTTTGAGGATGTCGTTCCTTGGAGAATTCTTGTGGCCGCCATAGTGATGATTTGCGAGTCTCCCTCCATTTCTAGGGAGAAATAGTGAAAATCAATTGTGATGTGAATGCCCTAAATTAGCCCCTCCAACTTCGTAAAATTTTTGTTGTCCCATCCCATATTGCCGTAGTAAATCTAGAGTGGATCTCCTTGATATTTCCTAAGAATGCCTTCAAATCCTGCATTTCCAGGGTTTCCTTGGACGCACTGTCAAAGTTTCATTTAAAGAAGCCATTTGGGGGTGGGGGGGGGGGGGCGCTTCCATTTTTCAGGGGCATGGATTCTGCCTACACTTCTGGGATTGATGTCTAGGGAGGTATTTATACTAATATGCCAGTTATTCCATATGTGGCACTCCACGATAGAGGTGGGGAGATCCTCCTAGCTCCAAGAATATAGAGTCATTATTTCAGAGAGGTTGCCATGTATCTGGGCCTAGAGCTACTCTGAAGTGGAAACTTTGTCTTTGAAGATTCGGTTGTTCCTTTCCTTCCATATGTTCCAGATAAGAATACCTAGAATTATCTGCCAATGTCTATTTAGAAGAGTGCTGGTGTAATGATTATCCATCCAAATGTTGATGGTGTTGATGATGTTTCCCCTTACTCGGTTGGTACGATGACATAAAACAACAAGTCTGTCCCACAAGTCATTAGTTGTAGGACATTGGTCCATTAGGTGGTCAATGGTTTCCAAGTTTTCCTCGCATAGGGGACATCTAGAGGGTGCTACAAACCCTCTCTTCAAAATATTCTCTCAAGTGAGGATGCAACGTTTACTGAGTAGCCACAGAAATGTGGCTACTTTAGGCCAAAGGTTGGTCAACCATATATTTTTCCAAATGATATTTTTTGGACCTGGATTCTTCTGATGAAGGAGGTTGTAGGCTTCCTTGGTGGACTAGTTGCCACTTGGCATGTGACCCCAATGAAGGATTTCATGTCCTAGCCATACTCTGATTTTTCTTTTAGTGCTTAGATTCTCCCAAATGTTTGTGTGGCTCTTGTTGTTCCAATCATCTTGCCATCTGTCCGTTTGTAGCCATTTCCTATATCCTTGGGTTGTGTCATCAGTCCAAAAATCCTACACATTTTTCCTTTGCCTGTTTTGTAGAGCTGCACTCCATATAGGTTTGGGGAAGATGGAAGATAGTCTCGGCAGTTGTTTCCATGAGTCCTCCCAGAATATTTCTTCAGTTCCAATGAGCAACTCCCAGAAGATGTGGCTTGGTATCATCTGCTTTTGGTTGCTAGATGCTTTCCATATTTGGGATCCCCCAAGCTCTATGTTGAAATGGATAAGGTCCTCCTTGGGCCATGAATGGGAATACTTGGCCACCCATAGATTAGCCCATGGAGTGTAGGGGTTGGAGACCCATTTCCACTAGTAACTAGCTCCCATGATGTTGTTACTGTGCTCAGGGTCGCACAACCCTAGCCCCCCATGAATTTTTGGAGTGCACAAATCCTTCCAGTTGAGTAAGGCCCATTTTTTTTTCTCTTTGGTGCCACCCCATAGGAAATATCTTGGCAATTTATGCATGGCCTTGAGGACCCATTTGGGGCCTGGTAGGACCAAGAAGAGGTAAATGGGGAGGGACTGCAGAACAAATTTGATGAGAACTAAACAACTTTGTATATTGAGAGTGTGATGGGTCTAGTTGGATAGTCTGGTTTCCATTTTTTCCAATAGAGCTCACTAAGAGGAGTGATTAATGGTAGTGTTAGTGTGTAATATTCCCAAATGGGAAAAGCAGGAATATAGTGCAAAATGTTGGAAAAATAGTGTAAATAATCATTTAAAAGCAAGAGACCAATGTGGAGACCTTTCATATGTTATAACAGCAACAAAATATGCATAAGAAATGGACCATAAGGTACACAAAAAGAAAGTACAAGCCTCCAATTGACAAAATCCCTCAAAATGAGGTGCTACAACTATATATAAAAGCTAGAAGACCCTTACAACATTGTTTTACTAGCTCTGCTATAGAAAATGATTATACATCAGATCTAGGGATGATATGTGCCTCAAAAGATAGATCTATTGCAGATCTCAGCACTATACAACCTCCTTTGAAGAACCCCTTAAGGGTTTTCAACAAAACACCATGTACAAGTTATAGATCTAGGCCCTAAGGCTACAGATCAACTCAAAATAAAGATCTGGAAAGTGTGGTTGATCTGATATGATCAATCCAATAGCCTCCTCCAATAGATCCTCTATGTGAAAGGCATATCCCCTTCACTAGAAAATCAGCTCTCCAAATGGTGTGCCAAACCACCCTGCAACTCCTTCTATAGAAATAAGACAGATATGGAAGTAAATTGCGCTGTAGGGATGAATAACCAGTTGGTCTGATGCCAAGATATAAAAATAAGCACAAATCCCTTCAATATTGTCCTCCCAATGGAAAGGAAGCCTTCTCCATTGAAAATGAGCAATGAAATGGCCTATATCTAGAGATATAGTATCCATTTGCTGTAACCAGCAAAAAAACCAAACCCTCAATAGTATGTGTGCTGTGAATGAAAGATGAAGCTTGGCCTTAAGCTTGATAGTGTAAAATTTATTACAAGGCTCCTCCAAGAGCTCCTCAATGGAAGAGGTGGGATTCCCAATCAAGAACACCATGTGCTAAACAACACTCTATCTCATCTAAACAACAAGAGAAAGATATATGTCTAAACAGACCATATATTCAAAAATATAATAAACCCATACATAATGAATATGGCTGCCATCCTCTTCCTTAAATAAGATATGAGCTTGCAAGCCCTAAGACTCGTCCAATAAAAGCACTACTTCCACACAAAGCATCTCCATCTAAAACTGCGATGTCTTTCATTAATGACCACTCCTCCATGACAACGTTGTTGATTTGGTTAGGGTTGACCCATTCAAAGTGATCCAACCCCTTTTCACACCAAAGGGTGCTTAATTAAGCTGCCAAGATTTATCTCTTTCAAATTTGGCATTTATTTATTCATTATTAAGGAGAATTATGGACCTCCATTGTCCTCTTATTCATTAAACAAAGAAGCAAAACAAAATTGAATATTCCAACTAGCTTATGGCTAATTGGAAATATTACAGTCCTCCCTTCCCAAATGTTGCTTGTCCTCAAGCAATTGACAAGGTGAGTGCTGCAATTCTTCTCCTCCTCCATTGGTGACACCAACATGTGATAAGATTCCCTCATAAGCTAAGTCCTCACCAATCCATCCCTCCATGAATTTCTCCTCCAAAGTTCTCATCAGATGCACCTAATCCATCCCATAAGGAGACAATAGTTAAAATGAAACAAAAATAGTTTTCCCAATGTTCTCCCTGAAACATGTAGCATAATGAACATGGAGAATATCTCTCCCATAGGGCACATACATTCCTCCCATCCTCCCTGCAATCATTCCCATAAAAAGTATAAGTACATCATCAATGTATGGGATCAAAATTAAGTACATACAATTAAAAATTTGTGCAAATGGAGGTGGGTCATAGTCCCACATGTGAAACCAGTGCAATAAATCTCTTGAATGCATCAGATATTGATATGGTAAGTGGTTTCCCCACCACTTACTTGCTACCCAAGTCATCTCACCATGGCTGAAAATGTGAGATATGTTTGGTGCTTTTGGAATGCACCCACAATGATACAAAATCTCCATTTGATATCTGAGGGGGTGGCCATATTCAGAATTTTTTGTGGCCCAAAGTTGGCCATGAAGTTTATATGGAACAATGCTCCTCCTTGGAGCTATGGCCTGCATATACATGGTAAAAGAATGCATATGTTCATCAAATAAAACATTAGGTACACAAGCATATTCTTTACCAAAATTTCTCTTCATACAGATGGAGTGGTGTATAGATGTATCCCCTCTCATTCCAAAAGAGGAAAGAGGTGGCTGAAATAACTCCTTAATAGATTTATGTCTCTCCTCCAACTCCACATGGTTCATGCATCTTTGAAAATGTTGATATAGTTCCTCTTCAAAGCCCTTCCAAGTGTAGCTTTTCATGATGGTATTGTAGGCATTCATAGAATAAGTATGGCTGAAAAATAACTCTTCATAAGCTCTTTGTAGCAACTTCTCCTTGAGCTTGGAGGCTCTAGATGAGAATATCCTACCATGATAATATATGACTCCTTCTTGGACTGAATAAGCCTCTTCATGTAGCTGGTCATCAAGTATCATGCATGTGAAAAGATCCTTGGAATAATCCACTAATAGTTGGGATTTCCAGTATGGATCAATCTTCCATAGTGACAATGCTGATGATATATCACAAAGAACTTCTGTCATATGGCTGCTATCCTCCTTGACATATCCCATGCCAAAGGTACATGTTGGAAGTTCATTCCTCCCATGCTTCTCCTCCCACAATGCATAATCTAAAATGAGAGTGGGTAATGATGATGTTGGGAGAATGTCTTCCTCCTCCTTGAGTCTACCCAAGACTCTCATTATTGTATCATGGCCTTCTAATGCTCCCATCCCTCTTGGATCTATGCTTGGAGCATCATGTTGTGAGAAATATCTCACCAAATTTGAATCAAATGGTCTCCTAGGTGGTTTACAACAAGATAGAGATGTCTCATGCACCATTCTCATGTGCATGATAGATGGGATCATCATATCCCTGCTTCCACTATGCAAATCCAACTTTCTTTCTTGTGTGGAAGTTTTATGCTAATGGGGTACCACTCTTAATGATGCAATAGTGCCTCTAATTGGACCAATTTCTCCATCCTCACCTATATGTGGTGGTGGATCATCTCTTGCTATTTCAGCGCTGTGACCCCTCCCTTATTCTTCTTCTTCTTCCTCCTCATCATCTAAGAAAACCTCTATGTAGTGTGCCTTTCTTGCTACACATTTATGTTTAGGTGCCCAAGCTTCTTGGCATGTGAAGCAAAGCTTCCTCCTCCTCAAATATTTTCGAACATCATCATCAAGAGGTTTTTTATATTGAATTTCCTTTGAAGGAGGAGCCTTTTCTTCTTTTCCCTTTGATGGAAAAGAGGGCTTATGCTGAAATGTTGCCTTTTCTTTTGGCAAGGCATCTTGAAGTCCTCTAGACCTTTCAATGACATCTTGTAGGGTAGTGGGCTTGGTAGACTTAACCAACCGATGAAGAGGTTCATTTAACCCATCAATGAACATATACATTATTCTTGCTGCAGATAAATCAGGAACCATAATAGAAAGCCTTAAAAATTTAGAAATGTAAGTTTCTAGATTACCTGATTGTTTCAGTTTTGCAAGCCCCATGAATGGTGCTTCATGATCTCTTTTATCAAATCTTTCCACCGGCCCTCTAGTGAACTCTGAATATGAAGTCACATTGGCATGACCCAATGTAGACAAGCCATGGAACCACCAGTCATGTGTTTCACCCTCAAGGTGCAGCGCTGCAATATTAATGGCCTCCATTTCTAGAACCTTGTTCAACTGAAAGTAGATTTCAAGTTTCTCTATCCATGATTTGGCAGTGCACTTGGATGACCTATCAAATTTTGGTAAGGAAAATTTTCCCATAGTGCGGTGTAGATCATGATTCTGAATGAATCCACCACTTCTATTGTGATGCCTTGGTCTTCTATTGTCCTTGAATCTCTGAGTTTGAGATTCATACTCCATAAAATAGTCTTCAAGGGATTCTTGCTCTTGAAACCCTTCATTTCCCAGAGCCAAGAATGTGGGTATTGTAGAGCATTGGGAAACTTGTGGTTGCTACACTAGTTGATAATTCCAATGATGAGATATACCAGAGCCTTTACCATGTTGAAATCCTTTAGGGGATTCCTTGTATCTATCCATCCTCATTTCTTTGATCTCTCTAGCAATATCTTGCATGGCTCTAAGAAGGATCTTAGGGAACTGCTTCTCTTCATCTTCACCTCCAGATAAAGGGGTTTTACCCTTGTCTTCTTTATCATTTGTATAATCAAACTTTTGGTGTCTTATTCTTGGATACCTCTTCTCTCTATCAGTAATAGGATCTCCTTCTTCAGATGACATATTGGCTTTTCAAGGTGCACAGGCTGTGCCAATATTATGCTTCGATACCACTGTAATATTCCCAAATGGATAAAGCAGGAATGTAGTGCAAAATTCTAGAACAATAGTGTAAATCATCATTTAAAAGCAAGAGGAAAATATGAAGACCTTTCATATGTTATAAAAGCAGCAAAATATGCCTAAGAAATGGGCCATAAGATACACAACAAGAAAGTACATGCCTCCAATGGAACAAATCCCTCAAAATGAGGTGCTGCAACTATATATAAAAGCTAGAAGACTCTTAAAGTGTTTTTTTATTAGCTTTTCTACAGAAAATGATTATACATCAGATCTAGGGCTGATATGTGCATCAAAAGATAGATCTATTGTAGATCTAGGAACTATACAACCTCCTTTGAAGAACCCCTTAACGATTTTCAACAAAACACCATGTACAAGTTGTAGATCTAGGCCCTAAGGTTGCAGATATACTACAAAATACAGATCTATAAAGTGTGGTTGATCTGATATGATCAATCCAATAGCCTCATCCAATAGATCCTCTATGTGAAAGGTATATCCCCTTCACTAGAAAATCAGCTCTCTAAATGGTGTGCCAAACCACCTTGCAACTCCTCCTACAGAAATAATGCAGATCTAGAACTAAACTATGATGTAGGGATGAATAAATAGTTGGCCTAATGAAAAGATCTGAAAATAACGACAAAGCCCTTCAATATTGTCCTCCCAATGGAAAGGAAGCCTCCTCCACTGAAAATGAGAAATGAAATGGCCTATATATAGAGATATAGTCTCCACTTGCTACAACATGCAAAACATCCAAACCCTCAACAAGATCTACGATGTGAATGAAAGATGAAGCTTGGCCTTAAGCTTGATAGTGGAAAATGTAGTACAAGACTCCTCCAAGAGTTCTTGAATGGAAGAGGTGGGATTCCCGATTAGGAACACCCTATTCTAAACAACACTCTATCTCACCTAAACAACAAGAGAAATATATATGTCTAAACAGACCATATATTTAGTGTTAGGAATTTATAGCAGAAATAAAATATTTACCGAGAGAATAATACACATACAAAACCCAGCAAAAAATCACATAAACATAAACACAATGTTTAATCGAGAAAACCCCAAATCCGGGGAAAAACCAAACCAATGAAATTTCATTAACCATTGGCCAAAACCCTGGCCAATTCAGCCAAGTGAGCCTTCACCGCTCACCTTAAGGCCTACATTACAATGAAGTATTTCTAGCCTCTTATAGGCTCCATTACATGCAATACCATGGGCTAAAACCATGGGTGCACAAAACCATGTGCCCCAAAACCACTATTATTTACCCTAGTCAACTTTGACTCTATCCCGAGTCAAGTTTACCTAACAATTCCCCCCTTAAACTTGACTTGGGGATTATTGACTAAATCCAGCCAAACCTGCTAGATGAGACAACCCCGCTCACTCTAGCTCTTCCCCCCTCAAATTTTTACCCAGGGTAATTGTTAACTTGAGATCCCCCCCCATCATCTAGGTCTAACCCAGACTTTACCAGTGATTACCCAGGGGTACGCATGCCATACTAGGTCTTACAACAATATGCCCATTTACATGTAATAAATTGACTCCAATATATATATATATATATATATATTTTCATCGTCACTGTCTTTATACATTGAAATCAATGTCCATATAAAAAGAATCCATCTACCGGATTACATGGGTCACCAGCCTCTGTAACTGCCAGTTCTCTAAGAATTCTCTTCAGATACATGGTTCATCAATTAATTAATCCACCTGCAAATATCCTCTCTCATTTTGACGTTCTTCAAAGCATTTGATTGACACATTCTGTCAAACACTTCCCTAGCACAATGGATTTCCATTGTTGCATCTCACCAATGAAACCATCATTTCATTGAATCATTCATTAAAAAAAACTTTCCAACCAATGCCCATAGTTGGCTTTCTATATCTTTCCACTCTTCAAACTATTTCACACTACGCTCATCCTCCAATACATTTTTCAATGAGTCAAGCTCAGCAAATTTTTCTGCTTCTCGTAGTTCATATGATCGGCCACGAAGGGCGCCAGGGCAACGTTGTTCCTCGATAAAATGAGAGACAACACGTCGTAATCGTTGTCGCCCTGGTAGAAAAGGGGTTAAGGAGCAGGGGGCGTGATCTGCTGCCCCACGCAAGTGGCGTAGGCGCTGAGGCTGTCGTAGTAGACACCAATCTTGTCATTCGGGTTGTGCGAGACAATGGAGAACTGGACCATCATGGTGAGCAACCCATTGGTGAGATTCAGCTCGCGTACCGTAGCGTCTTGGACATAGAACCGTGGCTTGTGCGACCAGGAATACAATCAAGATCACCAAGAGCACGATGATGACGAGCACACACAGAGAGCACGTACATCTCCGAAAGGGCCTCGCCGGCCCAACAAAGAATGGCCTCGAATGGTTGCCACATTCCTTGCTGCCCCCTTTCCCTAACATTTCTGAATCTTGGCACCCTTAATTCTCTCCTCAAGAAAAGTTTCTGAATCAAATCAAAATTCTTAGAACCTTTGGTTAGAGTACTGATGTTTGAAGCTACAACAGAATCCTCCCGATCCAAGAATCGTCCGTGTAAGTTGCGAGGCTTACTATACTATTTTCTTTAATGTCGAGAGCCGATTGGCCAAAGCTCTTATAGCGGATATTCGCCAGGCCCTCCAAATGAACCGTGACCGTGTTAGAATGCCAGGCCTCCGGGAAGGCTTTGTCCGCCTGGGTGCCCATCCAAACAACCAGCATTATCTCACCCTTGGGGATCTTGGAACCCTTGTGGTCCATATCTAGATCTCCATATCTAGCATATTCACATGCAGATTTAACCAGATCTAGATGTAGATCTAACGTATTCACACGTAGATCTATCCTTTTAAGTATATCTGTTGTCCTTTTAAGTATGTATGTCCAGGAGAAAATTTTATGTAATAGAAGAAAATTATAGATATAGCAAAATCACTAAACTTGGAAACTCATTCCAAATTTTAGATCTTCATGGCTCTGATACCAGTTGTTAGGAATTTACAGCAGAAATAAAATATTTACCGAGAGAATAATACACATACAAAACCCATCAAAAAATCACATAAACATAAACACAATGTTTAACTGGGAAAACCCCAAATCCAGGGAAAAACCCAACCAATGAAATTTCATTAACCATTGGCCAAAACCCTAGCCAATCTGGCGAAGTGAACCTTCACCACTCACCTTCAAGCCTACATTACAATGAAGTATTCCAAGCCTCTTATAGGCTCCATTACATGAAATACCATGGGCTAAAACCATGGGTGCACAAAACCATGTGCCCCAAAACCACTACTATTTACCCTAGTCAACTTTGACTCTATCCCGAGTCAAATTTACCTAACATTTAGAAATATAATAAACCCATACATAATGAATATCGCTACCATCCTCTTCCTTAAATAAGATATGAGCTTGCAAACCCTTAGCCTCATCCAATAAAAGCACTACTTCCACACAAAGCATCTCTATCTAAAACTATGTTTTCTTTCATTAATGACCACTCCTCCATGACAACGTTGTTGATTTGGTCAAGTTTGACCTAGTCAAAGTGATCCAGCCCCTTTTCACACCAAAGGGTGCTTAATTAAGCTGAAAATATTTATCTCTTTCACATTTGGAATTGATTTATTCATTTTAAGGAGAATTATGGACCTCCATTGTCCTCTTATTCATTAAAAAAAGTAGCAAAACAAAATTGAATATTCCAACTAGCTTATGGATAATTGGGAATATTACACAGTGAGAGGGGCTCCGAGGTATTTGGAGGGAAAGGATGCAATGGAAAAGCCTAGTATGCGGGCAATGTTGCGTTGAGAGAGGGGGGGGGATGGAAGAAAAATATTTGAAATTTATCAAGGTTGACCTTAGTGTTGGATGCTTTAGAGAAGGTATCTAGAAGATATTTAAGAGTACGGGCTTCCTGGACCAAGGGGTAACCCATGATCATGTTGCCATCCACAAATTGTTGATGGGAGGAGGGAGGCAAGTTATGAAGGGGTAAACCATGCAGAGCACCTGACTGGATGGAGCTTTTGTGAAGGTGACCCCGTCCTTCAGCCATAATGATGAAGATGAAGGGTGAGAGAGGGTACCCTTGTCTGATTCCTCTTTAGGGGTTGAAGGTTGTAGAGGGAATACCATTGACCAAAATGGAGAGGAAAGGGGAGGTGATGAGAGTCATGATCCAGTGTACCCAGGTGTGGCTGAAGCCGAAGGCTATGAGGACATTTTTGATGTAGTCCTAGCTAAATTTGTCAAAAATCCTTGGAAAGATTGATTTTGAGAAGCATGATAGGTTTTTTGGAGGTCTTGAGAGAGTGAATGACCTCGTGGGTTAGGATGATGCCATAAATAATTTTCCTCCCTTCAACATAGCCTTTTTTCTCCGAGGAGATGATCATGGGGAGGAGAGGCTTCAGACTATTAGCAATAACTTCAGAGATTATTTTGTAAATGACATTGCAGAGAAATATAGGCTTGTACTTATTTGGTGAGGCTGCATTGTCTTCTTTTGGAACCAATGTGATGAATATGGAATTAAGCGCTGGAAGAAGCGAGTGAGTGGTGCGTGATTCCTCCACCGTGTCCTAGACTTTGTCTCGGATGGAGTCCCAGAAGAAGTGGAAGAATTTTGTGGTAAATCCATTAGGGCCAGGAGCTTTCCTAGCATTCAGCTAGAAGACTACTTGTTCCACCTCAGCCAGAGTGTTGGCTTTGAGTAGCATCCGGTTGTGATCATACATTATTTGCTTAGGAATTTGTTGAGTGATTTTCCCAATGGCCTCATGCCTCTGATGGTTGGGTTCTTGCAGAATATTCCTGAAGTGGTTGTGTAGCTCCTCCACAATATCCTCTTGCTTTTCCATCCATTCTCTAGTTTGGATTTTGAGGACTGATTCTGTTATGCATCCTATGCTGATTAGTGGATCAGTGAAATAATTTTATGTTTTTTTCTCCCTCTTTAAGCCAGCATATCCTTGATTTTTGTCTCCATAGGATTTCTTCCTAGTTTATTATTTCTTCTAGCTGAGTAGAAAGTAACTTCTCCTGGATTTATGGCTCAACTAAGTGTCCTTTTGTGATGATGGTTTGTTGCAGCTTCTTCATTTTTTCCTCCAACTCTTGTTGATATTTGAAGATATTTCCGAATGTTGATTTATTCCAAACCTTCAGTTTTCGTTTTGAGCATTTTCAACTTTATCTGGAACTGGAGCATTTTAGTACCTTGCAGAGGTACTAGGGAGTACCACCAAGTAGAGACCATTTCCTTGAACCCTAGGTTCCTATTCAAAAAGAAATGGTTTGGGAGTGTGCTTACCTAGTCTTAACCATTGAAGTTGTATTTTCCAGTGGTCAAAACTTGCTGTGAGGATAATGGTAGCAACTATGTCACCCCCTAGACAAATAAAATCTTCTATGATGAGGAATCGATCCAATCTAGAAGCTATCTAGTGGGTGCCTCCTCTTCTATTATTCCAGTGAAGATTCCATTAGAGGTTTGAAGATCAATGAGGTGGTTTTCTTGAATGAAGTTCTTGAATCCATTACTGTATGAGTCCAAATGCATCCTCCCTCCTTTCTTTTCCTCTATATTTTTTATCATGTTTAAGTCTCCTCCCAAGAGCCAGAGAGGTAGGGCTCTCTATTTATTGAGTTTCGTTATGTTTTCCAGAAGCTCCGTTTTCTGATGGAGTTTTTGGGTAAAGTAGACATTCGTGAACATGCCGTGTATTTCTGTGCCAATCAGGTGAAATTTGGCCTGGATAAAGTGCATATTGGCATGATAGTTCTCCAGGGAGATGATTTGGGAGTTCCAGATTATTTCCAGGCCTCCAAACGCACCATTGGCATCTACAACTATTGTATTGAAACCTTTCCATATATTTTTTAGGAGTGTTTCCAGAGTGGAGCTGGAACATTTGGTTTCTTCCATGCAGAATATTACAGGGTGCTCCTTATTAATTATTTTATTTATTATCATGTGCTTAGTAGGCCTATTGAGCCCTCTTATGTTAAATGAGATGATCTTCATTTTGGGGGGGGGGGGGTGTTAGGTCCCTATATTACTAGTATAGTCCCTTATTTTTGTTAGTGTAACCCATTATTGTTATTATTGTGCCCTTAAATTATTATTGTTAGGTCGGCTAGGATTACATTGTGGCCCCATGGACCCCTATATATAGAAAGGAGGTTTTGTAATTTGAATCATCCAAGAATTTTTCATTCATGTAATGTATTGGAGGTTTCCCCCTCAAAGTGGCTTATTTCTAAGGCATTGATATCTCTTTTCTTCTCTTTTTGGAGCTGGTTTCACAACATTTGGTATCAGAACTTTGAGATTCTAGGGTTTCGCTGCTCCAAACAGGTCATCGTGGCATTTGTGCTATAAATTTTTTTCTACGAAGGTTCAGAATCTGAAATTTTTATAGTGCGAAGCCAAAATCCTAAGGAACATTGTTAAAAATTTTAGAGCTTGGTTTGCAAAAATTTTGGAGATATGATCTATGCAAGTTATCTCATTTTTCAGGCTCCTGAATTTAACCTAAACAGGCCATCGTGGTATTTTTGTAATAAATTTTTTCTACAAAGGTTCAGAAGCTGAAATTTTTAGAGTGCGAAGACGCAATCCTGAGGAACAGTGTCGAAAAATTTTAGATATTGGTTCGCAATATTTTCGGAGATATGATCTGTGGAAGTTAGGGCTTTTTTAGGCTTCTAAATTTCATCTCAAAGAGGTGATCATGGGAAAATATTCATAGCTCTCTCTCTCTCTCTGAGCATCGGATTGGAATGCTGTAAAATTTGGCCGTAAGTACACGGACTGTAGTTTTCGATCTATCAATGTTAGATCCAAAGGAGGAAACAGTGACACATGGAAAATCATACAAGTTTGCTCTACTGAACCAGTCCAAAATTGGGTCATTGTGAGAGATTGGACATAAATTTTCCTTGAAGAATCCAAATCAAATCAGACCTGTGGCATTTGAAGGAAGCTTTAGAGGTCTTCTACAGGGCTAAATTTCAGATATTGAGGATCCACAATTATAGCGATAATTCAATTTCAATATCGAGCTCTTCAAAAGCAAGTAAAAGGTGTGTATTTTTTTTCCTAATTGCATAAGTCTTGTTTGAAGAATCAAGTTGAATTGATTCCAAGGGCATATTGTAGAATAGATATCAGTATTGGATTCTAAAATGGCCCCTAAAAAGAAGTCAACACCCATTAAGCCTTTGTAAAGCTCTACTATGACTCATGAAGATGAAGAATGGAAACATGACATATCAAAATTACAAGAGAAAGTGCAACAAATTTCGCTCTCGCAAAGAGAAAAAAAAATGACATGGAAGTTTCGAAGAAAGGCATGGAAACTAAGATGGAAGGTTTGAAGAAAGGCATGGAATATAAGATGGATGGTTTGAAGAATGGCATGGAATATAAGATATATGGCATGGAAGCTAGCATGGAATCTAAGATGGATGACATGGAAGCTAAGATTGATGAGAAAATGGAAAACATGAAGAATGATCTAAAAGCAGAAATGGAAGGTTTGACAAAGTTAATACAAGAAATGTTTCCTAATGGTGAAAATATAGTAGAGGAAACTCATGATGAGAACAAAATAAATGTTAATCGTGATTTCATAAAATCTAATGTTGGAGGGAAGAACCACCATATTCCAAAAATGGATATGAGGAAGTTTGATGGAAAGGATCCTGTAACATGGATACTACAGATGGAGCAATATTTTGATCTCTATAATGTGAAAAACACACAAAAGGTATGCATTTCAACTTTCCATTTAGAACAAAATACATTTATATGGTATCAATGCCTTTGCTCTCGTAAAAAAATTGTCACTTGATCAATTTTTATGGAGGAAATGATAGCACATTATGAGAATACAAAGAGAAACACCTTCTTTAGCCAATTGATAAATATCAAACAAAAGGGTTTAATGGGGGAGAACATTGAGGACTTCCAAAAATTGAATATAAGGGTAACTGATATTCTAGAGAAACACAGGATTGATATCTTTATAGGTACTTTAAAGGATAACATCCAACATGAAATTCACGTTTTGGAACCTGATTCATTGGAGAAGGCATTCAGGTTGGCATGAAAAATTGAACGTAAAATTATGGCGACAAGGAAGCCTACCACTCACTTCTATAAAGAGGGAAGTGTTTCTACTCCTAGATTTCCACAACCTACAAGGTTGACACCACAACAATTGGAAGGAAAAAGAGAAAAAGGGCTTTGCTACAGTTGTGATAGCAAATACACTAAAGGTCATAAGTGTGATTAGAAGAAATTATTTTACATAGATTGTGAAGAGGAAGAAGAAAATGAACAAGAAGAGGATATACACCAGTAACCAACCCAAGAAGAGGAAGAAATGAGTCCAAACATATCGTGTAATGCATTGGAAATAATTACGACTCCAAAAACTCTCAAGATAGAAGGACATATCAAGAAGAAAAAGGTAATAGTGTTGATTGATTCAGGTAGTAACCATAATTTTATTCATTGTAAGGTAGCCAAGGAATTGAATTGTTTCCTATACCCAGCACCAGAATGTCAAGTGATTGTTGAAAATGGAGGAACTATAAATTTCTCTAGAAAATTCCATAATATCAAGCTAACCATGGGGGAATATGTATTAAATAGTCCAATTATTTCCATTCCTATGGGAGGTGTTGATGTTGTACTAGGAGTACAATGGTTACAATCTTTGGGGACGGTAGCTTTTAATTTTCAAGAACTTTTCTTGAATTTTTTTTCAAAAGGAAAGGAAGTCGAATTACAAGGTATTGCAAGGAAGCTGGGAAAGATAATAAGCTCTTATTTCATGAAAAATATTCTAAAGAAAGAACAACGAGGCATAATTGCACAATTATGCTCACTCAAAGTTCCAACATCAAAATCATCTATTTCTGTAGATCTCCAAAAAGTCTTGGACAATCATTCCAAGGTTTTTGAAACTCCAAAAGGACTCCCACCTATTTGTGATCATGATCATGCTATTGATTTTATTCCAGGAATTTTTCCTCCAAACATTAAGCCTTATAGATATCCTTATGTCCAAAAGAGCAAAATTGAATGTATGATTGCAGAAATGTTAGAGGGGGGTATAATTCAACCTAGTCAAAGTTATTTCTCACCTCTTGTAGTATTGGTACACAAGAAGGATAGATCATGGCGCATGTGTTAGGATTATAGGGAGCTCAATAAGCTCACCATTAAAGATATATTTCGCACTCCTGTGATTGATGAATTATTGGATGAATTACATGGAGAAATTTATTTTACCAAATTGGATCTTCGTTCAAGGTATCATCAAATTAGAATGAAGACTGAAGATATTTTGAAAACAAAATTTCGAACTCATGAGGGTCAATATGAATTTTTGGTCGTGCCTTTTGGTCTTACCAATGCACCTTCTACATTTCAAGGGTTGATGAATTCCATTTTCAAACCCTTCCTTAGAAAATTTGTGCTAGTATTTTTTGATGATATACTAATCTACAATAGGTCTTGGAAGGATCATGTTCAACATGTTGACGGGGTGCTCAAACTATTCCAGGAGAAACAATTATATGCAAAAAATCCAAATGTTTCTTTGGAGTACAAGAGGTGGAATATCTGGGTCATATTGTATCTCACGAGGGTGTTAAAGTAGACCCTAACAAAATTAAAGCCATTTAGGAATGGAAAGTCCCCACAACCATAAAGCAGTTGCAAGGATTTCTCAGGTTAACAGGGTATTATCGCAAGTTTGTTAAGAATTATGGGAGAATAGCAGCACCTCTAACAACATTATTGAAGAAAGATGCATTTTCATGGACTCCTGAAGCAACTACAGCCTTTGAACATCTTAAAGAGGCAATGTGCCTAGCACCGGTCTTAGCTACGCCAGACTTCACAAAAACCTTTATTGTGGAATGTGATGCCTCGGGAAATTGAATTGGTGTTGTTTTAATGCAAGAAGGAAGACCCATTGCTTTTGAAAGTCGTCCGATCAAAGGAAAGTATTTACAGAAACCTATTTATGAGAAGAAAATGTTAGCAATACTGCATGCACTAAAGAAATGGATAACTTACCTAATGGGAAGACACTTCAAGGTAAAAACTGATCATGATAGTCTTAAACACTTTTTGGAACAAAGACTATCTTCAGAAGAGCAGCAAAAATGGGTCACAAAGATGTTGGGTTATGACTTTGAAATAATATACAAAAAATGGAAGCTTAATGTTGTTGCAGATGCACTCTCAAGAAAGAATGAAGAGGTGGAAGCATTGCTTTGTGCCATTTCTATTATCCAACCAGATTGGATAACTGAAGCGAGAGATGAATGGAAGAAGGACAAAGATGTATGGACACTCATTCAAAAGTTGCAGCAAGATCCTAGTACATCTGATACATTTAGTTGGAAAAAAGATTCCTTATGGTACAAAGATCGCTTATATCTTTGTAAAAATTCCCAACTAAAACAAAAGATTCTTCTGGAATTGCACACTTCTCCTTTAGGAGGACACTCGGGATTTTTAAAAACTTACCACAGGGTGAAGAAAGAATTTTTTTGGGATGGCCTTAAATCTGATATTCAAAAGTTTGTGGCAGAATTTTTGGTTTGCCAGCAGAATAAAGTTGAGACCATTAAGACCCTGGGTCTTCTACAACCTTTATTCATTCCAAGTCAACATTGGGAGGAGATTTCAATGGATTTTATCACAGGTTTACCTAAGTCCGAAGGAAAGAGTGTCATCATGGTGGTAGTTGATAGACTTACCAAGTATGCACACTTTTGTGCATTATCTCATCCATTTAAAGCAATTATAGTTGCTACTACATTTATGGACACAATTAAAAAGCTACATGGAAACCCAAGGGTTATTATGAGTGATAGAGATCCCATTTTTACTAGAAATTTTTGGACGGAGTTATTTTCTTGTTTGGGTATTCAATTAGCTCATAGCTCATCTTATCATCCTCAATCCGATGGTCAAACTGAGATAGTAAATAAATGTTTGGAAGGACATCTTCCTTGTTTTGTATCTAATAAACAAACATAATGGGTCAAGTGGTTACCTCTAGCTGAATGGTGGTATAAAACTTCCTTCCATACTGCAGTAAAACTGACCCCATTTATGGCACTTTATGGGTATCATCCACCATCCATCACATCATCTTTAAGAGAAAATTCAAAGTTTCGAGTAGTGGAAAATCACATCGAGCATCAACTAGAAGTTCTCCAACTCTTAAAGTACAACCTGAATTTGGCACAAAATCGAATGAGACAACAGGCAGATCAACATCGCAGTGAGAGAATTTTTTACGTAGGAGACTGGGTATTTTTACGGCTATAACCATACAAACAAATGTCCCTCAAGCAAGCTAAGAAGGATATTAAATTATCACCAAAGTACTATGGTCCTTACAAGGTGTTGCAAAAGATTGGTACTATGGCATACAAATTGGAGCTTCCTGCTTCTTCATGAGTGCATCCAATTTTCCATGTTTCATGCTTAAGGAAGGTTATCGGTCAAATCTTCTAGTTCAAACAATATTTCCAAAACTTGATGAGGAAGGAAAAATCATAGTGGAACCTGAAGCGTCATGGAAACAAGAACTCGACAACTACGGAATCGATCAATTTCAGAGTATCTCATTAAGTGGAAGAACTTACCCACTGAAGATTCTACATGGGAGGATGAGAATTTTATACAGAAGCACCGGGCTGCTGGGCGTTGAGGGCAACACTTTTTGGAAGGAGAGGGGCATGTTAGGTCCCTATACTACTATAATCCCTTATTGTTGTTAGTGTAACCCCCTTATTTTTATTATTCTACCCTTGTAACCCCCATATTGTTATTATTGTGCCCTTAAATTATTATTGTTAGGTCAGCTAGGATTACATTGTAGCCCCACTAGGATTGCATTGTGGCCCCATGGACTTCTATATATATAAAGAAGTTTTTGTAATTTGAATCATCCAAGAATTGTTCATTCATGTAATGTATTGGAGGTTCCCCCCTCGAAGTGGCTTATCTATAAGGCATTGTTATCTCTTTTCTTCTCTTTTTGGACCTTGTTTCACAATCGAGGGGGGGGGGGGGGGGGTTGGTGGTGTAGGGGTAGAACCTGTTTAACTTGGGAAATTTCCCATAATCCACCATTTATTTTCGGATTTCTATGGTTCTTTGCAGAATTGTTTTCCTACTCCTTTTGTGGGACTCTTTTGTGAAGTATTTTTTTTTATGAGCATGCCCCCTTGTATACCCAAGGAGGGGCGCTGCTACACTCGGGTAAGGATTTATTCCATATTTTGGACCTGCTGCTCAGGTATTGATCTAAAATACTTCTTATTGTAAGCATCCTCTAACCCTATGAGATCCAGGCCCTCAAGGTCAATTCTCCCTGGCTCTTCCTCTATAGCTTTTGGATCGTCTCCACCACCTGTTATTTGCCCTTTGATGCATGATTATTCCCAGTGACGCTAGTGGTTTGAGTTTTCAGGAAGGTTTCAGGTGGGACCTTGTTCTGTTGTGCTTTGGAGGACTGGGGCTACTCTGTTGAGCTACACCCGACTTCGTTGTCTGGTTCATTTTCATTCTCATTTAGCTGATTTAAAGCAGCAAACTTGTTTCTAGTCACAGGTCCTTTTTTATTCTGGTGCGAGGAAGTTCTCTTGTTGTGCATTTTCTTACTTTCAACCATCGTGAATCCTTTTGTTGCCTGCTTAGTGGATTTATTTTCAGCCACCGCTTTTTTATTTAGGGACAATCTCTAAAGAGATGCCCATGTTGGTGACACCTCCTGCATCTGAAAGGATATGCTCACAATCTACAATTTCTATCCATTCAAAATCTTCATGCGGCATTTTTAACTCACTTGGTAGCGGCTCCACCAAGTTCATGTAGAAGCAGATTCGAGCATATGCTACATAACGGTTAATCTTTGTCTCCTCTGCTATCTTGAAAAATTCCCCTAGGGCATTGTCAATATCTCTAAGGGTCAGATCATCCTATTAGTCATGGGGGAGGGAGTAGAGTTGAATCTAGACCAGAGCCCATGTAAGATCTTGTTTTTCAGGGTTGAACCACTCTGTTCAGGATCGGATGTATAGACCCGAAGAGTTAAGGAAATATGGTCCTCCATCCATGATCATGTCTATGTCTTCAGTGCATGTAAAGAGCACATTGAAGAAGCCTTTAGCACACAACTTCATGTCAATGTGGCCTTTGGGTTTCCACTTCAAAGCTACCCATCCTTGAAGGGCCTTTTCAGTGAGCCAAAAACCCATGAACTTGCCTATCAGTGCATGGTCCTTCATGAACTGGATTCTTCAATTGATGCGATGTGCTAGGAACTCGATCATTGTTCATTTGGGGTTCTTCAAAATGCATGTAGCTAACTTTATGTTTGCTTCTTCTGTTTTTTATGTATTTGTTTGTTACGTTGTGGGAGTCGCCCATGAGATGTCATGAGAGGGGCCAGATTTTTGATGATTGACGGTGTCAGCCTCTTCCACCATCCTTATGGGAGGATGGCCTGTTATGGGGGGAGCAGAAGTCCCCCCATTGGTATCAATAATCGGTGAGCCTCAGGTCTTCCTAGGAGAGTGATTGTGGCCTAGCAGTCTAGGGAGGGAGACATGCTTGGGGCAGCCTACGCAAAAACCTCAAAACCCTATGTCATGGTGGCCATTGATGCCAACATTGATTCTAAAATGAAATACATAATTATATATTAGTGCATCAAACATAAATCAGAAACCATGAAAGCAATCACATAATGGAAACAAGTGTTTCTGGTGTAAAACCCATCCCGGGAAAAAAATACCCTATTGTTGTTGCACTGATCAATTATTTTATTATATGATGAAAAAATTATACATGGATCACCTCACTCCTATGAGCCTGAAGGCTCAACCTCTTTCAAAAACATGTTGGCGCCTATCAAATGAGAAATTGTTTCTCTCTTGGATCTATGGACTAGCATCCGCTAAAGGCCACAATGATTAATGATCCTCACCCGATTACTCCTAAACTAAACAAACAACTTTATAGACTCCGATCTGCTGGTACTGTCATGACCAATGAGCCTTGCATAGTTTCTACCGAACTATACAACCACCATTGGATGGAGAAAAATCTTCCTTCTACAAAATCCACCAAAACATTTCTCAAAGTATCCATGCCTTCACTTCCTCCATACAAGCCTCATTTCATCTATTTTCAAAATAGACTCCTAAAACTTGCTCAACATGAGCACTGCAAAAACATAACATCAAATCACAATTGAATATCAAATATGCAGCATAAGATGCAATCAGGACTCCATACAAAAATCTCCAAACTAGCTGGAAAAATAATCTCCTCAAACTCTACTCCAATCTACACATCATCTTCTCACACACTACACCAATATCATGGTTGAATCATACTTCATATCACTGTTGCTTCAACTGAAAACTGATGCAGAAAATATACAAAATAAAACTCACACAGTTTGCAGGGTCTTCTGCAAGCTCTCACTCACTCCACACACCAGTGTAATCAACGATACTAACAATGATCTATCTCCAATATAAATATGAACTCAATAATTACACAGAACTAATGGGCATCACAACATTGTTCATATGCTAGATTTGATCGGGATTCAGTTCATTGACTCAATAAACCACTAACTCCATTAGCCTTCCTTATATTTTCAACTTTAATTAGCTTCTAGAGGCCCCATGAAATTTTCCGACCATGAACTAAAAAGTTTTTTTCAAGGATGTACATGAGGAATGCAGAGAAATTCTCATGAAAACACCATAGTCACTCCCTTAACATTTTCCTGCATGCTCCTAGAGCTATAACGCTCCCTTGTGCCTTCCCTGCTAACGACTGGAGCCTAAAATCGCTCCCTTGACTCATCATGCATGCAACAGGGGATAAAAATGAAGTAAAACATCAATCCTTCAGTCTCATACCTCTACCACCTAATGGAACATCCTCTTCAGTATTTTAACACTCCTCCAAGCTACATATATAATTCTGCAACTAATGAATAGGCAAGGAACAAATCAATGAAAAGTAATACATATTCTGAAAACCTTGGAATAATGACCAACACCTCCAACTCCTCAAGAAACATCCTTAACATCTATGCCACATGTAGCAACTTCTCCATCACCTGTAGGAGCATCTCCAACTTTTGTAGCAACAAAATCAACACCTACAGTAGAAACATCAAGGTATCTAACCATCTCGAACACTAGTAGAAGCACCTCCAACACAAGCAGCCACAACTGAACACATGTAGCAACAATGTAATGTTTCCAAGACATGTAGAGACATATGCAACATCTAGAGCAACTATCCAACCTCTTGCAACAACAAAATCTCCAACCAACACATCATGTCTGGAATCCATCTCCTTAGTAGCCACAACAACATCTCCAACCAACACATCATGTCTGGAATCCATCTCCTCAGCAGCCACAATCTCATCTCCACTAGGTGTAGTCATAAGTATGTTGACATCAATGCCAACTAAAAATACCATCACCAATCATCCAACACCAAGCACAAATCACACATGCATATTATCAGCAACACCAAGAACTTGTTGACATCAATGCAAACAAACTCCCCCTTTGGCATTGATGTCAACCTCAATACAACACGTGAGGCCGACTCATCATATCTCCCCCTTTGACATCAATGGAAAAGGGCCATACAAACACTGAAGTACAATGTCAATAATGTGTCAGATGAGATAGGTGCTCCCCTTGTCATGCTCGACACCATATTAATGCAACCCAAGAAATGTCTCCTGGATGATAAGAATGAAAACAAGGAAACTAGTTTCCAAACATATCTATGCCAATGCCATGCCATCTCTAAACTAAAACATGCTCCCCATAAACATGTAATGGAGCTGCAATAAGCATCCTTTCCAAGTGAAAGAGATTACACCTCATGACCATGACTCTAAACTAACTTTGGACATGTTTATAATGAAGTACAACAGTACATAATACTTCATGGAGAAAATACATGGTTGTGACAAGTACATGGAACTGATATATGACTCCTCTATGCCTATCACCAACCATGACTCTATGGACCCAAGTTTACTTCATGCACCCAATATGTGGGGCTACATCAAACATATACAAGATGAAACATGAATTGGACTCCTATTGACCCATACGTAACTAATTAACAAGACATGCTAGACACTGTGGGTCACTCCCTGAGAAATGTGCCCAAAAGGTAATACAATGATATTAAATCGATTTTACATCTTGTACACAATGGTGCTCTCTTAAATACAAATAAAGTTACCAATAAAATGAGAAATATTACCTCAAAATGAGAACTCTAACCAAAAAAACATTAAAAAACCATGAAAAAACAACCGAAAAACGAAAAGTGTTATTCTGGAATAACTTTTTTTTTTAGGGTAAATTTTAAACATTTTTAAAAAATAGAAGTAAAAGCCAATTTTTTTTTGTGCAAAACACAACCTAAAAACGAAAAGTGTTGATTCTGGAGTAATGTTGCCAATTTTTGTGTGTGAAAAAAACACCCTAAAAATGAAAGTGTTGATGTTTGAATAACATCACCAATTTTTTCTGTGAAAAAAACACCCTAAAAATGAAAAGTGTTAATTTTGGAATAACATCGCCAATTTTTTGTGTGCAAAAAACACCCTGAAAACGAAAAGTGTTGATGTTGGAATAACATCTTTTTCTTGTTGGGGTAAATTGTCAATATTTTTTAATAATGACATTAAAGATAAAATATCATGACTCGGAAAAATTTTAAAATTCCAATGATAAACATGCCATTAAAGATAAAATATTAAAATTCTTAAAATTCCAGCAACTTTTAGGCATGGTATTAAAGATAAAATATCATGTCTCTGAAAAGCCTTAAAATTCCAAGGATGACATTAAAGATAAAATATCACCTCTATGAAAATCTTCAAAATTTCAACAATTTTCAGCCATAGTGTTAATATTATTTTTAAACATTATTAACATTTAATTTATATTAATTTATTTTTATTTAAGTTTTTCATATTAATAACAATGTATTGAATATAATTTTTTTTTCAAATAATGCATTGAAATCAATGGATAGAAAACACTTCAATTATGATGAATGAACAACTTTACAAAACCAAAGAATTTATATGTGATTTTGGATTTTTTGATACTCTTTGCATTAAAACATTTGGTGTTTTGGAAATTTGTGTCAATATTTTAATTTTAAATAATTATAAGATTTTGAGTTTTGCAAATTGCGTTTTTTAATATATATATATATATATGATGATGATGATGATGATGATGATGGTGATGGTGGTGGTTATCATCCACTGACACCAATCTTTAGTCTATCGGACCTAAAGAAAAGAGTTATTTATTTTGATTTATGATTTTATTCCTATGCTCAAAAAGCTTGGAGAGAAGCCTCCCAAGCTCACTATGATTTTGATATCTTAAAAGGCTAGGAAGGTCAATATTGCAATAAAGATTATGAAATTGAACTCTAATGTGGTTGTACGCAGGGCACTCTAAAAGGAAGTGATTTTCATCCTCGATGTTCATATTCTCACAGAGATGGCAGATCCTTTCCATCCATGGTGTTTTAGGAACTGTCCAATGACCTATTTCACTATGGAGCTCATGAGAGTTCATTCTAATCTTGGCTATATTAATTTTCTTCTTTGAGCTAGTTAAAACAGATAGATACTTTTGATCTTCTAGGGTGGGGTTGATGACCTCCTTATAATATCTTAATTTTCTTTTAGCTGCTAGATCTTTCTCACACCACATTAATAATATAATTTAAAATTAAAATCATATTTCTTTTGAATTTAATAAATCAAAACTAATAAACATATTAAAGATTATGCAAAAAGAAATTGTCATTTCTATCCACTCCTAAGCTAAGGAAGTACACCATCAACAAAAATTGTTTTCCTAGACTTATTACTTCTACATATTTTTTACTTTGACATATATATCCAATCAAATATAGTCACGATATGAAAACATTGTAGAAAAAAAAATATAAGAAAAAGAAGAAAGTAACTAAAAATATATATTTTAACATAAAAAAATTAAAAAATGACCCCAAAAAATACAATATAAAAAATATATAAAAGACAAAAATAAAAAAATAAAACATACAACATGTAAAAAAAACAAAATTAACTTATAAAATATCAAAATTACAATATATATATATATATATATAAAAGTTAAAAAGAAAACATTTCACAAAAGCATTATTTAAGAAAATAATTTAAAAAGTTGACAAAAAAAATAAACATAAAAATATTGATGAGATAAAATTAAAAGAGAAAAAATACATTAAAAACAAAAAAAACAATAAAAAACACAATAAAAACAATAAAAAAAAAACTTTAAAAGAAATAATTAAAAAAAAACATTTAAAAACTTAAATTAAAAAAATAATAATAATAATTAAAAAAAACATAAAAATAATTACAAATAATAATTAAAAATATTGAGATTGAAAATAATAATTAAAATTTTGAAATAAAAAAAACATCAAAAAGAATTTTTTTTAATTAAATAACCAAAGGGAACATTAAAAAAAAAATAAAAACATATTAAAAAAACAACAACTTAAACTCTAATAAAAAAAAACTAAAAATAATAATTAAAAAAAAAGATAATTAAAAATAATGATTAAAAAAAATAGTTTAAAAAAGCATCTTAATAAATAAATAAATAAACCATTTAAAAAACAAAAAAAATTAAAAAACAATCATAATCTATTAAAAAAAACAATTATTAAAACAAATTAATTAAAATAGATAAATTAATTAATTAAATTAAATAAAAAAAATATTAAATTAAAAAAAAAATTAAGATTTTTATTTTAAATTATTAAATTAATATATACAATATATATATCTATTAAATTTTAAAAAAAAGTATGCCCTCCTGGTGGTTGTGGGCCTTGGCCGATGGTCAGGCCCCGCAACCGCGAGGTGGGCATATTTATTTTAAAATTGAATATATTTTTTTAATTTTAATTTTTTTTTGTTAATTTAATATTTTTATTTTAATTATTTTAAATTTGAATTCCAAGGCTGAAGACATAGTCCCGGAGGCAACATCAAATCTCTTTGAAATCTAGGACCTAGCCTTACTAGACTCAGAGAGGGCTATCTCTATTTTTGATTTAATTTTTCCTTAATATTATGAATGTTGATGTTAGGCTAGTTACAATGATGGTGGTATTGGTTGCTTTGATTGCTTTTGTTGGTTGGATGAGCGGGTCTGCAGAAGCTAATCCATTGGGCTATGGAGTCAAACAGGGGCTGGTTTTGTTGCATCAAAAGTTCAAAAGCATCACAGGGCAAGCTAATTGTGTGTGTTGGATCTTAAAGCAATAGGGATTGTGAGGTGAAAGAAGCAGTGAATTTGCAGTAGTGGTTAAAAAGAAATTAAGAATTTCTTAACTAGACTTCATGAAGAAAACATTCAGGTGCTCCAACAACAAATCTTAATCTAAAATTTTTGTTTTACAATCAGCTTATGCAATATTCCAAAATGGAAAAGACATGAATATAGAGCATATGCATCATTCCAAATAAATCAAAACAGGAACATAGCACTAAAATCTGGAAAATGCTGGAAATATGCTGCAACTAGAAATTACATTAAGAGATCAAAATCTATGAGAAGAAAACAATGGAGTCATATCATTATACATCAACAGCAAATGGAAGTACACAGTGCTCCAAAAGGAATGCACTCAAGCCACAAGATGGTTGAAATACATTAAAGAAACCAAGCGTTGGAAATGTTTTTCTGCTACTGTTGCTGTTGTTGGAAACTACTGCTACTGAGGATAAGAACCATGTGTGGAAGGCTATTAGAGTGCTCAGAATGATCCGCACTTTTAACCAAGGATTCTAGTCAAAAAACCTAGAAAAACCCAGAAATGGTTTGGCCAGATTTTAATTTTGAATTTTCAGCCCTTTTTGGGTTGCACAGTGCACCCTTGCTAGCATAAACTGCGCTGTCAAGGATGGAGGATCTCTAGCCTACTGCAAAATATGGCTATGAAGATCAAGGCTAATGGAAATAAGGAATATAATGTGAAGGAATGGCCCTCCATTAGATTTCTAGTTGAAATGATAGCAACTTCCTTCCTCCTCTGGATCTGCAATGATGGACCGCGTAATTCTGGATAGAATTACTATTGGTAGGAGGTTAATAAAAGTTGGCATGATGCCAGATCGGAAATGAGGTTTTGGTATTGCTGTTCTTGAAGTCCAAAGTGATAGGAATAATCCTACACTAGTTCTCCAGCCGAAATACTGAAGACAACCTCCTCCTCTCAAACTGATCTTCAGAAATGTGCAATTTCCGAATATGGATGTTCTACAGAAAGTAAGAACTATATGGCACTAATGCATGATGATGAATGAAGGAACTCTTTCAAGCACTACTCAATGAAAGAGGTGGGATCCCCGACTAGGAACACCCAGTGCTAAACAACCAAAGAAAACATGGAATGTCAAATGACAAATCCATATCTAAATAGATCACAAATCAATAATCCAAATGCATGCCTTCTGTTGTGCCTTCATATTCTTCATATAGATTATGAGCCTTCCCATGCCTTGGCCCACCTCATAATTGTGTTGTACATGTGGACATAGGTCTCCATGTTGGCTGCACTATCTCTACATGATCTCCATCATGTGTGCATGTAATGATTACCCTCTCCATCATGTGTGCATTAAATGCACTACTTCCTCCATCATGTGCATATTAGATGCACCTTTCTCCAATAACTTATCATAATTGCTTTATGATATTACTTTGAATGCATTATGATTTTAGTTGACCTTCTCAAGAACCTCATGATTTTATATTTAAGATCCATGATATTATTTGACTGTTTCATCCTCCATGATCTATCTCATAAATGAGACATGATCTCCATTAAATGGGGTGCTCCACTACTCCATGATTTTAGATCTAAATCTAGAATATCCACATACACACATCAAAAGTGGATTTCATTTATCTATTAGGATTATGGGTCCCTCCACCCTTTTATTTACTTGATTAAGTAAGTTTATTAAGAACTCTAATATACCAAATATCATGTGAAAAATATTACAGCTTAAATGATACGCAGTGAGGAAAAATAGTGGAAACATTCAACATAGAGAAGAGAATCACATCACCAGACAGACACAACTCAAGTATCCTGCAAATGGTTTCTTACTATTGATGCTCCAACTTCCAAAAATTACAGCGCTCCAATAGAATAGTTCTTACAATGCAAGTTTCAAACAGGGTCCAATAAACCAACCCTAGATACTGCCAATGTATGCAATATTTAACTAAAAGCTATGTTGGTTGCCTTATCTACTTCGAAAACTTTTCATTAATTACAATTAAGCAAAAACTTGACAAGTGTATCCATGCAAGGCCCAGAAAATATATCTTTGACAAACACCGCCTGTGGAATTAACTTCGGCAACTCTTCATGAATCCAAAAGATTTGGTAGCTCTTCGTGAATCCAAAAGCTTCGGCATCTCTTCGTGAATCCAAAATTAAGCGGAAGGTGGCTGAGATGGTCATGAAGAGGCAATGATGGCTCTAACCTCTGGCTCTACCTTGGTGGAAAAAGGTTGCAGAGAAGTGTGTACTGGTGAACTGCGCTAGCTGTAGTGTTGGCCACTTTTTGTTAAACTGGCTCTAATATTTAATGTCCTCGTTAGCCGCTTTTGCTTAATTGCCTTTGCTTTTATTACCTTTATTTTTGTTGTAGTGGAGTTTAAAACAGGAAACTCACTTTTCCATTTATAATCGGTAAATTATAACCATAGTCTGAAACCCACTGTCTCCTTTAAAACATACATAAATTCTTTAATAAGCCCTTTGGATGGAAATGGTGTGGAATGGCTACATGAAGAAATGGTGGCAGGAGTTGGTAGGTGGATGTGGAGTAGCAGTTTTTCGGGGGGTAGTGAAGTGGTAGGCGGTATAGGATGGGGGGGGGGGGGGGGGGTGCGTAAATATGGGAAGTTGACACGTAGCAGGAATGGCGGTAAGAGATACTGCTCATTTCGGACCCCCCACCCCGTTGTTATAGTTCAAAAGCTGAGGGGGGGCCAAAAAACACTGAAGACCATCGGATGTATGCAGGGTCAGGTGGATGTGTGGACAGATTAAAAAAGCTTAGCGAGGTGTGAGTTGACGAGTTTTTCGGTTAGTGGAAGGTCCAATTGGCGATATTAATAAATTGCAATCACATGTTTTAGGACTGAAGTGAATGTGGCATTGGGCAGAAATTGTGATGCGATATATCGTAAATCATAAGATTTAAAGTATATCACAAATCTTAAGATTTAAAGTTATCGTAAATTGCAAGGGGTCAGGGGAAAATAAGGTAAGTAATATGAATGGAAGGCCCTAATATTTGTGATATGTCGATGCGATGTTGATGGAGCAGGGAAATGGGTCCCAATTGATATCACATCAGGAGATTTGTGAAATGACAAATGGATTGGTAAGGAATATTTTCGATATGCCAATGAAAAAGGCAAGGAAGGGCTCCCAGTGTATTGCATCGGTGGTTAGAAGTGGCAAATGGGAATGCGAAAAGGTAAGTAAAAGTGTGAAGTTGCAATGCGTTGAAAAGGTAAAGGGTCAATGGGATAAAGATTTGTTGTAGTAAGGTGAGGTTTATTGAGGTTTTACATCATATATATATATATATATATATATATATATATATATATATATATATATATATATATATATATATATATATATATCAAATGGTCTAAACGGTGGGGGCCGGAGCTGAAATGGAAGTGTTGGGACTTAATATAAAGTCCTAAAACTTTATGCATGTGGGTTTTGGGGGATTTTATGAGATGGATAGTGCTACCTAATGCATTTATGCTTAGTTTGGACTATATTAGAAATGAGGTGAATACAACCATCCTTTTCCATCTATTGTGCCAGAAGTACCTTCCTGGAAATAAATGACAGTCATGGAATATTATTTTCAATATAAACGATCTAAATAGAAATAATCAGTCACCTTCAGATTCTGTAAATTACAGGACCCTAACAGTGGCTCCAGCTAGGGATGGCACTTCTCCAAGTGAAGTGTCAAGAACACCATAGACTAGTGGCCTGATCCATTAGGCTAATCCCAAATCTGCAACTTAATCTGCTACAAGACCTATATGGCTGAAAACCTTCAAGCTAAAATCAACACTCTCTGCAATGTAGGTTTTAACCCTGAACAGAAATTATCTACACACGAATCTTATAACAGAAATTAAACAATAGCGAGAGCATAAAACATCAAACATATAAACAGAGAGATTTTCCCCTGGATCCCAAATCGGGATGACCAACTTGATTTTTCATTATATTCCTTTTAGTGTTAAAACACATATATATACATTCCGAAGCATACATGAACCCTAATCCATTAACCCTGGATTAGAACATAACCGTAGTTCCCTTGACCGGATCTACAAAAATACCAGGGGCCAAAAACCATCGTACCCAAAACCATGTGCAAAACCATGCACAAAACCATGGGCGCGGACTACCCACCGGAAAGACTATAACACATACCCAACATTCTCCCACTTCTTGTTTTCTTTCTGTAGGGGGCCACAAGAGAGCTTAGTCATTGGCCCAATTATTCAACACCCATTGTTTCTCTACACCAAGAGAACGTTTGAGTGCTCAGATACTTCAACAATGCATCTGCAACATTCTTCAAAGTGTCCACCTTTACTAGCAACACCCTTTTAGCCTCAACCATATCTCTAACAAAGTGATATCGAACATCAATGTGCTTTGTCTTTGAATGATAAGTAGGGTTCTTAGCCAATAAAATTGCACTTTGGCTATCAAAGTCTATCCTTATAGCTTGTTGTACCAACCCCATACTTGAACACAATCTCTGCAACCAAACTTCATCCTTGCTTGCATGAGTGGCTACTATGTATTCTGCCTCTGTAGTTGAAAGAGCCATTATAGACTGTCTTTTACTCATCCAATTGATTGTGCCTCCAAATAGGCTAAACACATACCCACTTGTAGATCTTCTTTGGTCCAGATCTCCAGCCTAGTCTGCATCAACAAAACCACGAATGTCCAACATTCTTTCCAATCCTAGTCTTCCTTGGTAGCACAAGCCATAATCACTAGTGCCACGTAAATATATGAAAACCCACTTCACTACTATCCAATTCTCCTTCCTTGGGTTTGACATAAACCTGCTCAATACTCACACTACATGTGCAATGTCTAGTCTAGTACAGACCATTGCATACATCAGGCTACCCACTGCACTTGCATATGGAACACGAGACATATCCTCCTCTTCTTCTTGTGTCTTGGGAAACTGTTCAGCAGATAGCTTTACACCTACAGGAATAGGAACATTCACCAGTTTACTATCCTGCATATTGAACCTCTATAATATAGTCTCAACATACTTCACCTACTTTAACGAGAGCTTCCTTTTTGCCCGATCTCTATTAATTTCCATGCCCAAAATATAGTTTGCAGCACCAAGATCCTTCATGTCAAATTTGGAGAACAGTTGGGTCTTCAAATCTTGGATAATTTCCTTGTCATTTCCAATCAACAACATATCATCCACATACAAGACCAAATAAATAACATGGTCACCAATTAATTTAAAATAAACACAATGATCCTCCTTGCTTTTGGTGAAGCCAAGTCCCCGTGTATAGGTATCAAATTTCTGATACCACATCCTTGGTGACTGTTTTAACCCATACAGAGACTTCTTCAACTTGCATACCAGTTCTTTCTTACCCTTCACCATAAAGCCTTCGAGTTGCTACATGTAGATCTCCTCTTCTAGATCCCCGTGAAGAAATTTTGTCTTCACATCCATCTGTTCTATCTCAAAATCAAATGCAGCAGCAACAGATAAAAGTAATCTTATAGAAGTAACTTTGGCAACAGGAGAAAAAATATCACCAAAATCAATTCCTGGAACTTGGGAATAACCTTTTTCTACCAACCGAGCTTTGTATTTCTCCACCTTGCCTTCTACATTCATCTTCTTTTTAAACACCCATTTGCTCTCGATGGGCTTCCTTCCAGCCGGCAACTCCACCAGATCCCATGCCTCATTTTTGTGCAAGGATGCCTTTTCATCAACCATGGCCTCCTTTCAGAGTTTTCCATCCTCTGAAACTACTACCTCCCTGACAGTTCTGGGATCATCATTAGTTATAGTTACGGAAAAATTTGAACAGAAAGCAGATGGACTATACCTTTCTGGTTGTCTTCTTTCTCGAGTTGATCTTCTCACAGCTGGAGTTTGTGGCTCTTCCCCTTATGAGTCTTCTTCTGTTGTAGAGTCTGATTCATCCTCCTTTAGCTCAAACTCTATCTTCTCAAGTTCCTTTGGTATGCCTTCATGTTTAACAACATCTTTCACCTCTCTAAACACCACATCTTGGTTGTACACAACCTTCCTTGTTTCCAGGTTCCAAAGCTTGTAACCTTTTAAACCATCCTTATACCCAATAAATATGCACCTTTCAGATTTATTATCCAACTTGGTCCTTTTCTGCTTTGGAACATGTACATATGCATCACATCCAAATACCCTTAGATGTGAAAGAGAGGGTTTCTTACCAATCCATACCTCATGTGGATTCTTATCCTCCAACACTGATGAAGGTGATCTCTTAACCAGATAGCATGCAGTCTCCACTGCCTCTGCAGAATAATTCTTGTCATAACCCAATACCACTGAGCATGCTTCTTACCTTTTCCATCAGTGTTTTGTTCATTCTTTCTGCAACTCCATTTTGCTAAGGTGTGTATGGAGTAGTCTTCTGTTGTGCTATACCACACTTCTTACAGAACTCTTCAAATTCCTTATTGTAGAACTCCCCACCATTATCTATCCTCGGCGCCTTTATCTTCTTCTCTGTCTGGTTTTCCACCAGAGCCTTAAATTCTTTAAATCTGTCAAAGACTTCAGATTTCTTCCTCAAGAAAAATATCCATGTATTCCTTGAGAAGTCATCTATGAATGAAACATCGTACACAGACTTTCCAAGTGAAGGAACTGACACAGGTCCAAACACATCACTGTGCACAAGTTCTAATATCTTGTTCACCCTCTTAGCACCAGAAGGAAAACTCACCCGATTCTGCTTCCCATATACGTAATGTTCAATGAAATCAAAATCCAAAGAGAAATTAGACATACCTTCTACCATACCATTTCTATGCAGTATCCGAAGGCCCTTCTCTCCAATATGTCCAAGCCTTTGATGCCATCACATGGTCTTTTCTACAGAGACAACTAGGCTTTTCGCTCCACTTTCAAGAACCATAGAACTGTTACACCCATCAATAATAGTCATACCTTGTAGCTTGTATAGAGTTCCAGTCCGAACTCCCCGCATTAATACCAGTGCTCCCCGAACCATCTTGCAGGCATCTTTCTCAAACATTGTTTTTACACCTGCATCATCCATCTTGCTTACAGAAATCAGATTTCTGGCCAATGCAGGAATATGCAAAAAACTAGGAAGTGTTCTAATCCTTCCACCTTGTAGCTTCAGCTTGACCTTTCCACGTGCGACAATTCTGGCCTTCCTATCATCCCCTAGGAAGACATCACCACCATCATATTTCTCATACTCGCAGAACCCCTCCCGATGGGGAGTGAAGTGAAAGGATGCACCTAAGTCAATCAACCATGACTCATGTTCTAAATGTGTATTTGAAGAAGAAGCCAAATACACATCCCCACCTTCATCCAAGGTATTTTTTGTCTCTGCAAAAGGAGCATCATCAAATCCCTTTCCTTTGTCAGGAGCTTTAGATCTGCACTCCCTTTGGTAGTGCCCTTCCTTTCTGCATTTCTAGCATACCTTTACAAACTTTCCAGGAGATTTAGATCTCCCTCTAGATTTGGATCTCCCACTCGAAACCTTATTCTTGTTTTTTTTTTTGGGACCTTCCTCATACAGATAAGGCATCTCCATTCTCACGCTCCATATTTCTCCGTCTCATTTCCTCCAACAACAAGGTTGAGACAATGTCATCAAAATTCAAGGTAGTTGTATTGCTACCTATTGCAATAACCAGATTGTCCCACGATTTTGGTAGAGAACACAAAAAACTGATGAACTTATCTTCATCTGAGATTTTAATATCAACAAATGACAGCTGAGTTACCATAGTATTGAAGGCGTTCAGATGCTCTGTCACCGAGTCTCCATCCTTCATCCTCAGGTTATACAGATTTTTCCGCAGGAACAACTTATTCACCATAGACTTAGATTGGTACAAAGTCCCAAGTTTTAACCACAAATTCTTCATCATAGCTTTCCCAGATACATTCAACAATACTGAATCTGAGACACACAACCGTATTGTGCTCTTAGCCTTCTGATCCAGTTTCTTCCAGTCTTCATCTGACATTGTCGTTGGTTTAGTACCTGGATCTACTATGATCCACTGATCTTTATCCACCAGCAGATCCTCCATCTTGAGATTCCATAACTCAAAACTTTGACTATTAAATTTCTCGATCTCTATCTTCCCGCGGCTCGCCATCTTCTTTCACTGCAAGAATCGATCCCGCAGATCTCCCACTGAACAGGGTCTACCTTAGGCCCGAGAAAAAAACCCTCAGCAGCAAAGGCGTCCCCTTGAAGCCAAAACATCTCTGATACCAAATGTAGGTTTTAACCCTAAACAAAAATTATCTACACAAGAATATTATAATAGAAAATAAACAATAGCAAGATCATAAAACATAAAACAGATAAACACAAAGATTTTTCCCTAGATCCCAAATCGGAACGACCAGCTTGATTTTTCATTATATTCCTTTTAGTGTTACAACACATATATATACATGCCAAAGCATACATGAACCCTAATCCATTAACCCTGGATTAGAACATAACCGTAGTTCCCTTGACCAGATCTACAAAAATACCAGGTGCCGAAAACCATCGTACCCCAAAACCATGTGCAAAACCATGCACAAAACCATGGGCGCGGACTACCCACCGGAAATTAAGGACCAAATATCTGTGTCCTTTCAATTTTTTTTACCATGTTTAGAAAAAAACCTGATGATGGCATTTGATAGAAAATCTCGGCATGATTTGGTTTACCTAGATCTTGGTACACTTGAAAAACAACTGACATGCTGGAAATATGTGTTGGCTTCGTAAAGAACGATTTCTCCATATAGACAGCCATTGGATCAAGATATATTTGACTTATTTTTGGGCATCCTCATTCAGTCAACTCAACTTCATATCCTGGTACTGTAGATGTGCTCTCCATGTCTTCAAAAAACTTGGTACAAGCTTGCATTTTATCTGATGATTTTTGTGTCGATACTTCTACTAAACCAGACAATGGGGCAGACTGTTTGATCATATCCATATCATAGCATATTTTGAGAGCATTACAAATACATGAATATTGACTTTGGAAACATAAACCATCCAACGTATCAGCTATTGGGTCATGTGTCACTTTAGATGGTTGTAGCATTTGTTCCACTGATATTTCATGTTTTCTATTATGGTTATCAACCAAAATGTGACCAAGACTCCCTTTCACAGTCTGAAATGAATTAAAGCATAAGGGTAAATAATCAATATAAATCAATTCTTCATTTGTTTCAGACTTTGTAATTTCATCTGAGATTTGACATTCAAGAGGACTCAAGGGCTGAACCCCTCAACTTCAAACATATTCTTTATCAACCATGATTTCCTCATCCAATTGGTGAGAGAGTTCTTTAATCCCACTTTTGACAGTTTTTTATAATTTTCTCTCAGAAGTGAGGAAAAACATAGAGGAAGGAATTTTTCACTTACTTGAAAACTTTCTTCATTTTCCTCTTTACAATCTTGCTCATCATGCAGAGTTTGATTTCCATCTTTGCGTTGTGATTAGTGGTTTTCTTCTTTCCAAAAATATGGTGCTGGTTGATTTGAACAATCAACCTCAATCTCAACCATATAATTTTCCTTTTGTTAATCATATTTGAGAATATTATCTTTGTATGCAAGGTCATCTAACATGTACATCATCATTGGAGATTTTCCTGCCTCCCTCTGATTTTGAACTTCATCTTTGGCCGTGTTGTGAATTGAGTACATGAAATAATCATCTTCTGTTTTAGGGTATGATGAGTTACAAATTAGTTGGGTAAGTTGATCCTTGTCCTTTCTGGAACCAATGGAACATGAGGTATTTGAACAACAATTTCCTCTTTCCTACTAATCTTATGCATCATTTCATTGACTGTATTTGTCAAGATATCTAGTTTTATCTTTGAATATATCAATTTCTCTTTTTCTATTTTGTCCTTCTCTACTACTTTCAACTTTACCTCTCTGTTCAGCAGGTTCGCTTCCACATCAACTTCAATAATTTGCATTTCTTCAAGGCTTGCAGTGTCAATTTCTCTTAATTGGAATACCGTCTCTAGATCAAAGGCTTTTGGGTAGTGGAACAGAGCTAATCCTAGGGGTGGATTTATCTTAGCAGGCATTGAATGATACACCTTATTTAACCTGGCTGAAAAATGATGTACAGTCTCCCCTAGTTGTCTTTTTAAATGGTTATACTCTTCTATGATGAGGGAAAATTTTCCCATGACCACCCATCTATCCAGGAAAACTTGGATGAATTGATGAAAATTTCTAATGCTTGCATCTGGAAGATTCTTAAACCAATTTTTAACATTACCTTGCAATGATAGGGAAAATATAAAAATTCCCACATCATCTTCTTCCACCTCAAACAGGTCAAGAAAATCCTAAATATTTTGACTGTGCTTTTCGGCAATTATTTTTGAATTTTCTCCATCAAACTTGGGTAGATTATTGCTATAGTTTGCAATGAGGTCATGGAGGATATGAACCAAAAGAAGAGGCTGGTATCTGTCTAGGAATTTTACGGGTATAGAGGGTAAAGAAGGAGGCTTATAACCATTTGGAGCTTTAGCAAGAGCATGAGATGAAGCATGAGCCCCAAGTTGTAGATCATGTACATACTCATACACCTGTGCACATCCCAGATACACTTGTGGAAAACCATGTCCTTTCACTGTTTTTTACCATGTTCAGAAACAAACCTCATGATGGTAATTGATAGAAAATCTCGGCATGATCTGGTTTACCCGGATCTTGGTACACTTGCAAAACAACTGACATGCTGGAAATATGTGTTGGCTTTGTAAAGAATGATTTCTCCATATAGACAGCCACTGGATCAAGATATACTTGACTTATTTTTTGGTATCCTCACTCGGTCAACTCAAATTCATATCCCAGTACTGCATATGTGCTCTCCATGTCTTCAAACTACTCGAGACAAGCTTGCATTCTATCTGATGATTTTTGTGTCGATACTTCTACTAAACCAGACAATGGGGCAGACTGTCTGATCATATCCATATCATAGCAGCTCTTGAGAGCATTACGAATACATGAAGACTGACTTTGGAAACATAAACCATCCAATGTATCAGCTATTGGGTCATGTGGCTCTTTAGATGGTTGTAGCATTTGTTCCACTCATATTTCATGTTTTCTATTATGATTATCAACCAAAATGTGACCAGGACTCCCTTTCACAATCTGAAATGAATTAAAGCATAAGGGTAAATAATCAATATAAATCAATTTGTTAGCCATCAGTATTTTTTACATGTTAGTGATGACTATATCTCCAGCTGAGTTTTCTAGAAACTGATTTCCTTATGTCAATATGTCATCCAGAAAACCCTCCTAAAACTTTTTTCGCCTTTCTACCTTTTCAGTTCGCCCATGTCGAAATCAGAACCTCATTATCACAATCCTATCTAGCTTCAGCCTTCTTGATATGCCCATCAGCTTTAAAAGGCAAATCCACATCTGTTTCGAAAGTCTCCCCTATGTTAGGAAGTGGCGCTTTAAGACATTTCACACTTGGCAATCATTAAAAAGCCAAAAAGCCTCCATCTGCAACAGGCCTACCATGACTGACCTCTTACTTTGCAAATGAATTTGACAAGCAGCCCTAAGTCGCGCCACTCACACCCCCTAGATCTCAGCACTGCATAAAACCCAATCTCAAGCTGACTATTAGGTTTTTCACAGTGTTCTATGGTTTCTACAAAGGCAGGAAATATATTTCATCTCATGGAGTAAATGTTTGAGTTTACAGTTAGAGGAACAACTGCTTCTAAATGTAACTTGAGCCTTTAGATATGTCTGCAAAATAGAAAGCTACTCATCTAGACCTTACAGCTTTTTTCAGCATAAAAAATCACAGTAAGAAAAGGTCACCACTGTCTCAGCAAACTGGTAAATTGTCAAGGCCCAGAACCTCCTTCATTTACAAGCAGAGGGTTAGGGCGCCTCCTTCATCCATAAGCAGAGGGCGCGGGCAAATATTGACTTAGATGATGGCAAAGATCCAGGTTTGACTTGAACTGAAACAAATGAAACAGGGACTCCAGGTTTCATGAATATGACTAATGATCATAACAGGAATATAGTGGAAATATGCTAAGCTCAAAGGAAAGGGTAGTTTGGTCTGATAAAGGAGCTCACCTCAAACTTACAAATCATGTGAATTGTTGAAGCTTTAAAAAGCATGTCATCAGTAAACATTCCACTCTTAAGTAGCCTGTTTTGTCCAAGATCAAATGGAATAGATGTTGTTAACCAATGCCATTACACAGGCAGAAAGAAAGCCCTTGGTTTTTCAAAAAGCACTGACCTTCATAGTCACAAAGAGTTTTTGTCAAGTAACAGGTCATGAGATAAAAAAGCCAAATGATAAATATCTCAGTCACCCTTAGAACAGTGTCACTGTGATTGGGGTTTCTTCTGAAATACAGTGATGTTTGCAAAAAGAGATGCTTATATTGATGTTATTCAAGTAGTTCACTTACCATCACATTCAAAAAAAGGCTGTGTCAAACAGAGTTGTTAAAAAGCCTTCGGACACCTTACCTGATGAAGAGCCTCCTCCATGCATGAGTAGATGGCCAAAGCCATTGCAAGTTGCTGAAGCTGATTGATGTAAAATATAATGGAAGGATACAAAGAAATTGAATAAAAGTCATTGCACAAGTAAGTGTTACTGTTTATGGAGCAAGGTCATTTTGCTAAAGCTGTCTGGTAAAACGAAATTACTGTCAGTGAAAGAAAAATATTGAACATATTATATATGTATTAGTGTCAAAACGAAGTGAGTTTCACTTAAGAGAAGAGGAATCAAAAAACAATGCACGGTCACATGCCCAAAGTCCAGAGGGCGCTTTTCAAGAAAGCAGAGAATTATGATTTAAAGGGAAGTAGCCAAAGGATAGCACAAACGTTGTTAAAAACAATAGCAGAGATAATATAGATATGCTTAGGTTATTTGTCAAAGTTTAAAGGCTTGGAGTCGAGTAAATATTTGGGTTTATATATTGGAAATGACAAACCTTTGTTTTAAGACAAAACGAGAGTCAAAAGCAAAATTCATTTCCCAAAGTTTGGACTATTAAAGGCTTGTTTTAGAATTAATATAGGAATGAAGTTGAGGAAAATATTGTCAATTTCAAAACTAAAATCACCCCCGTGCCTCCCTAGCACCGAGACAAAGAGAATCTGGTCGGAAATTCACAGGTTTGCCCTAGAAAAAAACTGCGCGACGTGCCTGGGTTCTGGCGCGACGTGCCTGGGCAGAAATTTACAAAGGCCACCTTTGTCGGTGCGACGTGCCTGTACGTTGGCGCGACGCGCCTGTACAAGGCCGCCCGACCGCCCGACAGATCGACCAGACAGGCCCGACAAGGGCTTTTCTGCGCGACGTGTTTTCTTCAAGGAGTACCGCGCCGGTCGATGGGAGGATTCAGTGCATTTCAGCTTGCTCCAAGTTTCCTCAAAAATTCAAAGGTACTTCGCCTCCTACCTCGAAAATATCGAATGAACCTGTTTAAAACACCAATAGTGGAATGAAACTATGCCGAAGACGCGGCCATTTTGAAAAAGAGAAACTGTCCTCACAGTGCCCCACACATTGCCACATTGTCAGAACAGTGAAATGCAACCAGTGGAAGGAATCATGACATTTTTTCTTTGAAAAGGAAAGCTCACACAGTTTCAACCTAAAGGTTTGTGGTCCTCTAAAGCTTCATCATTATCACCCCAAACACATTGTGTTGACATTCTTAACTTATGTGTGGTGATTTAACGATATATAAACAATGAAAAAAGGGCACACTTGCACAGGACAGAATTGTTAGATGTTTGAAAGTCTCCTTGAACAAGGAGTTTTTGTGTTAAGGTTGACATCAAAGACTTTAAAAACAGAGAAATCAGTGGCATTTTCTCACAGCACACTACTTAAGCAGATTTCCTTTCATTCACTTTATTCTCCCACTGTGAATTTGTTAACAAAGAGTTTCCAAAGGTGAACAGCATATTGAAGGACAGAGGTTGTTGACGGTTAAATTTTGACATTGAAGGCAGAGGTACAAAAGTGGTGTTTGATTTCTTAAAACTTCACAAGTGAAAGGGGCCATTTTCTAAAGAGCAGAGTTGTTAGTGTTTGAAGTTAATATTGGAAACAGAGGTGTAGATGTGTTGATGTATCTCTTAAACTCACAAGCAAAGAGTGTGTTTTCTAAACCACTGTGCACTGATTTTACACCCAAGCTAGGTCTGCTTCTTCCTCGCACTGTATTGTATCATTCTGAAGATTTGTTGACAGAGAGATTCTGAGGGTGAAACAGGGCCATTTTCTAGAAGGCAAGGTTGTTGATGATCGAGTTTAACATTTGAAGCCAGAAGTACACAGGTGATGGTTGATCCTTTAACTTCACAAAGAAAAAGTGTCCTTCATAAAGCATTGTGTATTGTTTTTTTTCATCTAACCTAGGTCTGCCCTCTTTTTCACCATATTATCATGTTGAAAAGCTGATTGACAAAGAGACTCTAAGGATGAACAGTACACTGAGGAGCATAGTTCGTTGATGGGATTCTAACTTTGGAGGCAGAGGTAAAAAAGTAGTGTGTAATTTCTTAAAACTTCACAAATGAAAAGGGCCACTTTCTAAAGGGCAGAGCTGTTGGTGATTGCTTTTAACATTGAGACAGAGGTACTAAGGAGCAGGGTTTTAATATTGAAGATTGGTCTTATAGATGCAAAATGCAAGGGTTGGTTGATCTCTAACAAACTCACCAAGAGGAATGATTGCTTAATACTACATACAGGAAATTTATACAGCATATTGTCTCATCTTTATTGATGGTTTTCTATTGAGAAGTTTACATAGCTGAAGTGTATCCAGAGTTGAAGGACTGTTTTTAAGAAGTGCAGAGGTGGCTTATTCAAAGAAACATTGTTACATTTTATTCAAAACCACATTGTCTAAACTGTCCAAACAGTCTAGTAACTAGTTTCAATCCAGCAGAACATTTTTCATACAGTGAAGGTAGTTTGCCTCTTCCAAAGTTTGGTCAAAGTCAGAATGCCTCCAAAGCGAGATCACAAGAGCGGTCCACATAAGAGATATGAGCCTATCTCCATAGAAGAAATCAATGCCCACCCATCAGTGCTTTTCAATTTCCATGAAGTAGGCTGTCTTGATTTCTGCCAGAGGATAGAAGAAGTCAAGAGTTTTTCGCCACTTACACATTTGTGCGCTTTGAGATTCAAGGAAAAACACTTCCAGTTAGCAGGTCTTGACTTCAAAATCTCCCCAAGGTATGTATCCAAGGCTACCAAGATCCCGTATCATGGTGAAAAGTGGTTTAAACAAGCTCATCTTGATCTAGAGGATTATAAACCTTTCATCAAACCTGAACATAGGGAAACCATCACTGCTATTTTCCCTTTCCTATCTTCTTGACAGTTATGCTCCACTGATGAAAGCCATAATGAGATATTTCACTTATGAAGGGAGGTTTAACCAAATTTATGCCTATCATGTCCGCTTGTTGATGCATTTTACCAGAAGCGGGCAATTAAACCTTCCATACTTTTTGTCCAAAAGCATAGAGAAAATGGCAGCTACTGTCCAAAAGAAGGCTCCACCTCAGCAAATCCCTTCTCTCTTTCATCATTCCTTGATCAAGATTATCTTTTTACACCAGCTGGAGAAGAAAGGGGTTCCATGGGATTCATTCATTAGCCATGCAGATTTCGCCACTGTCCCTCCTGTTCATGTGTCTCCTACTCAGCCTGTCCATCGCCCAGTGCCTTTGTCTAGTAGGCCTACACCTAAAAAACTCAAAATGACCACCGGGCAGCCAAGTCAGCAGATACAAGAAGAGGAAAAGCAGCAGTTGGAGGTTGATGAGCAGCAGCAAGTACAGGAAGAGGGACAGCAGCCAGATTTTGAGGGACCACAGCAGCTAGAAGGCAGTGGGCAGCAGCAGCTAGAATTTGATGAGCAGCAGCAGGTACAGGAGGAGGAACAGCAGCATACAGCAGTTGAGGAGCAGCAAGTTGGGCAAACAATTGAAGCGCCTTTTGAAACACAAATTGGACAAAACATTGATGAAGAACAGCAAGCTAAGGCTGCCATCCAAACAGTAACCAAAACTGTTCCTAAAAAGAGGAAATTGCCCAAAAAGACAACTTCTAGCTTGCCAAGGAGAAAAAGCGCTAGATTGGCATTCAAAGGCAAAAGCATCGCTGGAGAAAGTGCCAAACATGGAGGTAAATCAGCTGTCATCCCTATCCCAAGCGATGACAGTGATAATGAGGCCCACATCCTTGAAAACCTCCTCATTCACAAAGAAGGGCAAATTGAGGTGTTACAAGAAGATCTTCAAAGGGCGAGGAATTTCAACCATTTCTTGGAGGTTGAAAACAAACAAATGAAGTATCATGCGGCCATTCATGAGGCAAGGGCGATCAAGTATAAAAAGGAGGCAGAAAAGGCGCAAGTAAGAATTGAAGAGCTCATTGGCGAGTTTGATGATGAAGAGGAGGAAGACCAGCCTAGGCGAAAGAGGCCTAGAACCATCGGGCTTAGAAGAGCCTTGGAGAAACAGAGAGCAGAAGAACAAGCTCAATTCGAAGCCTTTCCTCTCACTGCCCTCTTTGAGCAAGAAATTGAGGAAAACAAGGAAGCATGGCTTGAGAGGGCTAACCAGCATTTGGAAACAAAGCTTGAGAAGGCAAACAGGGATCTTGAGCTACAGAGAAAGAGGACTCTTCACTTTCAGAAGCTAAATCAGTTTGCCAAGCGAAAATTGAAGGTAGCGCAAGAGAAATTGAAGAAGTTGAAGGAGAGGCGCCTAGCACGGAAGGAAGCAAAAAGCATATCAGCCCTTGATATTTTGGCTTCAGCTTCGGAGCATGTTTCTATGGACCCTTGAGGGTCATGCATGCCAATTTTGGGCTTGTTTCGGAAACTTTTTGTTTTTTGGCATTTTTGGGGTTTTTCGCCAAAAACTCATAAATGCGCCATTTCAGTTTGATGAGTTGTCAAGGGAGGAGGATGATCCCAATGGGTTCCATAATTCCATGAGCAGGTCTCCAGCGATTTTCGGGGCATTTGAAGATCATTCGCCCCCTCAAATTGGCGAAAAACAGCCTCATTTTGCACATTCTGCCCGCCATATCAGCAGTCTGCTATTTTCTGGGTTTTTTCACACAGGTACAGTTTTGGATGACTTCCGGACCTCGGATTGAGTTGGTTCCAGTTGCGCCGGAAAGTAGACACAGAGAGCTTTCCAGCAAGCCCTCATGAGCCTCATTTTGACATCGGGAAGGCTGCCTATTGCATCCAGCAAGTCAGGGGACCTTTTTCGGGCATAAATATGAAGTATTTTTGTAATTTTTGAACTCCAAAAATCTGCTTTTCCCAAATGTGCGTTAAGCTATTTTTATCATTGGGAAATGATGTAAAGTCAATATAATTTCCGTTTTTAGCAGTTTTTTAGATATTTTGTGGGATATTTTGTGCCTTAGGCTTTGCAAAGCCTCAAGGACAAGTTTAGATATTTTGACTTGGCCAATGGGATAGCTAGTTGCTCCATGAGGTTTTCCTCCCTCAAGCTTATTTATTCCATGGTTCTCATTGTAAATCAGAGGCTGAACTTGAGAGAAGAATTAATACATTGGTCATATGAGCTTTGAAGAATACACTTGAGTTATGATTTTTGGACCGCCTCTTGGATGCTTTTGAGGAATGGTGAAGGCTTGTTGATGGATTCCTTGTCATGGTAGAATGGTATAGTGCTTCTTAATGTGTTTTGTCTTCTAGTTCTCATTCATATTACATATTTCTTACTGCTATAGATCAGTAAAGATTGATTTTAAGATATGCCCATGGAGGCACCTCAAAATCCCTGAATCTTCATAGCTTGATGTTTTCTTCTCCCTTAGTTATGCTAAAGAATTCTTAGCTGCTCTTTAGTAACCTAAGGTATTGTTGCTAAGTTTTATTCATCAGTTATATGTATGTTAAGTAGGATGTATGGTTTGCCCTACCTACCTACAAGCTGCCCATAGTTCTGTCCATAAAACTTTCTCTTTGACTGATTTGTTGATCATCTTGTTGAACCAAGGAGGCCTAGTCCCGATCTAGCCCTTTGCCTAAAACTATGAAATCTTGTTTGTCAAAGTGCCCAATGACTTAGATACTATGTTTAGGCATTCCGGCGTAGTTTATGAGTTGTTAGTTTGTCTTATGTGTTTTCCCCAAAGTCTGATAGCCATTTCCCGAAGTTAGAGGGTCTTATACCTCTATGTATGGCTGGAATGTTTGATTTCTATGTATTAATTAGCTTATAGTTATACGTAGCATGATTAATGGCTTGCTATTACATGTTTATTGTCTGCTATTAACTAGTTACACTTGAAATCCCTTGTCTTTCACCAACTTATTGTCCACTTAATCCATTTTGCCCAAAAAGATCCCTTCTACCGTGAATCAAATCGGCCCTACAGCAGCTTTACATCATCACTTCATAGCTTCCTTGACCTGTTTGACCCCATAGCCCAATTTATCTACATCTTGTCATCCAGTTTATGTATTTGATCACTTTCATCCCTCACAAACTTAAAAACTAAAAAAACCAAAAACACACTTCATAACTAGCCTAATATCAGAACATCGCAAGTAAACACACCGACATCTTCTACACATATAGAGAGAGCCCTCTCTGAGTCCAGGAAGGCTAGGTCCTTGGGCTCCAAAGCTTTGTTTGATGTTACATCGTCATTTGGCTAGCCAATCGGCCAAATCACGGGACCCTAACATAATGGCGATCACGGTGGGACTTTGAGTTAGTGACAATCTAAGGACACCTTAGAACTCTATAAGTCCCTTATTTTCAAGAATACCTGCCTTTTAGCCACCTCATCGCCACACTAACATAATGGTGATCACGGTGGGACTTTGAGTTAGTGACAATCTAAGGACACCTTAGAACTCTAGAAGTCCCTTATCTTTAAGAATACTAGCTGATTGACTTATCCCACCGCTCCCTAACATAATGGCGATCACGGTGGGACTTTGAGTCAAAACATCCTAGGTATCCCTTAGGAACTCTCAAAATCTCAGTCAAACTTAGAAGAGTAGAATCTAGTTGTCTCACCATCCTAGAAAAATGATGAGTCAGTTATAGGAAATTCTTCCAAACCTCAGGACTACATAAAACTCAGAAAAAACCACAAAAAACTCCCTTAGATTGGTTTTTGACATTATTGGTGGTGGACCATACAAGTTTATCTCAAACAACTGACAATCCACCTGGCGACTCCACTAAACTTCTAGTAAGCCTTACTACTTTTCAAAACTCTAGGCTACTATCCGATAAACCTATCCCATCGCTCACTAACATAGCAGGAGATGGTGGGACACTGAGTACATAATAGTCCAGCAAACTCTTATAGACTCTTTGGTCCTTTAGGTACCATAAACAAGCAAGCAGCCCCTAGACCCATTATTTAGAGTAAACTCTTTTTGTTCTCATCACCCTAGCAAAGTGTTGAAACAAGTCTAGGATACTTTAAACCATAGGCTGCACATAAAACTCAGAAAATTCAAAAACATTCTCAAAATAGTTATTGTTGGTGGACCATAGCTATCTTCATAAGAACAACCCATTTTCCACCTGGCGACTCCACTAATCCATCCTGTTACTTTGACCATCCTTCACCTTAGTAAAACCTTAGAAAACCCACTCATCCAGAACATTCACCAATATCATTCTCTCTAACTCTGGATCTAAAATCTGGCTTCATGAAGAATTAATACCAGATCCCATCCATACCCAAATCCCCCTATCATAGTAGATGACCCAGAGAAGATTCTGTGGCAAGATTCCGAAACTGATCATCTAGCTACCAATAGATCCATCCGTAGAACAAGATCTGTACCTAAACATCGCACTAGCCTACTAGATTCACCTTTGGAACTAGAGTCATCACAAACTCTTCCCAAAAGCAAATCATATAGTAGGATAGACTTTGATGATCTTGAACCCCTAAACCCACCACAGAGTCCTATTAGAGAAGCTTCACCCACCACTCCTCCTGATTTCCAGCTTCTTTACCAATTTGGCTCCTATCATCCCAGATCTGCTCAAAACCAGATCACTAGTCCATGTTCATCCGCCACACCTGGTCAAACCACCACTTTTCAAACCATTTCATTACAGCCTACTAGTCCTCATCTTTCACATCATCCATTAGCTCCAGTCATGGCAGCCTGGTACGCACCTTTGGTGTTACCACCACCTTTAGCTCCTCTCCCAAACAAATATCAAGACAAAATCCCACACTTTACTGGAGAAGACACCACCACACCTCAACAGCATATAAGTAGAATGACTGATGCTTATGAATACCTAGAGGTACAAGACGAGACTGTCAGAATGAGAATATTCGCTCAAAGTCTTGGTGGTGAACCCAAAGCATGGTTCAAAAGCTTAACTCCAAACAGTATCCATGATATCCCAGAACTACATCAAGTTTTCAGAAACAGGTGGGAAATCTAAAGAAACCCCATTCAAATCCTGTCAGAATATAACAGCCTAAAACGGGAAAATGGGGAAAGTGTCCAAGCTTACTGTACTAGGTTCAACAGTGTATATAACTCCCTTCCACCTCATTTCAAACCTCCACTTGGTTTATCTTTGGCAAAATTTCCTGAGGGTTTTGATCCAGACATGACATATCATCTGAGAGATAAGGATCCCCCTACCTTAGAGGAAATGCAACAAATAGCCATAAAAGCAGATGCCAACTTAGCTGAAAAAAGAGCTAGAACTAGATCAGAAAGAAAAGTCACATATAGAGATGAGGTCTCCACTTCATCACCTTCCCTAGATCCCAGAATAGATGACTTAGTCAAATCCATGACAAAGATGTGGGAAAAAATGAGTGAAAAAGTGCCTCCTAGGGAAAACCAACTAAACCCTCAAAACCAGAAACAAGGCTTTAGAAAAGATCAGTCTCAAAATAAACCAAGAGGAAATGATCAGCAGATCAGACCATCCTTCAGTAAGAATTATGTTGATGAAGAGAATAAGGATACTGCACCCATTGATGAAAATCATTGGAAACTCATAGGTTCTGATAACGAGAGTAAGGTTTACCTCACAGCAGAAGAGCAAGAGTTATGCTCCCCAAGTCAGGACGAAACCGACTATGAAGATCTCGAAGACCCTGCCATAGATTTTCAGAATGCCATTATAGAAGCTCATAGGCAGTATAACCTTAGAAGCAGAAAAAACCAAGACCACTCCAAGAAGAGTAGCCCTGACACTGCTAAAACCTCTGACACCATCCTTAAAAAAGCCACGGATAGTAACAAAATTATGGCTAAGAAAATTGACCAAAACAAAGATAAAGCTATTCAAACAAGTCTTAGCTCGGATACTCCTAGTACCTCCACAAAGACTCCCAAGGCGACTGTGTCAAACAAGGTCTCAAACCAAAATCAACAAATTAAGAGCATAGAAAAGGTCATGTCCGAAAAAGCTGAAACAAATCTGCCCAAACTACAAACTCCTTTTAGTTTCGAAGGGGAAGTTTCCGAAATAAAAATTACCATACCCCTTACTGAGCTAATAACTGTAGATAGGTATAGATCTCAAATTTTCAAAGTTTTTGACATAGGGAGCAAGGCAAATACTTTAAATCTAATTGAAAACAAACCCGAGCTCTTATCCGGCCCGAAAATAGAAGGTCAATATCAAGAAGGATCTGTTTCTCCTTCCTATGTAAGCCTGAACATACGGGACAAGATATTACATAATGCCATGTTAGATTCTGGTGCCTCCCATAACTTCATGCCTAAAGAAGTCATGGAAAACCTAAGACTAGAAGTAACTCAACCCTACAAAAACCTGTATTCCTTTGACTCAAGTCAGGTCAAATGTTTAGGCCTAATAAAGAACCTAGAGGAATGCTCTAAAGACACTATCAGCCATTTTGAAATCACAGATTCTGAAATGGGAGAAGAATCAAAACCTTTAGGATCTATACCCTTATGCTTTAAATCATTCCAGACTTTGAAAGAAAATTTGTATCCTAAAGATCTCTCAGCAATTATTCAGGAAAACCCTGCTCAAGTTAACTCTCACCTAAATCAAGCAGAGCTAATTGAAGAAGAATTCAAATCTAAGATAGAAGATAAAGAAAAACCTGTAGGATCTCTACCTTTATGCTGGGAGTCATTTGAGTTCATAAAAGCAAATTGGCCCCCTGAACATCTATCAGAAAAAACTCATGAATTACATGATAACTATCCTCAACATCACAAAGAATTGGTTGAAGATGAAAACAAGCAAGAAATGAAAAAGAACCCACAGGATATCTTTAAGGACATGAGTGATGATTCATCATCTCTCATAGGTGAAGCCCAAAAAGACATTCATCCTTTAAATCAGATTTCCCAAGAGAAAGAGGATTGTTGTGGAGAGAGGAAAATGCCTCCCTTTTTAACTGAAGAGGAAATAAATCAACTTATAAACATACAGACAGCCTCTGAATCTTCACATAACCACAACTTTTCTAATCTTTCTCCTATTTATCTTGCATATCATAAGTCAAAAAGTAGATTTGTAAATCAATTTGAAGAAAAGAAATCTGATAGTCCAATATGCATGGTTGATGAGATTAATTATAATGATGATTTTCCAAGGTTTGATCAATATTTTGATTATGATGATGATTTCCAAACAAAAGCTAACTTTGCAGAAAACTCAGTTTTTGATTTTTGGGAGGAAGCTCAGTTTCATAAATTTGAGAAAAGTAAGCAGCCATTACCGGTCATCTATGACACTCATGAGGAGAACCTTGAGAGTTTAGAAGTAAGTGAAGAGTCTCGGACTCTTTACTCTACTTCACTTCAGCCCGTCAGAGATAACATGCACATGATTGGAGATCAACAGTTTCTCAGCTTTGATGATGAGTTTGAGGAAGATGATGAAAACCTCGAGCAGGTTGTGAATGAGAAGCCTTTTCCTGAAATAGTTGAAGAAATCATTTTGGACATGGAATCTTCCTTAACTCCAGATTTGCAGCCACCAAGTTCCATTGAGTTACAAATTGCAGATGAAGAAGTAGAGGTTAATAAACACATGGGATTTGTCACACTGTCCTTTCAAGATAATTTACTATCAAAGTGTATCCTTGTTCATCAACCTGATGAACTTCACACAGTTTTCAGTCCACTTAATCAGAACACATCAGCTTGGAAAGAAAACTACACTGCAATACATGATGAGTCTGATAGTTCGAGTGATCATGAGGAAGAGTTGCTTTACCAGGGGGGTCCCAAATATAGCCAAGTGGAAGAAAAAGTAGTCCTGAATGAAGCATATATCTCAAAACCTCTAGATCAGGTATTATTCCAAGATCTATTTGTTGTTTTCCTTGAGAAATTTGTAGGGGTAGTGGGTTCTATCATAAACAAGTTGCTACCAAGAATGAGAAAAAACTTAAGCTCTACTGTCCAGAAACAAACCAAATGGGAGTGGCCTTTTCATTATTTCTGCATCATGAAAGAACTAAACCAGAATCACCCATGTGAGCATCTAATTGACTGGTTGCATTGGAAAACAGAGTTCACCAAACAAATGTCTATTGTGTACAGATTAGATTAGGATAGAAAGACAACAATAGAAAATAAGCTTAGCCTGTGAACACCTTTTCATTTGTAGTTTGTTTGAAGAAAAAGTGAAAAAGCAGAAAATACAAAAAACAGTGAAAAGTAGAAAAAGAGGGCAGTTTCTAAAAAGCAGTAGTAAAGCCCCATGTTCCAAAAAATAGTCCTTCGGAAAGCGAGCAAGTCTAAATGCCGCTACTAGTACTTCAATGTCTTGTTCAGCTATCTAGCCTAATCATAGTTGAGCATGTTTAAATTTATTTGCTGATAAGTTAGTGAGCGCCAAGATAGTCAACATTGTGTAAGATTGACTTATCACAGAGCTTAGATTAGGGAGAGATTCTGGTTCCACATGCCTAAAACAGAACCAAAGAGAGAAGCGAGGGATAAAAAACACATTGTACATCTTAACCCCGCTTGTCTAGTTTCCTTTGTTGCAGAATAACATTTGTGTGTGGCTTGTCTTTTATACCGCAAATGCATGACAAATCAGACTGCCTAATCCTGATTTGATCATTTTTGAATTTCATGTTGTAGATTAGAGAATGAAATCCTGTCAAACTGCTTAATCTTGACAGTCGATTTAGTTTTAGGTAGAGAAATGAAGGAGTTCATCAGCTTAATCTGAACTCCCGGCAGATATAAGAGTAGAAATAGGTAGGTTCATTTTGCAAAAAGAAAAAATATGCATTGTCAAAAGGCTGCTAGTTCAAATGCGCCAAAAAGAAGAAAAAATGTTAGGAAAGATAGTGGGGTAGGTAGAAGTATCATTGATGTTAACCATGCTGTCACTTTTCAGAAATAACATCAAGAGAAGGGTAAATTTTGCGCCAATGGATAAGGCACTGGTCTTCATAAGCCAAAGATCTGAATTCTGGACACCTCCTGACGAGGAGCCGCCCTCCCCAAATGGAGCCACTGTTAGCCATCAGTATTTTTTACATGTTAGTGATGACTATATCTACAGCTGAGTTTTCTAGAAACTGATTTCCTTATGTCAATATGTCATCCAGAAAACCCTCCTAAAACTTTTTTCACCTTTCTAACTTTTCAGTTCGCCCATGTCAAAATCAAAACCTCATTATCACAATCCTATCTAGCTTCAGCCTTATTGGTCTGCCCATCAGCTTTAAAAGGCAAATCCACATCTGTTTCAAAAGTATCCCCTATGTTAGGAAGTGGCGCTTTAAGACATTTCACCCTTGGCAATCATCAAAAAGCCAAAAAGCCTCCATCTGCAACAGGCCTACCATGACTGACCTCTTACTTTGCAAATGAATTTGACAAGCAGCCCTAAGTCGCGCCACTCACACCCCCTAGATCTCAGCACTGCATAAAACCCAATCTCAAGCTGACTATTAGGTTTTTTACAGTGTTCTATGGTTCTACAAAGGTAGGAAATAATTTTCATCTCATGGAGTAAATGTTTGAGTTTACAGTTAGAGGAACAGCTGCTTCTAAATGTAACTTGAGCCTTTAGATATGTCTGCAAAACAGAAGCTACTCATCTGGACTTTACAGCTCTTTCCAGCATGAAAATCACAGGAAAAAAGGGATACCACTGTCTCAGCAAACTGGTAAATTGTCAAGGCCCAGAACCTCCTTCATTTACAAGCAGAGGGTTAGGGCGCCTCCTTCATCCATAAGCAGAGGGCGCGGGCCAATATTGACTTAGATGATTGCAAAGATCCAGGTTTGACTTGAACTGAAACAAATGAAACAGGGACTCCAAGTTTTATGAATGTGACTGATGATCATAATAGGAATATGGTGGAAATATGCTAGCCCAAAGGAAAGGGGAGTTTGGTCTGATAAAGGAGCCCATTTCAAACTTGCAAATCATGTGAATTGTTGAAGCTTTAGAAAGCATGTCATCAGTAAACATTCCAATCTTAAGTAGCATGTTTTGCCCAAGATCAAATGGAATAGATGCTGTCAACCAATGCCATTACACAGGCAGAAGGAAAGTCCTTGATTTTTCAAAAAGCACTGACCTTCATAGTCACAAAAATTTTTGGTCAAGTAATAGGTCATGAGATGAACAAGCCAAATGATAAATATCTCAGTCACCCTTAGAACAGTGTCACTGTGGCTAGGGTTTCTTCTGAAATACAGTGATACTTGCAAGTAGTGATTGCCAAGATTGATGTTGTTCAAAGTTTTTTACTTACCACCACATTCAGAGAAAGGCTGTGTCGAACATAGTGGTCAAAAAGCTTTCGGACACCTTACCTGATGAAGAGCCTCCTCCATGCATGAGTAGATGGCCAAAGCCATTGCAAGTTGCTGAAGCTGATTGATTTGAAATACAATGGAAGGATACAAAGAAATTGAATAAAAGTCATTGCACAGGTAATTGTTACTATTTATGAGGCAAAGGTATTGTTTTCCCTTTTCAAAGAACTGTCTGTTAGACAGTACCTGTGGTGGAAAAGAGAAAATATTGAACATATTATATATGCTATTGATGTCAAAACGGGGCAGTTTCCTTAAGAGAAGGAATCAAAAAACAATGCACGGTCACATGCCCAAAGTCCAGAAGGCGCTTTTCAAGAAAGCAGAGAATTATGATTTAAAGGGAAGTAGCCAAAGGATAGCACCAACGTTGTTAAAAACAATAGCAGAGATAATATAGATATGCTTGGGTTATTTGTCAAAGTTTAAAGGCTCGAAGTCAGAGTAAATATTTGGGTTTATATATTAAAATGACAAACCCACTGTTTTAAGACAAAACAGAGTCAAAAGAAACCAAAATTCATTTCCCAAAGTTTGAGACCGTTAAAGGCTTGTTTTGAATTGATATAAAGGAATGAAGTTGAGGGAAAATATTGTCAATTTCAAAACTAAAATCACCCCCGTGCCTCCCTAGCACCGAGACAAAGAGAATCTGGTCGGAAATTCACAGGTTTGCCCTAGAAAAACCTGCCCGACGTGCCTGGGTTCTGGCGCGACGTGCCTGGGCAGAAATTTACAAAGGCCACCTTTGTCGGCGCGACGTGCCTGTACGTTGGCGCGACGCGCCTGTACAAGGCCGCCCGACCGCCCGACAGATCGACCCGACAGGCCCGACAAGGGTTTTTCTGCGCGACGTGTTTTCTTCAAGGAGTGTCGCGCCAGTGTTGGAGGGTTCCGGTGCATTTCAAGCTTCCTCCAAAGGATTTCTCCTCAAAAATTCAAAAGGTACTTCGCCTCCTACCTCGAAAATCTCGAAAAATCAAGTTTAAAACCTGTGTGCCGTGGTTTGAAACTATGCATTGTTAAAGAGGCCTTGACCATTTTTGAAAAAGAGAAACTGTCCTCACAGTCCCCCACACATTGCCACATTGTCAGAACAGTGAAATGCAACCAGTGGAAGGAATCATGACATTTTTTCTTTGAAAAGGAAAGCTCACACAATTTCAACCTAAAGGTTTGTGGTCCTCTAAAAAAAACTCTGTCATTATCACCCCAAACCTGTGTGTTGACATTCTTAGCATATGTGTGGTGATTTTCTTGATATACAAACAATGAAAAGAGGGCACACTTGCACAGGACAGAATTGTTAGATGTTTGAAAGTCTCCTTGAACAAGGAGTTTTTGTGTTAAGGTTGACATCAAAGACTTTAAAAACAGAGTAATCAGTGGCATTTTCTCACAGCACACTACTTAAGCAGATTGCCTTTCATTCACTTTATTGTCCCACTGTGAATTTGTTAACAAAGAGTTTCCAAAGGTGAACAGCATATTGAAGGACAGAGGTTGTTGATGGTTAAATTTTGACATTGAAGGCAGAGGTACAAAAGTGGTGTTTGATTTCTTAAAACTTCACAAGTGAAAGGGGCCCATTTTCTAAAGAGCAGAGCTATTAGTATTTGAAGTTAATATTGGAAACAGAGGTATAGATGTGTTGGTGTATCTCTTAAACTCACAAGCAAAGAGTGTGTTTTCTAAACCACTGTGCACTGATTTTACACCCAAGCTAGGTCTGCTTCTTCCTTGCACTGTATTGTATCATTCTGAAGATTTGTTGACAGAGAGATTCTAAGAGTGAAACAGGACCATTTTCTAGAAGGCAGGGTTGTTGATGATCAAGTTTAACATTTGAAGCCAGAGGTACACAGGTGAGGGTTGATCCTTTAACTTCACAAAGAAAAAGTGTCCTTCATAAAGCACTGTGTATTGTTTTTTCATCTAACCTAGGTCTGCCCTCTTTTTCACCATATTATCATGTTGAAAAGCTGATTGACAAAGAGACTCTAAGGATGAACAGTACACTGAGGAGCATAGTTTGTTGATGGGATTCTAACTTTGGAGGCAGAGGTACAAAAGTAGTGTGTAATTTCTTAAAACTTCACAAATGAAAAGGGCCACTTTCTAAAGGGCAGAGCTGTTGGTGATTGCTTTTAACATTGAGACAGAGGTACTAAGGAGCAGGGTTTTAATATTGAAGATTGGTCTTATAGATGCAAAATGAAAGGGTTGGTTGATCTCTAACAAACTCACCAGGAGGAATGATTGCTTAACACTACATACAGGAAATTTATACAGCATATTGTCTCATCTTTAATTGATGGTTTCCTATTGAGAATTTTACATGGCTGAAGTGCACCCAGAGTTGAAGGACTGTTTTTGAGAAGTACAGAGGTGGTTTATTCAAGGAAACATTGTTACATTTTATTCAAAACCACAGTGTCCATATCTGTCCAAACAGTCTAGTGGCCAGTTTCAATCTAGCAGAGCATTGTTCATACAGTAAAGGCAGTTTGCCTCTTCCAAAGTTTGGTCAAAGTCAGAATGCCTCCAAAGCAAGATCACAGGAGCGGTCCACATAAGAGATATGAGCCTATCTCCATAGAATAAATCAATGCTCACCCATCAGTGCTTTTCAATTTCCATGAAGTAGGCTGTCTTGATTTCTGCCAGAGGATAGAAGAAGTCAAGAGTTTTTCGCCACTTACACATTTGTGCACTTTGAGATTCAAGGACAAACACTTCCAGTTAGCGGGTCTTTATTTCAAAATCTCCCCAAGGTATGTCTCCAAGGCTACCAAGATCCCGTATCATGGTGAAAAGTGGTTTAAACAAGCTCATCTTGATCTAGAGGATTATAAACCTTTCATCAAACCTGAACATAGGGAAACCATCACTGCTATTTTCCCTTTTTCCTATCTTCTTGACAGTTATGCTCCGCTGATGAAAGCCATAATGAGATATTTCACTTGTGAAGGGAGGTTTAACCAAATTTATGCCTATCATGTCCGCTTATTGATGCATTTTACCAGAAGCAGGCAGCTAAACCTTCCATACTTTTTTTCCAAAAGCATAGAGAAAATGGCAGCTACTGTCCAAAAGAAGGCTCCACCTCAGCAAATCCCTTCTCTCTTTCATCATTCCTTGATCAAGATTATCTTTTTACACCAGCTGGAGAAGAAAGGGGTTTCATGGGATTCATTCATTAGCCATGCAAATTTCGCCACTGTCCCTCCTGTTCATGTGTCTCCTACTCAGCCTGTCCATCGCCCAGTGCCTTTGTCTCGTAGGCCTACCCCTAAAAAACTCAAAATGACCACTGGGTAGCCAAGTGAACAGAGAGAAGGAGAGGGCAGTGAACCACAGGGAGAAAAAGAAGGCAGTGAACAGCAGCAACTAGATATTGATGAACAGCAGCTAGAAGGCAGTGGGCAGCAGCAGCTATATATTGAGGCACAGCAGCAGATACAAGAAGAGGAACAGCAGCAGTTGGAGGTTGATGAGCAGCAGCAGGTACAGGAGGAGGAACAGCAGCATACAGCAGTTGAGGAGCAGCAAGTTGGGCAAACAATTGAAGCGCCTTTTGAAACACAAATTGGACAAAACATTGATGAAGAACAGCAAGCTAAGGCTGCCATCCAAACAGTAACCAAAACTGTTCCTAAAAAGAGGAAATTGCCCAAAAAGACAACTTCTAGCTTGCCAAGGAGAAAAAGCGCTAGATTGGCATTCAAAGGCAAAAGCATCGTTGGAGAAAGTGCCAAGCATGGAGGTAAATCAGTTCTCATCCCTATCCCAAGCGATGACAGTGATAACGAGGCCCGCATCCTTGAAAACCTCCTCATTCACAAAGAAGGGCAAATTGAGGTGTTACAAGAAGATCTTCAAAGGGCGAGGAATTTCAACCATTTCTTGGAGGTTGAAAACAAACAAATGAAGTATCATGCAGCCATTCATGAGGCAAGGGCGATCAAGTATAAAAAGGAGGTAGAAAAGGCGCAAGTAAGAATTGAAGAGCTCATTGGCGAGTTTGATGATGAAGAAGAAGAAGACCAGCCTAGGCGAAAGAGGCCTAGAACCATCGGGCTTAGAAGAGCCTTGGAGAAACAGAGAGCAGAAGAACAAGCTCAATTCGAAGCCTTTCCTCTCACTACCCTCCTTGAGCAGGAAATTGAGGAAAACAAGGAAGCATGGCTTGAGAGGGCTAACCAGCATTTGGAAACAAAGCTTGAGAAGGCGAACAGGGATCTTGAGCTACAGAGAAAGAGGACTCTTCACTTTCAGAAGCTAAATCAGTTTGCCAGGCGAAAATTAAAGGTAGCACAAGAGAAATTGAAGAAGTTGAAGGAGAGGCGCCTAGCACGGAAGGAAGCAAAAAGCATATCAGCCCTTGATATTTTGGCTTCAGCTTCGGAGCATGTTTCTATGGACCCTTGAGGGTCATGCATGCCAATTTTGGGCCTGTTTCGGAAACTTTTTATTTTTTGGCATTTTTGGGTTTTTAGCCAAAAACTCATAAATTCGCCATTTCAGTTTGATGAGTTTTCAAGAGAGGAGGATGATACCGATGGATGCCATAATTCCATGAGCAGATCTCCAGCGATTTTCAGGGCATTTGAAGATCATTCGCCCCCTCAAATTGGCGAAAAACGGCCTCATTTTGCACATTCTGCCCGCCATATCAGCAGTCTGCTATTTTCTGGGTTTTTGCGCACAGGTACAGTTTTGAGGGACTTTCAGAGATCAGATTGAGGTGATTCCACTTGCGCCGGAAAGCAGACATAGAGAGCTTTCCAACGGGCCATCATGAGCCTCATTTCGACATCGGGAAGGCTTCCATTTGCATCCAGCAAGTCAGGGGACCTTTTTCAGGCATAAATATGAAGTATTTTTGTAATTTTTGAACTCCAAAAATCTGCTTTTCCCAAATGTGCGTTAAGCTATTTTTATCATTGGGAAATCATGTAAAGTCAATATAATTTCCATTTTTAGCAGTTTTTTAGATATTTTATGGGATGTTTTGTGCCTTGGGCTTTGCAAAGTCTCAAGGACAAGTTTAGATATTTTGACTTGGCCAATGGAATAGCTAGTTGCTCCATGAGGTTTTCCTTGGCCAATGGAATGGTGAAGGCTTGTTGATGGATTCCTTGTCATGGTAGAATGGTATAATGCTTCTTAATGTGTTTTGTCTTCTAGTTCTCATTCATATTACATATTTCTTGCTGCTATAGATCAGTAAAGATTGATTTTGAGATATGCCCATGGAGGCACCTCAAAATCCCTGAATCTTCATAGCTTGATGTTTTCTTCTCCCTTAGTTATGCTAAAGAATTCTTAGCTGCTCTTTAGTAACCTAAGGTATTGTTGCTAAGTTTTATTCATCAGTTCTATGTATGTTAAGTAGATGTATGGTTTGCCCTACCTACCTACAAGCTGCCCATAGTTCTGTCCATAAAATTTTCTCTTTGACTGATTTGTTGATCATCTTGTTGAACCAAGGAGGCCTAGTCCCGATCTAGCCCTTTGCCTAAAACTATGAAAACTTATTTGTCCAAGTGCCCAATGACTTAGAGACTATGTTTAGGCATTCCGGCATAGTTTATGAGTTGTTAGTTTGTCTCATGTGTTTTCCCCAAAGTCCGATAGCCATTTCCCGAAGTTAGAGGGTCTTATACCTCTATGTATGGCTGGAATGTTTGATTTCTATGTATTAATTAGCTTATAGTTATACTTAGCATGATTAATGGCTTGCTATTACATTTTTATGTCTGCTATTAACTAGTTACACTTGAAATCCCTTGTCTTTCACCAACTTGTTGTCCACTTAATCCATTTTGCCCAGAGATCCCTTCTACCGTGAATCAAATCGGCCCTACAGCAGCTTTACATCATCACCTCATAGCTTCCTTGACCTGTTTGACCCCATAGCCCAATTTATCTACATCTTGTTATCCAATTTATGTATTTGATCAGTTTCATCCCTCACAAACTTAAAAAACCAAAAAACTAAAAACATACTTCATAACTAGCCTAATATCAGAACACCATAAGCAAACACACCGACATCTTTTACACATATAGAGAGAGCCCTCTCTGAGTCCAGGAAGGCTAGGTCCTTGGGCTCCAAAGCTTGGTTTGATGTTACATCGTCATTTGGCTAGCCAATCGGCCAAATCACGGGACCCTAACACAATTCATCATTTGTTTCAGACTTTGTAATTTCATATGAGATTTTACATTCAAGAGGACTCAAGGGTTGAACCCCTCAACTTCAAACATATCCTTTATCAACCATTATTTCCTCATCCGATTGGTGAGAGAGTTCTTTAATCCTACTTTTGATAGTTTTTTTATAAGTTTCTCTCAGAAGTGAGGCAAAAGATAAAGGAAGGCATTTTTCACTTACTTTAAAACTTTCTTCATAGTCCTCTTTACAATATTTCTCATCATACAAAGTCTGATTTCCATCTTTGCGTTGTGATAACTGGGTTTCTTCTTTCCAAAAAGATGGTGCTGGTTGATTTGAACAATCAACCTCAATCTCAACCATATAATTTTCCTTTTGTTAATCATATTTGAGAATATTATATTTGTATGCAAGGTCATCTAACATGTACATCATCGTTGGAGATTTTCCTGCCTCCCTCTGATTTTGAACTTCATCTTTGGCCATGTTGTGAATTGAGTACATGAAATAATCATCTTCTGTTTTAGAGTAGGATGAGTTACAAATTAGTTGGGTAAGTTGATCCTTGCCCTTTCTGGAACCAATGGAACATGATGTATTTTAACAACAAGTTCCTCTTTCCTGCTAATCTTATGCATCATTTCATTGACTATATTTGTCAAGATATCTAGTTTTATCTTTGAAGATATCAAATGCTCTTTTTCTATTTTGTCCTTCTCTACTGCTTTCAACTTTACCTCTCTGTTCAGTAGGTTCGCTTCCACATCAACTTCAATCTTTTTCATTTCTTCAAGGCTTGCAGTGTCACTTTCTCTTAATTGAAATGCCATCTCTGGATCAAAGGCTTCTGGGTAGTGAAATAGAGCTAATCCTAGGGGTGGCTTTATCATAGCAAGCATTGAATGATACACCTTATTTAACCTTACTAAAAAATGATGTAAATTCTCCCCTGGTTGTCTTTTTAAATGTTTATACTCTTCTATGATGAGGGAAAAATTTCCCATGACCACCCATCTATCGAGGAAAACTTGCGTGAATTGATGAAAATTGCTAATGCTTGCAGCTGGAAGATTCTTAAACCAATTTTTAACATTACCTTGCAATGATAGTGCAAACATACAAATTCCCACATCATCTTCCACCTCAAACAGGTCAAGAAAATCCTAAATATTTTGACTGTGCTTTTCAGCAATTTTTTTCACATTTTCTCCATCAAACCTAGGTAGATTATTGCTATAGTTTGCAGTGAGGTCATGGAGGATATGAGACAAAAGCAGAGGCTGGTATCTGTCTAGGAGTTTTACAGGTATAGAGGGTAAAGAAGGAGGCTTATAACCATTTGGAGCTTTAGCAAGAGCAGGAGATGAAGCATGAGCCCCAAGTTGCAGATCATGTACATACTCATACACCTATGCACATCCTAGATACACTTGTAGAAAACCCAGTGAGGCTCGTAAATTTGCAAATGGTCAATGTAAATTTCAGCAGCATACTCTTGATCAAGCTCATGATAAGATAGAATGTAATTACAGATAAAGCCAAAAATGTCTCGAATGCAATTGGAACTTGAATACCTAGTATTTCCAGATTTCCTTGTCATGCTTCAAGTTCTTCCTCCAGTGGAGTCTTTGAATGAAGCTGATTTAGATTGGAGTCGCTAGGTGGATTATTTCAACCTTCTTGTGTCTCGTTGTTTTTCCACCATCATCAGCCTGATCTGAACTTGATAAGTGTTATTGAGGAAGACAAAACTCGTCCCCAGTGGAGTTGCCATTATGTTAGCACTTTGTAATTCCTAGGCTAAAGACAGAATCATAGAGGAAACATCAAACCGCTTTGTAATCCAAGACCTAGCCTTCCTAGACTCAGAGGGCTCTCTCTATTTCTGATTTAATTTTTCCTTAATATTATGAATGTTGATGTTGGGCTAGTTACAGTGATGGTGGTTTGCTTGTTTTTCTTGATTTTTTTTGGTTGGATGAGCAGGTCTATAGAAGATAATCCATTGCGCTATGGAGTCAAACAGGGGATGGTTTTGTTGCATCAAAATTTCAAAAGCATCATAGGGCAAGCTAACTATGTGTGCTGGATCTTAAAGCAACAGGGATTTTGAGGTGAAAGAAACAGTGAATTTGTAGTAGTGGTTAAAAAGAAATTAAGAATTTCTTAACCAGATTTCATGAAGAAAACATTCAGATTGTAATCACAAACAGAATTAAGGTGCTTCAACAACAAATCTTAATCTAATATTTTTGTTTTACAATTAACTTAAATTATACACAGTGATGAAAAACAATGAAAACATTCAACATAGAGAATAGAATCACATCACCATACAGACACAACTCAAGTATCCTACAAATGGTTTCTTACTATTGATGCTCCAGATGCCAAAAATTATAGCGCTCCAATACAATAGTTCTTACAATGCAAGTTTCAAACAGGGTCCGATCAACCAACCCTTGATACTGCCAATGTATGCAGTATTTAACTAAAAACTATGTCATCTACTTTGACGAATTTTCATTAATTACAATTAAGAAAAAACTGGACAAGTGTGGCCAAGCAAAGCCCAAAAAAAATATCTCTGACAAACACCGCCTATGGAATTAACTTCGGAAACTCTTTGTTACTCCAAAATCTTCGACAAGTATTTGTGAATCCAAAAGCTTCGGAAGCTATTCATGAATCCAAAAGTAAGCGGATGGTGGCTGAGGTGGTCATGAAGAGGCAATGATGGCTCCGACATATGGCTCTACCTTGGTGGAAAACGGTTGCAGAGAAGAGTGTGCTGGTGAACTGCGCTGGCTGTAGTGCTAGCCACTTTCTATTAAACTGGATCTGACATTTCATGCCCTCATTGGCCGCTTTTGGATAACTGCCTCTGCTTTTATTACCTTTGTTTTTGTTGTAGTTGAGTTTAAAACAGGAAAATCACTTTTCCATTTATAATCGGTAACTTATAACCATAGTCTAAAACCCATTGTCTCCTTTAAGACATACAAAAATCCTTTAATAAGCCCTTTGTATGGAAATGGTATGGAACCGGTACATGAAGCAATGGTGGCAGGAGTTGGTAGGTGGATGTGGAGCAGTAGTTTTTCATGGGGGGGTAGTGAATTGGTAGGCGATATAGGATGTGGGGAGGGGGGGAGGGGGGGTGTTCGAAAATATTGACAGCTGACATGTAGCAGGAATGGCGGTAAGAGATACTGCTCATTTCAGACCCCCCCTCCCCCGTTGTTAAATTTTGGAAGCTGAGGGGGTGCCTGAAAACATTGAAAACTCTCATATGTATGTGGGGTGAGGTGGATGTGCAGAGAGATGAATAAAGCTTAGCAAGGTGTGAGTTGACGAGTTAATTGGGTAGCGGACGGTCCAATCGGCGATATTAATAAATCGCAATCGCAAGCTTTTTAAGACTGGAGTGAATGCAACATCGAGTGGAAATTGTGATGCGATATATTGCAAATCACAAGATTTAAAGTATATCACAAATCACAAGATTTAAATTTATCTCAAATCACAAGATTTAAAGTTATCGCAAATCGCAAAATTTGGGATCGGGTGAAAATGAGGTAAGTAATATGAATGGAAGGCCTTAATATTTGCGATATGTCGATGCGATGCTGACAGGGCAAGGAAATGGGTCCCACTTGATATCACATCAGGAGACTTGTGAAATGGAAAATGGAATTGCAAGCAATATTTGTGATATTCCGATGCAAAAAGCCAAGGAAGGGGTCCAACTACATTGCATCAGCAGTTAGAAGTGGAAAACGAGAATGCGAAAAGGTAAGTAAAAGTGCGAAGTTGCGACGCGATGAAAAGGTAAAGGGTCAATGGGATAAAGGTTTGTTGCAATAAGGTGAGGTTTATTGTGGTTATATATATATATATATATATCAAATAGTCTAATGTGGGGGGCAGAGCTTAAATGTAAGTGTCAGGGCTTAATATAAAGTCCTAAAACTTTATGCATGTGTGTTTTGGGGGGGTTTTATGAGATGGATAGTGCTACCCAATGCATTTAGGCTTAGTTTGGACTATATTGGAAATGAGGTGAATACAACCATCCTTTTCCATCTTTTGTGCTAGAAGTACCTTCTTGGAAATAAATGATAGTCATGGAATATTATTTTCAATATAAACGATCTGAACAGAAATAATTAGTCACCTTGAGATTCTGTAAATTACAGGACCCTAACAGACACAAATATGATCTAGCAGTAATATCATCATAAAAATACCATCTATGTCATGAAAAAATATGACCTTCCTACTATATGTCAACAACAACAAAAACTCTTCCCTGCATCAAATCAATGTCAAATACATGCACTACATAGGAACATAATGCCAACACTCTCCAAATCCATTTGGAAGCACAAATTCTCCCCCTGAATGTGTGATCCCCCATCAAACCTTGACCATTCACAAAAATACTACATGGCTTCCATATCACCATTAACATAAACATAAACCAAAACATTTAGTTTCTCTAAAATAAAACCAAAATGAAATTAGATAGATCTGAAACTTCACATCAAAGCTCATATACTCCTCCTTATCACATGCATCTCTAAAAATGCATATTTTTCCTCTCATACTCTTTCCCATAGGGAAGCACAAATATGAATTCACATTCAACTCGTAATACAACCATATTTTCCCCCTCAGACCATGCAGGCCTCAATGTTTTGAGGGAGACCCTTGCTACTTTTTTCTCCTCCAAACTTTCATCAACTAAACTTTCTTCTTCTTATGCAGTTGCCCTTGCATATTATCCTCTCTCTGGATGGATCTCCTAAAGAACATGGTGTAGAAATTATATGCACTAAGCATGCATATGTCTTAGATCCACCTGATCTCACACTATTTAACTTTATGCAAGATACTGAATCTATTCCACTCATTAGTCTTTTGCAGAAAAATTAATTTCACACACATGTGAAGCATAAACAAAAATAATCAATCACACATAACACAGTTTTTAATCGGGAAATCTTGAAGCTGAAAACCCAAACTATATATTATGTAACATGGAGATCATATGACAATCTCATACAAAGAATACAAAGCTTATCACAAGCCCTCGGTACAATACAATCATCATACACTAATCAGGGCTCATCTTGCAAATCCATGCACCGATCTTTGCCACCTGCTAGCCTGCCTCCACTGCGCAATATATGATGAAGAATAGCTCTGAATGAATTAAAATTACTCCATCCTTGATTGCATAATCCTTATTGGCATCTCCACTAAGTGTGTGATGCAACCAATGCATCACTGTAGTCACAACAGATAGTCTATCTTTCCCTTTCATCTATCTCTCCACTGGTCTCCACTGAAACGTCCATGCACTGTAGTTAACTGATGTATTGTTCAGTTGATTAATGAGTTATAATTTTTGAATTAATTAACTAATTAATTCACTCAACTCTCACTAGTGTATCAATCAGTTAGACTAGATACAACTAGCTCAAATGAGTCTAACTAAGTTAAACTGAATACAACTCCATAACTACTTGTTCCAACTGTGTCATAACTCTGCCACTTGAGTTCTAACTGAGCCCTCCATGCATTAGCTCTAGTAAACCCTTAGGAATTGCATAATTCCTTCTGTCAGCTGATATGCCACATCTGTGCACTAAACTGAAGTGCTCCAAGAGAATAATTTGTTGTTTAGAATCTGATTATTATTAAGAGCTAATAATAATCGACATGCATCTATTTTTAGATTGACGATCTATAAATAGACTTCGCCAAATATTCTAAAAATATAATTTCATCTATTTTTCCAACTTGACCAACCATCCATAAATAGCATACTGCAATTTTTGAAATATGATCATCATTTATAAAAATAGACATAGTCTAAAAATAGACTTGCGCCAAAAATAGCCTACGGGCCCACTTAGTGAAGGCGACTCTTTTCACTAAGCTCATCATCTTGTTGAATCTCAACAAGATATGGATTATCTTTAACCCTAATCCTCCCTCTATGGTATTCGAATTTGCTCATGGTGAGTGCCTTCGTCAGAATATCTGCATCCTGATCCTCCGTAGGAATGTACTGAAGAAACATGATTTTCTGCTACACACAATCTCTGATATGATGATATCGGATATCAATATGTTTAGATCTATCATGAAACACAGGATTAACTGAGAGTTTAATGCAACTCTGATTATCACAATGAATCACCATGGGATCTAAATGTGAACTGAAAAAACCAACCAGGATCTTCCTCATCCAGATAGCCTCACATGCAGCTAAACTTCCTGCCATGTATTCTGCTTCCGCTGAACTGAGTGCCACTGATCTTTATTTCTTGTTGTACCAAGAAACTGCCATAGATCCGATACTGAAAATCCCTCCTGATGTGCTCTTTCTGTCTGTTGGGCTTCCTACCCAAACTGCATCCATGAATCCATGCAACTTCACCTCATCCGTCTGTATGTACCATAAACCATACTCAGATGTGCCCTTAAGATATCTCAGGACATGCTTACCTGCCTTCCAAAATATCTTGGTAGGCTTAACCATCGCTTGTGAAAGTTGGTTCACCACATAGCATATGTTCAGTCTTGTATTAACTAAATACATAAGCTAACCCACCAACTGTCGATAAATAGTGGCATCCACTACCTCTACCGATGTAGCATACTCTTTCTTCCAATTTCCTAGAAGAGGAGTGTCAATAGGCTTGTAGCCTAGCATGTGAAACTTCTCCAGTATCTCCCGCGCATACTTGCCTTGAGACACAAACAGTTCACCTTCCCACTACCATATTTCCAGTCCAAGGAAATAATGAAGGAGGCCCAAATCCTTCATGTCAAACTCCTTTGCAAGATCTATCTTGCATGAGTGTATCGACTACTCATCACCTGTTAGTATTAAATCATCAACATAAAGTACAATGATTAAAATATTACCCTCAACCACAATCTGTTACAGGTTTGCATCCCCCTCACTCTTAGTGAAGCCAAGTCCAGTGAAATAGTTGTTGATCCAAGTGTACCAAGCATGGGCTGCTTGTTTCAGCCCATACAGTGTTATTTTGAGCTTGCATAGATGCGACTCACTGCTGAAGATCTCAAATCCTTCAGGCTACTCAATGTACACCTCTTCCTGAATGATCCCATTAAGGAACACAATCTTCACATCCATCTGATGAATGTGCCAACCCATATACGTTGAGAGAGAAAGGATGGTCCGTATGGAAGAATACCGTGCGACAGGTGCAAAGGTTTCTTCATAGTCAATCCTCTCAATTTGTGAGAAGCCCCAGGAAAAAAATCTTGCCTTATACTTCTCGACACTCGCATCAACAACTTTCTTTACCTTGTAGATCCATCTTGATCCTACAACTGATTTTCCCACTGGCCTTGGAACAATCTCCCAAGCACTACTTCTGACAATGGAGTCATACTCCTCCACCATGGCATCTACCCATGTGGGCTCCTTCACTGCTTCTTCAAAAGAACATGGCTCTGTCAAAATACACTTGCTCATAAGAGCCATGTATCCAGTATATCGGTCAGGTGATTGTCTCTATCTGCACTATGATGTAGGGACTCATACATTCTGTGCCACATCAAGCTTTAGTCTCTCAGCTTATGTGGTACGCTTTTTGCCTTGTCTGATGTTTGGTTTTGCATGAGTGGACTCCTCCACTCCATGAATCTCCTCCTGTGGTTGATCCACATCGAGAGGCTCATCTTTGGGAACAAGAAGTTCCTCTTCCGCATGCAAGTGTAACTCCCTCTCAAGCGACAACTTCATGGCTTTCACCTCATTGAATTTTATATCCTGTCACACAACAGTCATCCAACTGTCTGGAAAATACACATGATATTTATGGGGTGTTTATGTGTACCCCACAAATATCCCAACTTTTGCAGTCGGCTCCAACTTCTTCCTGGCATCCTTTGTCACATGAATGTAAACAGGTGAGCCAAAAATATTCAAATGAGAATTATCAGGCTTCTTACCAAAAAATTCTTCTTTAGGTGTACTCATGCCAAGTACTCTATGAGGACAACGGTTTTTCACATAAATCGCAGTGTTGCATGCTTCCGCCCACAAGTGCATCGGTAGGCCCTGGTCATGCAGCATCACTCGTGTAGCACCCACGATCATTCTGTTCTTTCTCTCTGCAACCCCATTTTGCTATGGGTTATGAGGCGCTATGAGTTCTCTTCGAATTCCTTCCTTTCTACAGAAGTCTTTGAATTCACCCGAGATGTATTCTATTAGCCCCCCTATAAATTTTTGACAAGCAAATAGGGGGCTAAATCATTGTTGAGTCTTCAAGGAATGCATTTCCTCTGAAAACACAGTCTCCTTGAAGCCTCCATGTGCCTTTTATCCTTTGATCAAATCCCCTCTGCTGATTCCCCTTTTAAAGCCTCTCTGTTATGTGAAGAAATGCCCAAATGCCTCCTTTCCCCTTTATTTTACCCTCATTTAGCCTCTTTTTATCCCCCCTTGTCTCCCATTCTATTTCCCCATTTACCCCCAAAATCCCCTTGAATCCTTCCCTTACTCTTTATTTCCCATTTTCCCTCTATCGTTCCCCTCCTTCACCTCCAAAATCCATTAAAAGGGTTAAAAACCCACTTTCCGACCTTATTATAAGGCCTAGCCCCTTCTACCACAAGCCCCTTCAACCACTTCCCCACATATGTCCGTCACCCAAGATCAAGCGCTTAGGCCTTGGGGGCCAATCGCAATCGGAACCGTCGGAGGGGCGAATTCCTTTGTAACATTGAGAAAAAAGCCGATGCGATTGTTTTATTACAATACGCCCGCGACACATTTCACACCGTTGATCTGTCCCCCCGATCCAACGGTTGAGCGCTGATCGCACTCCCCGCCCAATCGCAATCGGAACTTTGGAGCAGTGCCACTCTTGTTTCCCCCCGATTGCGATCTCCCGATCACATTCTCCACCGTCGATTCTTCTCGCTAATCCAACGGCCCCGCACTAATCGCTCCATCGCAATCGCGGAGTTCAATCGCAACCCCTTTTCCGTGCCTCCCGATTGTTATCCCCGAATTTCTCTCTCCACCGTTGATTCGTCCCGCGATCCGACGGCCAGCGCTCAATCGCACCCTCCGCCCGATCGCTGATCGCAAGTCCTTCTATTTCCCCCCCAATTAAATCTCCGCCGTCCATCTCCCTGCTGATCCTACGGCTCAGCGCTAATTGCATCCTCGTTCCGCCGCCCCTCTTCTCTCCCTCCGATTGAACGTGAACCGTTGATCTGATCCCCAATCCAACGGTCAGCGCTCAATCGCGCTCCGACCTCCGATCGCAATCGCATGTCCTATCTTCCCGTCCCTGATTGCGATTGCTCCGATTTGATCTCGTCCGTCCGTTTCCTCCCAGATCCAATGGTCATCGCTTCTTCCACCAAATCGCAATCGGAAGTTTCAATGTGTGTCTTTTCTGTCCCCCCCAATTTCGATTTCCCGATTGAATCCTAGCCGTCCATCCTTTCCAGATCTGACGGTTCAGGTCTAATCGCTCTCCGCCTCTGCTGGGTCCCACTCCTGCATTTGTCTCCGTCATATTTCATGTGTTTGGTGTGTTTTTTCCCGTTTCATATGTTATTCCGTCGCCCAATCTCCACCGTTGATCTTTGTTCCCAGACCATGATCTAACGGTCTGCGCTGCACTCTACCGCCAACCATATTGTTCGTAAGTTTTCACCCCTCCATTTCTCCGCTGTTTTCACCGTTCTGCCACCATTCCTCCGCCTTCACTGCATTTCCTCTGCCACCACTGCCTAGGTTTTAAACAGGTTTATTTCAAAGTGTGCAGACATCACAGTGAGGTGTTTTCAGCATCGCCAGCAGATCAGCAGAAAGGATCCAAAGGGGTTAACACCTTCTATCGACATAATCAATGTTTAGCCCCACTTTCAAAGGATTAAGGTTCAGTTTGAAGACCGATGAGCGCACCAGCAAGTCATTACTACGCTACCTAACAGCAGAGTGCGTTTACTCCAGAAGTACACCTTCCTACAGAGTTCTCCATGCCTCCTCGAGCCCATAAGCAATTAAATACACGGACAGGAGCTTCATTGAAGACTGTCTGAGCGACAGTAATGGAGGAATGGAGAGGTCGTGCAGATCTTTCAACCAGTTCATTTATTCCAGAGTGGCAGCACAGAGCTCCAGACACCAGAAAGGACCCTAAAAGAACATCAGAGGCCAAGTTCGGCCTGACAGAGACTCCCCATGCAGATCACAGAGTACAAGCAATGCCACAGAAAGCCATTAAGTGGTGTGGGTGTGAACACTTCCGCCTTACTGTCTTAATGAGACCCATTTATTTGCTTATCCAATTCCGCTTCTTCCCCTTCTCCTATAAGAAATCCCTGAGAACGAATTGTAAAGGTTGTTGTTGTTCAGTTGTTGGGCGTCTTGCTGTTAGAGGGATTCATTTTGACTATTAGAACAGTCATGGGAGGGAGTAGCAGAGTAGTTGTATGTAATAGGTTGGGAGGAGAATTCTGGACAGTAACAGCCATTGAGCTTATTGTACATGACTGGTTTTGCATCAATTAATCAAAGCACATTTCACAGGATCCTGGTCTAGTGCTATTGGTGATGTTCTTCTTAACTCTGTTTATTTCATTTACATGTTGTTTCACGTTCTTCTGGTAGGCAACAGAAGTATAGCATAGGATTCACCCTTGTTAGGTGCCCTATGTTTCCTGCTCTCCCTACCTTTATGTTTTCTGCTCTATGTGCTATCTAAGAGTTGGTTTCAGTTGATTTAACCAGCGCAGTGGATGTTATTGCCTGCTGGCAGATGTATGAATTAGTTGAATCAGTTCTTAGATGCTCTTGCTAGGTTTAGGCTGGAAGGTTTGGGAACACTGGGGATGAGTGTTAGCCCTGTCCACTAGGATCCTTGCGCGACCAGCTGGCCTTTCTAAGATCCCTTCTGTTAAACTTATCTCTGTTTTCCCCTTGGAGTTGCTAAAGCAGACTTGGAGTTAAATGACCTCTGGTCTGATCTATAAGCAGCCCCTTTGTCTCTTTGAGAGCTGCCTTAGAGTATGTCCAAGCAGGTCTGGAGTTAAATGACCTCTGACCTGATCTATAGACAGAAATTTGGTTGTCTTTCCTCCTTCCACTTTCCCTCCTTAATGTTCCATTCCATCATCTGCCTAAAAGATCCTTTAGTGTAGATGACTTTCCCTTGGAAAGCCTTGGCTAGTTGTTGCATGTAATTTCCTTTCATGACTCCATAGCCCAATGGATGGCACTGTCTAGGTCTATCCTCTTTGCTGAAATGTCCTGCTGCCTTGTTCCTTTTCTCCCACTGCTTTCTCAGTCCATGATCTTGTGACCAACCCAGCAACCAACCAACCAAATCATTTAAAGCCCCTTGTGCTTCATAACTAGCCTAACATCTCATTTTGAGCTTCATAGATATATCATTCTTAGCTCTATTTGGAGAGATCCCTCTCCGGGTCCAGGAGGGCTAGATCCTAGGGCCCAAAAGTGGTTCTGATGTTGTCTCATCTTTTGGTCTTGCCAATCTGGCCAAAACATGGGAACCCCAACATATTCACCACCATTATCGCTCCTTAGAGCTTTCACCTGCTTCCTCGACTCCTTCTCCACCAATGCCTTGAACTCACAGAACTTTGAGAACGTTTCACTCTTCTTTTTCATGAAGAAGATACAACATCTACGAGAATAATCATCAACAAATATCACATAATACACGTGTCTTGTTGTTGAAGCAACCAAGAATGATCCACACATGTCTGTGTGAATTCTCTCCAGGATCACCGAAGTACACTTCTCCTTCTCATGAAAAGTGGTCTTCACAAACCAACCCATAGTACATCCCTTACACTAATCTAACTATGTAAGAGTACCCTTGGGAAGTCTAGTAGAAATTTTCTGCAAAATCTTCAAAGTGCCATGGTGAAGATGGCACAATCTCCTGTGCCATAATTCACCCTCATCCTGGCTCACCATTTCATCTGCTTTGCCCACCATTGTAGTGCAGCAATCTACCTCTAGCTTGTAGATATTCTTAATTATAACCCCTATATTCTTGGTTTGTCCCATTGTTTTATGTCAAAGGAAGGATTTTCCCTCACTGAAAACAACATCGTAACCCTTGTCTTCCAGCATCGCGACTGAGACCAAGTTCTTATTCAAACCTGGAACATGCATGACATTCTTCAACAAGAATAGATTACCAGAATCCCTCTCAAAGGTAATGGTCCCAATGCTAGTCGCACTGTACGGACCATCATCGCCCATCTCTATATGCATCTGGAGGTTCTTCTCCTCCAAGTCACTAAACAACTCTTTGTCTCCCATCATATGGAAAGATGCACCACTATCAAGATATCACACTGATCCCATGCAGCTTGAAACCAAGCATGTGATCAAGGAAAAATATAGCTCAAATTGTGAGGCTAAGGCCTCTCCAGCTGCAGATCCAGCAGCCTACTTATTCTTCTTCTTCTGTGGATAGTTAGTGGCGACATGTCCATGTTCGTGACAGTGAAAACACTTCACTTTGGACAAATCCTGCTTCTTTCCTTTAGCACCGGATTTTGAAGGATTTTTCTTCCCCTTCCCTTTCCTTGCTTTGGCAACCAAAGAGAAATTATATTCATCTTCATTATTCGATGAAGATCCATCCCTGCTACCCCGCCTTATCTCCTCCTGCACAAGATCTGACCAAAGTCGCTCACATCCCGGCAGTTTCTCCCATCCGTTGACAGAGTCTTCATAGCTATGCCAACTCTTCGGAAGCCCAAGGAGAGCCAAGCTCACCAAGTCTTCTTCATCAATAGTAACCCCCACACGTTCCAGTTCATCCTTGCAATGGGCAAACTTCGTGAGGTATTTTGGAATACTGTCACCTTTCTCCATTTTTATTTTTATGAGCTTGTCTTTAAGCGCCAACTTCCTCTGGTCACTTCTACTTTGGAACAAGTTTGTCAAAGCCTTCCACATTAAGAATGGAGTGGATTTACCATGAAGGCTAGACATAATATGGTCCTTCACACCTTCCAACAGAATCCTCTTCATCTTTGCAGTCTTCTTTTTCCATGCATCAAGTAATGCAACATCACTAGATCCCGACTTAGGAACATTGCTATCGATGAAATCCTTCAGCCCATTATCCTCCAGCATCACCTCCATCCTGTCCTTGCAGGCCATTTAATTCAAGCTCCCATCAAGGGCATACTCCAATCTCAACTCGTTGAAAGACATTTCAATGTATACTCGATTTCTGCACCAAGAATCTTCTATATCAAATTTGAATAGTCCACCATCACAAACTCACTTCACAATTGCAATCTTCAATAAAAAATGCTCTGATACCATGTATAAATTATATGCACTAAGCATGCATATGTCCTAGATCCACCTGATCTCACACTATTTAACTTTATGCAAGATACTGAATCTATTCCACTTGTTAATCTTTTGCGGAAAAATTAATTACACACACATGTAAAGCATAAACAAAAATAATCAATCGCACATAACACAGTTTTTAACCGGGAAAGCCTAAAGCTGAAAAACCCCAACTATATATTATGTAACATGGATATCATATTACAATCTCATACAAAGCATACAAAGCTTATCACAAGCCCTCAGTACAGTACAATCGTCATACACTAATCAGGCCTAATCTTGCAAATCCATGCACCGATCTTTGCCACCTGCTAGCCTACCTCCACTACGCAATCTCTGATGAAGAATAGCTCTGAATGAATTCGAATTACTCCATCATTGACTGCGCAATCCTCATTGGCATCTCCACTAAGTGTGTGATGCAATCAATGCATCACTATAGTCACAATAGATAGTCTATCTTGCCCTTTCACCTATCTCTCCACTGGTCTCCACTGAAACTGCCATGCACTGTAGTTAACTAATGTATTGTTCAATTGATTAATGAGTTATTATTTGTGAATTAATTAACTAATTAATTCACTCCACTCTCACTAGTGTATCAATCAGTTAGACTAGATACAACTAGCTCAACTGAGTCTAACTAAGTTAAACTGAATACAACTCCATAACTACTTGTTCCAACTGTGTCATAACTCTGCCACTTGAGTTCTAACTGAGTCCTCCATGCATTAGCTCTAGTAAACCCTTAGGAATTGTGTAATTCCTTCTATCAGTTGATGTGCCACATCTGTGCACTAAACTAAAGTGCTCCAAGAGAATAAGTTGTTGTTTAGAGTCTGATTATTATTAAGAGTTACAAATAATCGACATGCATCTAGTTTTAGATCGACGATCTATAAATAGACTTCGCCCAATATTCTAAAAATATAATTTCATCTATTTTTCCAAGTTGAGCAACCATCCACAAATAGCATACTGCAACTTCTGAAATATGATCATCATGTCTAAAAATAGACATAGTCTAAAAATAGACTTGCGCCAAAAATAGCCTACGGGCCCACTTAGTGAAGGCGACTCTTTTCACTAAGCTCATCATCTTGTTGAATCTCAAAACATGGAAAGCTTGCAATCCTTTTCCTTATGTCCAATATTGTCACACATAAAACATCCAATGTGACCAAGGAATAGAGGAATAGGCTGATGTATTCTGTTAGTATAATTCCCATTCCTTCCATGTTCCCTGCAGTCAATATCCCTATGGCCAAAATCATTGCATGAGAAACAATAACCATAAAAAGGAATATTATACCTGAAAGATGGAGATTTCCTTTGCATACATGCTTAATGTGGATTCTCCTTTGGCTGCTCCTCTTGATGAGAGAGATTGTTTTATCAATTTCTACAACTTGCTGCTATGTGCCCACGGCCTCCACAAGTATATCATTTTCAAATTCTACTTTTATTATTTGGTTTTATTCTCTTGTTTTGTTGCTTCTTGCATGGCTCATGGATCTCATTATTTTTTCTGCAACTAGGTTATCCAACAATTTCATATTTGCATATAGATGCTTTGGCACTACTTTTGATCCTTTCTACCTCCTCTCTTTTAGAAATTGATTCACCCTTAAATTTCAGGCATTTATCCTCTAACTCCTTGTTTTCATCCATGAGCCTTTGAATCTCTTCTTCTAGTGCCATGATCTTGGTTTGCTCATAATTTTGGAAACTTATGCTCAATTTATCACTGCAATCACTAGTTTCATCATCTTCTTGTGAGGAGGATATATTTGATATTGCAATGAAAGTAGAATCCTTTGCATTTTTCTCCATTTCTGAAAAATAAACTTCTCCTTTGATATGCAACCAACTCAAAAAACAATAGAAATAGTATATCAATGAATTAAAAAATGTCCTCTTCGAGGGGGAAACCTCCTTTACATTACATAAATGAACAATTCTTGGATTATTCAAATGTTATAACCTCCTTTCTATATATAAGAGTCTAAGGGCTCAAAATATAATCAGAGATAGCATAAAAATAATAATTTAAGGGCACAAAAATTGTTGGGTATATGTTATATTCTTTCCACAACTAATCATGTGCGGGGGGGTGAAAGACCCCCTGGCATACGTTGCGTCGGGCACAACAGGGGGGTCACAAGGGGGCAGTAGCCCCCCCTGTTCAGGTTTTGAGGCAACGCCCCGGGAAAAAAATTTTGTCCTTATTTTTTGGTGGGCGGACCCGACCATGGTTTTGTGCATGGGTTTGCACATGGTTTTGGGGCATGATGGTTTTTAGCCCCCGGTATTTTGTAGATCCGGTCAAGGGAATTACAATTATGTTCTAATCCATGGTTAATGGATTGGGGTTTATGTATGCTTCGGCATTTATATATATGTGTTGTAACACTAATAGGAATATAATGAAAAATCAAGCTATTCATCCTGATTTGGGATCCAGGAGAAAATATCTATGTTTATGTATTTTATGTTTTATGCTCTCGTTATTATTTATTTTCTGTTTTTTACGATTTGTTTGCAGATAATTTTTGTACAGTGTTAAAACCTACATTTGGTATTAGAGTTGTTTCAACTTCAAGGGGACTCCTTTGCTACTGAGGGGTTTTTTTCTCAGGCCTGTGGTAGACCCTGTTCAGTGGGAGATCTGCGGGACCGATTCTTGCAGTGAAAGAAGATGGCGGGTGGTGGAAAAATAGAGATCGAGAAATTTAATGGTCAGAGTTTTGAGTTGTGGAAGTTCAAGATGGAGGATCTGCTGGTGGATAAATATCAGTGGATCGCAGTAGATCCGTGTACTAAAACAACAGCAATGTAAGATGAATACTGGAAGAAGCTGGATCAGAAAGAAAAGAGCACAATACGGTTATGTGTCTCAAATTTTTTATTGTTGAATGTATCTGGGAAAGCTACGACGAAGACCATGTGGGACAAGCTAGGGACTCTGTACCAATCTAAATCTCTGGTGAATAAATTGTTCCTGCGTAAAAATTTGTATAACCTGAGGATGAAAGATGGAGACTCAGTGATAGAGCATCTGAGCACCTTCAATATTGTGGTAAGTCAGTTGTCATCTGTTGATATTAAAATCTCAGATGAAGATAAGTGCATCAGTTTTTTGTGTTCTCTACCAGACTCGTGGGACAGTCTGGTAATTGAATAGGTAGCAATAAAACTACCTTGAATTTTGATGACATTGTCTCAGCCTTGTTTTCGAAGGAAATAAGACAGAGAAATATGGAGGGTCAAAATGGATATGCCTTATATGTACGAGGAAGGTCCCCAGAATAGAAACAAGAATAAGGTTTTGAGTGGGAGATATAAATCTAGAGGGAGATCTAAATCTCCTGGAAAGTTTGTAAAGGTCTGCTGGAAATGAAAAAAAGAAGGTCAGTACAAAAAGGAATGTAGATCTAAAGCTCCTATGAAAGGAAAGGGATCTGATGAGACTCCTTCTGCAGAGGCAAAAACCACCTCAGATGAAGGTGGGGATGTGTATTTGGCTTCTTCTTCAAATACACATGTAGATCCTGAGTCATGGTTGATTGAATCAGGTGCATCCTTTCACTTCACTCCCCGTAGGGAGTGGTTATGCGAGTATGAGAAGTATGGTGGTGGCAATGTATTCTTAGGGGATGATAGGAAGGCTAGAATTGTCGGACATGGAAAGGTCAAGCTGAAGCTGCAAGGTGGAAGTATTAGAACACTTCCTGGTGTTCTGCATATTCCTGCATTAGCCATAAATTTGATTTATGTAAGCAATATGGATGATCCAAGTCTAAAAACAATGTTCGAGAAAGATACTTGCAAGATGGTTCGGGGAGCACTGGTATTAATGTGGGGAGTTCAGATTGGAACTCTATACAAGCTACAAGGTAGCATTATTATTCATGGGTGTAACAGTTCTGTGGTTCCTAAAAGTGGAGCAGAAAGCCTAGCGGTCTCTAGAAAAAATACCATGCTATGGCATCAAAGGCTTGAACATATTGGAGAGAAGGGCCTTCATATACTATATGGAAATGGTATGGTAGAAGGTATGTCTAATAGCTCTCTGGATTTCGATTTCTGTGAACATTATGTATATGGGAAGCAAAATTGAGTGAATTTTCCTTCTGGTGCTAAGAGGGCGAACAAGATATTAGAACTTGTGCACAGTGATGTGTTTGGACCTGTGTTAGTCCCATCACTGGGTAAGTCTGTGTACTATGTTTCATTCATAGATGACTTCTCAAGGAATACATGGATATATTTCTTGAGGAAGAAATCTGAAGTCTTTGACAAATTTAAATAATTTAAGGCTCTGGTAGAAAACCAAACAGAGAAGAAGATAAAGGTGCTGAGGACAGATAATGGTGGGGAGTTTTGCAAGAAGGAATTTGAAGAGTTCTGTAAGAAGTGTGGTATAGCACGACATAATACTACTCCATACACACCTCAACAAAATGGAGTTGTAGAAAGAATGAACAGAATGTTCATGGAAAAGGCAAGAAGCATGCTCAGTGCTACCGGGTTAGGACAAGAATTCTGAGCAGAGGTAGTGGAGACTGCGTGTTACTTGGTTAACAAATCACCTTCTTCAGTGTTGGAGGATAAGACTCCACATGAGGTATGGACTGGTAAGAAACCCTCTCTTTCACATCTGAGGGTATTTGGATGTGATGCATATGTACATGTTCCAAAGGAGAAAAGGACCAAGTTGGATAATAAATCTGAAAGGTGCATCTTTATTGGGTATAAGGATGGCTAAAGGGTTACAAGCTTTGGAACCTGGAAACTAGGAAGGTTGTGTACAACCGAGATGTGGTTTTTAGAGAGGTGAAAGATGTTGTTAAACATAAATTCCTACCAAAGGAACCTAAGAAGATAGAGTTTGAGCTAAAGGAGGATGAATCAGACTCTACAATAGAAGAATACTCAGAAGAGGAAGAGCCACAAACTCCAGCTATGAGAAGATCAATTCGGGAAAGAAGACAACCAGAAAGGTATAGTCCATCTACTTTCTATTCAAATTTTGCTTTAACTATAACTAATGATGATCCAAGAACTGTCAGGGAGGCAGTAGATTTAAAGGATGGAAAACTATGGAAGGAGGCCATGGTTGATGAAATGCCTCATTGCATAAAAATGAGGCATGGGATCTTGTGGAGTTGCCAGCTGGAAGGAAGCCCATCAAGAGAAAATGGGTGTTTAAGAAGAAGATGAATGTAGAAGGAAAGGTGGAGAAATACAAAGCTTAGTTGGTAGCAAAAGGTTATTCCTAGGTGTCGAGAATTGATTTTGGTGATATTTTTTCTCCTATTGCCAAAGTTACTTCTATTAGATTACTTTTATCTATTGCTCCTGCATTTGATTTTGAGGTAGAACAGATGGATGTGAAGACAAAATTTCTTCACAGATATCTACATGAAACAAACTGAAGGCTTTATGGTGAAGTGGAAGAAAGAACTAGTATGAAGGTTAAAGAAGTCTATGTATGGGTAAAAACAGTCACCAAGGATGTGGTATCAGAAATTTGATACCTATATATGGGGACTTGGATTCACTAGAAGCAAGGAGGATCATTGTGTTTATTTTAAATTAATTGGTGACCGTTTTATTTATTTGGTCTTGTATGTGGGTGATATGTTGTTGATTGGAAATGACAAAGAAAGTATCCAAGATTTGAAGACCTAACTATTCTCCAAATTCAACATGAAGGATCTTGGTGCTGCAAACTATATTTTAGGCATGGAAATTAAGAGATATCGGGCAAAGAGGAAGCTTTGGTAAAACCAGAGGAAATATTTCAAGACTATATTGCAGAGGTTCAATACGCAAGATAATAAACCGGTGAATGTTTTGATTCATGTAGGTGTAAATTTGTCTGTTGAACAGTGTCCCAAGACATAAGAATAAGAGGAGGATATGTCATGTGTCCATATGCAAGTGCAATGGGTAGGTTGATGTATGCAATGGTCTATACTAGACCAAACATTGCACATGCAGTGGGAGTATTAAGCAGGTTTATGTCAAACCCAGGGAAGGAGCATTGGACAACAGTGAAGCGAGTTTTCAGATATTTGCATGGCACTAGTGATTATGGCTTGTGATACCAGGGAAGACCAGGATTGGAAAGAGTGTTGGACATTCGTGGTTTTTTTGATGTAGAATGGGCTGGAGATCTGGACCCAAGAAGATCTACAAGTGGGTATGTGTTTAACATATTTGGAGTTGCAGTCAGTTGGATTAGTAAAATACAGTCTATAGTGGCTCTTTCAACTACAGAGGCAGAATACATAGCAGCCACTCATGCAAGCAAAGAACCAGTTTGGTTGCAGATATTGTGTTCAAGTATGGGGTTGGTGCAACAAGCTATAAGGATAGATTGTGATAGTAAAAGTGCAATTTTCTTGGCTAAGAACCCTACTTATCATTCAAAGACAAAGCACATTGATGTTCAATATCACTTTGTGAGATATATGGTTGAGGCTAAAAGGGTGTTGCTGGTAAAGGTGGACACTTTGAAGAATGTTGCAGATGCATTGACAAAGTCTGTGAGCACTCAGAAGTTCTCTTGGTGTAGAGAAACAATGGGTGTTGAAGAATTGGGCCAATGACTAAGCTCTCCTGTGGCCCCCTGTGGAAAGAAAACAACAAGTGGGAGAATGTTGGGTATGTTTTATATTCTTTCCACGACTAGTCACGTGTGCCAGGCATAGTAGGGAGTGTCACAGCGGTCACTCCTGTTTCAGTGTATCTTGTGGCAAGGTCCCGAGAAAAAAAAAATTGTCCTTAAAGTTCGGTAGAACTCATGATTTCGTAAAAGGAGTTTGGCATGTTTTGGGGCATGATGGTTTTGGCCCCCGGTATTTGGGAGATCTGGTCAAGGGAACTACAGTTATGTTCTAATCCAAGGTTAATGGATTGGGGTTTATGTATGCTTCGGCATGTATATATATGTGTTGTAACACTAAAAGGAATATAATGAAAAATCAAGTTGGTCATCCTGATTTGGGATCCAGGAGAAAAACTCTATGTTTATCTGTTTTATGTTTTATGCTCTCGCTATTGTTTATTTTCTATTTTTTAAGATTCGTTTGCAGATAATTTCTGTACAGGGTTAAAACCTACAACAATAACAATAGTGGGCTTCTATGGGGCACAATAATAAAAATGATGGGGACTGCATTGGCAAAACAATAACAGTAAGACGGATATAATAACAATAAATATAAGTGGATACACTAGTATTATAAGGACCTAACATGCCCCTCTCCTTCAAAAGATTGTTGTCCTCAGCACTTGAGTAGTTTTGGATGATTTTGTATAAAATTCTCATCCTCCCATGTTGAATCTTAAGAGGGTAAGTTCTTCCACTTGATGAGATACTCTAAAATGGATTGATTTTTTAGCTGTCGAGTTCTTTTCTCCATGACTACTTCAAGTTCAATATTATTTTTCCTTCCTCATAAATTTCCGGCAATATTGTTTGAACTAGAAGCTTGTCACCTATAACCTTCTTTAAGCATGAAACATGGAAAAATGGGTGCACTCGGGAAGATGCATGAAGCTCCAATTTGTATGCCATAGTACCAATATTTTGAAACAACTTTTAAGGAACATAATACTTTGGTGATAATTTAATATCCTTTTAACTTGCTTGAGGGACATTTGTTTGTATGGTTATAACCGTAAAAGTACCTAGCCACCTACATCAAAACTTCTTTCATGGTGATGTAGATCTCCCTGTTATTTCATTCAATTCTACACCAAAGTGAGGTTATCCTTTAAGAGTTGGAGAACTTGTTGTTGATGCTCGATGTGATAGTCCAATCCTTCAACTTTATAATTTTCTCTTAAAGATGATGTGATGGATGGTGGATGATATCCATAAAGTGCCATAAATGGGGTCATTTTTGCTGCAGTATGGAATGAAGTGTTATACCACCATTAAGCTAGAGGTAATCACTTGAACCATTATGTTTTCTTATCAGATAAAAAGTAACGAAGATATCCTTCTGAACATTTGTTCACTATCTCAATTTTCCCATCATATTAAGGATGATAAGATGAGCTATGAGCTAATTGATTACCCAGACAAGAAAATAATTCTATCCAAAAATTTCTAGTGAAAATGGGGTCTCTCTCGCTTACAATAATCTTTGGGTTTCCATGTATATTTTGAATTGTTTCCATAAAAGCAGTAGCAAATGTATTGGATTTAAATGGATGAGATAATGCATAAAAGTGTGCATACTTGGTAAGTCTATCAACCACCACCATGATGACACTCTTTCCTCTGAGACTTGGGTAAACATGTGATAAAATCCATTCCTCCCAACGTTTACTTGGATTGGAGAAATGTTGTAATAGACCTAAGGTATTAATTGTCTCAACTTTATTTTTTTGGAAAACCAAAAATTCCACCACAAACTTTTGAATATCAAATTTAATTCCATCCCAAATAAATTTATTATTGACCCCGTGGTAATTTTTTAAGAATCCTGAGTGCCCTCCTAAGGGAGAGGTGTGCAATTCCAAAAGAATATTTTGTTTTAGCTGGGAATTCCTATAAATATATAAACAAGATTTGTACCATAATGAATCATTTTTCCATATAAATGTATCTAGTGTACTGTGATCTTGCAACAAATTTTGGATGAGTGTCCACACTTCTTCATCATTCTTCCATTCATCCCTTTCTTTGGTTATCCAATCTAGTTGAATAATAGAAATGGAACAAAGCAATTTTTCCACATCCTCATCCTTTCTTGAAAGTGCATCTGCAACAACAATTTGCTTCCCTTTTTCCTAGATGATTTCAAAGTCATAACCCAACATTTTTGTGACCCATTTTTCTGCTCTTCTAAAGATAATACTTGTTCCAAAAATTATTGAAGTCTATCATGATCTCTTTTTACCTTGAAGTGTCTTCCCATTAGATAAGGTCTTCATTGCTTTAGTACATGTAGTATTTCCAACATTTCCTTCTCATAAATAGGTTTGTGTAAATACTTTCCTTTGATTGAACGACCTTCAAAATAAATGGGTCTTCCTTCTTACATTAAAGAAACACCAATTCCATTTCATGAGGCATCACATTCCACAATAAATGTTTTTGTGAATTCTTTCATAGCTAAGACCGGTGCTTGGCACATTTCCTCTTTAAGATGTTCAAAGGCCTTAGTTGCTTCTGGAGTCCAAGAAAATGCATCTTTCTTCAGTAATGTTGTTATAGGTGCTTCTATTTTCCCATAATTCTTAAAAAACTTGTGATAATACACTTTCAACTCGAGAAATTCTCACAGATGATTTATGGCTGTGGGAATTTTCCATTCCTTAATGGCTTTAATTTTGTTAGGGTATACCTTAACACCCTCATGCGATACAATATGACCTAGATATTCCACCTCCTATACTCTAAATAAACATTTGGAGGTTTTTGCATATAATTATTTCTCCTCCAATAATTTGAGTACAGTTTCAACATGTTGAGCATGATCCTTCCAAGACTTGCTATAAACTAGTATATCATCAAAAAATAATAACAAAAAATTTCTAAGAAAGGGTTTGAAAATGGAATTCATCAAACCTTGAAATGTAGAAGGTGCATTGGTAAGGCCAAAAGGCATGACCAACAATTCATAATGACCCTCATGAGTTCTAAATGTTTTTTTCAAAATTTCTTCAGTATTCATTCTAATTTGATGATATCCTGAACAAAGATCCAACTTGGTGAAGTAAATTCCTCCATGTAATTCATCCAATAATTCATAAATGATGAGAATGGGAAATTTATCTTTAATAATGAGCTTTTTGAGCTCCCTATAATCCAGATACATGTGCCATGATCCATCCTTCTTGTGCACTAATACTACTAGAGGTCAATAATAACTTTGACTAGGTTGAATTATACCAGCCTCTAGCATGTTTGCAACCATATGTTCAATTTCACTCTTTTGGGAATAGGGATATATATAAGGCCTGATGTTTGGAGGAACACTTCGTGGAATCAAATGAATAGAATGATCATGATTACAGATAGGTGGGAGGCCTTTGGGAGTCTCAAATACCCTGGAATGATTGTCCAAGGCTTTTTGGAGATCTGGAGAAATTGATGATTTCGATGTTTGAACCTCTAGTGAGCATAATTGTGCAATTTCGCCATGTTGTTCTTTCTTTAGAAGCTTTTTCATGCCATTAGAGATAATTATATTTCCCGGTTTACCTACAATACCCCTTAATTCAACTTCCTTTCCTTCCCAAAAAAATTTCAAGAAAAGTTCTCGAAAATTAAAAGCTATCGTACCAAATGATTGTAACCATTGGATTCCTAGTACAACATCAACACCACCCATTGGAATGGAGAGCATTGGACTATTAAATACATGTTCCCCCATGATTATCTAGATATTATGGCACTTCCCAGAGTAATTTATAGTTCCTCCGTTTGAAACCATCACTTGACACTATGGTTTTGGGTATAGGAAGAATTTCAATTCCTTGGATACATTACATTGAACAAAGTTATGGGTACTAACCAATTCAATCAACACTATTACCTTTTTCTTCTTGATATGTAATTCTATATTGATGGTTTACGTATTGATAATTTCACGCGTACATTACAAGATATGGTAGGATTAATTTATTCTTTCTCTAGGGTTGAATCTTGGTGTATATCTTCTTCTTTTGAAGTTTCTTGTTCCTTGTCTTCCTCCTCTTCACAATCTATGTAAAATAATTTCTTCCCAGCACACTTATGACCTTTAGTGTGTTTTCTATCACAACTGTAGAAAATCATGTTTTTCCTTTTTTCTTCCAATTATTTTGGTGTCAACCTTGTAGGTTTTGGAAGGCTAGGAGTGACAACACTTTCATATTTATAGTTGTGAGTGGTAGGCTTCCTTGTTTCCATAATTTTTCTTTCAATTTTTCTGGCCAGCCGGAATGCCTTCTCTAACGAATTAGGTTCCCAAAGGTGAACCTCATGTTGGATGTTATCCTTTAAATCCTCGATAATTACATCAATCATATTCTCTTCTGGAATATAATTTACCCTTATCTTCAATTTTTGTAAATCCTCAATGTGTTCCACCATTGATCCCTTTTGTTTGAGATGTATCAATTGAATAAAGAAGACGTTTCTCTTTGTATCATCATAATGTTCTATTGTTTCCTCTATAAAAATTGACCAAGTGAAAAGTTATTTATGAGAAAAAATCCATCGATACCATAAAAATCGATTGGGTTCTAAATATAAAGCTGCAATGCATACCTTTTGTGTGTGTTGGACATTATGGAGATCAAAATATTGTTCCATCTGTAGTATCTATGTTACTGGATCCTTGCCATAAAACTTCCTCATTTCTATCTTTGGAATATGGTAGGTCTTCAATATAACGTTAGAGTCTATGAAATCATGATTAACATTTCTTTTTTTCTCATCATGAGTTTCATCTAATAACTTTTCACCATTAGGAATCATTTCTTGTAGCAACTTTTTCAAATATTCTTTTAAACCATTCGTCAGATATTCCATGTTTCCTTTCATTTTTGCTTCTATAACATCCATATTAGCTTTCATATCATCCTTCAGACCATCCATATTAGCTTCCATGTCTGGTTTTAAACCATCCATGTCATCTTTGGTTGCTCTTTGTGAGAGCGAAATTTGTTGCACTTAGTCTCGCAATTTTGATATATCATGTTGCAATTCTTCCTCTTCATGCGTCATACTAGAGTTTTCTAAGGGCTTAATGGGTGTAGAATTATTTTCTTTTGGAGGAATTTTAGAACCCAATACAGATATATATGCTTCAATATTCCCTTTGAATCACTTCAAACTTATTTTTCAAACAAAATCTATGCAATTTTTAAAAAAAATAAATACACACTTTTTTTCTTGCTTTTAGGAGCTTGATATTGAAATAGTTGTAGCTTTGTAATTTTGGATCTCCCAGGTATGAAATTTAGTCCCTTGGTAGTCCTATGAGTCTTATTTACAACCCCACAAGTCAGACCAAGATTTGATCCTTCAACATAGATTTATTCAAAATCTCCTACAATGGCATAATTATGGATTGGTTTAGTAGAGAAAAGTTGTACAGGATTCCAAGTGTCATTGTTTCAAAATTTGGCCCTGAAATCTCTATAGGAAAAAATAAAGTCTATGCACTTTTGACCACTTTTTACATAATTCAAATCCAATGCCTGAAACGAAAGTTATGATGGTTTTCCCTACGTCACCTGTTTGAGATGAAATTATGGAACTTGCAAAAACCCTAACTTCCTTGAATCATATCTCCCAAAATATAGCGAAAAAATATCTGAAATTTTTACTCGAAGTTTACCAAGATTTTGTCTACATGTGGTCGAAATTTCAATTTCTAAACCATTGTAGGAAAAAAGTTATAGAAAACATGCAACGATGTTCTGTTTCAGGAAGCGAAACCTTAGAATCCAAAGCTTTGATGCCAAATGTTATGCAACCAACTCACAAAACAATAGAAATAATAAATCAACAACTTAAAAATTGTTCTCTTTGAGTAGGAAACCTCCTTTACATTACATAAATGAAGAATTCTCGGATGATTCAAATGAAAAACCTCCTTTCTATATATAGGAGTCTAAGGGGTCACAATATTATCAAAGTTGATATAAAAATAATAATGTAAGGGCACAACAATAACAATAGTGGGCTTCTACAAGATGGGGACCACATGGGCACAAAAATAACAATAAGGGGGCTATAATAAAAATAAAAATAAGGGACTACACTAGTACTATAGGGACCTAACATCCTCTAAGATACAAATTCTACAACATATCCAGCATCTCTTTCGCAGTATCACAATGCTTCACATGAATGCTATCAGATTTTGAAATACTATTCAAAATATTATTTTTAGCTAAATAATTAGATTTATATTTAAATCCATATTCAACTCATAACAAAATATCATCATCAATGGATAAAAAATAAGAATCCAATTTTTCTCTCCAAGTTTCAAATTTACGTTTGTGAAGTAATGGAATACCTTGCTGATCCATTTTGGAAAATTTGTAAAATTCTTCCAAAATCTCCAAGATCCACACTACAGTGATCAAGTTGCACATGAGATCCCTTCTCTAGTACCAATTGTTGGAAACTAGAACATGCGTGAGAGGGGGGGTTTGAATCAATATTCTGAGCACTTATACATTTTTTCTTCAATTATTTAACACGAAAAAACTGAAACATAATTTTAGATTAGTGCATCAAACATAAATTGGAAGCCATGAAAGCAATCACACAATGGACACAAGTGTTTCTGGTGGAAAACCCATCCCCGAAAAAAAACCACTCTATTTTTGTTGCACTACTCAATTCTTGTATTATATGATGAACAAATTATACATGGATCAACCTGCTCCCATAAGCTTCAAGACTTGACTTATTTAAACAGTATGATGGCACCTATCAGGTAAGAAATTGTTTCTCTCTTACATCTACTGACTAGCATCCACTAAATTCCACCACAATCAATGATCCTCGCCCGATTACTCCGGAAATAAACAAATTACTCTATAGACTCTGATCTTTTGGTACTATCACGACCAATGAGCCTCGTCTAGTTTCTACCAAACTATAGACCCACCATTGGATGCAGAAAAATCTTCCTTCTAGTGAATACGCTAAATCATTGAATACTCAAAGCCTCCATGCCTTCTCTTCCTCCATGCAAGCCTTGTTTCATATATTTTTAAACTGTACTCCTAAAAATTTCTCAACATGAGCACTGCAACAACATAGCATCAAAGCACAATCGAATAGAAAATCAACAGCACAAGCTGCAATTAGAACTCCATACAAAAATCTCCACACCAGCTAGAAAATAAATCTCCTCAAAATTTACTCCAATTTTCATATAATCTTCTCACACACTACACCAATATCATGGCTGAATCATAATTCATCTCATTGCTGCTACATCTGCAAATTGATTTAAAAAATCTGCATAATAAAACTCACATAGTTTGCATGGTCTTCTCTAAAGTCTCACTCACTCTACACAATAGTGTAATCATCCATACTAAGAATAATCTATATCCAATGTAAATATGAACTCATGTGCTCAACTCAATAATTACATAGAACTGTTGGGCATCACAACTATGTTCATATGCCAGATTTAATCCAGATTCAACTCATTGACTCAATCAACCACTAACTCCAATAACATTCTTGATATTTTCAAATTTAATCACCTTCTAGAGGCCCCGCGAAATTTTCTGACCATGAACCGAATTTTTTTTATCAAGGATGTTGCTAAAACACAAAAATTAGCTCAACATCCCGAGGAATGCAGATCAATTCTTGTGAAAACACCATATTCACTCCCTTAACACTATCTTGCATGTGACTTGAGCTATAACCGCTCCCTTGGGCCTGTCTTGCCAGTGACTGGAGCCTAAAACTGCTCCCTTGACCTATCATGCATGTGTCTTGGGCTAAAACTGAAGTAAAACATCAATCCTTCAGTCCTGTACACTCCTCCAATCCACTAAGATAAGTATGCAACTAATGAATAGAAAAGGAATAGGTTAATTACATGCAAGACGTATTCTACCAACCTTAGAACCAAGACCAACACCTCGAGCTCCTCAATCAACATCCTTAACATATCTGACACCTACAACAACAACTCCATCACCTGTAGAAGCATCTCGAACTCATGTAGCAACAACCTCAACACCTATAGTGGCAGCATCGAGGTATCCAATGTCTCCAAAACTAATAGAAGCACCTCCAACACAAGAAGCCACAACTAAACACACGTAGAAACCATTTAATGTCTCCAAGACATGTAGAGACATATTGCAGCAGCAACATCTCCAACCAACACATCATGTTTGGTATTCATCTCCTTAACAACCACAACATCATCTCTACTACGTCTAGTCATAAGTATGTTGACATCAATTCCAACTAACAAGACCATCACAAATCATCCAACACCAAGCACACATCACACATGCATATGATCAACATCACCAATAGCTTGTTAACATCAATGCCAACACTACAATGGCAACAATTTCCACATAAGAAAAGCTACAAGAAACTCAAGTGCCTCTCAAACACTTTTTAGAGAAGGAATACCCCATCACATAGTTTAGCAAAATCATATGAAAGGTTGTATGAGTACATGCATGATCTTTTGTTGGGTGGAATGTTGAGTCATGAAAATAACCACCTTTTCACATCCTTTCCACCATCTTTTCTTAACCTTCCCCTTGAATTTTGTCTTTTTCCACTCTTCCATAACCTTGTTTTACTCCATTTTTATGCTTATATGTGGGTTTAGCTCAATGTTTTCCAATGCATTTATTTATAATTTGAAGTGATTTTATGATTAAATATTATAAAATAACACATTTTCACTTATCTTTTTGGATGAGTATGGTGATGATTACAAATGTATTTGGAAATTTCAACATTGCAAATTTTCACTCAGAATTTCCTCTTCAAGCCTTGAAGATATGATTAGGATTTGGGAGGATCACTTAAGTATCTTGGGAGGATCACTCAAGTATCTTATATGGAGAAGAATCGTGGAAGATTAGTTATCAAATATTTTAGAGAAATTTTTGGGAATATTTTTAGAGATATTATTTGCTAATTATTGGAAAATGGTTGTAACCACATGAAATGAATGTAGACATGATTTTTTTATTGGTTATCATAGTTTTTCCATAAATAAGAGTGCCTACTACATTCCAAAAGGATAACTCTTGGAGGATATGTCCAATTTATGATGGAATATCATAAACTTCTTAATGTTTTTTTTCATGTAGATTATCATTCTTTACTTTTAAATGTGGTATGTTTTAATTTCACATTAGAATTAAAATAAAATTTATACGTTATGCAAATAGATAATTTTAAAAAGATAAACCATATTATAAATATTCTAATTATACACCGACACTGTTTACATTCCACAAGGTTATGAAATACAAATTGATACATTAATGCAAATAAATTTCCTAGCCTTGGATACATTATCTTTCTTGTCAAGAAACTATTGGCATGAGCTACTATGTTCCTATTTACCGTATTAAGTTTGAACATAAGACTTAAGAACCTCATGATTCCTTGTAAGTATTTAAGAGAATTGATAAATAAGTGTTGTTCCATCGTGGAAAACACTTTGAGAAATTTGAAAACAATTTGGAGAAGTTTTAAGGAAGGTGAATACCATGAAGAAAATATTCATGTGATATATCCATTGTCACACTAAAACAATTTTGTGTATCATAATGTTGGAAGCCACAAGGTTGGGGAGGACACATGGGATGAGTTTATTAGAATCACCATTGAGAAAATTGAGAAAATTTTGTCACATGGCACAATGTCATAGTTTATGATAAGGTGGAAAATTTTAAATCATGTGTGAAATGAGGACCTTGTCTACAGAATGAAATACCACAACCTTTAAAAAGTTTGAACTTGCAAAACATGAAATTACATCACATTCGTAAAATTGTTTGAATTGCAATCACCATTTAAAAAACGTTTGTGGGTAAAATTTAGAGACCCAAAGGATGTGACACCATGTCATGAGGCTAAAGTTTTTGGTAGAAAAATTGTATCGCATTAGAACATATAACTAATGTGATTCATTACGTTTGTAAATTGTATTGCAACACCAAAATTTGTTTCAATGCAAAATGATGGAAAATTGTGAAATGTGGCATCATTCCAAAAAAGTTAAACTTTAACACAAGGCTTATTTCAAATGTGAATCACATATGATATGATGTGATATAAAGTTCCATCACATACAAATAATAAATTTAATTGATGTGAAATAGAAAGGGTGTCAAAGGAGATATTTGCTCATGTTATTACCCAAAAAAAAAAATTCAAAAAATTGTATGTCAACTCTGTCTTTGATCATAGTCTTAAATAGGTCTGAAAGTCATTTTTAGTTTGGTTAAGGGTAGGTCATATCTTTTAGAGGTTTAATGCTCATCATTTGAATTCAAATAAGGTCTTTAGAGGTCCTTTCCATGGTCAAATATTCACATTTTTCATTTAAGGGTCATTCAATTAAGTTTTGGGCTAGATTTCTGCAATTAGCCAGCAATCCACCATTTCATAGCACTGCTAGTTCAAAAAAGAGGAAATGTGCTACGAAAGCGTTGCTACTTTCGTAGTGAAAACTGCGAAAATTACTCTGTGAGCGCTACGAAAGCGCGGTTTCTTAGCTGTCATGTCAAATAAGCCAAAATTTATCAGATTTAGTTGGGGAATGATGGATAGGGGTATGGTGAGTCAGTTAGTTACCAGATTTGATGTACTTACCTATCCTACAGTCATCATAGTCATGATAGGAAATCAATTAAGCATCATTTAGTCATGAGGTGACATCTCAAATTCAAATTTTTGCCTAATTGAGTCATCTTTGATTCATTTACCTTCACACAACTGTTTGAGCTCTAAAGCAGTTAAGATAAGTCCATGGTTGTTCTATGAAAAGGAAACCTTCATCATTCTCAAGCGAGGTTGTTCATTTAATCAAGCGAGGTTTTTTCATATCTTAATCAAGCGAGGCTAATTTACAAGTTCTAGAGAAGCTAACAGGCTTTTCCAAGAAGCATGGTAGATGAGAAGAATGTTCACAGAGGAGGAAATTGTCTAAGATATGAACTTGAAAATTTGAAGGCTTTAGTTGAGGATCAAACAGTGATGGAGGCTTTCACCAAAGTAGCCTGTCTCCAGTTTTGTGAAAAACTACAGGGTGGTCACACTCAGGTGTCAAAAGAGTTTGCATTATGCTTCAGTGGAACCACTACCAAAATTGGAATGTTAAATGTGCCAGTCACACCTGAGATCATAGCTTTTGTGACAGAGATACAAATAGGGAAGGAATCTTGGTTTAAAGGTTTTATGTTTGACATGGAACCATGCAAGGAATTTATGAAACCTGAATATGCAGATATGGACCTGAACAATGCAATACCTAGAAGTTGTATCAAGGACAACTATGCAAAGCTGCTATTTAATATTCAAAGATACTTTACATGTGAAGGTAGGTACCATAAAGTTTACACTTATCATTTCAAGCTATTGTTGCATTTCACAGGTATGATATCACTAGATTTTTTATTTTACTTGCATAGAAGCCTTGCCAAAATGGCTGACAAAGTCTAAGCCAAATCTGATGGTTGTGAAACATCTCCGTTTCACCATGGTTTGATAAAGTTATTGGTTTTGAATGAACTTTAGAAAATAAATAGGGATTGGTATTCCTTTTTTTTTATGAATAGATTTGAAATGGAAACCCTAACCCCAGCTAGGAACCCTCAAATGAGAGGGAATCCTTCACCACTAGTAGTAGAATCCAGTCAGCCAGTGGTTACTAAAGCAAAGAGGTTTATAAAGTTGAAACCAAGGAAACAGGTTGAAAATAGAACAGAGAATACAAAAGTACTTGTTGCAGAAACTCCTTCACCTACAAAACAAAGGTTTAAAAGTGTCAAAGAGGCTAAAAAAAAAAGTGGCCAGCAAGCAAAAAATCCAGAGAATGACAAGAAGCCAAGCAATAGCATCAAAGGGAAAAACAGTTATTTTAGGCTCAATTGACAGCTCGGTGATGAAAGGCAACTTAGATGACATCTTACATGCAATTGATATAGATGAGTCACCTATTGTGCAAGCTAATTGTATTGGAACAGATGAACACAAACAGAAAAAAGTGAAATCAACAAAGAAACTGGACTTTGAAGGTGAGAATGCATCCTTTGTTTTTCAAGCTAGAAATCCTTTGACTAGGCATACTAAAATGCTTAAAGAACATAGTAAGGAGGTCCAAGAAACTACTAAAATAGTTAAATTACCTAAAGAGGTGGTTGACCTCTCATCACCAATAGTAGAGCATGCAGCTAGCAGAATAATGAAGGAAAAATAAGAATTGATAGAGTATAAAAGGCTTGCGGAGAAATTGACATCAGCAAAAAAAGAGATTGTTAAAATAAAGAAAAGGGCTAGAAAGAACATCATTGAGAAAACATAATTTAAAATAATGAAGGCCGTTTGGGAAGGTCAAACAGTTTCTAGGTCTAAGATTCCAAGCAGTGCAGAGAAATTTTTTACATGGACATTTCCAGCCATTAAAGAAGAAAAATTTGTCAGAGTGATCAACACTCTCTTGAGAGCCAGTAATAGAATACTAATAGGTCAAGTGGAAGACTTGGAACTGCAACTAAAACTGTCTCAAGATGAACTAAAAAACAAAGGTGCAAAATGACAAATTCAAAGCAAACTCAAATGGAACATGAAGAATAAACTTTATGAAAGTTATGTTTTTAGTCCATATGGCTGATGGTTTTGATGAAGCCAGTGATTTTATAAAGTTTGGCACCCTTTTGTTTCAAATTTTGAAGAAAATTGGTTAAAACTGCTTACACAGCAGTTTCGTAGCGCACATAGTGCAAAAAGGGTGAAATGCGCTACGAAATAGCTGTAGCATCATTTTTCACCCTTTTCCTTAACTTTTTGAAGGACAGACTTGTATATTTTGGCTCAAAAGTTATAAGGAAGGTGTGTTAAGTGAATATACACATAATCCCAAAGGCAGGAGACCAAATTTTAAAGGCAAATAAGTTAAAATTCTGCGCTACGAAAAGCACTACGAAACTATGCTATTTTCATAGCGCAGGTGTGTTTTGGCTATTTTGGGCAGTTCAAAGTTGATTTTGCACAGCTGGCACATATGGATGATTTTGGAAATATGATATTCTAGTTCCTGATAGCAAATATCCTCAAATTTATGGGTTTATAGTGGTCAGAGTGTCTTAAGAACTTAAAGAATCCTAAGCCTTAAAAACAGGGGAACAGTTTCCTAGTTTGTAGGAGATCAACATCATCAGCATTATGGTCATATCAAGTTGAAGCCCATCATGAGGATTCGACCTCATGGATATATAGGTGGAAAATTATGTAATCAATTTTAGATAAAGTTGTTATGAGTAGAGTTAAAGAGTTCTAATTCTATTTGTAATAGGATTCTGTATTAGGTTTACAGCTGTCTTTGTAATAAATACCATGTTATATGGTTAGGATAGGTGTCAAATATAGGAATTCGATGTATATAGCTGATGATAAGCTTATATTATGATTTAAATGATCTATAAAGGATCAAGGAATCAAATTAGAAGGGGTTGGACATTTTTAGTAGAAAGACAATGTTTATTGTATGTGAATGTTTTCAGCTTAATACATAGTTTTTACTTAGCCAACTCAAGATTCATGAAGAGTTCTTGTATGTTCTTGTTCTGATATCATCTTTTCAATATACTATTGCAGTGGTGTTTTCTTATGTTACTTGTAACTCATCATTGATGCTCTGACTTCCTTCATATACAAACTGACTATGTGTTTTACTGTTTCACATGTGTATTCCTTAACTTGAAATCTAATATGCCTTGACTTCCATGCTAGGTAGATTTTTTGGTTTTTCTGAAGCTATTATGACTCATGTTAGGAATCTGTAATCAACAAGATTGGAAAATTCCAATCACAGAAACAACATCGTTTCACCCACTTTGGGATTCTAGGATCTAGCCCTCCTGAATCTGGAGAGGGATCTCTCCAATAAGTGCAAAGATGGATTTGTCTTTGAAGTTTTGTGTAATGATATTAGGATATTTATGAAGGCCAAGGGTTTTGTTTTGTTTTGGATGGTTGAGCATGATTATTACTTGAGGGGAAAGTTCTAAGTGCAAAAAAGTTTCAAAGGTGAGAAGTTTCAAGTGAATAGAACAGCTTTGGCTAAAAATATAGATATAACGCTGGTTTTTAGTCCATTGGGCTATGGATTCATAACAAGGCTTTAATTGAGCAACAACATCAAGAGTGATCCAAGGGGCAAGTCATCTATATCACAAGATTATTGAGATTAAAATGATGGAATGGAAACAATAAAGTGTTGGAGGGGTGGAAACTGATAATAATTTCACCAAGGATTTATAGTCAGTCCAAACAATAAAAGCCTCTTAAGTAACTATTTAAAACCGACCAAGAACAGGGCTAACCATAGAATTATTGGGCAGGTTTGTATTAAAGCGGATTAATTGACCAACAATCTAGTAATCTGCATAATTACCTTCAGAAAGTATGAAAACACATAAGAGAAACAAAGTGTAACCTAAGATCAGATAAGGTACTTTTAAACCTAGTCTGCTTTCAGTCAGCACCAAGGGAAACCTTTAGAATCTGACTTTGGAGAATAGAAGCTAGAAACAGGGCAAACCATCACTTTTCTAATCTAACTTTAATAAGAAAATAATGAAAATAACTTTTAAGAACAAGGTTTAAAGCAAACATTAGGACGAGGGAACGCCAACATTCCTAACTGTTTAAACTATAATGAATCATTCTTAAATAGACAAATTGGAGGAAAACATTGAGATAAAGCTTATCAGTCAGAGAAGAGTACTGGTAAATAGTAAATCCTAACTCTATAAATGTTTTTCTTTATCAGAGAATAGTGAACAATATGACATACATAGAAGGAAAAAACAATAACAAAGAAAGAGGCACTTTGCTAGTGATATAGACCAGGATCCCAAGAAACAGCTTGTTATTGATGTCAAACCAATTACAGTCTTCAGGTCCAATGTTTTAGTTTAGCAATCATCTTCACTTTTCAGCATAACTAATCTAATCACAAACAGAGCTTCAAGAGCCAGTGAACACTATTTACAAGTAGGAGTTTCGAGCTCAAGTATATTGCAAAATTCAACAACCAACTCAACCAACAATATCTCATGTTCTACATAAGTATTTATAGAAGAATGAGGAGGTGAGATCTAATAAAATATCTCCCATGGAAATTAATACAGATTAATGAATTCTTGGCCTTTGAGGAGCTCAATGGAGAAACGTACATAGGTGTCCTCTGTATTAAATGTTTTACATTTAAGATTAAGCTCGGTGGGAGATTTTGTTGAATTTTAAGGCTCTGTTTAGGATGTAATAACTCTGTTGATATTTTTTGCATTAAGTTCCCTTAGCATAATTAAATCTTTGGCTACGCTGAGGCAAATATCTTCATTTGATCAATAACTTTAGCCTCTGTTTGTATGCTTGCGGCTATAGGTGCCACTGTGGTAGCTCAGAGGAATCAATTTTCCTCTGATGTGGCGGTGGAGGATTTTCTGCCTGTTAAACACTTATTATTTTCCCTTAACTATGTTTTAATTTAGGGGATTAGTCTTTTGATAATCAATCTTAGCCATGATCCCTGCAAGTCTGTCTTCAATCTTCCATTCTGGTGCGCTCTGTCTTCAACACTGATACTCTTTTATTGTGATTTAATAACATTGTGTCTTGTTGATGTGCAGGCTGCGCAGGGCTCATATGGCATCAATGCCTCATGAAACATTAACGAGACGTGGAATTTGAGCCCTACGAATGGTTCACCTTTAATAAATCAAAGGCAGGAGGATCGTCACCCTCAGCCTTCAGGGTTTTTTTAATTATAATGGACAAAACCATTAATCACCTGCAAAACACGAAACTAATTAAGAATCCTGTGATTATTGGGTAAACTGCTTCAGAGGGCGTGGGGAGAGAGAATGGCCGTTGGATGGCATCATCCAACGATGGGGATTCGTTTGAGGAGGTTAAAAAGAAGAACGGAGGAAGAAAATATTTTGGAACTGTTGATCGCGCAGAGATCGACGGTTGGGAATATGCGTTAAAATCCTCTTGGTGGAAGGTGGAGGGTGATGAAACCATGAGGGAAAGATCTGGGACCATCCGATCTAGACACGTGGATGGTCTGGATTCAATCGGAGGATCGCAATCGTTTGGGGAAAAAAAAATGGTAGAAATGCACCCGATGAAAAGATCCGATGTGATTAAATGTAGACTGTCAATCTGTAGATCAGATCGATGGCAGGAGATGCATCGGGGCATCGCAATTGACGGTTTTGAATAAAAACTTTTTAATCGTGCCAATAGGAAAAATTTGATGCGGTGATTTTTGGGTAGTCGATCTGCAGATCGGATCGACGGTGGAGGATGGATCGGGGAATCACAATTGGCGAGCACCAGGTGCGGGCTTAAACCTTTGTATTTTTCCAATGCGATGGAGGAAGGCCGATGTGATGGTGCGATCGGGTCATCGCAATCGGAGGTTTCAATGGGGTGCAATCAAAAGAAACCTTAAAGAAGTTTCCAATGCGATGGGCGGGGAAAATGCGCTGACCGTTGATGTTTTTTTAAAGGATCAATGGTGGAAAATGGTAAAAAACGATGAATGGGCGGAACCCTTTATAACATAAAAAAAATAGATTTTTCGTGAAATACAAAGGGAAAAAGCATTTGGAAGGGCTTATATTTATGATATGGATAGGCGTACGACTGCGGGGCCTTTGGAATTTGTGAAAAACAAAAAAGGGCCCGGGGCTTATATAAGGGGGCCAATCGCAATCAGTGGTCGAGCCTTCGTCTTTTTTATCTAACCATTTTCAAAGTTTGCGATGCGATTAGTGCTATGAGGGGTTAGAGCCTGGTTTGTAGGGCGTGGGCATGTGGGGGAAGTGGTTTATGTTTTTGGCCCAAGGGGGCTTAAACCCTTACACAAAAATATGTATTTTTTATTATTTTCTCTAATTTTCGAAGGGTTTTGAGGGTTTCGATAAGGCAAAGAAAAAGTCTTAAACCTTATCAAAGGGGTTTTGATGGAGGGGAAAGGGGAAAAATATGAAAATTAAGGATTTTTATGGGGAATAAAGGGGTAAAAATGAGTTTAGTTTTGGAAGTGGAAAGAGGGGGGAAATGGCCTTTAGAGTAGTATTTCCTAATGAAATCAGCAGAATTTTAGAGTGTGAAATGGAAACAACAGTGAAGATTTGGACAGAGGCATGAGGCCCATGTAAGGCTTCAAGAGAGGAAAATTTCGCAATAAACTTGTTTCTTGAAGGCTTCAAAAATGTTTTAGCCAGCATTTGATATAACAAATTTTATAGTTGGCTAACAGTGGCTCCACTTGGGGATGGTGCCTTCTTGAAGGCATCAAGAACTTCAGACTTGCATTCTCTGGGAGGCTGATCAGTGCCTCATCCATTGGGCTGCTTTCCTTTTCTTGAATGATCTTCTTTTGGTCTGAAAACATATTTAGCAGCCATGGAAAACAAAAGAACTTCATCAATACAAGCTTTCTACCTACCCAATCCTACTGATCTAACATTTTTTCTTCATTAGAGTGCGCTTGGATTTGCAAACTCTTTTCACAACATTTTATTCTTTTAAAAGCATAAAAATAATCTAATTCTACTCCTTATTTCTCTTTGAACTCAGATTGAACGGTTGAGTTTAGATGCTTCTCTAACTAACCTATCAATCTGTTAGGATTAAACAATCCAACAGATTATTATTCTCTAAATTCTACAACAGAAATTTAAAAACAGCCAAGTCAAGATTAAGTTGTTTGACTTGCTGTGATCTATGGCATAAAAACAAGTTGCACATAGACATTATTTTATAGAATTTTTAAAACAAAATGGAGAAGGAATAAGATCTGAAAGTTCAAAGCACTTCCTTCTCTTTTTACTCAGCTCTGTTTTGACTCTTGTTTGAGTTGTTCTTCCTTTGTTGACTGGTTCAGATTTTGAGCTAATTGGAACCAGATTTACATCTTTTTTGACTCAGAATTTGAAACATATTTGAGTCATTCTCTTTGGAAACTTAGGTTCAGATTTTGAGCATGTTTGAACCTTTAATTTCTATCCTAATATATCTACTGATAAGCCAAGATTAAACAGTTTGGCAAATCGAATTCACTATCCTATCAGCAGAAAATTTAAAACTAATTAGTCAAGATTAGGCTGTTTGACTAACTAGAAGTGTGTTTTTCAGGAGTGGCATTTAAGCTTGCACACTTTCAGATTTGTTTCTCTTTTTGACATAGGGCTGTACCTTTTTTGTTTTTACAATATACCCTCTTTTCTTTCTTTTATTTTTTTTGTATTTCTGATTTTCCAACTTTGAATGCAATGGTGGATGAGATATTTATAATGGAAAAAAGATAAAAAGTCTTTCAGAACATGACATGGATCAAGAGAAGTAATGCTTAAGCATCCTGCCATTGACAGGACCCCCAAACAATTCTGCTCCATTCAACTCTTGTAAAAAATAGGCATTGTTACTAGTAGCTGAATGAATAGAGTAAGGGCCAAGCCATAAGTTGTCAAATTTTCCATGCTTGCCCTTGTCTTCCCTCCTTGAGTCCCACTTTAAAAAAATTTCCCCAATTTTGAAATTGTTGGCCTTTTTTCTTCTGTCAAAAAGCTTTTTGACGTTGATCTACTTTTGTAATGCTTTGTTATAAACCTCCTCTCTAGTTTTTTGAAGATGAATTGTTTGATTGATCCTTCTGTTCATATCATTATCTTTAGTTTGTAACTCTTGAATCAACTTCATAATGGGCACACCAAGGCTAGTTGGAAAATTTTCTTCAGCACCATACACAAGTTGGTAGGGTGACATTCCAATAGATTTATTCAATGTTAATCTGTCAACCCAAAGTGCATACAAAAAGCTTTGTGTGCCAAGACTTCTTGTTGTCCTCCAACAGTTTCTTGATTATGTTCACTAAAATCTTATTTGAGGATTCTGCAAGTCCATTACCTTGAGGGTAATAGTCCGTGGAATACCCCAATGTTATCTGATATCTATGACAGAATTCAACCATCTTCTTTGATCCAAATGCTGCTGCATTATCAGTGATGATCTTGGTAGGACAGCCAAATCTGGAGAGAATTTTTATCTCCATAAATTTTATAATAACAGAATCATTGGCTTGCCTACAAGGTATGGCTTCTATCCACTTAGTGAAATAGTCCGTGGCAGTGAGAATCAATCTATGCTGAGCAGAAGATGGTGGATAGATTTCTCCTATGAATTCAAGTCCCCACTATTGAAATGGAGCTTCAACAGTGATTGGATGCAGAGGTAGGGATAGCAGCTTTCTTTTGCCTTCAAAAAGTTAGCACTTATGGTAGGCAATGATCATTTTGTGTACATCATGAAAAAGAGTAGGCCAATAGTAACCAGCCCTCAAGATTTTGTTGGTTGTTGTTTCCCAGTATAGGTGGCCTCCACACTCCCCTTCATGGAACTCATGCTTAACCTTCTCTGCATCAAACTCAAGCAAACATTTGAGCAATATACCACTTGCATTTTTCCAATAAAGACATCTATCTATAATGAAATAGTTTATATCTTTTAACTTTAGGAACCTTGCCTTTTTTTTGTCAAACCAGGAGGTGCATTTAAATTAAGCAAAACATAAATAATATCAGCATACCAAGAGGAATTCATAAAATGGTCTTCAACAATGGAAGTTGAGATTTCCCCTTGATCATCCAAAGCATCAATCATATTAATGTCAAGAACTTCAAAATTTGATTCAGCCATCAACCTAGCTAGACCTTGGCCTTTGATAAGTTTAGTGGGTTTTATTTCTAAATCATATTCAAGAATAATAGCAATCCACTTACCTCTCTTACTGTCTGGGTCCTATGTTAGAATGTCTTTAACAACTAAATTTGGGACAAAGGTAATGATGTGCGAGTGAAGGATGTATACTCTGAAGTCTTTTAAAGCTTTAACCAACGAAAAATCTTACTTCTCCATAATTTTATACTTCAAAGGGGCATCTCTCAATGCCTTACTAAAGAATGCAATAGGCTGCTCTTGTCCTTGTGGATTTTTCTGTAAAAGGTTAGCAGCTATCGTATGTTCTGATGCAAATGAAAAAATATTAAAATCTTTTGAAAAATCAGGACTTATTAGAACCGGTGTTTTGGTTAACGCTTGTTTCACCATCTCAAAGGACTTCTTTGCTTCCAAGGTCCATTTTATCCCTTGCTCCTTCTTCAACATGTTTGTTATATTCCTAAGGAGCTCAGCCAAGTTGGGGATGAACCTTCTCAAAAATTTAATCTTTCCAATGAAAGATTGCAACTCCTTGATGTTTCGAGGATGTGAGATTTGCAAGATGGCTTCAATCCTCTTTGGATCTATCCTTATACCCTCTTCAGAAATAATGTGCCCAAGAAGTTTACCTTCTTGGAGACCGAATAATTTCTTCTTAGGGTTTAAAGATATTCCAAACTTTCTGCATTTCTTGAAAAATTTTCTTAAATGTTCTAAGTGCTCTTCATCTGTTTTTGAAAACACAGTAACATCATCAAGGTATATAATGATGAAGTAGCCCAGTTCTTTCGAAAATTCTATGTCCATGGCTCTCTGAAAATTTTCTCCAGCATTCATTAGACCAAAAGGAATTTTCACATACATGAAAGTGCCCCATGGTGTTGTAAAAGCTATCTTTAATTGATCATCAAGGTGAACTAAGATCTGATTGTACCCTGAAAAGCCATCAAGCAAAGAAATTCTTCTAGACCCTACCACCCTTTGTAAAATATGGTCCATCTTGGGCAAAGGGTAGTTTTCTTTCAATGAAGCTTTGTTTAAGTCTCTAAAGTCTATACAAAGCCTAATCTCTCATGTTTTCTTCCTGACCGACACCAGATTAGACACCCACTCATAATATCTAATAGGGACGATAATACCAGCATCATACATTTTCATGATCTCCTTCTGAACCAAAGGCAACTAAACAGGGTTTATTCTGCGTAGTTTCTGTTTGAAGGGCTTTTGGTTTTCCTTGAGAGGTATTTTATGTTGTATTATTTCTGTGTCATAGGATTTCTGATCTTCGTAACTCCATGCAAAAACATAATAAAATTCTTTAAACAGCTCTATGTATTTGAGTTTAATGTGAGCTGGTAAAGTCTTAGACAATTTAATCATCATAGGTTTAAGTTCACTGCCTATATTTCACTCTTCCACTTCAGTCTCTATAGGTTCCAGTTTTGGCTTCCTGGCCACATCGTTAAAATCAAACAACTCTTCTAAAGGTGCCAGACCGTTTGGCTAGAGTGCAGGGTTTCTAACTCCTCAGTTTCTAACTCTGCGTTCAAATCTGTTTTGTTTTCAAGTTTTCCAGTCAGTAGATTAATATTAACAAGTTCAAGAGACTATTCTTCTTCACCAAGAAAATGTTCTTCACTATTGCAATCTGTTTCATAATTTGAATCTGAATTGTGAAATTCAAATTCATTTCTGAATTGCATGAATTCTTCTATTTGTTTGTCCCCGTCGAACATTTGCCAATATTTCTCGTTGTCAGGAATGGCTGGTCTGAATTTAATCTGAGTTGTACATTCTTTGGTTTCATATGGCATTAAACATGTTCTAGCTGCAAAATCTAAGCTGTGGGTCATAATATTTCTTTTCCTTGGGACAAAAATCAATTGGGACTCTTCAAAGGTTTTCAATAAATCCATGACATCATTTTGATAGGCCCTAAGTCTGGGGTGATTAGTGTTGTATTCCCCATTGACCTGCTTAATGATTAATTCTGAATCCCCCTAAACTTCGATTCTCTTGGCTCCTAACTTTTTCAACAATCGTAAGCCTAAGAGAAGGGATTCATATTCCGCTATGTTATTCGAACACTGGAAGTTTAATCTATAGGAAAGGCTTTCTGTGTGGTTATTCTCAGTGTTGCGAATCCAGACCCCTGCACCAACATTGTTCCTAGTGCAGGATCTGTCGAAGTTCATACTCCACAAAGGATTATTTTCAGTTTCACTTGTTTGGTGTTTATCCTCTTCAACTAAAATGATTTCAGATGTTTCTTGAATATCAGCACTTAATTGAAATCGATTCAACTCCTTAGTTTCTTCACTGTGTTGAGGGTTACTTTGTCAACTATGAAGGTTTAAAAGCAGAGGACGCATTACTTGTAGCTAAAGACCTATTTTTGGTTTGCTAAACCTCACGGGTTCAACAAATTGTTTAGACATTTTTGTGGTGTTTACCTCTTCCTCTCTATCGGCTATTAACTCTGTTAAAGTGACTTGTTCATCCAATATTTCATCATTAAAAAAGATAAATGAGTGAAGGTCTGTGTTTACAGAATATAGGGGAGATTTTTGCGGTATGTCTTGATTTATAACTGTGTATTGCATGTGAGACTCCCTGTAAAGTCTTCTAGTGTGATTGAAAATAGGGATAGTCGCGTAGGTCATGTCCATCTGCATGGTTCCTTGTAACTTAGCCCCCCAAGACCTAAATAATAACATTCCATACTTTTGGGGCACATCAGCCACAACAATATACATGGCCAAACATTTGGCTGGAATCTGGGCTAAGTTAACGCAGAGGTCTTTGATTAATCCTAAACATTTTACTTTTCTTGAGTCAAAGGAGTAGAGGTCTTTAAAAGGTCTGGTGATTTCTAAACCCAGGCTCTCCATTACAACTTTGGGCATTAAATTGTGATAAGCCCCTGAGTCGTGCATAACATTGTGCAAGATCTTGTCATGAACATTTAAACTTACATAAAAGGGAGGAACAGGTCCCTCTTGATATCTACCTTCAATCTTAGGACCAAAAATCAGCTCTAGTTGGTCATTGTTAAGATTTATAGTGTCCCCATTTTCCTCTATATTTAAAGCCTTCAAAATTTGGGTCCTATATACAAATTGGGCAGACAACTTAGTCACGAGAAAAGAGATTTTAATCTTTGAAATTTCCTACTCTAGGCTGAAACAAATTTGGTTCTTTGAAGAACTTGTCTCAGCCTTACTAGCTGCTAGTCTATCAGCAACATCAGCTTGCTGATTTGTTTTATTTACATTTAACAAAATTGTTTTCACAAGAGTACTAGCTGAAGTGTTAGTACTGCTAAGGTTTGCACTCTCTTTTTCATTTTTTTGAGTGCCTTTCTCCTTACCTTTATCAGAATTAACAGTCATTGTTTTGTCTTTTGGTTTCGAAATTTTGGGCTTACTTACAGTGCTATTTTGTGAAGATTTTTTAGAGGTTTTGGTGTTGGGAGTTTGTTGACTGGTTTTTCTTCTAAGGTCATATTCTCTTTAAGACTCTATGATGAAATTTTCCATGTCTTGATAATAACTTTCATCATTATCTCTTTTGTAATCATAAGGTGTGTACATACCTTGTTTTCTATCATAATTAACTTCAAACTCATCATTATCTACTCCCAACATGTTGATATCATCTTCCTCTATTATTTCATCTGTTTCCTCAACCTCACTTACATAGTTTTGATGAAAGGGAGGAGTGATATGTTGATCATCTTCCCTAGGTCTGTTTGGAGGTTGGTTCCTTCTAAAATTCTGATTCTGGTTCTGGTTTCTGTTTTGAGGAGCATTTTGGTTTTGGCTTGCTTGTGCTCTCTTAATTATGCTCATCTCTTTGATCATATCCTCCATCATTCTCTCCATCTTCGAGCTGGAAGTAGAAGTGGTAGATTCCTCTCTAAAGGACACTCTCTTCTCATTTTTCATTCTTGCTCTCTTCTCCATCAAGTTAACTTCCATGGCAAGAGCTCCTTTTTGCATATCTTCAAGAGTTGCAGGATCTTTTTCTCTTAGCTGATAGGCCATCTCAGGGTCAAACCATTCAGGAAACTTGTCTAGAGTTGAGCCTTGTGGAGGTTTTTTATCTGGGGAATGTGGATTATATACACTGTTAAATCTGGTACAATAAGCTTGTACACTTTCCCCAGTGTTTCTATGGAGGTTCTTGTAATCAGAAAGGACTTGGAGAGGATTATTCTTTACTTCCCATTTGTTTAAGAATGTCTGATGGAAGGCATGGAGATCATTGATACTATGGGGGGTTAAGTTTTTAAACCATTTTCTTACTTCTCCCCCTAAGCTTTGAGAAAATAGTCTAAGTTTGACAGAATCATCATCTATTTCATTTCTGTCAAAGTAGTCATACATCTTATCCACATGTTGTGATGCAGTTGTAGCATTGCTAGCATCATATAATGGAATTTTGGACTAATAGTCCTATGGAAGATTGACTAATGGTACAGGAAGGACTAAGGGAGCATACCATGTTGCCATGATATGTGGTGGAGGTGGATTAACAAAAGGAAAAGTGGGCTGAAGTGGAGTGCTTTGGACAGTGAATGTTTGGTGAAAAAATGTGGATGGAACAGCAGTAGATTGCTGAGCTGATCTTGGATGAGAGACGCCTAAATTGTGAAGGAAATGTAAATCAGGTGGTGTTGTTTCTCTACTACCAGGATGTTCACTTGTTTCTAGGGATGAAAGTGAAGACTCAGAGTCTAGCTGAATTATATCATCAAATGACCTATTTCTAAATGGATTTACTAAGTCAGCTTGTGATTGTTGTAGAGCTAAAAGATTCTCAGGAACTTAATTAGCTCTCAAGGGTGATCTAAAAATAGTTGATAATTTTATCTTAGGAGACTTCCTAAGAATACTTTCTGTATTATCAACTATCTCAGGTGGAACTGGGTCGGGATAGGCTCTAGTATGAATATTTCTAGGAGCCACTATGCTATGTTTTTAGACCCTACCAAACAGGAAAAGTTTAATCGGATATGATAGACTTTAAGAGGTAACCTAATCTGTTTCACAAATTCAAATCCTACAGTCCTCTAACTGAGTTTTAAACAATGTTATAATGACAAAGATTCTTCCCAGTGGAGTCTTAAGGTCTGTTAAGGATTGTGGAGTCGACAAGTGGAAGTTTTTAGCTCTTTTCAGAGGTAAAAGGTTTTATGGTCCACCACCATGTTTATTGGATACCAATCTAAAATATTTTTAGGCTTTTCTAAGTTATTTTTCAGTCCTATTGGTTCTTAAGAGTGTTTCTAACTATGTTTCAAAACTTAGCTATGGTTATGAGACAAAGAAAGTATACTCTTATGACTAAGCCAACTGATCTTTCAAGGTTAGATAAACTCTTATGAGAACCCTAGGGTTTTCCTAGTTTGTCACTGATTCAAACAAGTTTTATCATGATTACCAATACTTAGTAGTGCTTGAAAAGGTTGCTTTTAACTCACAAGGTTTTATGAAGTTTTTAAGGGAACCTAAGATGAAAATTTGACTCAGTTCCCCAGCGAAGTCACCATAAATGTTAGGAATCTATAATCAGCAAGATTGGCAAAGTCCTATGACAGAAACAACATCGTTTCAACCACTTTGGGATTTTAGGATCTAGCCCTCCTGAATCCGGAGAGGGATCTCTCCAATAAGTGCAAAGATGGATTTGTCTTTGAAGTTTTGTGTAATGATATTAGGCTAGTTATGAAGGCCAAGGGTTTTGTTTTGTTTTGGATGGTTGAGAATGATTATTACTTGAGGGGAAAGTTCTAAGTGAAAAAAAGTTTCAAAGGTGAGAAGCTGCAAGCGAATAGAACAACTTTGGCTAAAAAGATAGATATAACGCTAGTTTTTAGTCCATTGGGCTATGGAGTCATAACAGGGCTTTAATTGAGCAACAACATCAAGAGTGATACAAGGGGCAAGTCATATATATCACAAGATTATTGAGATTAAAATGATGGAATGGAAACAATAAAGTTTTGGAGGGGTGGAAACTGATAATAATTTCACCAAGGATTTATAGTTAGTCCAAACAAAAAAAGCCTCTTAAGTAACTGTTTAAAACCAACCAAGAACAGGGCTAACCATAGACTTATTGGGCAAGTTTGTATTAAAGCAACTTAATTGACCAAAAATCTAGTAATCTGCATAATTACCTTCAGAAATTATGAAAACACATAAGAGAAACAAAGTGTAACCTAATATCAGATAAGGTACTTTTAAACCTGGTCTTCTTTCAGTCAGCACCAAGGGAAACCTTCAGAATCTGCCTTTGTAGAATAGAAGCTAGAAACAGGGCAAACCATCACTTTTCTAGTCTAACTTTAATAAGAAAATGATGAAAATAACTTTCAAAAACAAGGTTTAAAGCAAATAGTAGGACAAGGGAATGCCAGCAGTCCTAACTGTTTAAACTCTATTGAATCATTCTTAAATAGACAAATTGGAGGAAAACATTGACATAAAGCTTATCAGTCGGAGAAGGGTACTGGTAAACAGTAAATCCTGACTCTATAAATGTTATTCTTTATCAGAAAATAGTGAACAATATGACATACATAGAAGGAAAAAAAAATAACAAAGAAAGAGGCACTTCACCAGTGATATAGACCAGGATCCCAAGAAACAGCTTGTTATTGATGTCAAACCAGTTACAGTCTTTAGGTCCAATGTTTTAGTTCAGCAATCATCTTCACTTTTCAGCATAACTAATCTAATCACAAACAGAGCTTCAAGAGCCAGTGAACACTATTTACAAGTAGGAGTTTTGAGCTCAAGTATATTTCAAAATTCAACAACCAACTCAACCAACAATATCTCATCTTCTACAGAAGTATTTATAGAAGAATTAGGAGGTGAGATCTAATAAAAGATCTCCCATGGCAATTAATACAGATTAATGACTTCTCGTCCTTTGAGGGGCTCAATGGAGAAGCGTACATAGGTGTCCTCTGTATTAAATGTTTTACATTTAAGATTAAGCTCGGTGGGAGCTTTTTTTGAATTTTAAGGCTCTGTTCAGGATTTAATAACTCTGCTAATATTTTTTGCATTAAGTTCCCTTAGTAGAATTAAATCTTTGGTTGCACTGAGGAAAATATCTTCGTTTGATCAATAACTTCGGCCTCTGTTTGTATGCTTGCGGCTATAGGTGGCACTGTGGTAGCTGAAAGGAATCAATTTTCCTCTGATGTGGTGGTGGAGGCTTTTCTTCCTGTTAAAAACTTATTATTTTCCTTTAACTGTGTTTTAATTTGGGGGATTAGGCTTTTGATAATCAATCTTAGCCATGATCCCTGCAAGCCTGTCTTCAATCTTCCATTCTGGTGCGCTCTGTCTTCAACACTGATACTCTTTTTTTGTGATTTAATAACACTGTGTCTTGTTGATGTGCAGGCCGCGCAGGGCTCATATGACATCAATGCCTCATGAAACATTGGCGAGACATGGAATTTGAGCCCTGTGAATGGTTTCCCTTTAATAAATCGAAGGCGAGAGGATTGTCACCCTCAACCTTCAGCGTTTATTCATTATAATGGACAAAAACATTAATCACCTGCAAAACATGAAACTAATTAAGAATCCTGCGATTATTGGGTAAATTGCTTCAGAGGGCATGGGGAGAGATCATGGTCGTTGGATGGCATCATCCAACAGCGGGCATTCGTTTGAGGAGGTTAAAAATAAGAGCAGAGGAAGAAAATATGTCGGAACCGTTGATCGCGCAGAGATCGACAGTTGGGAATACACGTTAAAATCCTCTTGGTGGAAGGCGGAGGGCGATGAAACCATGAGGATAAAATATAGGACCGTCCGATATGGACACGTGGACAGTCTGGATTCAATCAGAGGATTGCAATCGGTCGGGGAAAAAAAAATGGTAGAAATGCACCCGATGAAAAGATCTGATGCGATTAAATGTAGACCATCGATTTGCAGATTAGATCGACGGCAGGAGATGCATCGGAGGATCGCAATCGGCGGTTTTCAATAAAACCTTTTTAATCGTGCCAACAGGAAAAATCTGATGTAATGATTTTGGGGCCATCGATCTGCAGATCAGATCAATGGTGGAGGATGGATCGAGGAATCGCAATCGGCGGGCAGCAGGCGCGGGCTTAAACCTTTGTATTTTGCTAATGCGATGGTGCGATCGGGTCATCGCAATCGGAGGTTTCAATGGGGTGCAATAGGAAGAAACCTTGAAGAAGTTTCCGATGTGATAGGCAGGGAAAACGTGCTAACCGTTGATGTGTTTTTAAAGGATCAACAGTGGAAAATGGTAAAAAACGATGAATGGGCGGAACCCTTTATAACATAAAAAAATATATTTTTTGTGAAATACAAAGGGAAAAGGCATTGGGAAGTGTTTATATTTATGATATGGATAGGCGCCCAACTGGGGGGCCTTTGGACTTTGTGAAAAACAAAAAAGGGCCCGGGGCTTATATAAGGGGGCCAATCGCAAACGATGGTTGAGCCTTGGTCTTTTTCATCTAACCATTTTTAAAGTTTGTGATGCGGTTAGCATTGTGAGGGGTTAGTGCCTGGTTTATAGGGTGTGGGCATGTTGGGGAAGTGGTTTATGTTTTTGGACCAAGGGGGCTTAAACCCTTACACAAAAATATGTATTTTTTATGATTTTCTCTAGTTTTCGAAGGGTTTTGAGGGTTTCGATAATGCAAAGAAAATGTCTTAAACCTTATCAAAGTGGTTTTGATGGAGGGGAAAGGGGAAAAATATGAAAATGAAGGATTTTTGTGGGGAATAAAGGGGTAAAAATGAGGTTAGTTTTGGAAGTGGAAGGAGGGGGAAAATGGCCTTTAGAGCAGTATTTCCTCATGAAATCAGCAAAATTTCAGAGTGTGAAATGGAAACAATGGTGAAGATTTGGACAGAGGCATGAGGCCCATGTAAGGCTTCAAGAGAGGACAATTTTGCAATAAAAATTGTTTCTTGAAGGCTTCAAAAATGTTTTTTCCAACATTTGATATAACAAATTTTATAGCTGGCTAACAACTCCATAAGCCCAATGTACACTTGCTAATGTGATTTACAACGAGTTATATTATTTATCTTCTTTGATCCCATATATAGTTACCCATTTACATATTTACAAAAAATCATAAACCCTTGAGAGAGCCCTCTCGGGTTGAGGAGGCTAAGCCTCAACCAAAATATTGGTCTGAAACAATTACATGAGATTAACTTGATTGGTAGCCTATCAAGTCTGATTTTGTGATAATAGCTCCAATGCGACATATTACATAATTAAATTTTTTGGGTGTAAAATGAAGATCTTAAATAGTGTGTTATAATGTATGATGAAGTGTAAAATATGCCTTGGTAAGTGTAAAATATAAGGGATATCGTAAACCATATGTGGCACTATATGTATGCCATGCATATAATGTTGACATGTTATTTGAATAGATGATGATGCGGTAGGAGAGAGAATGATTTTGAAAGAAAATTTTAGAGATACACAACTTTGTGTTTCGAGTTCATAATTAAGAAAGAATACAATCAATGGATATCTTTTTTCGAGAAGAATGCCATTGTAAGGTCAAAAATGGTTTTAGAAGTGTGACATTAGAAGGAAAAACTGAAATACCCCACTTCCATAATAAGGGTTGGGTAGGTTACATTCTTAAACATTATTTATCACTTCAAATATAAGTTTTATGATTTATCATCTTTTATCTATATTTTTTCTAGACCAATCCATGTGCCTTATCACTTTTTTTTTGCATATATTATTCTTCATTTTTAATTTATGTCCATTGTTCTTCAAATTTATTCTACACACTTTCATACATTTATATCTACCTCCACATGTTGGAAATACTCAGGTAGGGGGGGAATCATTATTTCCCTTTATAATTGTTATTTTACTAGTTGGTATCTTTTAAAAATAGAACACAAAATGAACAAAAATATAAATAATTTTACTAACAAGAAGTGACAAGGACTAAAATCCTATTTTTACAACTAATCAAGTACAATGATAGTTCAAGGCTCCAACCCTAGATAAAGACTCCAATCTTTAAATCAAACATGCTCTAACCTGTACGGTGACAAACTCCAATCTTTTCTTTTAGAGGACTCTAATCCTCTTAGTGGTTCAAGCTCAAAATTGGTATTCCATAAGGCTCCAAACTAATGGGAGGACTCCAACCCTCTAAATTTACTTTTGTTCTTCAAGGTGTCTTTAGGGCTTCAAGACTTCTAATGCATTCTTCAATAAGTCCTAAAAAATATCTTCAAGAATGAATCCAAAATATTCCTAAAATAAATCTCCAAAATGCCAGTTCAACAACCCTAATATGTGTCTCCTAGACTCTTCATATCTGCACAAGGAGTCCTTTCAAAGGCTACTCCATCAACGCTTCAACAATGTTGTTCCAAAACAATGTCTTAAACACAATGTTCCAATATTGCCTCGCTGATGCTTCATGTTAGGTCCCTATATTATTAGTATAGTCCCTTATTGGTGTTAGTGTAACCCCCTTATTGTTATTATTGTACCCTTGTAACCCCCATTTTGTTATTATTGTGCCCTTAAATTATTATTTTTAGGTCGGCTAGGATTACATTGTGGCCCACTAGGATTACATTATGGCCCCATGGACTCCTATATATAGAAAGGAGGTTTTGTAAATAGTATCATCCAAGAATTTTTCATTTATGTAATGTATTGGAGGTTGTCCCCTCGAAGTGGCCCATTTCTAAGGCGTTGATATCTCTTTTCTTCTCTTTTTGGAGCTGGTTACACAACATTTGGTATCAGAGGTTTGGATTCTAGGGTTTCGCTGCTCCAAACAAGTCATCGTGGAATTTTCGCTATAACGTTTTTTTCTACGAAGTTTCAGAAGCTGAAATTTTTAGGGTGCGAAGCTTAAATCCTGAGGAAGATTGTCTAACAATTTTAGAGCTTGGTTCGCAATATTTTCAGAGATATCATCTGTGGAAGTTAGGTCTTTTTTCAAGCACCTAAACAGTTCATCGTGGAATTTTCGCTATAGATTGTTTTCTACGAAGGTTCAGAATCTAAAATTCGTATGGTGTGAAGCTGATATCCTGAGGAAATTTGTCAAAAAATTTCATAGCTTGGTTCGCAATATTTTTGGAGATATGATCTATGGAAGGTAGTGCTTTTTTCTGTGTTCCTGAATTTCATCTCAAAGAGGTGATCGTGGGAAAAGTTCAATAACTCTCTCTCTGGGCAATGGGATTTGAGTGCCGTAAAAAGTGGTCGCAAGTACACAGACTATAGTTTTTTTTCTATAAATTTCAGAGACAAAGGACAAAACAGTGACACGTGGCAAGTCATACAAATTTGCTCTACTGAACCAGTCCAGAATTAGGTCATTGTGGGAGATTGGACACAACTTTGTCTTGGGGAATCCAAATTAGATCAGACCTGTGGCATTTGAAAGAAGCTTCAGAGGGCTACTGCAGGGAGGAATTTCAGATATTGAAGATTTTCAATTATAGAGATAATTCAATTTCAATATCGAGCTCCTCAAAGCAAGTAAAAGGTGTGTATTTGTTTTTCCGAATTACATAAGTCTTGTTTGAAGAATCAAGTTGAGTTGATTCCAAGGGAATATTGTAGAATAGGTATCAATATTGGATTCTAAAATGGCACATAAAAATAATTCAACACCCATTAAGCCTTCAGAAGGCTCTACCATGACTCATGAAGATGAAGAATTGCAACATGATCTATCAAAATTACAAGAGCAAGTGCAACAAATTTCACTCTCGCAAAGAGCAACAAAAAATGAAATGGAAGTTTTGAAGAAAGTCGTGGAAGTGAAGATGGATGGTTTGAAGAAAGGCATGGAAGCTAAGATGGATGGCGTGGAAGTGAATATGGACGGTTTGAAAAAAGGCGTGGAAGCTAAGATGGATGGTGTGGAAGTTAAGATGGATGGCATGGAAGCTGGCATGGAAGCTAAGATGGATGATATAAAATCAAACATCGAAGATTTGACAAAGTTGATACAAGAAATGTTTCCTAATGGTGAAAAGATAGTAGAAGAACCTCATGATGAGAACAAAATAAATGTTAATCGTGATTTCATAAACTCTAATGTTGGCGGGAAGAACTACCATATTCCAAAAATGGATATGAGGAAGTTTGATGGAAAGGATCCTGTAACATGGATACTACAGATGGAGCAATATTTTGATCTCCATAATGTTCAAAACACACAAAAGGTACGCATTGCAACTTTACATTTAGAACAAAATACATTTGTATGGTATCGATGGCTTTGCTCCCGTAAAAAAATTGTCACTTGGTCAATTTTTACTGAGGAAATGATAGCACATTATGAGGATACAAAGAGAAACACCTTCTTTAGCCAATTGATAAATCTCAAACAAAAGGGTTTAGTGGGGCAGCACATTGAGGACTTCTAAAAATTGAATATAAGGGTAACTGATATTCTAGAGGAACACAGGATTGATCTCTTCATAGGCACTTTAAAGGATAACATTCAACATGAAGTTCATGTTCTGGAACCTGATTCATTGGAGAAGGCATTCAGGTTGGCAAGAAAAGTTGAATGTAAAATTATGGCGACAAGGAAGCCTACCACTCAATTCTATAAAGAAGGAAGTGTTGCTACGCCTAGATTTCCACAACCTACAAGGTTGACACCACAACAATTGGAAGAAAAAGAGAAGAAGGGCTTTGCTACAGTTGTGATAGAAAATACACTAAAGGTCATAAGTGTGCTGAGAAGAAATTATTTTACATAGATTGTGAAGAGGAAGAAGAAAATGAATAAGAAGAGGATATACACCAGGAACCAGCCCCAGAAGAGGAAGAAATGAATCCGACCATATCGTGTAATGCACTGGCAGGAATTACCACTCCTCAAACTCTCAAGATAAAAGGACAAATCAAGAAGAAAAAGGTAATAGTGTTGATTGATTCAGGTAGCACCCATAATTTTATTCATTGTAAGGTAGCCAAGGAACTAAATTGTTTCATATACCCAGCACCAAAATGTCAAGTGATGGTTGCAAACGGAGGAACTATAAATTTCTCTGGAAAATGCAAGAGATGAATGGAAGAAGGAAAAAGATGTATGGACACTCATTCAAAAGTTGCAGCAAGATCCTAGTACATCTGATACATTTAGTTGGAAAAATGATTCCTTATGGTACAAAGATCGCTTATATCTTTGTAATAAATCCCAAATAAAACAAAAGATTCTTCTGGAATTGCACACTTCTCCTTTAGGAGGACACTCAGGATTTTTAAAAACTTACCACAGGGTGAAGAAAGATTTTTTTTTGGATGGCCTTAAATCTGATATTCAAAAGTTTGTGGCGGAATGTTTGGTTTGCCAGCAGAATAAAGTGGAGACAATTAAGACCTCGGGACTTCTACAACCTTTATCCATTCCAAGTCAACGTTGGGAGGAGATTTCAATGGATTTTATCATAGGTTTACCTAAGTCCGAAGGAAAGAGTGTCATCATGGTGGTAGCTGATAGACTTACCAAGTATGCACACTTTTGTGCATTATCTCATCCATTTAAAGCAAGTACAGTTGCTACTACATTTATGGACAGAATTCAAAAGCTACATGGAAGCCCAAGGGTTATTGTGAGCTATAGAGATCCCATTTTTACTGGAAATTTTTGGACGGAGTTATTTTCTTGTTTGGGTACTCAATTAGCTCATAGCTCATCTTATCATCCTCAATCTGATGGTCAAACTGACATAGTAAATAAATGTTTGGAAGGATATCTTCGTTGTTTTGTATTCGATAAACAAACACAATGGGTCAAGTGGTTACCTCTCGCTGAATGGTGGTATAACACTTCCTTCCATACTGCAGCAAAAATGACCCCATTTATGGCACTTTATGGATATCATCCACCATCCATCACATTATCTTTAAGGGAAAATTCGAAGGTTCAAGCAGTGGAAGATCACATCGAGCATCAGCAAGAAGTTCTCCAACTCTTAAAGGATAACCTGAATTTGGCACAAAATCGAATTAAACAACAGGCAGATCAACATCGCAGCGAGAGAAGTTTTGATGTAGGAGATTGGGTATTTTTACGGCTACAACCATACAAACAAATGTCCCTCAAGCAAGCGAAGAAGGATAATAAATTATCGCCAAAGTACTATGGTCCTTACAAGGTGTTGCAAAAGATTGGTACTATGGCATACAAATTGGAGCTTTCTGCTTCTTCACGAGTGCATCCAGTTTTCCATGTTTCATGCTTAAAGAAGGTTATAGGTGAAAATCTTCCAGTTCAAACAATATTTCCAGAACTTGATGAGGAAGGAAAAATCATATTGGAACCTGAAGCGGTCACGAAAACAAGAACTTGACAACTACGGAATCGATCAATTTCAGAGTATCTCATCAAGTGGAAGAACTTACCCACTGAAGATTCTACATGGGAGGATGAGAATTTTATACAAAAGCACTCAGAGCTACTCAAGCGTTGAGGACAACACTTTTTTTGAAGGAGAGGGGCATGTTAGGTCCCTATATTACTAGTATAGTCCCTTATTGTTGTTAGTGTAACCCCCTTATTGTTATTATTGCACCCTTGTAACCCCCATATTGTTATTATTGTGCCCTTAAATTATTATTGTTAGGTCGGCTAGGATTACATTGTGGCCCACTAGGATTACATTATGGCCCCATGGACTCCTATATATAGAAAGGAGGTTTTGTAAATTGTATCATCCAAGAATTGTTCATATATGTAATGTATTGGAGGTTTCCCCCTCGAAGTGGCTCATTTCTAAGGCGTTGATATCTCTTTTCTTCTCTTTTTGGAGCTGGTTACACAACACTTCAACACTCTTGATACAAGGTTTCTTCAAGGATTCTTCTTCAACATCTTCAATTCTTACTCCAATGGGTTGCTCAAAAAAATTCTTCAAGCTTCTCCCCAAACAAGTCTTCGGACAATTCAAATCAGCTTCAAAAAATGATTCAAATTGGCCCTATTATGTTCACAAGAGGAGACTCCAGCAAGCTCTGTTTATCTAAGACAAACAAATCTACCCAACAAGGCAAACAAATTACAAGGTCTACTATCCAATAGCTAAGGCAAGTGGTCTTCAAGTTTGTACCAATTCCTTCAAGGTATTTTTCAAAAAATTTGTTACAAAAATATGTCTTCAAACACTTAAGGACTACGTTCAATGGTTCTTTAATACACCTGCCTCAATAATGCACAATAGATAAACTTGAAGTAGTCTTCAAGATCTACAACAAGGAAGACCTTTAATGAGGTCTGTAAAATAATACTCCTATTCAAGTTGCACCCACAAGAAAAACGTCTTCAATAAAACCCTAGTTGTGCTTCAATAATTATCTTAAACCAACTCCGATATGGTCTACAAGATTAAGGTTTGTTGCTTCAACATTTACTGCTTTCACAAGGTGATCTTTAGGATTTGTTAGCCTTAAATCTTCAATCCTTATACCATAATAAAAACCTTGTTCCTTCTCAAGATATGCAGATCTAAGCTTCAATAATTACACGTCTAGCACATTTCCACAATTTATAAGTTGATCTCTTAAAGCTCTGCTCACACATCAATAACATGTCCTATATTTACAATTGCAAGAGGTTGAGGTAACAGTTCAAACACATTTTCCACCAATCATAGGTGAAAGGTTTTCTAGTCTCCATAGGTATGAACTATAGTGCAATTATAGTAAAAAAAATTAGAGAGTAGTCTCAGGTCCGAGCTTTTGAAAAAGGACAAAGTTACAGGACTTTTAGGGCCGAAATTTCAGGTTTTGATAGGGTTAAAATTTTAGGCTCGAATTCAATGCCACGGGTCTGAGATAATATAGGTCCAAGCTCTTCATTGACATATCCAAGACGTTTTTTCCTTAAAAAGGTACTGAATAATAAGGAAAAAATATAGATCAAATATTTAAACATAGAAAACCTCAGTAATACTTGTTCAAACAATAATTAATAGTTTTCATCCTCCTCTAGTTTCCTTGTCACAAAATATCTGAATCTTTTACACTTGAAATTTTTTCTAGGTTGAAATGGGGACAGTTAGACCTTCTATTTATAGTTTTTTGAGTATATTTAAGGGACTTGTTGGTTGGCTAAGGAGGGATGACATGTCTATGGAGCCGACCTGCATTTTTTGGGGGTTTGAATATATATTTTTAGATTTCATATACATCACCTGACTAAGTGTTCTTTTAATATGGGCATCACCACTTCTATTGTAGTATGATGATGGCTTGTTTCACATTAACTGAAGTGTGTTGTGATAATCTCAACCACATTGCAAGTTTTATACCTAATTTCAAATGACCAAATGCATTTAAAATCCGCAAGGATAGGATTTACAATTCAGAAAATTACTCCTATGGTATCTGAATCTGTGTTACAAGGTTGTGGTAATAATCTTTATCACCATCCCTTGTAGTTCCTTACAAAAGCTTCTACTTCACATCCTTTGGAATATTATCTCTCATGTATTTCACATGCCTTGGGTTATATTTGACTATCATTACATTTGTAATCTCAAGGGAAAAATCATATGTATAATTTTTGGGCTCTAATGTTTTTTAACATATTTGTTTGTGTCAAAGAAATGTAAATCTACCAAAGTGCATTTATTTATGTACCTATGGCTTGCATCAACAATTTAGGGCTATATAATTAGAATTCTAAGGGGTTTATCCATGCATATGCTTAGGGAATCATTCTTCATCTATAACATTTTAGGGCTTTCTTTAACTAGAGAATCATCATCTTCAACAATATTAGGGTCATGCTTCGGAAATTCTAAGGTTTCATCAATGACCTAGGGTTGGATTCAACAATGTAGGTCATCATATTGACATCAATGAAAACCTTATCCAGTAATCTCCCCCTTTTTCATTGATTGCAATATTCTCTTGCTTTCAATATTTTTCCCCCTTTGACATCAATGACAACTTCTTCATATGGCGCTCCCCGTGTCATTGTGTTTCTCCCCATATCTTCATCAAGGACAAATCCCCTGAAATAGTGATTAACTTGTGAGACAATATTTAAGTAACCATTTTTTGACCTGTGCTCCCCCTAAAAATATGTATGATCTTCCTCTTTTTAATAGGAAAAATCTTGGTGGAACATAATTTTTTCCTATGATTCCCAAATTTCATCAACGGCTAGAATCCATGCCTTAATCATTTAAGGCACACTCAAGGTGTTATTTTTCAAGTTCCACTTGCTTCCTTTCCCAAAATTTTGTGACTCTTTTTCCATTTTTGGTTGATGATTCTTAAGATTGTCTAGAAACCCAATTCAAGTTTCAATCTCGAACTAGATGTCCAACATTATGGAATTTGAAGCATTCAGTTGTGTACACAAATGAGGGGGCATAGCTTCTATTGGTGAACATCTAGGAGTGTCTTCTTTCAATTTAACTTCTAGGGAACTGAATGGAGTCCTCATAAATATATTTTTTATATGCCCTACAATCCTTCGCCATGTGCCCAAAATTTTTACAAGAGTAACAATAACAAAAAAATATAATTTGATACCTGTAATATGAGGATTGTCTTGATGCACTGCTGAGGTTGTCTTGCCTTGATATTCTTTGATGATATTTATTTCTACTTGCATCATATCTTGTTGAAGCATAGTTTCTTCCAATGTTATTCTGACTCCTTTCCTTGCTTCTGCTGGAGATGGGGGTACTAGTAAAATTTTCAAGCTTCTCCATATTATTATTCTTTGATTCTTTACGGCTTACATCACTTTCGCTCTAAGGATCACCTGCATATCCAAGACCATATTCGTCAAGAGGGGATGCTTGATGATTTAGAATGTCACCCAAGGCTTGAGAACTCTTTAAATTCTTATAAAGTTTGCCACTTCATTTTTCAAGGATACACTCTATTCTTCAAGTCTTTCATAGTATTCTTATTTCTTTGTTAGTTGGATCTTCCTTTCTTGTTCTTATCTCCTTGATTATTCTATTTGAACACTTGGGGAGTTGAATTCTTCTTCACGTTGACCAATTTTTTCTTCAATTTACTCAAGTCCTCAGATTGTTTTTAGATGACTTGTCAAAATAACTTCCCTTATTCTTTCTTATTCGAATTGATTTTTCATGAAGGTGACTTCTTCATTATGTCTCTTTTCATTTTGATACAATTATACCTTCATCTTGTTGACATCAGTTTCTATTTCCTGTAGTTTATTCTTTAAAAGAATAACTTCTTCCTTTGTTTTTTCAAGGTCATCATCAACATCTTGTACCTTATTCTTGAGTTCCTTATTTTCCTTTTTCATTATGCTTATCTCTTCTAGAGAAGCCACAATTTTTCCTTGAGGTATATTTCAACTACTACTTCAAAATTCTCTTCATCACCATCCTTTTTTATGCAATTGACACCTTCAACTACCTTCTTTGACTCTTTATTGACTTTAAGTGCTTGTCCACCATATTCTAGATCTAAGGTCATGAGAAAAAGTCCTTTTCAGTCAATATATTGAAGATTCTCCCAAAACTCTATTGTTGAAGAGTATTTTTCATCTTGACTTTTATAGGATCTGGTAAACTACTCAATAGTTCCTTTATTTATTTTTCATTACAATCCTTGGATGATTCTTCCATTTTTCTTCTGATAACCATTGATTCCCAAACTTCAAGACCTTGATCCATCAAAATGATTTCCATTATATGTCTTCATGCCTCATAGTTTTCTCCATTGAACAAGGGAGCTTTTTCAACCTAATTTTCTTCTGATTTATTGAGTGAGGAGGAAACATCTTCAAAAGGTTTTTAGCTTTTATTTCTTGATTTTACCATTTATGTTCTAAGGATCTACCTTCTAGCAGTTAAGCTGAGACTAAAGAACTGGATCTTATGCCAATTGTTAGAAATACTGAGTGTTATAGGTCAATTTGGGCACCATTCCCAATGAACTGGTTAACTGGACATCATCTCCAGGACCAATGAATAGGGTCTATCATCCCCTATCATTTCAATTGTTATATGCCCTAAGACAAAGAACAAGACAAATCATCCATGACTTTCATCTGCAAAGGTTTCCAAGATTTGAAGTTTATAATATATCATATGAGAGCTCACCAATGCTACCTCTAAAGGGACTAAGTGTGTTGCATATGAAAGTAACCCCACTCAAGGGTGATCTACAAAGCACTTCCCGACATTCAAGGGTGCATTGGTGACATTGGGAGCCAAATTCTCATTGTTCCAAAATCTCCACTTCGCCAGTGCCTTCTATAAGAGTTCACATGTGTCGAAATTAGAATCCATGTGTCCATTTGATACCTCTAAGACTGGGAACATGTCTTGCCTATTATTAGAAATTCATTGATTTAAAAACTACCTTCAGCTCCTCTATAAATTGAGCACATCTTAGTGTTTAAGAAGTAAGAATTTAACTTGAGAAATGCTGGTGGAATTTCAATTGAGGAATTGATTTGAGTGACATGTTGTTAGAGAGATGTGCATTGTGATGAGGCTAGGATGCTACTAGAGATGGTGTCACTAAATCAATCACTGGATTGTAACCTCCCCTTCTATGCATCAATAAATATTGATGCTTACTTTCCCACATATGTATCTGTATAAGCTCATGTCTTTCATATTATGAATTCTTATTTGATGCATATGGTTCATATTTTATTGATTTAACTGAATAACTTGAATATACATATGTATTATTGCTATCTTTTTTTTTAAGTGTTCATCTTTGTAGAGAATATTTCGGTGACTTAGCTCAGATTTGAAGTTACAACAAAAGCGACAGAAGGAGATTAGGAAAAGTAGTTGAAAATTATTTAACCTATTGTTCTAGATGAGAACTACATCTAGGGGAGAATGTTTTATCTGTAATCCATAATTCTGCATAACAAATTAGAGAATCCACTGGGGAGTTTACCCTTTATCCTTAGTGTATTTGCCTCTAATTTTCTCTGTTGATTCACCCAGTAGAATTTACTCAAAAAGATTAGGATTTTTGAAATCTAAATTTGCATTAGAAGTGTGTTAAACAGTTGTATTTTTCATTATACACTGCGCCCAACGCACTGTTGGACAAGACACAGTGCTTTGCATAGCACTATCCCCTTTCAAACCTGCGTTGAAATGCATTGTCTCTCCTTAGAGACTGCGTTGCCTCCTGAAACCATCCAAATTCCATTGAATTTTTCATTGCATTTTGTTTTCAATTTGTTATTTTTTGTTTTTAAAGAGCCTGATACCTCAGATTGACCAGTGACCTTACTTCTTCCTCCTTTGAAAGAAAAAATTGTTCAATTTTTATTTAAAGCATTTTTCTTTATCATTAACGAATTAATTTCAAAGTATTTTCATTGCTGAATTAGATCCATTTTCTTTTGTAAAAGGAAATTGTCATTTAATTCTTCATTTCCTGATAGGAAAAATTGTTGTTAAATTCCTCATTTTTCCTTCATAAGAGAAACTGTTGTTCTATTCCTTATTTCTCAAAAGTAAAAGGCATTTGTTTTTATTTATTTGGTGCACTTAGTTTATTTTTTGCATTCATAACATTAAAGGAACTGAAAATAAAAACTTGCATTTTCATGTAGTGGATCGTGTGTTTTTCAAAAGGAACGATTAGGAAAGATGCATTTAGTTTGTGCTCTTTGATTTGTTTGCTCTCAAATTGATTGCTCTTTCCCTCTAGTAGCTAGGATTTTCATTGAAAAACTAAAAGTTAAAGATTTCTTATCATTTTAGTTTTCATTTTAGGAATTTTCAATACATCATCGTGGTGAACCTTGAAAGGGAAATTGATAAACAAGATCAACTCAAAATTTATCTCAATTTACCTAACAAAGCATTGGAACCATAACGATAACATTTATAAGGTCTAGGCTAAAGATGTGTTCTAGCATCGTAAAACATAGCAGCTATCATTAATTGTCTGCAATACATTCTGAGTGTGATACCTCACTCCATGTACACAAGTATATCGTAGCTGGTCCACATACGTTCGGATATATCGGGTTGTGTTACAGTATGAAAAGTATAAAGGGGTGCTCTCACTGTGCAGTTTCGCATCAGACAGCGCTAATATGGACTTGGGCCTCCACGTACCTTCGGGTATATTTGGGAGGAAAAATTTAAGTTTCTATCCATCCATAGTGAACCGAGTCGGCCACCTTGTAAATTTGGATACACCGAACACAACATTCAGGGAGATTTCCTTCCCACACTTCTTGGTTCGCCATGAGGTATTCTACATGTCAAATTTTTTTGGTAAACCTTTTGCCTAGTAATACCCTTTTATTTTGTTTATTTGTTTTTGGTTAAAATAAATCAGTAATCGTGGAAGAACAAAATCCTTTCCCCCGTTGTTCATGTAGATTAGCATTTAAACCACCTTTACCACCAAAAGTTACTCCTAGTCGACGAAGGAGAAAACACTCTACCGAATCAAGTACTATTTGTACCTCTAGTGAAACATCACCTTCCCATATACCAAAGTTGGCTCAAGTTGTTTCTACACGTCACGATTGGTCTACTGTTGTCGAGACAGAGTCCTCACAACTACTTGTAGTCATGATCCATCTAATCAGTGAGACCATACCTCCTGGACATGACGTTGTTCAACTAGAAGTTGATCCAAGTCCTGTCTCCTATTTTCCAAAACATTTGAAGCCCGAATTCGAACAACTGGAATTTTTTCCTGCCTTGGTCATCCCACAAATTTTTGTAGCCATTGAGTCTCCCATATCACACAGTCAACCACCTGAAATATACTTTGGGGCTAATGGTGAAATACTTCCACCTGGTTTAATTACGATTGAATTAATCCCACAAGACGATACACCTTTAACTCCAACCCATTATGGGGAGGACCTTTACCTGTATGAGTCTTTTCCTCAATCACCACCATCTAATTTTGTTGATCATGTTCCTATTCAAACTCCTATCGATCCAAAAGGGTATACATTTGGTGAAGTAACCATGCCTGAACCAACATCTTCGGTTGGGCCATATTTTCCAATTACGTCAGCACCTGCCCTTGCTACCCTGTTGATGTTTACAACTTCACCAAAGTCATATTTTCATGGTGGCCCTATGGTCCCATCAGGTTATAAATATTTATATGGAATTTTCTCTGGTGCATCTTCAAATCCATGGACTTTACCAGTGTCATTGTCTAGTATTATAACTGGTCAAACTATAGTGATTAATGAACGACTTGATTCTTTATACACATCATCAGGGCAATATCAGGTTGATTCATCTAGGTATATTCCATCAAGTACCATATCAACTGGTCTCCCAACATTTGGAGAGCAATATTTTCCATCTTATTATCCTCCTCATGCTAAGAGGCAACCTTTGGTCACCCACTACGACAGTACTCCTTCACTTTTTTGTCAACCTAATGTCAAAATGAATGTTTGTCAATGGCATCCCACTCTGCCTATCCAACCACAAACAGTTGTACATTTGTATCAACCATTTCAACCTGTTACACCCACATTATTTCCACTTGTTATTACATCTTTACCACTGTTACAGAATCAAAATGTTGTACAACAACCTTTTCAAGCAAGTCCTTCAACTCAATACCCTCAAATATTGGGTCCACAGAATCCAAATCCTTCGGTTAATTTAAAACAACCTATATCTGAAATCATTTATTCACAAGTTGGATTACCATTTTATGGGATGTCACAATGACAACCTAGTTATACCTATCAACCGAATCAAAATTATTCTAATTTGGGTTATAACATTGGTGGACAGACCCCTTAGTAGCCTCAGGCACAAATACCTCAGACTTCATTTCATCAAGTATCATATCCAGGTTTCGGTCAACAGAATCCTCAAGCGTTTTCTTTTCAAAACAACCCCTATCTAGGTTACCAACAACAGATTCGTTATGCTAGTGCTCAAAGGCCTATTGCTTAAGCAATTCCATATTACCCTGGCTATGCTCAATCTGACCTTAATAGATATTTTCCCTTTGTTACAACTTTAGAGTTGTGATATTTAAATCGACTAACCAATGATCCAATCAAATATGCTCCTTGGTGGCCGGTGATACCTCACAAATTACCCTCAGATATTCCTAATTTCAATGGAAACCCTGGGGAAGACTCGTCGACTCATGTCATGACTTATCATTTATAGTGTTAATCAAATTCCCTAAATGGTGATTCTATTCGACTACGTATTTTCCAATGTACGCTCATAGGTCCGGCTGCAAAATGGTATATTGAGTTACCTAGAGCTTCTTTTGACAATTTCACTACCCTAGCTACTATATTTTTGACTCACTTCCAGTTACCCATCCGATATGAAACTGGAACGGAACTCTTGACTGATTTCAAATAGACTAATGCTACTCACATTTCTGATCATATTCATGAGTGGTGTCGTCGTCATATAATGGTTAAGACATTTGTTCCAGATCAGCTCTTTGTTGAGTGGTTCATTAAGTCCCTATTACCATATATAACTGAGGGTGTGGCTAAGGGTGGCGTCATCATAAAAGAGCAAGTTATTGCTTGTGCCAAATATTTAGACTTGATTTATACCACATTTATACTCAGTCTGGCACAATCTATGAAAAAATTCCTAACGCACCGAGATCTAATTTTATTGTTCCTCCTCAATTAAAGGACTCTAATGCCAGAGACGGCTTGATTGGCACTACAAGCACACATCATACTACTTCATCTGATCCTGCACCTTCTTCTGAAATTAATGTTGTGTCGTTTGACAATGGAAAAAGTGACATGTAACTTGGAAGTAAGAAAAAGGGGAAATTTAAGAAAAATCAAACTTCTAACCCACAAGAAGGTTCATATGATCAATCGTCTGAACCTAGGAAACCTCATTAGACATGCATAATCTGTAATGAGGAACACTTTGTTCGGGATTTTCCTCACCGTGATGAAGTCCCAAAGATCATTAAGACTTCCAATGTGTCAGCTGTGTTGACAGATCTGTTTCTGAATCCGTACACAAATTTTGTTGCTACAGATCCAGCTTCTAGTTCCCAAGTACTTATGTTATCTGTCACAAAACCTTCAACAGATATTTTGGTGTCATCACGCAACAAAGATTATGGTATTCAAGCCTCTTATCAACCTACTACCTTGACTACGAATCCATCTACGGAATCAGTATTGGCTACTGCTATTCCTAAATTTACAATCAAGCCAACAAAGGGAGTAATTCACAAATCGACATATAATACTCGAGCAATATCTGCTCAAAATTATAATATAGTTGAAGATTTGGCTCAATCCCCTTCAGCTATTTCTGCTCTTGAGGTATTACAAAATTGTCCCTCCCAAAAACAAGCTTTATTGTTGGCTATTCGTGGAATTGATTTGACTGATTCTAATCTTGTTGTCTTTAATCATACAGGCTATGTGCCACAACTACCAGCAGAATTGGCATTCTCCATACAAGTAAATGTTCTTAATCACCTTGTTCATCGTACTATTATTGATGAGGGAGCATTTGTGTGTATTATGTCTCTAAATTGTTGGAAGTCACTTGGCTCGCCGCGCTTATCACAATCATGATGAGGAAGCATCTGTGTGTATTATGTCTCTAAATTGTTGGAAGTCACTTGGCTCGCCACACTTATCACAATCATCAATGACGTTGAAGGCTTTTGATGGACGTACGTATAAACCTTGTGGTATTATTAATAACCTACATATTGAACTATGGGGAAAAATAGTGAATGTTGATTTCAAGGTTGTTGATGGACCCCTTGACTACAATATTCTACTTGGAAGGCAATGGGTATATGCAATGACTACAATTGTTTCTACATATTTTAGAATGATTTCCTTTCCATATAAAGGTACTATCAGAGTAATTAATCAACTATCCTTCTTTGCCTTTGCTTTGTAGGTAACTAGAAGTGTTCCATTTGTTCACGCACCCCAACTAGCACTTCAAAACATTGGTGTCGGAATCTTAAAGGATTCCACTCTCATGGGAGCAATTGCATTACCACCACCTGTGACGTCGGTAGAAATTGCAAGTATAGAGACCTACTACATGATCTCTTCCACTCCATTTGGCTTACGGGAGAGTACGAATGATTCTGAAATTGTTACGTTGGATGAATTTCTACCGCCTAGCCCTATTAAATTGGCATAGCAATCAATCTATCTAGCTTGGCTGGCGAATCTGAAATCAGCATCGGCGATTGTTTGGGTTGATCATTCCTTAGAATTTGGTACTCCATTTGATCCATTTTCCTCAATTTTATTGACAGATGAGAATATTTTGTAAGCCATGATGTCAGAAGGAGAACCATGGGAATATTATCATCATCGTTCCCATATTCCTGATTATGAATAAAATCATATTAGTAAACTATATCACCCATCAATCAAAATCTATTTTCGAATTCTTTACCTATTAATGGAATCGATTCCGAGCGAAATTTGTTAAATATTGAAGAAACCATTTCTATCAATATTTCAACCAAACCTGGCATTGTAGAAAATATTCATGTTGGTGTATCTTGTTCTCCATCAGAACTCGAATCGTATCGCTCTCTGTTTCATGAATTTCGTGACGTATTTGCTTGTTGTTGCGAGGAAATTCCAGGCATAGATACTAGTATTGTTGAACACACTACTAATATGTATCCTGATGTCAAATAGGTGTGTCAATTGCTTCATCCTATTCATCCAAAGAAAGCCACTGCCATCAAAGCAGAAGTTGAAAAACTTTTGCGTGCTAGTTTCATTTACCTTGTTCTGCTAACTGAATAAGTTTCCAATATCGTTCTTTTCATGAAGAAACAAGGAACCATTAGAGTGTGCGTCGATGATCGGGACGTCAACATTTCTTGTCCAAAAGATAACTATCCTACTCCCTTTATCAACCATATTATTAACAATTGTGCTGGATGTGAAATATTTTCATTCATGGATGGATTTTCCGGCTACAATCAAATCAATATCCATCCAGAACATCAACATAAGACAACATTCATCTGTCCCTGGGGCACATTCGCTTATAGGAAACTACCGTTTGGTTTAAAGAATGTTGGGGCAACTTTTCAGAGAGAAATGGACTATGCTTTCAATGACATCAAGCACATTTCTCAACCTTATCTAGATTATTTGCCCGCGCGTTCACGAAATCGGACTGATCACCCAATGCATTTAAGAGCCATATTCTTACACTGCCGACACTACAAAATATGCCGCAATCCACATAAATGTGTGTTTTGGTTGGTTCTGGTCATTTTCTTGCATTCGTAGTCTCAGAAGAAGGAATTCGAATCAACCCATTGAAGGTTCAGGCCATTTTTTGTTTTCCTGCACCATCAAATTTACTTCAGATACAAAAAATTCAAGGAAAGGCTAACTTCCTAAGAAGGTTCATTCCAAACTATGCTGAAATGGCTAAATTATTTACTCAACTCTTGAAAAAGGGGCTTCCCTTCCATTGGGACCAAGTTGCGCAAGATTCTTTTGATGCTGTCAAGGATACTCTTGTCTGAGTGTCATTAATGTATCCCCCTAATTATCAAAATGATTATTTCCTATATATTGTCACGGTTGAAACAACCATTGCTATGGTTTTGGTCCAAGTAGAAGATGGAATTGAACATCCGATCTATTATTTGAGTCATAATCTCAATGATGCGGAAGTTAAGTATTCATACTGTTAGAACCTAGATTCGCCTTAGGCTGAAGTAAGGCAGAAAAAGGACAACACCAAACCACGCTCAGCCTTGTAGCTAGCCCTACGAGGACATGAGAGGGCTCTCTCCAGGTCAATCTCAATGAAAATATTCAAAGGGGCTTGAGATGACTAAAACAACAACTGATATTAGGCTAGATAAACAAATAGGAGGGTTTGATTTTAATTTTTTGGGATTTTGTTGGAAAAAGGGGAAAGACAATTTTTGGGCTTGAGGATGAGGCGAAATTCTTGCAGAGTTCAAGTTGGGGTAGGGAAGGCAATGAATTTGATGTCTTAGATCAAATGAATGGATTGAAAAGACTGCTGAGGAGCTCAAGAGGGCAAGAGAGTGCAAGGATCCTCTTAAAACTGACGAGAAACATGTAAAACTAAACAAAAGTTTAAGGCAGAGCACCAGCAAACTAATGAATTCTACCTCAATTACTCATTTGTTTAATTCAGAAGCAAAGAGAAACGGAAATGGCATACATAAACATCAATGAAACTTACAGATACATGGAGAAAAACAACATCAAAACTCAGAAGCCATAAGGATCCCAACAAGTGCTGCAAAACTCTGGTCTTTCCTTAGCCAAAAACTGAAAATGGATATACAATGAGGTGCCAAACTTTTCCCAAGAGTCCAACCCTTTTCAAATGATTTTCAATACAATAAATAAACTCAAATGTTGAAAACAGATCGATGAAAATAGGGAGCTATTTCAACTGAAATTATAAATATAGAAAAAGAGCCATCCATCTGTTTATAAAGACAGAACAACGTTACATTTTAATTTCTCTGATGACCAATTAAAAGGCAAAGACTATAGCGTGGATCCCATGAAATCGTGACTGAGGACAAAATAAGCAATCTGTTCCTATCTCTCTGCTGTGGTAGGTATTCTTCGTGTTAATTTGGCTTTCGTTCTTTGACTTTTATCCTTTTACATTTGCCATTTGAATAAAAGATAACTTTTAATAAGAATAGTTTTGAATTTTGCCTTTAATGAAGGGAAACGAAATTCCGCCAATTCCAACTGCAATACTGGGGAACACATATCCAACAAGATTTGCAATGCTCACCATCGAATTTGACCACAAAAGCAACTAGTATCTACCTGCAACTTCATGTTTCTTTCCGGTCATCGCGGCATCAACTATAAATGAATGACTCCATAGAATTCCCTCAATCTCAATAGGAGCCACCTGAAATCCCTTGTATTAGATAAGTTCTTTAACTCGATCAACTATGAAAAGTTCTTCGTTACTGTCTATAAAACCAATAACACCAGTATGTAGCCACCCTTCTTCTTCTAATGTTTTACTGGTGGTCATCGAGATCATTAAGATATCCTTTCATGATTTGGGGTCCACGAATATAGATTTCTCCCTTTTGATTATGAGGGAGAGACTGCTCGGTTTTTAGATCAACAATCTTCATTTCAGCATTTCGGACCATTGTTCCACCTGAGTTGGGCTTCACAGGGAAGGGTTCCTTGGCATAAGCTAAACTCATTGCCAACACTTGAGCCTCTGTCATGCCATAACTTGGAGCCTGGAGGAAACAATTCAAAAATTTAAGAGCAATGGCCAAAACTTGGGAGTCGAGTATGTGCGTCGTGCGCACAACCCAGTGCATCGCGCCTGGTGAGTGCGTCGTGCACATTCAAATTTGAACTGTGTAAAGTGACTCTATACGCCGCGCGCACCCAGTGCGCCGCGTCGGCTACCCAACGTGCCGCGCATTGCAAATTCACCACATTTCGACCTTTAAACTTTGTTTCGCCCATCCAACTGACTTTTCCATGATTTTTCCGGCTCCTAGTTGACTTTTCTATGCCAATGAATTATAAAACAATGAAAACATCTTTCATGGCATGGATTTCAATTTTGACTTTAGCAAACCCACTATTTGAAGACTTTGGCATTTTTTACAATGAAATATGTTTTTGATCTTGGACTGAATAATGAATCTCTTTGTTGTCTTTTGTAGGGATGTTTAGCATGAAGTTTGGTAAGGTGACTAAAGCCTGCATTTGAAGTGTTTCATACATACTTATTACAAATAATTAATTTGTCGATTTCTTCTCCAAAACAGAGTTTTGGAGAAGAAACATCCTTGAGCATTATTGACGATGAAAATCTTGAAATGAAAACTTATTGAAGACATCCTCATGGCCTGCGGGCGTTATTTAACATTACTGAACACCAAACCCTAGACCTAGAAACTGAAAGACTCTTTTTGACCAAAATACCATTATGACTATAAATGACATGAACTGAACTTTGATGAATTTTGAGAAATTTTGACCAACCCAGCAGGTACAAGCACGAGGGAAAATGAGAGAACAAAGCCCTACCGTCAGATAATGGCATGCCCCTAACAGAATGCAGATGAATGAGCCAAATGAGACACCTAGAAATGCAATAAGAGAAATGATCTCTGACGGAGGGATGACCAAACCGACTCTAAAATTGGCTCCAATGGGGATGGTAGCTCCTGGGAGGTGCCAAGAATGGCAGATCTTTGGAAGAGCTAGACAGTGCCTTCATCCATTGGGCTATGGAGTCCATTATTCGACAAATCGACAAAAGACTGATAACTCAATTTATTGACAGAAACTTGACTTTGAAACGACTCAATTTTAAAACTCAAATGACTAAAAACTGATTTGACAAACCGAAACAAATACTTACAAATGTTGTTTAAAAGGCATCAGTCCATCAAGATTTGAAATCATAATGACAACTACCTACATACTGATGGAATATGTACAATCATGTGTAGTGAGTTTTCTAATGTAACCAATCAAGTAGATGCCTTCTTGATTGATTCTCCTGATCAGATCTCATGGTCGGAAATAGATACTTGTAACTAGGCATCCAAAAACATAATCGACCATGATCTCCTTCATCAATTAATCTAAATACTGCAATAATCTCCTTCACTGCTGACTGCAACAGATTTGCCATTGGATCTTGAAAAACATGAAGATTGACCTCTTGCTGAAAGAACAAGGTGTCCTTTTCTCTTGATTCTGATCTTTCTTCATAATGTACTTTAGTAAAAGTATTTTCCTGGTCTTCAAAAAATTCTGAACAAGTAGGTGAGCATATCTCCTCTTGAAAAAACATTTCAAAACATGAGACATATGAAGAAGAATCTGAAAGGAAGTCCTGAATGTTCTGATCTTCTGTAGTCTGAATATATTGTAGGTCATCTTCATATGATATGATAGCCAGATTCTCATTACAGTCATCAATCATAAGAAAAGAAACTTCAGCTGATTCTTGATACTCAAACATAAAATTTCTATCATCTACCAATGATTCATCTAAGGAAACATTTTCACTTACTTGAACAAAGATCTCATCTTGTTGTTCATGAACTGACTGGATTACCTCTTTATGAAGGCTTTGTTCTGATGACATGAGAACATTTGGATCCATAACTCTATCTTCTTCATTCCATATGATCTCAACAACAGAGTTCTCCTTCATGAGATTCAGCACAAGGTATTCTTGGTCATCACAATCTGAATCTAGATCTGAAATAGCTGACTTGACATTATCACATTCTGAAATTGAAACTTGACTTCCTTGCATGCTGTCCTCTTCTATGGACATATCTGAAACGAAACTTTCTCTTTCATAATTTTCAACCATATGGTAATCTTCAACCTGCTGATCTAGATAAGTATCCTTCAAGATTTATGTGTGCTGCTGTAACGGATTTTAATACAATGCTTCCATGATTTCTCTGTCCATCAATTCATTATCCCCATAAAATTTCTCAAGATATTCAATGAAAATACTAACGTGTTCACAACAATTCTGCACTAATATTAAGGATGGATAGGGTTCTTTATACCTTTCAAAAAATATTGTATGAAAATCCTTTAGACAATAAATAGAAGTAGGTGGCAAACTTTCATACCAAGATCGGGCTTCATCTTCCAGAGTAGCCATAAACATTTTCATCAAACAGTCTTAAGGAAAATCGATCTTTAATTTATGCACATGAATTTGAAATTTCACCAGATGAAGAGCAGCGTCATTACCTTCCACATTTCTGAACATAGGCAAATTCTGAAGCCAATCCACCTTGGGCATTTTATTTGGAAAACCTGGGATATGATCTCGGCTCATGGGAGCGTATCTTCTTGCAACCTGTTCCATCTTGAAAATCTTAAAGCTACTGATCTTCCTGCAATGGAGTCACCATGAAGGATTGATTTCTGGATTTTTTCAGTCAAATCGCCAGGTGAATGATTTCAGCCTTGTGGTGTCTAATCATTGTCCACCATCAACGATCAGATCTAACTTGATACATGTACTGGGGCAAGACAATTTCATGGGATCCACGCTACAGTATTTGCCTTTTAATTGGTCATCAGAGAAATTAAAATGTAACGTTGTTCTGTCTTTAGAAACAGATGGATGGTTCTTTTTCTATCTTTATAATTTCAGTTGAAACAGCTCCCTATTTTCATCGATCTGTTTTCAACATTTGAGTTTATTTATTGTATTGAAAATCATTTGAAAAGGGTTGGACTCTTGGGAAAAGTTTGGCACCTCAATGTATATCCATTTTCAGTTTTTGGAAAAGGAAAGACCAGAGTTTTGCAGCACTTGTTGGGATCCTTGTGGCTTCTGAGTTTTGATGATGTTTTTCTCCATGTATCTGTAAGTTTCATTGATGTTTATTTATGCCATTTCCCTTTCTCTTTGCTTCTGAATTAAACAAATGAGTAATTGAGGTAGAATTCATTAGTTTGCCGGTGCTCTGCCTTAAACTTTTTTTTATTTTTACATGTTTCTTGTCAGTTTGAAGAGGATCCTTGCACTCTCTTGCCCTCTTTAGCTCCTCAGCAGTTTTTTCAATCCATTCATTTGATCTAAGACATCAAAGTCATTGCCTTCCCTGCCCCAACTTGAACTCTGCAAGAATTTGGCCTCATCCTCAAGCCCAAAAATTGTCTTTCCCCTTTTTCCAACAAAATCCCAAAAAATTAAAATCAAACCCTCCTATTTGTTTATCTAGTCTAAGATCAGTTGGTGTTTTAGTCATCTCAATCCCCTTTGAATATTTTCATTGAGATTGACCTGGAGAGAGCCCTCTCCTGTCCTCGTAGGGCTAGCTACGAGGCTGAGCGTGGTTTGGTATTGTCCTTTTTCTGCCTTAGTTCAGCCTAAGGTGGATCTAGGTTCTAACATAGTGTCAACCATACTGGGGAAATTTGCAAATCAGATGTAGATGTTACGTTTACAAGCTAGACCGGAGATTGACTGAAGCAGTGTTTATCTACTTTCGCTAATGCAAGCAAAAGAGTTTCGAAGGCTACCTAGCTAACTTCAGGCTCCGTCTGTAGCTTATAAAAAACAAATAACACCAACAAGCAAACCATTTTATCCCCAGTATGGTCTCCACTATGTTAGAACCTAGATCCGCCTTAGGCTGAAGTAAGGCAGAAAAAGGACAACACCAAACCACGCTCAGCCTCGTAGCTAGCCCTACGAGGACAGGAGAGGGCTCTCTCCAGGTCAATCTCAATGAAAATATTCAAAGGGGCTTGAGATGACTAAAACAACAACTGATATTAGGCTAGATAAACAAATAGGAGGGTTTGATTTTAATTTTTTGGGATTTTGTTGGAAAAAGGGGAAAGACAATTTTTGGGCTTGAGGATGAGGCCAAATTCTTGTAGAGTTCAAGTTGGGGCAAGGAAGGCAATGACTTTGATGTCTGTTATAGCATCATTTCTCACCTTCATATGATTCATGATTGCTTTTATGGCTTTGGGCACCCATTCCTACAGACTTGGACAAATTCACTTAAAAACAGTGTAAAAATCCCCATATGCGACTATGCCCGTACTTTTCCGCGTGTATACGCGAGTCCAGCTGCACTTTTCCGCGTATGCCATTAAAATGATTAAAAAATATATAAAATTTCCCTATTTTCGGGCTAGGTTGATGGTTACTCAGGTAGTTCAACCACCCCAGTGGAGTCGCCAGTTCTGTTTCGGGGAATATCACCCTAGAGGTTCGTTGGGTTACAACCTCCACAGAGCAGGGGCATGCTACTTAAGAAGGACTCACACAACCATTCCCCTGGGGATCACATTCTTGTGATCACATTGATTCTGCTGGGGATCACATTCTTGTGATTCCCCTGTTGGGTGGTTTTAGCTGTTTGATAGATTGCCGACAGTTTTAACTTTCATTTGCAGTCCAATTTATTATTTCTCAGTCAGTCTGAAGTCCTGGTTTCTTATCCAGGCTTGTCCTTTTTGTTTTTTTCATTATTTACCTTTGTATACGCGCTTTTTTCTGAACACAGTTGCGTATACACGCAAGTTTGTCTAAAGGAACCCGCGTATACGTGAGTTTCCTTTAGCACAGTCGCGTATGGACGCTTGTTGCTAAACTGTGAAGTAGCGTATACCTAGGCAGATTTTGAATTTTTGGGTTTATTGACCTTTTGGTCCTTTCTAGCTGTGGAGACCTGTTTCTACAGTGTCTCTGTATTCTCTGGATTGTGAAGGAAGTGGTTTTTGGTCTTTTCTCTCTTTCGTTTGATTGAAAACTAGTCTTTTTGGCAAAGTGTTGTTTCTGGTGCTGGCACTTCTGGTTTGAGTACCAAGATTTCTTTCTGAGCATTCTTGGTTGTTCTGCTTTATCAGAACAGAGAGCTTCTGCTCGTTTACTCGCTCCTATCTTTGTGTTGTGCTTCACATTACGATTTTTGCTTGTTTCTTGATTGTTTTTCTTGAGTTCCATAGGCTAGGTATTGTTGCAAATTTTGGAGAGTTTTTCTTGCTTCTTCGGAGTTTTTGTTTGCGACGAGTTTGCACTATTTTTCTAGGCTGAGTGGCTGAGTTTTCTTGTCTTCTTTTGCTCTTATTGATCTTGCTACGAGTTAGCCTTATAAGGTTTGGGAGCATTGTTGAAGTTTGTGCTTGAAATTCAGTCTTGTTTGGTTTGGATTTTGATAGTTGTGCTTGGTCTTTTCGAGCTCTTTCTTTATAAAACTAAAAAGCTCAAAAAACATTTGCTTTGCTTTTTGTTTTTGCATTTCAAAGGCTTAAAAAACATTTTCACTTGTTATTCGCTTTTGTTGTTGCATTTTCATTTTCGTTTGCTATAACTTTTGAAGCTTTTGTGAGGTTTCTTGCTTTTGGTTTTGGCTTGATTTTGAGGAGTTGTCATTGATTTCTTCTTCTTGTTTTTAAGTGTTTTTGGTGTCCTCATTTTAAGAGTTCTTGATTTCAAGAACTAGCTTTCTGGGCAACCAAAGAAGAGTTAAAACTGAAGGACTTTTTGGGAAATTTCACTCTACTTTAGGAGATTTGCATTTTAAGATTTGCATGCTTGTAGTGATTTGCATTAGGTGCATTTCAACATTTAGTCAGTTTCATAGTTTTTGTGAGTGTGAGTTTGCTATTTGAAAAGAAAAATACAATTTTTAGTCTCGTAGAACCTGTATAGAGATTTCTTTTCATCGAAAGACAATAACTGCATTTGCATGTAGTTAGGTTTTTATTAATTTCTTTTCCGTCAAAACACCATAAGTTTCATCTCTGCATCCTTGTGACTTAACGTAACAGCCCATTAAAATAAGCGATTTAATCTAAAATCGACTAGCAAGTTTTCTAAGTGTCATACACCAACTAGCTAGGTTGTAGGGCCTTGGATTAGGTGAGTGGAGAGTTAACTCTCCAAGGCCACTCAAACAAACATAGAAGTTGATTAATTGAGCGAAATCCAACTCCGTTAGGTGGACCGGGAAAGCTCTCCTCCAGAGAGTCAAGCGCGAGGGGAAGTGAAGGCTAAGAAGAGGGATACCCCCTCTCCGATTAGCTGAATCTGACCTCAAGACCGTTTCGCCCGGCTTCTGATACGGATTGGTGCCCATAGTTGCCACTCCTAGGTTCCACACAGGTGACTGCGGGGGGGAATACCCGTGGTACCTGAGACAGACGTCGCATCACTTTCAGCAGTACTTCTGGGGGGTGCCCTTGCGAAGCTTGGGTGCTTGAGCCGGCAAAGGCTGTCGTTAGGAGGTCGGCGTAACTGTTTTTGATACCTTCGCTAGTTGTTCTGGGCCCTAATCATCCCAGACTACTTTCGGGAGGTCCTATATTTCGCTTTCCTGTATTTTGGTGTCCGGTCCTCATCACCCGGAGCGGAAATACTTGGAGGTTGTTTGCTTGATTGTATCTCAGGGATTTTTCTTTTAGTGAGTGCTCTTTGCTCCTAGCTTGCCTAGCTTTTCACTTTTTTGAGTCTAATTTAAAATCTATAAAAGTGGTTGATCAAGCGCCTCGTCGATCGAGGAGAATCCGGGGGTTATCTCCCGAGAGTCCAGAGCCTTCTTCGAGAAGGCGTAGGAGTGATTTAGCAGGTGGTTACCACCCTGTGGCATCTGACGCAGTGGAGAGAGATCCTCCACAAAGGTCTGAAGGTTTCATAGCTGATTCTGGTGTCAGTCCCGACAGGAGTGTTCCGCTCACCTCGCGAGTTTTGTTTCCTCAGGAAGAATATTTTCAAATCGAAGACGTACCTGAGCCTCCTACGACAGGTCCATCTCCTCTTCCTCCTGATTATCCGTTTGTTGTTCAATACATCGGACCTGAGTCGGAGAGACCGGAAGATCTTCCGTATCATTCTTATCTTTCGATGGCCACGACTGGGAACGCAGCTTCTGCTGTGAGTGCTGCAGGCATTCAGACTCCTTCTTCTATTGAAGCAGGGGGAACTATTGCTTCATCTTCAATTGCTTCTAGTGCTGCTATGTTTGGCTCTGGTTTCACCCAGACACATGCTTCTCATTCTGGTCCCTTCTGTTCAGGGATGCCCTCTAGTGGGAACCCCTCTTTTTCCTTTTCCGCTGCTTCAGCTGGATCTACGACCATGTCTAACATGGCTAGTGGATTAGCTTCCTTTCAAGGGTTCCCCTTCGGAACTAGACACATTCCTAGTTCGAATCCTTCTTTAGGGTCCTTTCCGTTTACGTCTCAGACCCAGAGTTTCAACCCTTGGTCTGGGGGGAAAAGTTCGACTACTTTTACAAGATGGAACCCTGTATTCACTACAGCGGGGGCAGGGAATCAGTTTTACGCAGGTCATCAATGGAATGCTTCTTTCCCTTCATCGAGTGCTTATCAGTCCTTTTCTCCTCTGTCTAATGCTTGGAACCCCTACCAGGGGCTCTCCTCTTCATTTAATACTTCAGCGGGGGGAACTGGTCTGGGCTTTAGTAACTCGGCGTGGGGAGGAGGTTCTTCTCCGTTTTCTACGAGTCCTTTTTGGCAACCTGGTGCCTCATCAAATCCATTCTCTTCTTTTCAGAATGTTGGGAATCCATCCCATCAAGGATGGAATCCTCATGCTCTGCCTCGCTTACCTTTTTTGGCAACGTTAAACTTGCCAGATCTGACGAAGTTTACTAATGATCCGATTCGTTATAGTCCGGGGTGGCCTCCGGTCCCGACCAAACTTCCTTTAGACATTCCAACGTTTGAAGGTAAGAATGGAGAGGATCCGGCTGACCACATCACCACTTTCCACTTATGGTGTTCTTCGAACTCCCTGATCGATGATTCGATTAGGTTGAGATTATTTCAACGCACCCTAACTGGAAATGCTGCCAAATGTTATATCGAGCTCACTGGGGGCAGTTTTGCTACATTTGGAGAACTGGCTGTCACATTTCTAAACCATTTTCAGTTGCCTGTCAGATATGAGGCTGGGACCGAACTCCTGGCTAATTTTAAGCAGGATGAGGCAACACACATTTCTGATCACATTCAAGAATGGAGGAGAAGGAAGAGGCTTATCAAAGCTCATATTCTAGGAGAATTCCTTCTCGAATGGTTTCTGAAATCTCTGCAGTCAGATATTTCAAAAGATGTATCCCTATCTGGGGTATTTTCTGAGGAGCAGGCCATTTTTAGGGCCCAGCAGCTAGAACTGATCTATTCTCAGTCTGGGGTCCTTTATAAATATTTGCCCAATGCTCCTCGCTCCAAATTAGATTTGTCGAAAACTAAACCTGGTCTGCATGGTGATGGGCTTGTCGGATCAGTCAATAGTGGTGCAGCCAGCATGCTTTCTCAACTGCAGCAGTTGTCTTTACAATCTGCTCCTTCTAGTCAGGTTGTGCCTACTGATTCATCACCTTCCCAGTCTTTGTACATAAATGCTGTCCAAGCTTCTGATCCCAAAGGAAATCAATAATCCGATGGGAAGAAGAAGGGACGAAATAACAAGAAGAAGGGAAAGAACGGAAAGGGAAATGCAAATAAAACCAACGAGCGTGTTGGTGAGGGTCAAAAGGAGAAAAAGAAAGTGAAGTTTCCATGAAAGCTCTGTGCTGGAGACCATCTCACACACCTTTGCCCTAAAATTCAGGATGCTCAGCGCTTGTTAGCGCAACAGGGTTCTTCTAGTTCCCAGGCTGTGTTAACAAACCCTTTTCCCCAAGGGCAGCAATTAGTTTTTGGCGCGAACCAAAATCCTGGGGCTTCCTCTGGGGGCACCCAGGAAGGGGAAATTCCATCGAACATTTTTATGATGAGTGCTCACGCAGATATCGCTACGAGATCCCATGATTATGGCGGAGAAGAGTCTTCGAAAGCTAAGGAAGTTCCTGATGCTACTGAGCCGCTTCACATTACGAAGCCTACTATTGAGTCTATGCCTCGGATGCCAAAAGCATCTTCTAAGCGGTCAACGATTAATCCAAATGCGAGGGCTGCCCAGAACTACTCGATTGTAGAAGATCTGGCGCAAAGTCCTTGTGCTATGTCAGCTTTAGAGGTACTCCAGTCTTGTCCGGCTCAGCGCAGTGCTTTGCTCACTGCCATTGGGGCTATTGATCCAAAAAATTCTCTTCTGATTACTTTTGATATGACTAATTTTAAGAAGAGACTTTCTCATCACATGGCTTTTCATATTAAATCGTCGTATCGGAAGTGCAATATCTTTCGAACGGTTGTTGATGAGGGTGCTTCCACATGCGTGATGTCTCTCGCATGCTGGAAGACACTTGGATCTCCCAAAGATGTTCCATCTAGCACTGTTCTTACTGCGTTCGATGGTCATTCTCACAGACCCCATGGTATTGTCCCGGCTTTGCCCATCTGTGTTGGGGGCAAAACTATTAACATAGAGGTTGAGGTAGTGGATGCAGCCTTGGACTACAACCTTCTGTTGGGGAGGAACTGGATATATGAGATGGATGCCATTGCATCCTCATTATTTCGAATTGTATGTTTCCCCCACGAAGGGAGGATTGTCACAGTGGATCAACTGGACTGTCCTCCTGTAGACCTGGATGCGCCTTCTGACTCATCTGTTCCTAAGTTGGATAATACTAAGGCGGCTGTTGAGAATCTAGGAGTTGGAATGTATTCTTCCCTGATGGGTTCTTTCGATCTTCCTCCTCCTACGGTGCATATTAATGCTATTTCATCCTCCAAGGCTCCCCTTCGAAGAGAGTTCTTTCGAACTCATTATTTTTCGGACCCTTGGACCTTACCTTCCCCTACCGCCACATTAGCAGAAGGTCAAGTGGGTGGAATGGCATTTCCGATTTCTGCAGCTGAGATTGCATATCAGTCTATTGTTGACACTGCAGAATCCATCCCAACTCCTCTTTCACTGGAAGAGTTGGATGGTGATGTGGCTCCAGCTTGGACGCTTAGTTCTTCTTCGGCCCAGGATTGCCTTGATACCACTCTTCCATCTGAAGAGGCCATCCTGGAAGCCATGACAGGTATAGATAGACCATGGGATGATTTGCATCATCGGTCTTACTTCCTACCTGATTTGAATGAAGTTGAAACAAGTTTTCCGAGTCCTCCGTCTCCTGGTCATGTTCACCAAGTCTTGAACCCTTTGGCACCAACACAGGTTTATGCTGAAGGGAACATGGCTGTGATCTCTCCTACTATCCCGGTGAACATTTCCAGGGATCCCAATATTATCGAGAATGTCTTCATTGGAGCTGAATGTTGCCATGAAGAGGTTCAAATTTACACCGAGCTCTTCAAAGAGTATAGGGATGTATTCGCTTGGTCTTATGAGGAAATGCCTAGCATAGACCCATCTATTGTCCAGCATGAGATCAAGACGTATGAAAACGCTAAGCTGGTCAGGCAAAAACTTTGTCCGGTCAATCTTAGGAAGGCAGCAGCTATCAAAGCTGAAGTTGAAAAGCTGCTTAAGGCAGGATTCATTTTCCCTGTTCCTCTGACTGAATGGGTTTCAAACCCCGTTCCCGTAGATAAAAAGCAAGGAACGATTCGAGTGTGCATCGATTTCAGAGACCTAAATAAAGCATGTCCTAAAGACAATTACCCCACACCATTTATCGATCAGATCATTGACGAGTGTGCCGGTAATGATATTTTCTCCTTCATGGACGGTTTCTCCAGATATAATCAAATTACTATCCGTCCTGAAGATCAGCATAAGACTGCATTTATTTGTCCCTGGGGTACGTTTGCATACAAGAAGATGCCTTTTGGTCTTAAAAATGCTGGGGCTACCTTTCAGCGGGCCATGTCATACGCCTTCCACGACATCAAAAATATTATCGAGGCATACTTAGATGATTTAGCTGCTCATTCTCGAAAGAGGATGGATCATCCTGGTCACCTCCGGCAAATATTTGAAAGATGTCGGTTCTATAAGATTAGATTGAATCCGAAAAAGTGCGTTTTCGCGGTTACATCCGGTCGGCTATTGGGATTCATTGTGTCTAGGGAAGGGATAAGGGTAGATCCCTTCAAGGTTGAGGCAATACTTCGGTTGCCTCCCCCGTCTTCCATCCGTTAGCTTCAAAGTCTCCAAGGAAAGTCTAATTTTCTTCGAAGGTTTATCGTCAATTATGCTGAAATTACAAAGGGATATATGAGACTGTTGAAGAAAGGAGTTCCTTTTCTTTGGGACAACTACGCTCAACGCTCATTCGATGCTTTGAAAAAGGCATTGACCTCTTCTCCTTTACTGAGTCCACCTGATTATAGCAGAGATTTTCTTTTGTATCTGGCAGCAACAGAATCTACCATTGGTATGGTTCTGGTTCAGGAAGATGATGCTCTTGCAGAGCATGTTATTTACTACCTTAGTCGAGGACTGGTAGGACCTGAACTTCGATACACTCCGATAGAAAAATTAGCCTTCGCAGCAGTTCATGCTATGCAGCGACTCCGGCATTACATTATTCTTCACAAAACTTATGTTTTGGCAGCTGCCAATCCATTTCAGTTTGTCCTCAGCAGGCGAGTGATTGGGGGCAAATATAATAGATGGATTGTGATTTTACAGGAATTTTATCTTGAGTTCATGTCTGCCAAATCCAAGAAATCATTAGTTTTCGCGGAATTGATCTCCGAGTTGCCCTGTGGAGAGGAGATGATCTATGATGAGTCCTTTCCGGATGAACACTTGTTTCTTATCTCTTCACAGGATCCTTGGTACGGGGATATCATTGTGTATCTCCAGACTGTGAAGTTTCCCTCTACTTTTTCGAAAGATGAGCGTCGTAAGCTGCGTCACTTAGCCAAGAATTATCTGATTATTGGTGATGCTTTATACCGTCGAGGGGTTGATTCAATCCGGAGACGCTGCTTAACTCTCGAAGAAGCTAAGGCTGTGCTCAATGATTCTCACAGTGGAGCTTGTGGGGTTCATTTATCTGGGCTTGCTACAGCCCAAAATATTTTGCGTGCTGGATACTTTTGGCCCTCGATTTTCAAAGATTGTATTGAATCGGTCAAAAAGTGTCATCCGTGTCAAGTCTATACTCGAAAAATGCGCGCTCATCCAACTCCGCTTTTTCCAGTCATTACTGTCGGTCCCTTTACAAAGTGGGGTATTGATTATACTACTTGTAACCCGCCTTCGGCTAAAGGTCACAAGTACATTATTGTAGCAATAGACTACTTTACAAAGTGGGTCGAGGCTATGCCTACTTTTGGGAATGATGGTGAGACTGCAGCTCTTTTCCTTTTCAACCAGGTTATCGCTCGTTTTGGTATTCCTAGAGAGATTGTCACTGATCATGGCAGTCATTTTCAGAATAGTATGATGGCTGAGTTGGTTCTCAAATTGGGTTTCCGGCAGGAGCATTCATCTCCGTATTATCCTCAAGCCAATGGGAAAGTGGAATCCATGAATAAATCCTTGAAGACAATTCTTCAAAGGACAATTGATAAAGCTAGATCCAACTGGCATATTATGCTATATCCTGCACTTTGGGCATACAGGACGTCAGTGAAAACTGCAACTGGCTTTACTCCATTTCAGTTAGTGCACGGGGTGGAATCCGTATTTCCTATTGAATGCGAGATTCCTTCTCTTAAATTAGTTGTTGAACTTCTTCCTGACACTTCTAGTCTGGCAGAATGGCTTCTTCATCTGGAACATCTCGATGAGCAGCGTCGAGATGCCGCCACGATGAATGAAGCGCATAAAAATCGAGTTAAAGTTCAGTACGATAAGGCAGTTAAGCCTAGGGTATTTTCGGAAGGTGACCTTGTTTTGGTCTATGCCCAAGAAAAAGATGCCTTGGGGGCATGAAAGTTTAAGTATATGTGGTATGGCCCCTATATCGTTAAAAAATTCCTTAAGAAAGGAGCGTATACCTTGGTTTATTTCGAAGGGAACGAGTTGCCGGAGCCTCGAAATGGGCTCTATTTGAAGAAGTATTATGCCTAGGCTTCGGTGCTTCCGCGGCTTGGGTGCTTCATTATCCTTCCGGTCAGCTATTGGTATCAAGAGGGGTCTGCATTGGTCTTGCTTCCAATAATATAGCAGAATACACTGCAGTCGTTCATCTACTCTCGGACGCAATATCTTTGGGTGTTGATTCGTTGGTAGTTTTCTTGGACTCTCAGCTGGTGGTGTCGCAGTTGAACAACACTTATCGGGTACGAGATCCATTTTTATTACGATTGTTGCTGAGAGTACGTTTGTTACAAAGGTCATTTCAATTTTTAACTTTCATTCATATTCCTCGAGCTGACAATTGGTTTGCTGACTCATTAGCTAATCAAGCATTGGATTGACATATTAATCATTCCATACAATAAATTTTTTAATCATCAAAAACATCATACATTTGATACATTTATCACATCACATCAAATATCGCTGTATATATATCATCGGAGTGTTCAAAAACTTTACAAAATTTGGATCCATAATGTCGTACAAAACTTGGGCTTATTCCCCCATCATGTTCAGTCTCAAAAAAGAATATACAGTCATCTAATACATAATATCTGTCTACTCCTGAGGTCCCTGCCCAGAAGTCATGTTCCTATAGAACGTGACTGCAGTGGCAACTCGGCGGAATAATCTAACCCAGTCTCGGGGTACTCCTACCACCCGTCTCTGGATTGCTTCTGGCAGGTCCTCCACAGCAGCCATAGGTATTTGGTGGGTTAGTCCCTCCAAATTCCTCTGCACGGCCTGGAGATTCCTATCTGAATCCACAGTATCTGCTTCGCCTCTGCGACGCTTGTGGCGCGGGAGACCCTCAGGTCGAACTGGTCCAACATCTGAATCATGATCATTTTAAATTGTCAATCATTATGAATCCAATCAAAAACATGTTTGTTTTTCATTTTTCATACATATTTGAAAAAATCCAAAAAAAAATTATATAAGTCAAAAAAAATTTGCAAAACTTACCGACTGTTCCCCATGTTGTGCCTGGTGGAAGAACTAGATCTGGATCTCCACGAAAGTCCATCCCGGCATAGGGATAGTCGTCCACTACGATGATTTGTTCTCCCCACCAAAGGAAGAACTCATCGTCCCATGTGGTCCGGGGTACCTCACTACCCCCCAATCTCTTCATCATGTCCGCCCAACGGGCAATTCTTGGGTCCCGCGGGCTACTGATGGTAGAGATGACTCTGGGTCTCAATGCTGGTATCTTCTCAAAGAAGAATGTTGTCAAAATTGTACCGTAGCCAAAATTTTTGGTCTTTACTTGGCGGATTGAGGTCAACTGTTGTTTCATGTTCAGTAATAGGGTTGTACACCAATCATACACATGAGTCAAACATTCTACTGCTATGCTCATTTGCGTCCTGGACACCTGATGTAGAGAGGCAGATCCTGCCACTCTGCTGATGGTGAAAAGGAGGATTTTCATGTGCAAAGCCCTCACATCTTTAATTGCAATTTGAGTTCCAACCATTTTGGAACCCGGTACGCAATACACGTGGACATAGTCTTCCACGGTTAACCCTCCGAGGGGCTTCCCGTGCAAGTCTACTGGTTCTCCCCTCCAGGAGAGTCCAGTAATGAAATATATGTCTTCCACTTCAATGCGTACTGGCATCTGATCAATAATGAAGCAATCCTGATCTGGTTCCCAGTAATTTACGAGCATTTCTAGCAACCGCACATTGCTTTTCATATTTGGCATTTTGAAGAATTTGAACAATCCGCAATTTCGAAGGATATTTTGCGCTGCTCGATCTTGCATGACCTCTTGATCAATTGCGCTATGCTCACGTTCTCTCCATGAGATTTTCATCCTATCAAATTTCATTAAATGATGCATTAGCCACGCTTTTTTGGATTCGAACCTGCGCATACGCGACTTTTTCTTTGCACAGTCGCGTGTATACGCAACTTTCCTTTAATGAACCCGCGTATGCGCAAGTCCGCATTTTTTAGCAAGGGTTTTCAAGCTAAAATTCACTTAATTTTAAATTCCAAATGGACAAAATGATTTGCAAGGATGACTAAGGAGCCTACCTGAAATTTCGGTGCGTTTTGACAGTCGGTTGTTCCTAATTTGACGAAAGAAGTTTTTTGCTCCAGAGCACTTTTTCCAAATCAGCAATGCAATAATGAACCAAATATGAGGTAATTTGTCTATTTATGGCTAAAAAGTTGAAAATTTTCGCAAAAATTCCTTATGCTTATTTTTTCGATCTATCTTAAGCTGCATAACCCGGATGGTTGGAAGTGCCCAGTTTGGTATGTTTTCAGGTACATTTTGACAATTTTGAGATTTTTCCCGGTTTTTGATCCATGATTACCGACTCGTCACGGTAGGTATATGATCTTCACTGGCATATAGGTTAGGGAAATCACTTTCCGTTGAATCTTGCATTCTAGCCTCCATACTGATCACTTGCCATAGGGTCGATCCCATCAGGTCATGAGTATTACACCCATTTCACTCGCCGATTATTTAATCATGACTTGATGGTAGAGCCTTCCTTTACATGGGCTTCCTAGTTAGTTCCTCGCTATCACTTGTTGCCCATGCTGAGTTTATGTAGGCTCGGGAGTCCTCTTTAGTCCCGCCATGTCTTATGTGTTGAAGCTTCATTCTTCTTCTTCATCACTATCATTTTTTCTGGCTTTTACCCTAGAGGCTCCCTGGTGTCATTAAGTTGTATTACTGCATTGCATATTGGCTGCTTGTTTATCCTGGCCTTTAGCCGGCTTCATTTGGACTCGATGATTAAGCCAACTTTTGACCTTGACTCTCTGTACAAGTTAACCATTGCATGCACTTAGCTATCACGACTTGACACCTTTTACCCATGGATGGAACATTCCTCTGAGTATCACTTACCAGTTTTCGCCACCTTGCATTGAGCATAGGATTGTTCCAATCCCAGGAACTAGTGCATCTGATTTTTTGATACTCGTTCTGTCCATTGTACCATAGCATTCTTTTATTCTTTTTCAGGCTTATTATATGAAAAAGACAAAAAAATCAAATATAACAAAAAGAGCGGGAACGGGATGTATCTTCGTTATTTTGATGGCAGTACAGAGTCAGTTTGTCGCCCTTGAACAAAGCACATATATTTATATATATTTCCTTCATTTGGGATGGTTCTAGTTTGACCTAGGTTCAGCCTTTACCATGTTTCACTTGTCAGTTCTCCCCCGGTTGGTTATCTCTTCCAATCATATGGAGAGTTTGTTTTGCCTCCTGCATGACAAACTTATACAGTGTCACTTTTTACTGCCATGGTCATCATGAGTCGTGCTTTTGTTCAAGGGAAGTTTAACCAGAGTCGGCCATTCTGTGGTGTCTCTTGACTCATTATTCAGTCGGCCTTCCTGGTCTTGTCAATATCATGTTCTATCACATCAGATGTTTTGGTCTTTCGCTCGTGTTGGTTCGATAAGGTCCTCATTGACTTCTTTCCAGCGGGTTTGTCTCTTATCGACTACGACACATTGCTCTGAGAGCAAACCTAGAGCTGCACCCTGGGCCTATTTCCATCATTGATAGGTGACCTTGTGCTCAGCATTTGATCATCATCATGGGTCGTTGACTGAGTGGTTTCCCCTGTGTTCGACGTCAGCACACATTATCACACTTGGGATTCGTGCAGTACCTTGATTTCCATTTGACCCTATCGGTGGATTTCTCGCCTCTGTGTCAGCTTTTATTATTGGTTGGTTCAAAGGGTTTCTTCCGTGCGCTAGCTTCATCTTGTGCATGTCGGAAACGTACTTCGGTTTTGGTTCTGTCACTCTACTTCGTCTGATTCCTTCCAAATCTTGGCCTGCGGGTTACACTCGCACTGGACTGATGTGGGATGCCTTAATGCCTTCCTTCCAGCAGATCTTTTCCCATTGACTCCGACTCATTGCTCTGGGAATAAGGTCTAAAGTCTTTTTGTCAATACCATAGGGTTTGCAGTCATCAGTGGCAGACTCTTCGCTATCGACAGTGGGGATTCATCATTGCCTCCTAATTGGTAGATTCTTTCAAGTGTTTGACTTCAACTCATTCATTCGCACTTGTCAGATTGTACTGGGGCACCTTGACGCTCATTTTCATTATTGGTGGGTTGTCTCGCGTTGGTTAACGGTACACATCATTGACCGGTAATCCAACGATTTCTCACATGGTTAACTTCAGCTCATTTATTCCCATTGTGTAGAATTGTGCCATAGTGATCGGTGAAGACCTCGGGTTGCATCAGCATTTCTCGGTTCACTTTTGATAGTCCATTCAGTTTCTGCCAGTGATGTCGTCCACCCTTATATGTTGCAGTTCAGTACAGCAGCATCCTATATGTTGGCTCCCGAGTTGCGTGATTGTACCGGTTGTTCCACCTCTTATGATTCGGTACTTGGAGATTCAGTTACTTATATGATCAGACATCCAGTTGCACCATCCTTGATTAGCTTTCTATATGAATCAGTTACTTGGACATTGATTCAGACTTGTATTTCCGGGCCATGCTCAGATGATTCATTATGTACTTTCAGTTCAGCTATACTTGTATACATGTTGGATCTATTAAGTACTTTCCATATGATGTATTTTTGACTGAGCATGGGTATGCCCACCTCAGCATGAGTTGACTCTCTGTTTTGTTTCATTGGTTTTTGGCAGGCTGAAATCTGGTGAAGTCCTCTCTTGTCCTTGCGAAGTTCTTTCTATGTGCATAATACATTTCGGCCATCATGTACCCCTTCTGACCTCATATATTAGGGGGCATCTATTATAGCATCATTTCTCACCTTCATATGATTCATGATTTCTTTTATGGCTTTGGGCACCCATTCCTACAGACTTGGACAAATTCACTTAAAAACAGTGTAAAAATCCCCATACGCGGTTATGCCCAGCTTTTTCCGCGTGTATACGCGAGTCTACCTGCACTTTTCCGCGTATTCCATTAAAATCATGAAAAAATATATAAAAATTCCCTATTTTTGGGCTGGGTTGATGGTTACTCAGGTAGTTCAACCACCCCAGCACGTGGCCAACTGTTTCCAACTGTTGAAACTACTTGGAGGGAGTATAAAAAACCCTCATGTGTATGGCCTAAGGGAGAGAGAGAATTTATTGATATTATACTCTGTTGGTATTCCCTATCCAAGTCTGATTCCCCGTGCCTCCTACACTTTCCCAGTTCATTACAGGAAACCCTTGTTTCCTTGAGATGCTCATCTCCCTATATGTCATCTCGTATGCACCAGTTTGGAAGGAGTCTTAGCGAGGCAAGGGCGAGACAAATCTGGACGACAGTCTGCTCGAAGATCGTGGAAGGATTCCGGTGATCTCTCCACTCGTTACTTTTGTACATGCTATTTATAATACAGAAGTACCATCTTCTTCCCGAAATATACGTGTTAGTGTCTACTTACATATATGATAAAATTGTTATTTAAGCATTCATTGTGATCTATTTAATGTTTTATATGGATTTCACTAACAATTAGAGTAGATATATGTTGTACAACCAGTTCTTCGTGCTTGTTTCTTCTTGTCTTTCAGGTTAAGAAGGAAGGACGGTTGCTGGGGGTTTGGACCCCGCGGGATCTGCTTCAACCGTAGGACCTACAGGTAACTTCCTTGATCTACTCTATTTAGTTTTTTATGAACATGCATGGTTGTGTGAGTCCTTCTTAAGTAGCATGCCCCTGCTCTGTGGAGGTTGTAACCCAACGAACCTCTAGGGTGATATTCCCCGAAACAATGTCTTAGATCAAATGAATGGATTGAAAAGACTGCCGAGGAGCTGAAGAGGGCAAGAGAGTGCAAGGATCCTCTTCAAACTGACAAGAAACATGTAAAACTAAACAAAATTTTAAGGCAGAGCACCAGCAAACTAATGAATTCTACCTCAATTACTCATTTGTTTAATTCATAAGCAAAGAGAAAGGGAAATGGCATACATAAACATCAATGAAACTTACAGATACATGGAGAAAAACATCATCAAAACTCAGAAGCCACAAGGATCCGAACAAGTGCTGCGAAACTCTGGTCTTTCCTTTGCCAAAAACTGAAAATGGATATACAATGAGATGCCAAACTTTTCCCAAGAGTCCAACCCTTTTCAAATTATTTTCAATACAATAAATAAACTCAAATGTTGAAAACAGATCGATGAAAATAGGGAGTTGTTTCAACTGAAATTATAAAGATAGAAAAAGAGCCATCCATCTGTTTCTAAAGACAGAACAGTGTTACATTTTAATTTCTCTGATGACCAATTAAAAGGCAAATATTGTAGCGTGGATCCCATGAAATCGTGACTGAGGACAAAATAAGCAATCTGTTCCTATCTCTCTGCTGTGGTAGGTATTCTTCGTGTAAATTTGGCTTTTGGTCTTTAACTTTTATTCTTTTACATTTGTCGTTTGAATAAAAGCTAACTTTTAATAAAAAATAGTTTTGAATTTTGCCTTTAATGAAGGGAAACGAAATTCCACCAATTCCAACTGCAATACTAGGGAACACATATCCAACAAGATTTTCAATGCTCTCCATCAAATTTGACCACAAAATCAACTGGTATCTACCTGCAACTTCATGTTTCTTTTCGGTCACCGTGGCATCAAATATAAATGGATGACTCCGTAGAATTCCCTCAATCTCAACAGGAGCCACCTGAAATCCCTTGTATTTGATAAGTTCTTTAACTCGATCAACTATGAAAATTTCTTCGTTACTTTCTATAAAACCAATAACACCAGTATGTAGCCACCCTTCTTCTTCTAATGTTTTATTGGTGGTCATCGAGATCATTAAGATGTCCTTTCATGTTTTTGGGTCCAGGAATACAGATTTCTCCCTTTTGATTATGAGGGAGAGATTGCCCGGTTTTTAGATCAACAATCTTCATTTCAGCATTTCGAACCATTGTTCCACATGAGTTGGGCTTCACAGGGAAGGGTTCCTTGGCATAAGCTAAACTCATTGCCAACACTTGAGCCTCTGTCATGCCATAACTTGGAGCCTGGAGGAAAAAATTCAAAAATTTAAGAGCAATGGCCAAAACTTGGGAGTCGGCTCTGTGCATCGCGCACACAACCCAGTGCGCTGCACCTAGTGAGTGCGCCGCACACATTCAATTTTGAACTGTATAAAGTGACTCTATGCACTGCACACACCCAGTGCGCCGCGTCGGCTGCCCAACACGTTGCGCATTGCAAATTCACCACATTTCGACCTTTAAACTTTGTTTCGCCCATCCAACTGACTTTTCCATGATTTTTCTGGCTCCTAGTTGACTTTTCTATGCCAATGAATTATAAAACAATATAAACATCTTTCATGGCATGGATTTCGATTTTGACTTTAGCAAACCCACTATTTGAAGACTTTGGCATTTTTTACAATGAACTCTGTTTTTGATCTTGGACTGAATAATGAATATCTTAGTTGTCTTTTGCAGGGATGTTTCACATGAAGTTTGGCAAGGTGACTAGAGCCTGCATTTGAAGTATTTCATACATACTTATTACAAATAATTAATTTGTCGATTTCTTCTCCAAAACAGATTTTTGGAGAAGAAACATCCTTGAGCATTATTGACGATGAAAATCTTGAAATGAAAACTTATTGAAGACATCCTCATGGCCTGCGGGCATTATTTAACATTATTGAAGACCAAACCCTAGACCTAGAAACTAAAATACTCTTTTGACCAAAATACCATCTATGACTATAAATGACATGAACTGAAATTTGATGAATTTTGAGAAATTTTGACCAACCCAGCAGGTACAAGCATGAGGGAAAATGAGAGAACAAAGCCCTACTGTCAGATAATGGCATGCCCCTAACGGAATGCAGATGAATGAGCCGAATTAGACACCTAGAAATGCAATAAGAGAAATGATCTCTAACGGAGGGATGACCAGACCGACTCTAACACATACATAGAAAAGCTTGCCTTGGCAGTTGCTCAAGCTGTCCAAATATTTCACCACTATATCCTACTCCAGAAGACCACTCTCGTTTCATATTACAACCCCATGACTTGTATCTTATCACGTCAATTTCTAGGGGGGAAATATTCAAAATAGATTGTCATTTTCCAGGAATTTGATTTGGAATTCAAAAAATCCAAGTCAAAGAAATTTTTAGTTTTGGCTGAGCTTCTCTGTGACCTTCCCTCTAATAATACTGCAACTACATCGGAACCATCAATTCCTGACAAGTCTCTGTTTCTGATAGGATCATCTGATCCTTGGTATGGAGATTTCATCATTTATTTCCAAACTCAAAATTTTTGACCTAATACCTCTCACTCTGAACAACGACGTATTAGATACCAAGCCAAAGATTATGTGATCATCGGCAATACACTTTATCATCGTAGTGTCGATACCATTTTAAGGAGGTGCCTCACTCATGAGGAGGCCAAAAAGGTTTTAAATGATTGTCATGCTAGGGCTTGTGGTGGACATTTATCTGGATATTCTACCGCGTAGAAGATACTCCTCGCATGTTACTTTTGGCCTAAAATATTTCGCGACTGCATCCTCGCAATTATAAGTTATCATGCGTGCCAGATTTTTTATCGTAATATCCGCAAACCGCCAGCGCCAATGCATCTTGTTGTCTCTGTGGGACCATTTTAGAAATAGGGTATTGACTTCATGACCTGTAAACCTCGTTCATCTGGGGGGAATGGTTATATTATTGTCACAGTCGACTACTTTACCAAATGGGTCAAAGCGACGCCTACATTCAACAACACAGGACAAACAACTACATTGTTTTTATTTAATCATGTTATTACACAGTTTGGGGTCCTATAGGCTATAGTTATAGACCATGGGAAGCATTTTCGCAATCACATGATATCTGAATCAACTGCCAAGTTAGCATTGTCACAATATAATTCTACTCCTTATTATCCACAATCAAATGGGAAACTTGACGCTATCAACAAGATTCTTAAACATATGCTTCAACGAATGACAGGAGTTCGTAAAAGAAACTAGCATTTGATCCTGTACTCAGCCTTGTGGGCGTATTGAACCTCGGTGAGAAATGCAACCAGATTTACTCCCTTTTAATTGGTTTATGGTCTGGAATCTATCTTGCCAATCCAATGTGAAATACCATCGTTAAAACTCGCAATTGACTTGTTACCTGTGATCTAAATGTGATCGAATAAAGTGCTTAAACAGTTTGATTAGTTTGTCCTTTAGATTAAATGTTAACTGAAGTATGCTTTAATGAAAAATGACATAAACCAGCAGCATAAATGAATTAAATAATATAAATAATCAAAGAGAAGAAGAGGCAAAAAATTTGATGACGGAGTTCGTCCCTGGTGGACTACATCTCCGGGTCCGCTTCCAAGTGGGCATCCGTTTTTATTAGGATTGACCTTGAATAATATTTACAATGAAATGGAATAGAATTATTGTGCTCATAGGCACTTTTAAACCCTGAAATCAGAAATTACTCTTCCTCGCCTTTTCGGCACCTGTCTCCATGCTCAATTCCGACCACCGATGGCTGAGCAATGTTGCAAAAAAATTCGCCTCTAATCTGCTGAAACTGAGCTCCAAAAACTAAATGTCCCCCTTGAAAGAATTTGACATGGATTTATAATACTGTATTTGAACCTCTGAAAGCTCAAAATAGTAATTGGTTGAAGAAATTATGTGATTGGGTATCGAATCCTATCTTCTCATTCATGAACCTAGGGATAAGTCCTACACCTTAGCGCTGAATTGATTTTAAAAAACCACTTTTAAACCATATATTATAAAAATCTGCCCGACAACAAAGATAACTGAGCGGAGGATAAAAACCGCCAGCATGTGATCAGGATGACGGCCAAATATAGCACTGGCAGTTAGGCTAACCAGGCGGAAGGATCTCAATGGTTAAGGTAGCTCTGGTGGTCACGGCTATAGGTGTAACATGACAGTCAGCATGTTGCATGGTTTACAACTATCAAATAGTTCTCCACCACGATTAATACACATTGTTACATGTGTTTACACACCTCCGACGCGATTTCGAAACCATGCAGTTTAGTTAGCGTTGTGGTTTTTTTTATTATAAAGTTTTTAAACCATCATATATGTTTTAATATCCTTAACCTTATAATTAAGGTTCGCACCATAGTTTTAAACCCAATCATCCGAACCTTTGTTAAAAGTTTTATGGTATATTTTTTATAATATGGTTTTAATATGTGTTTTGCGCTAAGACTTTAATGTTTTAAGGATTTGTACCTAGGAACTTTACGCTAGGATTTAGACTTAGGTTTTTGAGTTAGGTTTATATGCATAGGACTAGGTTTTAATGTCTAGGATTTTAGATCTAGGTTAACTTTTAAACCATAGACCTTTACATGATAAGGTATTTCACCATAACTTTAACTGACATTACACATTTTCATCACACATGACGACCATAACATTAAAAGACCTTTCACTGGAAAAACTGAACCATGATCAATTTGAGGATGACATTGATGAAAATAGCGGATTTGGAAACGGAACTGGAAATTGAACAATCTGGAACTATGTCAATCTTAAACTGATCAAGATCCTCCTGGATCAATCCTCTCCACTTGAAAGCTTTTGGACCAGAAAATCTTGATTTTAAGCAGACAATAAGTGAGGATACAACTCCCTAACTTTTCCGATTTCCATCCATTTTTCCTTACTCAGATTCATGCCCTTGAGTCCCACTTGAAGATATTCCACATCTCCTCGCCTGGAAGTACGAACTCTTCTATCCAAGATGGTATATTCCTGTAACTTTGTCATGTACTCAAGTCATAAGTCATCAATCAAAGGAATATGTGTATCATCCTCGAGATCAACAATCATTGGAGGTTCATACAATTTTAGATTTTCAACATTTACAACTGAGTAAATATGCATGTAAGGCGGTAAATCTAATCGGAATGCATTATTTCCAATCTTCTCAATAATTTTAAAGGGATCATACCTGATAGACTTTAGTTTCCTACCTTCCCCTTTTAATGTGTCTTTGTTGATATACAACCATACCTGATCACTGACCTGAAAGATGATCGCCTCGATGCTTTTCATGGCGCAATCTATATTTGGCCTGAATCTTTCCCAACTGAACCCCTAATACCTCATGTATTTGTTGTATCTATTGAATGAACTTGACTGCCTTGCTTGAATCATCTCATCCACCCACTTTATTTTCTTCACCGAAAAAAAAGTCCATCGGTGACTTTGGTAGATACCCCAAACATGTTTCGAAAGGTGATCTTTGAGTTGAAGAATGTAGAGCTCGGTTGTAAGCATGTTGCACATACGGTAGTGATTCATCCCACAACTTAGGATTTTTACTGCAATAACCCCGAGGAATATGTAGTAGGGTTGTGTTCACCACTTCAGTTTTCCTGTCAGTTTGCGGATGAAAGGTTGTGCTCTTTTTCAGCTTGGTATCCATGACTCCCCATAAAGTAGACCAAAATTCTCCTACAAAGCGAGTATCTCGGTTAGAAATAATAGAAGTAGGTAACCCAAAGTGAATCCATAATTTTTGGAAGAAAATTTGTGCTGTTTGTTCTGCAGTTACTTGCTTTTTGCATCGAACAATAATGCACCTTTTGTTGAATCTATCAACCACGACATACATATAATCATGTCATTTTCTGTACATAGGAATTCCTCCAAAAAAATTCATGGAAATGCTTTCCCATGGTCGCAAAGGAACTACAAGTGGCATGTACAAACCAATATTTCGATTACTTGGCTTGCTTCTTGAACACATTACACATCCTTTAATGTACTTTGATATTGTTTCATACATACGAGGCCAATAACAATACCTTTGAATTTGTGCCATAGTTTTACTTACGCCAAAATGCTCTGCTATTCGAGAAGAATGAGCTTCCCAAATGACTTGCACCCTTTCTGTCTGTGGAACACATAACTTACCCAAATGATATAATAACATGTCGTGAATACAATAATTGATTTCTTCTATCTGAGTACCATGAGTTAGTGATTCATATATCTCTTTTAAATGTTCATCAATACTATACTTTTCTACATAAATTTCATGTTTTGATGAGCTATTTTGTAGTATCACTGAAACATTCAAAGATGGTCTAGACAGTATATCAGCTACTTTTTTAACTATTCCTTTCTTATATTTGATTACTAAGTGAAACTTCTGAAGAAATCCCATCCATCTGTAGTGGCGAGATTGTTGCAACTTAGTTTGTGATTGAAGGTATTGAAGTGGCTGATGATCTGTATGAATCATTGTTTCCTTACCCATAATGTAATGTTTTCATTTCTTTACACTTTCTACTAAAGAAAATAGTTCCTTATCATATGTTGGATAATTAATTACTGCCTTAGAAAAATTTTCAGAATGAAAACAAATTGGCATTCCATTTTGGAGTAGGACTGCTCCCATTACATATCCACTTGCATCTGTTTCTATTTCAAATGGATTTTGAAGATCAGGTAATGCTAAGATTGGTGTTGTAACTAATTTCTGCTTAAGTGTATCAAATGATTTTTGTTGTTTACTTCCCCATTGAAAAATGACTTTAGATCCTGTTAGATCATGTAATGGTGACGCAATCAAAGAAAACTGAGCAATAAATTTTCTCCCATACTGAACTGCCCCTAGAAAAATTCTGACTTCAGTCACATTTTGTGGTCTTGGCCACTTAAGGATTACATCTATCTTAGATGGATCTATCTTTAAATGACCACCTCCAACTATGTATCCCAGATAAACTAAAGAATTTTTCCCAAATTCACATTTTGACAGTTTAATGTATAGATTTTTTTGGTGCAATATTTCAAAAACCTATTTAACATGCTTAATATGTTCCTCCTTACTTGAATTGAAGATTAAGATATCATATAAATAAATAATGACAAACTTGTCAATATATGGTCAAAAAACATCATTCATGACTCTCATAAAAGTTTTTGGCGCATTGCATAAACCAAAAGGCATTACTAACCACTCAAATAGTCCTTGCCTAGTTTTAAATGTTGTTTTCCATATATCATTTTCTACTATCCTTATTTGATGATATCTACTACGTAAGTCCAACTTAGTAAAGTAAATAGCATTCTTCAATTGATTGAGCAAATCATCAATCCTAGGAAGAGGGTACCTATTTTTATTGTGATTTTATTTAAGGCTCTAAAATAAACACACATTCTCCATGTTCCATCTTTCTTAGGAACTAGAATGATAGGTGAACCACATGGAGATGTACTTGGTCTAATTAAACCTTTTTCTACCAATTCCTGGATTTTCCTTTTAATTTCTTCATTCTCTATTATTGACATTCGATACATACCAACATTAGGAAGAGGGGCATCAGACATTAACTGAATCTCATGTTGTATTTCTCTTTTTGGACGAAGATGTTTAGGTTCTTTGAATAGATTCTGAAATGATTCTACCACTTTAACCAAAATATATTTAAACTGAACATCACAACCTATAAATGTATCTTGCAAATCTTTATGTTGTTGCTTAACAACCATGATAATGTATATTTTACTTAAACTAATTAAGCACTTCATCTGATTAACATTGATTAAGTCCAACTGATTTTTAGTTTTATGTGCCCTTACGATATATTTAATTCCATCTTTCTTAAGATGATACTTATGTTCCTTCCTATAGAATATTGCATCACGTTCATAGAGATAAGGGCTTCCTATGACAATTCCACAAATGTCTAACGGTATCACATCTATATCCACTTCATCGACATAGTTAGCTGTGATTGCAAATTTTAACCGACATTGTTTGGTAACATGAATCCGAGCTTGATATTTTAACCAACCTAAAGGATATGGTTTTGGCTGATTATGTGTTTTCAAACCCAATCGTTTAACCAATGACTTAGAAATAAAATTTTCCTGTGATCCTGTATCGAACAATGTATCTATCTTAGTATGCTTTGAAGTTACCCTTATATGAAATAACTCGATTCTTTTTCCTTCATTCAACTGTGTGGTATTTGAAGAGGCAGAAGTACTAGCTTTAGAGATCTTACCTATTTTAACCATAGCAGTGATTTTCCTTCATCACTTGAATCAGATCCCAAGTCTTTCTGAACTGCTGTCGAAGCCTTCTTATCACCCTTCTTCTTTTGGAACTTTTTTTGCTTAAGTTCTAGATGGAGTTTCCAATGCTTAGCTTCAGTATGACTGATCCTTTGGCCCTGTGTATAGGTAGGCCTTTCATCTTCCTTCTGAGTGGTGGCATTCTTATTTCCCTTTGATTTGACCTTATTCTTGCTGTCTTTGGTTTCCCCTTGCTTAGATGCCTTTGGTGTAAACTTGAATGGTCTACCACCTGATTCGACATGAATAGCTTGGACACAAACTTCATCAAAATCCTTAGGATTGAAAATTAATAATGTATGCTACAAATATGAATGCAAACTGCCAATATACTTCAACAAATTTTCTTTTGTGTCCAAATAAATACTGAGTGCTAATTCTTTCTTTCTGAATTCTCGTGTGAACTCTTGAACACTTTCTCCCTTACCTTGTCACAAGCGTTGCCAATCAATTACAACTTGTTGTGTGTGACCCAACGGATAGAATTGTTTCGCTAGAGATTTAATAAACTTAGTCCATGAAGTGATAACTTTTCCTTTACACTTTAAATCTATTAGTGTCTTACTTTCCCACCAAATCAAATTAGTACCCCCCATTCTAAGAGTAGCTAATTGGATCTTTGTCTTATCATCAGTAATATCTTGAATATGACAATAGAATTATAACTGTTTTACCCAATTGTCTAGTTTCTCAGGGTTTATTTCACCATCATACACAGGCAATTCGAACTTAACATCAAGTTTCAATAATGGACTCTTAGGTTTCTTTTCTTTTTCTGATTCAGAACTAGAAGTAGAAGAGGAAGAAGAAGATGATGGAGATTATGGAGGAGAAGGAGATTTATCTGCCGTGCCTTTACCCTTGCCATTATTTGATGCCTTTGATGATGAGGCTGCATCCCTCGTCTTCTTGTCTTCATATAATTCTGCAAACATTTGCTGCATGTTTAGAAACATCTGCTGGATTTGATTCTCATCCATGGGTTTCTTTTCAGTAGCTTCAGGAGTCTTAATGGTCTCAATCCCTGTCATCATAGATTGATGATTGAATGTCCACCTTCCGATCTCTAGATAAAATTCCTCAAGCTCGCCTTTTCCACGTTGCAACCCCAACCTGGTTAACATCCACTGACAAAAAAACTACAAGCACAACCTACTCTGATACCATAAATTGATCTGAATGTGATCGAATAAAGTGCTTAAACAGTTTGATTAGTTTTTCCTTTAGATTGACTGTTAACTGAAGTATACTTTAATGAAAAATGACATAAACCAGTAGCATAAATGAATTAAATAACAGCAATAATCATAGAGAAGAAGAGGCAAACAATTTTATGACAGAGTTCTTCCTTGGTGGACTACATCTCCGGGTCCGCTTCCAGGTGGGCATCCGTTTTTATTAGGATTGATGCTGAAGAATATTTACACTGAAATGGAACAGAATTATTGTGCTCGTAGGGACTTATGAACTCTAAAATCAGAAATTACTCTTCCTCGCCTTTCCGACGCCTATCTTTGTGGTCAATTCCGACCACCGACGCTGAGCAATGCTACAAACAAATTAGCCTTTAGTCTACTGAAACTAATCTCCAGAAACTAAATGTCCCCCTTGAAAGAATTTGACATGGATTTATAATACTGTATTCGAACCTCTGAAAGCTAAAAATAGTAATTGGTTGAATAAATTATGTGATTGGGTATCAAATCCTATCTTCTCATTCACTAACCTAGGGATAAGTCCTACACCTTAGCGCTGAATTGATTTTAAAAACCCACTTTTAAACCATATATTATAAAAATCTACCTGATAGTAAAGATAACTGGGCAGAGGATAACAACGATCGGCATGTGATCAGGATGATGATAAAATATAGCACCGGCAGTTAGGCTAACTGAGCGGAAGGATCCCGACAGTTAAGCTAGCTCCGGCAGTCACGGCTATATGTGTCACATGACAGTCGGCATGCTGCATGGTTTACAACTGTCAACTCATTCTCTGTCATGGTTAATAAACATCATTACTTTTGTTTACACACCTCCTACACGGTTTCGAAACCACGCGGTTTAATTAGCGCTGTGGTTTGTTTTATTATAAATTTTTTAAACATCATATATATTTGAATATCTCGAACCTTATAATGAAGGTTCACATCATAGTTTAATCCCAATAATTCGAACCTTTGTTAAAAGGTTTATGGTATATTTTTTATAATATGTTTTTAATATGTGTTTTGCGCTAGGACTTTAATGTTTTAAGGATTTTTACCTAGGAACTTTGCGCTAGGATTTAGACTTAGGTTTTGAGTTAGGTTTATATTCATAGGACTAGGTTTTAATGTCTAGGATTTTAGATCTAGGTTAGCTTTTAAACCATAGACCTTTACATGATAAGGTATTTCACCATAACTTTAACCCACATTACACCTTTTCATCACACATGATGACCATAACATTAAAATAACTTTCACTGACGAAATTGAGCCATGATCAATTTGAGGACGACATTGACGAAACTAGCAGATTTGGAAACTGAACTGAAAATCAAACAATCTGGTACTCTGTCGATCTTATACTGATCAAGATCCTCCTGGATCAACCTGACACCTCAGAAGAAGAAGCGCATCTTTTTAACCTCATCCATCTTGATGAAACGCGTCGTGAAGCCCAATTGGCCAACGAAGCACATAAGAGACGTATAAAGGTGCAATACAACAAAAATTTCCAGGCTCGCATTTTCTCAGAGGGCGACTTGGTCTACTTTATGATCAAGAAGCTGATGTAATAGGTATAAGAAAATTTGAACCATTATGGCATGGCCCCTATATTGTCAAAAGAGTTCTTGCTAAGGGTGCCTACAAGTTAGTTGGTTATGATGGAATTTTGTTGGTGCAGCCCAAAAATGGGTTGTATCTGAAACGTTATTATGCTTAATCATGTCAAACCAGGAGGTAACTCCGCAAATCAGAATGTGTATTAGATGAAGAATGTGCATGTATTTATACATGGAGGTGAGGCTATTGGGATTCATCTCCCAATGAATCTTGGCCTTCCTTATTTCCTAATATAATTTAATATACAATATTAAATATCCTCACCCAACCCTTAGGATTAGGTGTCAAAATTCCCCCTTTAATCCGAAGGGATGTTGGTGAGCCCATGCATCGATCTGAACTTTTCAAACTTTTCTCTTCCAAGTGCTTTGGTGAAGAGATCAGCAGTTTGCTCATTTGTGGAACAATGATGTAGATGGATGGTTTTGGCCTGAACATGATGTCGAATTAGATGGTATTTTGTATTGATGTTCTTTTTTCGATCATGGAACTTTGGGTTCTTGGCCAACTTTATTGCAGAAGTGTTGTCAATCATGAGTGGTGTTGAATACATTTGTTTCATCTGCAAATCTTCTAGGATTTTTCTGAGCCACACAATTTCCTTTGTTGCTTCAGATGCTGCCACATATTCTGCCTCAGTCGTGGAATCTGTTGGAACTGACTGTTTGCATGATCTCCATGAGACAGCTCCTGATCCAAGACTCATGGTGTAACCTGTAGTAGACACCCCTGTTTCTTTTTCCCCGTCAAAGTCTGACTCGGAGTATCCGATCAAGCTGAAGTCGCCTACCTATGTATATTTGAGTCCAAATTCTTAAGTCCCCTTCAAGTACTTTAACACTCTTTTTGCAGCAGACCAATGTCCTTCACAAGGTTCTTGCATAAACCTTGAGAGGATTCCAACAGAAAATGAAATGTCAGGTCTGGTGGTAGTCAGCTAGATAAGACTTCCTATAAGCTGTCTATACTTAGTTGCATCCTAAAATTCCTTCCCTTCAATGGATGTGAGCTTCAAGTTTTGTTCCATTGGAGTGGTTAAGGGATTGCATTCATCCATGCCAAACTTGTTCAAAAGATCTCTAATGTACTCTTTTTGAGAAAGAAATATAAATTTAGGATGTTTAATACTTCAATACCTAGATAGTAATGAACATAACCCAAATCAATCATTTCAAAACCTTTCTTCAATTCTTTCTTCATGGATGCAATATAACTCTCATTCTTCCCTGTCATCAAAAGATCATCTACATACACCACAAGATATACAACTGTTTTTCCAACTTTCTTAACAAATAAAGTTGCATCATCAAGATCAAAATGTTTGAAGTCAAGTTTTAGAAGATGCTCGATTAATTTCTCATACCAGGCTCGTGGTGCTTACTTGAGGCCATACAAATATTTTATAAGCTTGCAAACTTTGTGTTCTTGGCCCTTTACCACAAATCCTTCTGGTTGGGACATAAAAAATTTCTCCTTTAGATATCCATTCAAAAAGGCGGTTTTTACATCCATCTGGTGGACTTTCCATCCATTCTAAGCTGCTAGGGCAAAGAGAGTCCGGATGGTGGTCCATTTTGCTGTGGGAGAAAAAAATTCTTCATAATCGATTCCTTATTTTTGTGCAAAACCTTTTGCCACAAGCCTAGCCTTGTGCTTGTCAAGTGAGCCATCTACTTTATACTTTTTCTTGTAGACCCACTTACAGCCAATTGGTTTTGTTCCCAAAGGCGGATCAACTAGCTTCCAAGTGCCATTCTTTATCAAGGCATCATACTCCTTTTGCATTGCTTCCTTCCATTCATCATGAGAAGAGGCTTACTTGAAGGAATTTGGTTCATGATCTATAGACAAACTCAATTCACAGTTATCAACAATATCCATATCAACAGGAGAATTAGAATTATCTACGTCACCTTCGTTTTGTATAGTGGAACTTCTTGTTCCTGTTTTTCCAACCTCATCGGGATGAACATTTTCCAGTGTCTTTGTCAGCCATTTGGGAGGACCTTTCTGAGATGGCCATGGCTGCTCATTTGACTGAGTTGGGATTGATTCAAGATTCAATCTCCCAATTCTGTCAATCACATCATTCAATGTGTCATCCATGGTTGTTTCTTCATGTGGGGGAGAAAGTGCTTCAGGAAATGATTCCACAGTTTGATTCAATATAGGAATCCCCCCTTCAAGATATGGAATCTGATTATCAAATTCTTGGAAAGACTTTGCATGTGTGAATCTGTCCAGGTGATCAAGTTGCCGCTCAAAAACCTTGTCACTCTTGGAATATTCAAGGAATATGACATCTCTTGCTATTACAAACTTCTTATTGGCTTCATTATAGAGACGATATCCTTTGGAGGTATTGGAGTACCCCAAGAAGACACATTTTCAACTTCTAGCACCAAGTTTATTCCTTTATCCCTTGGGTATCAAGGCATAACAGGTGGACCCAAAGAACTTGAAATGCTTTACCGAAGGAATGTGGCCATGCCACATTTCAAAAGGAGTTTTTTTTCTAATTGAACTTGAAGGACACCTATTCTTTATATAAACAACACATAGAACTGCATCAACCCAAAACATCAATTTTACATTCTTGAAAAATAACATGGAGCGAACCATATTTAAAATAGTTTTGTTAATTATTTCAGCTACACCATTCTGTTGGGGATTATACGGCATAGTTGTTTGATGTTTGATCCCATGTTGACAAAGATAATTTTCAAATTCCTTTGAAGTTTATTCTTTTCCATTATCAGTACATAGAGAGCCAATATGAGTTTGTGCATCATTTTCAATCCATGCATGAAAATTCTTGAATGTTTGAAAAGCATCAGACTTGTTCTTCAATAAGTAAATCCAACACATTCTGGTGTAGTCATCAATAAATGTCATCATATATTTATTTCCATTTGCAGAGGCAACAGGCATAGGACCACATAAATATGAATGAATAAGCTCAAGTTTTGTATGTGCTCTGGAGTGTGAATCATGAAATGGTTGTTTGCTATGCTTTCCTAGAATGCAAGCATCACATTCCTTAGGTTTCCTAGGAATTGTAGGCAGTCCATTAACACCATTTTTCTTCAAAAAATGAAGGCTTTCATAGTTTAAGTGTCCAAATCTAGCATGCCATAAAAGACTTGATGGGAATGTATCTTCATCATGATGTGAACTAGATGCAAAGTTTTGAGCATGAGCAGATGAACCTTTCAGCTTCAAGAGTCTTCCTTCTTCTATTCCCTCCATGACAAGTGAGTGATCTGATGTTTTTCTGACCTCTGCCTTGCCATCAAACAAGTGAAGAGAGTGTCCTTGCCGGCATATTTGGACCAAGGACAGCAAGTTTCTCCTCAACTCAGGGAGGTATAGAACCTCATGTAGAATATGATCTGGAAGACCAGGCAAATTAAGGCTAATTGTGCAAAGCCCTGATGGCTTGAGTTTGGATTTATCTGTGAAATATACTGCTCCATCAACTTTGTCAGTAAATTCTTCAAAAAAATATTTTCTAAATTTCATGTGACATGTTGCTCCTGAATCTAGCAACCAATCATCTCTCCATGAAGTAAATGAAACATCAAACAAGTCTTCAGTTACTCCATTGTTACAATGTGCGAAAACATAATGAGTGGATTCAGGTGCTTTACCTTTTTCTTTTTCATTGGTTTACCTTTTTCTTGATTTCTTTTCTGCTCAATTTTATCCCAAGGTGTCCTGCATTTGGATGCATCGTGCCCATCTTTATTGCAACGTGTGCAATGAAGATTGGATTTGTCATATTGTCTGCCCCCCCTTTCTCTGAAGTTTCTTCTTCCTCTTCCTCTTCTGCCACCTCTTCCTCTGGAAGAATCTATAGCATGATTATTTTCTCTATGTGCACAGTATGCAGCCTCTTCAGAAGATGAAGGGACTGTCATCTTCCCGAAAGCTTTCTCTCTTTCTACAAACTTTTTCTCAAGGGCCTCAAAGGTGATATGCTCAAGGTTTCCACTTGCTTGCAATGACTCAAGATAGTGTGAGTAAGTCGGATATAATGCCTTAACATATGCTATGAGAGATATGTCCATTTTTACACCAGTTCTTTCAATGTCATGCATGATAAATCTTACTTCTGAAGCTAAAGCAAGGGGATCATCATTCTTCATTTCAAGACTGAACAGTTTAATCATTAATTGAACATTTTATAGTTCTGAATGTGAGTTCTAGAGTTATTTTAGCTTGCTCAAGGCTTCATAGGCATTTGAAAATGATGAAATATGGTGAGTCACCTCTTCATTTACGGAGGTTGCAATCAAGGCATAGGCCTTGCAGTTCTTGTTTTCCCAAATGGTGAGCTCCTTGTCTGAAGTGGGCTTTGCTAGTGGATTTCCTTCTTGTCCTTCACATATTCCTTTCCACAACTCATTAAAAATGAGAGTGTGCTTGATTTTCCGAGACCATTCAAGATAGTTCTCCTTGCCGGAGAAAACCACCCCTACAATAGATATGAGAGAATGCATTCTTCTGAAGGGAAAAAATAATTACTTTGCTAGAAAATTCCTTTGAGGAGGAAAAAAAAAATTGCTGCAAATATACATATTTGAAGGGGAAAAATTTTGCTAGAAAAATACTGAATTCTGCACAAATATATATATATATATATATATATATATATATATAGATAGATATATTCTTTTTTGTTTGAAGAAAAAATTTATATGGAAACTATATTGAAAATGTGGAGGGGGCAGTATTATATGGGGGCGGGGGGGGGGGTAGTGTAACTTGGATTCAGTGGTATTATATATATCTGGGGGAGTAATAATGTGGTGAGGAGTGTTAAATTTAATATGTGCAGTGAGGTGAGGCGGTATCATGTGTGGTGAGGCGGTATGATGTGCGGTGAGGAGTGTTAATTGTAATATGTGTGGTGAGGCAGGTGAGGCAGAATAGGACAGATAGTGAGGGCGGGGAGGGCCGAAAGGCCACGGGAGTAGACACAGCTGGGAGTCGAGGGTTGAAGTCGTAGCAGGGTGTAGTGCAGAGTGAGTGTAGGTAGAGTAGTCTGCGGGAGGGAGAGTGTAGTGGAGAGTGGGGTTGTGCGTGGGGAATTGTGGTGAGAAGCATGCTGTGAGTAGGAGCGAGCAAGTAAGGGGATATAGGGGGGTTGGGAGATGCGTAGGTGTTGGGGAAGAGGGGGGCCGTAAGGCCGAGAAGTTAGGGTGAGCGTTGGAGAAAGGGTGCGGGTGGGATGTGGGATAGGGAGTCGAGGGGTTGGGTTTGTTCGATGAGGGATAGCGTTGTTCTATGAGTGAGGGATAGAATTTTTCGAAATGATTCAAAAATGATGCAAAAATGATTCAAAACTGTGCAGAAATTGCAGATATTATTAAAAAAAATGCAGAATTGCAGTATATAAACTCAGAATGGCATCAATCTAATGGAGCGGCAAAAACTGACATAAAACTAACTGAAAAAAAGACAGTTAGCATAAATGAGGGAGTTACACTACAGGCAAGAATGCCAATAGTGGGACTGGCTCTGATACCATGTCAAACTAGGAGGTAACTCCACAAATCAAAATGTGTATTAGATGAAGAATGTGCATGTATTTATACATGGAGGTGAGGCTATTGGGATTCATCTCCCAATGACTCTTGGCCTTCCTTATTTCCTAATATAATTTAATATAAAATATTAAATATCCTCACCCAACCCTTAGGATTAAGTGTCAACAAATCATGAGCGTAGTAATTTTTTGTATTATGTTGTTGATTTTCATTCACTATCTTTGTTTGTTTTTAGAGTTTTCTTGACATTAGTAATCCACTTCGCATTTCATCGCAGATGTCTGAATCTTTGGAACCATTTGTTGGATATGCTGATGGTGCTAGTTGTAGCATGCAGAATCTATCCTTTGTAGCGTGGGCCATTTTCTCTATGAACGGCAAGTTAGTGATTTTTAAAGAGATTTGTATCCGTAGATCAATGAACAATATCGCTGAGTATAGCACGTTGATTGAACTTCTCTCTAATTCCATTTCATTTGGTATTAACCACGTCATCATAAGGTTAGATTCAAAACTTGTGGTATTACAACTTACTAGTGTTTATACTGTTAGAAATCTAATACTGCATAGATTTTTCCTAACAGTTCGACTTTTGGAAAGGCACTTTGATTTTATTCAATATTAACACATTTCCATAAATTTGAACACATTGACTGATTCTTTAGCTTATCAAATTTTAGACAGACATTTGCAACACATGTAAAGAAAATATGTAGATAGGATTGCACAATAAACATAAGAAAAACACTGAAATGAAATAGATAGATAGTTATAGGTTTTTACAAAAAAATTTGCCCAAGACACATTGGTCATCTGACCTCAAAATGTATGCAAAAATGTCAAAAGTAAACTAGTGATGCTTGTGGTAACATGCTATAGATCTAGCTATCCTATGTAGTAACGACATCCAATGGTTGGGAAAACCTATATTGTGACCTTGTAGTCGCATGGGTAACTCTTCGATCCGCCAATCTGAAGTCCCAAATGTCAACCCCTTTATGTGATGTCGAAGCTTAGCCAGAGTCTTAGCCATATCAAGATCCTGAAGGACTACTCTCCTAATAACCCTCTCTGTTGGCTCATGTGCTACATGCTCTGGTTCCTCCACCAGTTGAACTTGACCAACATCTTCATTACATCAAACATTTAGTTTAGTCTTGGAAAAAAATCAAAAATACAAAAGCATTGTAGAAACCTTAGGAAAATAAAAAACATGGTCAAAACATTCTTACCCATTGCACCCCACTGAGCACCTTCTGGTAAAGCTAAATCTAGATCTCCTCAGAAATAAATGCCTGCATATGCATACTCATCGATGAAAACAATTTGTCGCCAGAACCAGGCAAAGAATACATTCGAGAACACAATGGTCGATTGGCCTACATGCCTACTCATTATTTCTACACATCTCTGCATCCATGGATCTCTAGGATTAGACACATCCAGTGTCACATGTTGTGGCTGCATCAGTGGAATATGTTCCAACGCAAATGATATGAGGATTGAACCATAACTGAAGTTCTTCTTCCTTCCTCCCTTTTCTTTGTTCAGTTGTTCTTTTATTTGAGAAAGTATAGCTTCAGACGAGTTGAAGATTGTTGGCTCCATACACTCTAGCGTGTACTGCATATACGATCTATTCGCTACATGTAGTGTAACAGTGCCAGCAAGTTTTGCGGTTGTGAAAAGGATAGTTCTCAATGGAAAATCTCTAACATCCCATATGTTTATCATTCCATCTTTTCTTGGCTCTAACCCTGGATAACAGTGTTGCAAAACATAATCTCTCATAGTCTCTCCTCCAACAATAGACCTTGAGAGTGAAATAGGCAAGCCTTTCTGTAGGTTTTAACCCTGTACATCAATTATTTGCAAACGAATCTTAAAAACAGAAAAAAAACAATAGCGAGAGCATAAAACACAAAACAGATATACACAGAGATTTTCCCCTGGATCCCAAATCGAGATGACCAAGTTGATTTTTCATTATATTCCTTTTAGTGTTACAAGACATATATATACATGTCGAAGCATACATAAACCCCAATCCATTAACCCTGGATTAGAACATAACCATAGTTCCCTTGATCAGATCTATAAAATACCAGGGGCCGAAAACCATCATGCCCCAAAACCATGTGCAAAACCATGCACAAAACCATGGGTGGGTCCGCGCATGACTAGTCATGGAAATAATATAACACATACCCAACGTTCTCCCACTTGTTTTTTTATTTCCACAGGGAGCCATAGGAGAGCTAAGTCATTAGCCCATCTTTGCAACACCCATTGTTTCTCTACACCAAGAGAAATTTTTGAGTGCTCACAGATTTCGTCAATGCATCTTCAACATTCTTCAAAGTGTCCACCTTTACAAGCAACACCCTTTTAGCCTCAGCCATATATATCACAAAGTGATATTGAACATTAATGTGCTTTGCCTTTGAATGATAAGCAGGTTTCTTAGCTAAGAAAATTGAACTTTGGCTATCACATTTTATCCTTATAGCTTGCTGCACCAACCCCATACTTGAACACAATCTCTACAACCAAAATGCTTCTTTGCTTGCATGAGTGGATGCTATGTATTCTGCCTCTGTAGTTGAAAGAGCCTCTACATACTGTCTTTTACTCATCCAACTGACTGCACCTCCAAATAGGCTAAACACATACCCACTTGTAGATCTTCTTTGGTCCAGATCTCTAGCCCAGTCTGCATCAACAAAACCACAAATGTCCAACACTCTTTCCAATCCTGGTCTTCCCTGGTAGCACAAGACATAATCACTAGTGCCACGCAAATATCTGAAAACCCGCTTCACTATTGTCTAATTCTCCTTCCTTGGGTTTGACATAAACTTGCTCAATACTCCCACTGCATGTGCAATGTCTGGTCTAGTACAGACCATTGCATACGTCAAGATACCCACTGCACTTGCATATGGAACATGAGACATATCCTCCTCTTCTTCTTGTGCCTTGGGACACTGTTCAGCAGTCAACTTTGTACCTATAGGAATTGGAACATTCATTGGTTTACTATTCTGCATATTGAACCTCTGCAATATAGTCTTGACATACCTCCTATGGTTTAACTAGAGCTTCCTCTTTGCCTGATCTCTCTTAATTTCCATGCCCAAAATATATTTTGCAGCACCAATATCCTTCATGTCGAATTTGGAGAACAGTTGGGTCTTCAAATATTGGATAATTTCTTTGTCATTTCCAATCAACAAGATATCATCCACATACAAGACCAAATAAATAACATGGTTGCCAATTAATTTAAAATAAACACAGTGATCCTCCTTGCTTCTGGTGAAGTCAAGTCCCCGTATATAGCTATCATATAGCTATCAAATTTCCTATATCACATCCTTGGTGACTGTTTTAACCCATACAGAGACTTATTTAACCTTCATACCAGTTCTTTCTTCCCCTTCACCATAAAGCCTTCAGGTTGTTTCATGTAGATCTCCTCTTCTAGATCCCCATGAAGAAATTTTGTCTTCACATCCATCTATTTTACCTCAAAATAAAATGCAGCAGCAACATATAAAAGTAATATAATATAAGTAACTTTGGTAACAGGAGAAAAAATATCACTAAAATCAATTCCTAGCACCTGGGAATAACCTTTTGCTACCAACCGAGCTTTTAATTTCTCCACCTTGCCTTCTACGTTCATCTTCTTCTTAAACACCCATTTGAAACCGATGGGCTTCCTTCTAGCCAGCAACTCCACCAGATCCCATGCCTCATTTTTATGCAAGTATGCCATTTCATCAACCATGGCCTCCTTCAAGAGTTTTCCATCCTCTGAATCTACTACCTCCCTGATATTTCTGGGATCATCATCAATTTTAGTTAAGGAAAATTTTAACATAAAGTAGATGGACTATACCTTTCTGGTTGTCTTCTTTCCCGAGCTGATCTGGCCACAATTGGAGTTTGTGGCTCTTCCTGTTCTGAGTCTTCTTCTGTTGTAGAGCCTAATTCATCCTCCTTTCACTCAAACTCTATCTTCTCAGGTTCATTTGGTAGGAATTCATGTTTAACAACATATTTCACCTCTCTAAACACCACATTTCGGTTGTACACAAGCTTCCTTGTTTATGGGTTCCAAAGCTTGTAACCCTTTAAACCATCCTTATACCCAATAAAGATGCACCTTTTAGATTTATTATCCAACTTGGTTCTTTTCTCATTTGGAACATGTACATATGCATCACATCCAAATACCCTCAGAAGTGAAAGAGAGGGTTTCTTACCAGTCCATACCTCATGTGGAGTCTTATCCTCCAACGCTGATCAAGGCGATATGTTAACCAAGTAACATGCAGTCTCCACTACCTCTGCCCAGAATTCTTGTCCTAACCCAGTACCACTGAGAATGCTTCTTTCCTTTTCCATTAGTGTTCTATTCATTCTTTCTGCAAATCCGTTATGTTGAGGTCTGTATGGAGTAGTCTTCTACCGTGCTATACCACACTTCTTACATAACTCTTAAAATTCCTTCTTGTAGTAACTCTCCACCTTTATATGTCTTTAGAACCTTTATCTTCTTCTATGTCTGGTTTTCCACCAAAGCCTTAAATTCTTTAAATATGTCAAAGACTTCACATTTCTTCCTCAATAAATATATCCATGTATTCCTTGAGAAGTCATGTATGAATGAAACATAGTACACAGACTTTCCCAGTGATGGAACTGACACAGGTCCAAACACATCACTATGCACAAGTTCTAATATCTTGTTTTCCCTCTTAGCACCAGAAGGAAAACTCACCTGATTCTGCTTCCCATATACACAATGTTCACAGAAATCAAAATCCAGAGAGCTATTAGACATATCTTCGACCATACCATTTCCATGCATTATCTGAAGGCCCTTCTCTCCAATATGTCCAAGCCTTTAATTCCATAGCATGGTCTTTTCTTGAGAGACCGCTAGGCTTTCCACTCCACTTTCGGGAACCACAAAACTATTGCACCCATCAATAATAGTGTTCCCCTGAATCTTGTACATATTTCTAATCCAAAATCCCCGCATTAATACCAGTGCTCTCTGAACCATTTTATAGGTATCTTTCTCGAATATTATTTTTACACCTGCATCATCCATCTTACTTACACAAATCAGATTTCTGGCCAATGGAGGAATGTGCAGAACACCAGGAAGTATTTTAATCCTTCCACCTTACAACTTCAGCTTCACTTTTCCACGTCCGATGATTCTGGCCTTCCTAACATCACCTAAGAAGACATCACCAACATTATATTTATCATACTCGCATAACCACTCCCTATGGGGAGTGAAGTGAAAGGATGCACCAAATTCAATCAACCATTACTCATGATCTACATGTGTATTTGAAGAAGAAGCCAAAAACACATCCCCACCTTCATCCGAGGTGGTTTTTTCCTCTGCAGAAGGAGCATCATCAAATCCCTTTCCTTTCTCAGGAGCTTTAGATATGCATTCCTTCTTGTAGTTCCCTTCCTTTCCGCATTTCCAGCACACCTTTACAAACTTTCCAGGAGATTTAGATCTCCCTCTAGATTTAGATCTCCCACTCGATACCTTATTCTTGTTTCTGTTCTGGGACCTTCCTCGTATAGATAAGGCATCTCCATTCTAACCCTCCATATTTCTCCATCTCATTTCCTCCAACAGTAAGGTTGAGACAATGTCATCAAAATTCCAGGTAGTTGTATTACTACCTATTGTAATAACCAGACAGTCCCACGAATCTAGTAGAGAACACAACAAACTATTGCACTTATCTTCATATGAGATTTTAATATCAACAGATGATAGCTGACTTACCACAGTATTGAAGGTGTTCAGATGCTCTGTCACCAAGTCTCCATCCTTCATCCTCAGGTTATATAGCTTTTTCTGCAGGAAAAATTTATTCACCAGAGACTTAGATTGGTACAAAGTTCCTAGCTTTTCCTACAAGGTCTTCATCGTAGCTTCCCCAGATACATTCAAAAATACTGAATCTGAGACACACAATCCTATTGTTCTCTTTTCCTTCTAATCCAGCTTATTCTAGTCTTCATCTAACATTTTTGTTGGTTTAGTACTCAGATCTACCATGATCCACTAATCTTTATCCACCAGCAGATCCTCCATCTTGAGCTTCCACAACTCAAAACTTTGAGCATTAAATTTCTCGATCTCTATCTTCCCGCCGCTCTCCATCTTCTTTCACCGCAAGAATCAATCCCGCAGATCTCCCACTGAACAAGGTCTACCTCAGGCCTGAGAAAAAAACCCCTCAACAGCAAAGGTGTCCCCTTGAAGCCGAAATTGCTCTGATATGAAATGTAAGTTTTAACCCTGTACACAAATTATCTACAAATGAATCTTAAAAATAGAGAATAAACAAGAACGAGAGCATAAAACAAAAAACAGATAAACATAGATATTTTCCCCTAGATCCCAAATCAGGACGACCAGCTTGATTTTTCATTATATTCCTTTTAGTGCTACAAAAAATATATATACATGCTGAAGCATACATAAACCCGAATCCATTAACCTTGGATTAGAACATAACCGTAGTTCCCTTGATCAGATCTACAAAATACCAGGGGCCGAAAACCATCATGCCCCAAAACCATGTGCAAACCCATGCACAAAACCATGGGCAGGTCCACACATGACTAGTCGTGGAAAGAATATAACACATACCCAACACTCTCCTCGACAAACCTGTAAGAAAGTATACATCCTCAACGGTCATAGGAACCACTTCGTTCTTAATATAAAATGTGTTAAGTCCCCATATTAATAGTGTAGTCCCTTATTATGTTAGTGTAACCCCTCTTATTGTTATTTTTGTACCCCTGTAACCCCCATATTGTTATTATTGCGCCCTTAAATTATTATTGTTAGGTCAGCTAGGATTACTTTGTCACCCCACTAGGATTACGTTGTGGCCCCATGGACTCCTATATATAGAGTGGAGGTTTTTTCATTTGTATCATCCAAGAATTTTTCATTCATGTAATGTATTGGAGGTTTCCCCCTTGAAGTGGCTTATTTCTAAGCCATTGATATCTCTTTTCTTCTATTTTTGGAGCTAGTTTCACAACATTTGGTATTAGAGCTTTGGATTCTAGGGTTTCACTGCTCCAAACAGTTCATCATGGAATTTTTGCTATAACCCTTTTTCTATGAAGGTTTAGAAGCTCAAATATTTATATTGTGAATTCAAACGCCTGAGGAACATCTTCACAAAATTTTAGAGCTTGGTTCGCAATATTTTCGGAGATATGATCTCTGGAAGTTAGGGATTTTTGCAGGCTCCTAAATTTAACCTAAACAGGTCATCACGGAATTTTCGATATAAATATTTTTCTAGAAGGTTTCAAAAGCTGAAATATTTAGAGTGAGAAGTTGAAATCCTGAGGAACATCATAACAAACTGTCAGAACTTGGTTCGCAATATTTTAGGAGATATGATCTGTGGAAGTTAGGGATTTTTGCAGGCTCCTAAATTTCACATAAAAAGGTCATCGTGGAATTTTTCCTATAACGTTTTTTCTACGAAGGTTCAGATGTTGAAATATTTAGAGCGCGAAGAAAAAATCTAGAGGAACATCATCACAAAATTTCAGAGCTTGGTTTGCAATCTTTTTGGAGATATGATCAGTGGAAGTTAGGTCTTTTTCAGGCTCTGAATTTCATCGCAAAGATGTGATCGTGGGAAATTTTTCATAACTCTCTCTCTCTCTCTGAGCATCGGATTGGAATTTTGAAAAAAATGACTGGAAGTACATGGACTGTAGTTTTCTATCTATAAATGTCAGATCCAAAGGAGCAAAAGGTGACATGTGGCAAGTCGTACAAGTTTTCTTTACTGAACCAGTCCATAATTAGGTCATTCTGGGAGATTGGACATAAATTTTCCTTGAAGAATCCAAATCAGGTCAGACCTATGGCATTCGAAAGAGGATCATAGAGATAATTCAGATTCAATATTGAGCTCCTCAAAAGCAAGAAAAATGTGTATATTTGGTTTTTTAAAATTTCATAATGTTTGTTTGAAAAAGAAGTTCGAAGTGATTCCAAGGGAATATTTTAGAATTTTTATCAATATTGGGTTCTATAATGCTCCAAAAAAATAATTCCATACCCATTAAGACCTCAAAAATATATAGTATGATGCATGAAGAGGAAGAATTGCAGTATGAGATATCAAAATTACGATACCAAGTGCAACAAATTTCGATATTACAAAGAGAAATCGAAGATGACCTAGATGGTTTAAAAGAAGAATAGGAAGCTAAGTTGGATGGTTTGAAGGATCAAATAATAGCTAATATGGATGATAAATTATTGGAAGATCACATCGAGCATCAACAACAAGTTCTCCAACTCTCAAAGGATAACCTAACTTTGGTGCAGAATCTAATGAAACAATAGGAAGATCAACATCACATCGAAATAATTTCTGAAGCAGTTGTTAGGTATCTATAATTTTAGCAGATTGGCAAGACTAAAGCTGCAGAGACAACATTTGAACCACTTTTGGATTCTAGGATTTAGCCCTCCTGAATCCAGAGAGGGATCTCTCTTATAAGTGCAAAGATTGATTTATCTTCAAAAGGCTTTTAGTGTGATATTAGGTTAGTTATGAAGAACAAGGGTCTTTGTTTGGTTTTGGTTGGGAAAAGATAAATGAAGGTGAAGGAAGTCTAAATGAAGAGTGAATATGTATGAAAGTGAATGGATGATTCAGCTAATAAGATAGGCAAGGAGCAGCTTCAATCCATTGGGCTATGGAGTCATAAGAGAATTTAATTGAAACAGAAAGGTTCAAGAGTGGTCCATGGGGCAAATCATCTATGTCAAAGGATCTCTTTCAGTTGATTTTATGGAATGGAATGAAACAATAAGAAGGGGAATCAAACAAATGAAGAACAAAGAGCAGCCTAAGATCAAGTAAGTACTTTGAAACTATCCTGCTTTTGGCATGCACTTAAGAAAGACATAAAAGTAATCTTAGATAAGGTAAGTACTTTGAAACTAGCCTGATTTTGATGCACTTTCATAGAAAACATTTAAAAACACAAAGAATAGCTTAAGATCAAGTAAGGACTTTGAACCTATCCTTCTTTTAGCATATTCAAAGGAGAAACATTCATGATAAACTGAAAAACTAGTCTAAGATCAGGTAAGGACTTTGAACCTATCCTACTTTCAACATACTCTTAAGGGAAAATTTCAGACAACCTTTGGAGAAAGAACTAGAAGACAGGGCAAACCATAAACTTTCCTAGTCCAACTCTACTTAGCCAGTAATGAAAATAACATTCAAGAACAACGTTTAAAGTTTAGACAGTAAGACATGGGAACACCAACATTCCTTAACTGCTTGGACTATATTAAATCATTCCTAAATACACAATTGGAAGAAAACATGGAGATAAAGATTTTCAGTGAGAGTAGGGTACTTTTGATAGTAAATCCTAGCTCTATATTTGCTGTTCTTTATCAGAGAAAGTGGACAGAATGGAAACAAAACGAAAATAACACTTTACAATAAGAAAAACATCACCATTGACATAGACCAGGATCCCATAAATCAGCTTGTATTTGATGCTTCAAACCAGTTACAGTCATCAAGTCCAGTGGGTCTCTACAGCTTCAAACTTCTCATCTCTACTTAGGTATCTTCAATTACAAACAGAGCTTACAACAACTTCAGAAAACTATTTATATGCAACAGATATTCAGAGACCAAACTTTATCTCATCTTCTACAGAAGTATTTATAGAAGAAATGAGGAGGTGGGATGAGAGAAAAGATCTCTAGGCTCAATTAATACAGTTTAATGCTTCTCGGCCTTTGAGGGGCTCAATGGAGAATATTTCTGATATTTCCTCTATATTAATTGATTTTCGTTAAGTATTTAAGCATGCTGGGCAGATTTTGTTGACTTAAAAACTCTTGAGGAAAGTTAGCAATAAATATGGCTATCCTTTAGGCAAAATATCACTGACTAAGGCAATAAATCTACCTTCTTCTAATTTATCGAAAGATGCAGGTGGCACTTTAGTAGCTGTAGAGGATACAATTTGCCTCGGATGTGGCAGTGGAGGCTTTTCGGACTGATAAATTTCTTTGTTTTATTATAAAACACCTTTAATCTATCTTTTCTCTATGTTTTAGGCCTAATTAGGCTTAATTTTTGCCTTCAGGTATTCATACTGTTTTTAACTGTGTGGATTAGGCCTTTGATAATCGAATTTATGCCTTAATCCTTCAAAACTGTGTTTAAAACCTTTAAACATTGATTTATGCTTTGATTTTGTCCCTGGACACTAATACTCTTTGTCTAATTAAGGTTTACTGTGTTTTGTTGTTGTGCGCAGAGGGTTTTATAACATTACCAATGTTCATGAGACATGGGTAAAATTGAGATTTGAACCCTGTAGATTTCTTATCTTCAGGATAAAGGCCTAGGGGATCGTCATCCCTGGCCCCTGATTTATTTTTCAAACTGTGGAGAAACCTTAATAACCTACAAAAATACACAAAATTTATGAAAAATATGGTGAAAATTTAGGTTAGGCTGCTTTGGAGGCAAGGTTTAATCATGGCCATCGATCCATATTGATTGACGATCGAGATTGCTCGATGGGTTTGACGGGGAGGCGGTTGGGTAAGTGGAGGTAAGATTAAGTCTGGGCCGTTGATCTAGGTTGATCAACAACTGAGATCAATCGGGAGATTTGTAATGCAGAGCGGAAATGTTATAATGAAATGGAGTAAAATATAAAAAAAAGGGATAAAACCTTTGGCAGAAGCGAAATGGGCTAAAAACGAAGTTTGGATGCGGGATGAATAAGAGTTGTTGATCTAGAATGATCAACGGTCGGGATGAATTGGGAGAGCATTTGAGGAGCAGAGGAGATAGGCGAATGAAATGGGGGTGAGAATAGATGAGAGTCGTTCAATCAAAAGGATGAATGGTGGGGATCAAAAGGTGAAATGTTAATGTAGTGGAGAAGGTGGTTTAGCAGAAAACCGGAATGGTTTTCACATTATTTTTGGGTGGTATGTGGTTTTCACAAAAATAACGTGATACGGTGCAATGCTTGACATGTGTCCCTCCCAATACCGCCTATTTTGCATAATTTTTAGGCGTTAACTCTCGGGTGCAGAAAAAACGCGAAAAGGAGTCTCCTTCGTCAGATGAGGGACATCAGATCCAACGGTGCGGATCGCACACGATGGAGGGCAAGATGCATGGGCAAAAAGGCAAGTGGGGTCAAACGGTGGTTTAGATCTTGACCGTTGGATCTTGGGAATGGACGGTCGAGATCTATTGATGGGGAGAAATGAAAAGGGCGAAGTGCGAAGAGCGGAAGCAATGTGGACCGTATGATCTAAAAAGATCAACGACGGAGATTAAATCGGAGGTCGGGATGGTGAAGGCTTATGTGATATAAGGGCGGGATGCAATGTAACGCTAGCCATTGGATCTGATGGAATGGACGGTCAGTATTAAATCTCATCGGAGAAAAGTAAAAGGGGAAAAAAACGTCGAGGCTTTTGAATTTGTGATAAGAGATTAAGCGCTAACCGTTGGATTGGTTTCAGAGATCAATGGTGGAGATTGAATCGGCGGGAGGAAAAGGGAAAAGGACAAAGGGAAACTACGATTGCCAATTTGCGATGGAACGAGAGTCGTCGATCTAAAAACTAGATCGATGGTTAGGATTCAATCGTGAAGGAAAAAAGGCGGAATACCGGGTTTGGAGGGGGAGTGATATGGACCGTTGGATCTGGGCTTTAATGGATCGGATCAACGGTGGAGAAACGATCGCAGGATCACATCGGTGGGAGGCAATAAACCATAAAAATGCATCAAATGAATATTTGTGATGCGATAAGGATTTGCGATGTGATTTTTAGCCGATGACCTTTAATCGGTTTAGATCGACGATCGATATTCGTTGAAACTTTGAAATTTCGGGTTTTATTGAAATACAAAGGAAAGTCAGGTTTGGGAAAGGGTTTTAAGTCCTTTTAGCGCCCGGTTGCGGGGCCTAATGTCTTATGAAGTGGAGGGTTACGAAAGTTAAGCCCTCGGGGGCTAAAAACTTTTATAATGGAAAAAGAGTGTATTTTGGCTTAAAAACAGAGTTTTTGAGGAAAATTGAGGGTACTAGTAGAGGAAAGAGGGAATTTTAAAACCAAGTAAAGCGGAATAAGATGTTTTAAAAGGGGTTTTGGTTGATTTGGAAAGAAAATGAAGGTATTTTTGGAGGATTTTCATGGAGGAAAAGGGATGAAAATGGGGTTGTTTTTATGAGTGAAAGGAGGGGTAAAATGAGGGGAAAATTGGGATTTTTCAGCAGTCTTTTTCTTCATGCAATCAGCAGATTTTTCAGGTTTATGAGGGAAACATCAATGAAGATTAACTAAAGGATTGGTTATCTTCATAAGACTTTAAGAACTAGCAATTTGGCCATAAAATTGTTTCTTAAAGGCTTACAAAGATCTAGCCACCATTTGATATGGAAATTTTTTATAGGTGGCTAACAGTGGCTCCAAAGGGGGATGACACCTTCTTCAAGGTGTCAAGAACTTTAGACATGTCTTCTCTGGTAGCTGATCAATGCCTCATCCATTGGGCTGCAACTTTCTTTCCTTTGTTGATCTTATTTTGCTCTAACAATGTTAGCAGCCATCAAAAACAATGGAATTCTATCAAAACAAGCTTTCTACCTACCCAATCCTAATGATCTAACATTTTTTCTTCTTTCAGAGTGCATTTGGATTGGAAAACTCTTTTTACAAACATTTTATTCTTTTGAAAGCATAAAACTAGTCTATTTCTACGCTTATTTCTCCATGAACTTAGATTAAGCAGTTGAGTTCATAAGCTTCTCTACCTAACTACTATCTGTTATGATTAGACTGTCTGACATATTTTTATTCTCTACATTCTAAGACAGAAAACTTAAAAAGCAAACAAGCCAAGATTGAACAGTCTAACTTGTTACTGATCTATGGCATAAAAACAAGCTGCACATAGACTAAAATTTGCAGAAAATTTAAAACAAAATGTGAAGGCTTAAGATCTGAAAACTTAAGAACATCCTTCTCTTTTCTTCAGCTCTGTTTTTAGGCTTGTTTGAGTTATTTTTCCCTTTGTTCTCTGGTTCAATCTTTGGGCATATTAGAACCATTTTTATTTTATCATTGGCTCAGGTTTAAACATATTAGAGCCTTTCTTCTTTTTGAAACTCATAGGTTCAGATTTTGAGCTTATTTGAACCCTTTTTCTTCTATCCTAATCTACCTAACTAATAAGCCAAGATTAAGCTGTTTGGAAAATCTAATTCACTAACCTATCAGCAGTAAATTGAAAACTAATTAGTCATGATTAGGCTATATGACTAACTAGGAGTGTGTTTCTTAGGAGTAGCATTTGAGCTTGCACACTTTCAGATTTTGTTTCTTTTTTTTGGTATGGGGCTGTACCTTTCTTGTTTTTACAATCTGCCCTCTTTTCATTTATATTGTTCTTGCAATTTTTTTTTTCTTCAAAGTAGAAAACAACAAAAACTATCTAAATGCTCAAAGGTTGAGCTTTATTGACATTCCTATCTAACCTATTCTATCTTGGAATATTTACATTTTTATATGATACAAAGGTGCCAATGTAGCCATTTGAGTAGTGACAAAAAGGAATAAAGAAACTGGCTACTTGTCAGGCGTATCCATAGTACATTTTGAAGATTAATCTTCAAAATCAAAGCTATCATAGAAGGTGACAACTTTTCATGCATTTGTCTCTTTCAAAGGATCCATGCTTGATAATTTGAGCCAGTTGGGGCTTCCACACACTCTTCCATAGGATCAACAAAGAAAAGATGAGAATTCTCTTCTTTTTTGCCCTCCATGGTTGGTATATTATCTTCTTCTAAGACATCAGATTTGAGAAGTATATCTTCAGCATGTCGGTTGGAAGCATCATCATCCTTAACCTGCAAAATAATAAGCATTGAAATTTTTTCTTTCTCTAGATCCATGCTTGCTTCTGATATAAACTCAGGTTATTTGAATGACAGATTGACATCAGTGATGGGAGAAGTTTCTTCTTGAAAATATGGTATATCCTTAGTAGGATATTCTTCTATTTGTTTCTCTCCCTCAAAGGCTTGCCAGTATCTTTTATTTTTTGGGACAACAGGTCTGAATTTTTCTTGAATTGTATATTGTTTGCTCTCCCAAGGTCTCAGACATGTACTAGCAATAAGGGCTAATCCACTAGAAAAATTATTTTGGTCTTTAGGAACAAGGATAAGTTGGAATTATTTGAAACTTTTTAACAAATCCATGGCATCATCCTTATAGGCTCTAAGTCTAGGATGTTTAACCATGCATTCTTCTTTCACTTGCCTAATTACCATTTCTGCATTTCCATGAACTTTTATCTTCTAGGCTCCTAATTTCTTCAATAAGTGTAGCCCTAAGAGGAGTGCCTCATACTCTACTATGTCAGTTGTGCATTGAAAACTTAATTTATATGAATGGGCTTCAGAATGATTGTTTCCTGTATTGTAAAGCCATATTCCTGCACCTGCACTAGTTTTAGTACATGATCCATCAAAATTCATACTCCAAAGAGGAATAGTTCCAATATTATCATTAATTTCCTTACTATCCTCTTTGTCTTAAGTGCCATTGGATTGTTCTATGGAATGGGCACTATGTTCATGATTGTCTTGTTTAAATGAAGGTTTGGAGTGTAGTTGCTTGCTTAGTATTTGATCAATTTGTTCTTCTGTCAAAGGAAGGATCTTTCTTTCAGCATAAGCAGAAATACAGTTGCCCTCTTTCTTTTGATCTAGAAAAGAACTTTCTAAATCTGCACAACAAAGTTCTCTATGTGAATGGACAAGAGTATTTGTTTTAGAAAAAATTTCAGAGACTGGCTATTTATTAATAGTCTGATCTATTTCTTTTTCTGTCAAAGGGGAAGATGTTTCTATGTTCCTTTGAACAGGAGTACAGTAGTTCTCTATCTCTTGTGAAGAGTGATTTTGAGGTAGGATGTCTTCTTGAGCCTCAGCTATAAGGGATGATGAATCATTATTTTGGTTTTCAAGGATATCTTGAGGAATGTCCTTTATTTCTTGGTTAATTTCTTCCTCAACTGATTCATCTATGTTCTTATAATTCTTTAATAAGATATTAAACTCATGAATGGCTATTAAAAGATCTTCAGGATGTATTTGTTCCAAATCTTCATCATTGTCTATAATGTGTTGGGTGATGCTTTGTGATGGATCATAATGTGTTTCACCTCATGATAATGATGTAGTGTTTTCTTTATATTTAACATAAAACACATATTCAAGGTCCTTTAAAGAAAACAAACTACTAGATTTCAACCATTCATACCAATCCGTAGCTTTTCCTTCTAATTTTAACATGAACATTTTCATTAGGAAATCTTCATGCCATTCAAATTTCAACCTACATACATGTATATGAAATTTGATGAGATGTAATAGAGGGTCATCAAACTTTTCTCCTTGAAAAACAAGCAGGTTTTCATCCCAATTCACCTGGGACATTTTATGTGGAAACCCAAGGATATGATCTCTACTCATTGGGGCATATCTTCGTTGTATCCTTGGAATCATGTTTGTAAGTCAAGAAAGAGGTCACTGAGTCTATTCAATCAGTTCAAGGTCTTCTACCAATGGATTCATTTGGTCTTTTGGGAGTTATAGACTGTGGAGTCGCCAGGTGGAAAAATTTTGGCTCTTAAGGAGGTAAAATGTTTTATGGTTCCACCACCATGTTTATCAAGAATAACAATCTAAAAATATTATGGGTCTTTTGAGGTTTTAAGGGTGTCTAAGATGAAATTAACTCAGAATTCCCCAGTGGAGTCGCCAGAAATGTTAGGTCTTTGTAATTTTAGCAGATTGGCAAGACTAAAGTTGCAGAGACAACATTTGAACCACTTTGGGATTCTAGGATCTAGCCCTCCTGAATCCAGAGAGGGATCTCTCTTATAATTGCAAAGATTGATTTATCTTTAAAAGGCTTTTAGTGTGATATTAGGCTAGTTATGAAGAATAAGGGTTTTTGTTTGGTTTTGGTTGGGCAAAGATAAATGAAGGTGAAGGAAGTATAAATGAAGGGTTAAGATGTATGAAAGTGAAGGGATGATTCAGCTAATAAGATAGGCAAGGAGAAGCTTCAATCCACTGGGCTATGGAGTCATAAGAGGATTTAATTGGAACAGCAAGGGTCAAGAGTGGTCCATGGGGCAAGTCATCTATGCCAAAGGATCTCTTTAAGTTGATTTTATGGAATGGAATGAAACAATATGAAGGGGAATCAAACAAATGAAGAACAAAGAGTAGCCTAAGATCAAGTAAGTACTTTGAAACTATCCTGCTTTTGGCATGAACTTAAGAAATACATAAAAGTAATCTAAGATCAGTTAATTAATTTGAAACTAGCCTACTTTTGATGCACTTTCAATAGAAAACATTTAAAAACACAAAGAATAGCTTAAGATCAAGTAAGGACTTTGAACCTATCCTGCTTTAAGCATATTCAAAGGAGGAACATTCATGATAAACTGAAAAAGTAGTCTAACATCAGGTAAGGACTTTGAACCTATCCTGCCTTCAACACACTCTTAAAGGAAATTTTCAGACAACCTTTGGAGAAAGAACTAGAAGATAGGGCAAACCATAAACTTTCCTAGTCCAACTCTACTTAGCAAGTAATGAAAATAACATTCAAGAACAACATTTAAAGTTTAGATAGTAAGACGTGGGAACACCAACATTCCTTAACTGCTTGGACTATATTAAATCATTCCTAAATACACAATTGGAAGAAAACATGGAGATAAAGCTTATCAGTGAGAGTAGGGTACTTTTGACAGTAAATCCTAGCTCTATATTTTCCGTTCTTTATCAGAGAAAGTGGACAGAATGGAAACAAAATGAAAATAACAATTTAAAATAAGAAAAACATCACCATTGACATAGACCAGGATCCCATAAATCAGCTTGTATTTGATGCTTCAAACCAGTTACAATAATCAAGTCCAGGGGATCTCTACAGCTTCAAACTTCTCATCTCAACTTAGGTATCTTCAATTACAAACAGAGCTTACAGTAGCTTCAGAAAACTATTTACATGCAACAGATATTCAGAGACCAACCTTTATCTCATCTCCTACAGAAGTATTTATAGAAGAAATGAGGAGGTGGGATGAGAAAAAAAGATCTCTAGGCTCAATTAATACATTTTAATGCTTCTCGGCCTTTGAGGGGCTCAATGGAGAAGCTTTCTGATATTTCCTCTGTATTAATTGATTTTCATTAAGTATTTAAGCATGCTGGGCAGATTTTGTTGACTTAAAAACTCTTGAGGCGAGTTAGCAATAAATCTGGCTGTCTTTTAGGAAAAATATCACTGACTGAGGCAATAACTCTGCCTTCTTTTGATTTATCGAAAGATGCATGTGGCACTTTAGTAGCTGGAGAGGATTCAATTTGCCTCGGATGTGGCTGTGGAGGCTTTTCAGACTGATAGATTTCTTTGTTTTATTCTAAAACACCTTTAATCTGTCTTTTCTCTGTATTTTAGGCCTAATTAGGCTTAATTTTCATCTTCAGGTCTTCATACTATTTTTAACTGTGTGGATTAGGCCTTTGATAATAGAATTTATGCCTTAATCCTTCAAAACTATTTTTAAAACCTTTAAAAATTGATTTCTGCTTTGATTTTATCCCTGGACACTGATACTCTTTTTCTAATTAAGGTTTACTGTGTTTGGTTGCTGCGCAGGCGCGCAGAGGGTTTTATAACGTTACCAATGTTCATGGGACATGGGTAAAATTGAGATTTGAACCCTGTAGATTTATTATCTTCATGGATAAAGGCCTGGAGGATCATCATTCCCAGCCCCTGATTTCTTTTTCAAACTGTGGAGAAACCTTAATAACCTGCAAAAATACACAAAAGTTATGAAAAATCTGGTGAAAATTTAGGTTCGGCTGCTTTGGAGGAGAGGTTTAGTTGTGGTCATCGATCCAGATTGATCGACGATCGAGATTGCTCGATGGGCTTGACGAGGAGGCGATTGGGTAAGATGAGGTAAGATTAAGTCTGGGTCGTTGATCTAGGTTGATCAACGACTGAGATCAATTGGGAGTTTTGTAATGCAGAGGGGAAATGTTATAATGAAATGGAGAAAAATATATAAAAAAGGGAGAAAACCTTTGGTGGAAGCGAAATGGGCTAAAAACGAAGTTTGGATGTAGGATGAATGAGAGCCATTGATTTAGAATGATCAATGGTCGGGATGAATTGGGAGAGAATTTGGGGAGTAGAGGAGATAGGTGAATGAAATGGGGGTGAGAATAGATGAGAGTCATTCGATCAAAAGGATGAATGGTGGGGATCAAAAGGTGAAACGTTAATGCAGTGGAGAAGGTGGTTCAACGGAAAATTGGAATGGTTTTCGCATTATTTTTGGGTCATATGTGGTTTTCACAAAAATAACGCGATACGGTGCGTTTCTTGACATGTGTCCCTCCCAATACTGCCTATTTCGCGTAATTTTTAGGCATTAACTCTCGAGTGCAGAAAAAACATGAAAAGGAGTCTCAGCCGTCGGATGAGGGATAGCAGATCCGACGGTGTAGATCGCACACGATGGAGGGCAAGATGCATAGGCAGAAAGGCAGGTGGGGTCAAATGGTGGTTTAGATCCTGACCGTTGGATCTTAGGAATGGATGGTCGAGATCTATTGATGGGGAGAAATGAAAAGGGCGAAGTACGCAGAGTGGAAGCAATGTGGACCGTCCAATCTAAAAATATTAATGGCAGAGATTAAATTGGAGGTCGGGATGGTGGAGGTTTATGTGATATAAGGGCGGGATGCAATGTAACGCTAGCCATTGGATCTGATGGAATGGACGTTTAGTATTAAATCGCATCAGAGAAAAGGAAAAGTTGCAAAAACGCTAGGGATTTTGAATTTGCGATAAGCGATTAAGCGCTAACCGTTGGATCGGTTTCAGAGATCAACGGTGGAGATTGAATCGGCGGGAGGAAAAGGGCATAGGACAAAGGGAAACTGTGAATGCCGATTTGCGATGGAATGAGAACCGTCGCTCTGAAAACTAGATCGACGGTTAGGATTTAATCATGAAGGCAAAAAGGTGGAATGGCGGGTTTGGAGGGGGAGCGATATGGACCATTGGATCTGGGCTTTAATGGATCAGATCAACGGTGGAGAAATGATCACATGATCGCATCAGCGGGAGGCAATAAACCATAAAATGCATCAAATGAATATTTGCAACGCGATAAGTAATTGCGATGCAATTTTTAGCCGATGACCATTGACCGGTTTAGATCGACGGTTGATATTTGTTGAAACTTTGAACTGTCGAGTTTTATTGAAATACAAAGGAAAGTCGGATTTTTATGAAAATACAAAGGAAATTTAGGTTTGGGAAAGGGTTTTAAGTCCTTTTAGCACCCGGTTGTGGGGCCTAAGGTCTTATGAGGCGGAGGGTTACGAAAGTTGTTAGTATGATTCTTTCATTGTAAAAGATCACTTTAGCTACGCATAAAAAATAGCCCTAACATCGATTATGGCTGCAAAATATCTTTAAGTTTGCTACACAAATTCAGATCTAAGTACAAAAAGACATTAAGCAGATAAAATATAACATGGCTCCATGCATCCAATGAACAAGACAAGAACAAAGTGTTTAAAAGAATATTTTGTATTATATTAAAGAATGGGGCACCTGAGAGGAAAACAAGAAAGGTGTTTTCCGGATCTCCTCAGTGGGATGGGTTCTTAGAAGTCCTCAGTGTTTCAGATATAACATTTCTCTCTCTTATGGATGTAGAAAAGCAAACATGGAACTCGATGGGAGTTCATAAAACAAAATGGAAAATGGAAAATGGTGACTAAGAGTAGATCTAGAGTGATCTAATGCAATGAAGGTGACTAATAAATGGGGAAAACCCCCCTATTTATAACAAAATATAGGGGTGGTCTAGAACTCGGTGCATGAATAAAATATTATTAATCGAATTCTAGAAGCACCCTTTAGGAATATTTTATTATATTGGTTGGAGGGAAAAGGGTTCTTGACTTGGGTCAATTCCTTTATTTATAAATAATAAATGAATAAATGGTTTATTTATCTTTTTAGGGAAGTGATGGGAATCTAATTAAATAAATAATGGTTTATTTAATTATTTATCGATGATTTAGTCAAATTTAACTAAGAATATTATTTAAATAATGATTTAAATAACTTATTCTTAGGGAATAATTAAATAAATAAGAATTTATTTAATTAAGTTCCTTATTTTGGGTTAAATATGACCAGGAAATATAAACAAATGAGTTATTTTATATGGTGAAAGAAATTTTACTTAGGGTAAAATTGGTCTTACATGGTGTACTTGGGTTCATTTAATAATAATAGGTTAGATGACCAAAAAAATGGTGTAACAAAAGTTAAGTCCTCAGAGGCTAAAAACTTTTATAATGGAAAAGAGTGTTTTTCGGCTTAAAAACAGAGTTTTTGAGGAAAATTGAGGATTCAGGTAGAGGAAAGAGGGAATTTTAAAACCAAGTAAAGGGGAATAAAAGGTTTTAAACGGGGTTTTGGTTGATTTGGAAACAAAATGGAGGTATTTTTGGAGGATTTTCATGGAGGAAAAGGAATGAAAATTTTGTTTTTTTTATGAGTGAAAGGAGGGGAAAAATGAGGGGAAAAATGGGATTTTTCAGCAGTCTTTTTCTTCAGGCAATCAGCATATTTTTCAGGTTTATGAGGGAAACAGCAGCGAAGATTAACTAAAGGATTAGTTATCTTCATAGGACTTTAAGAACTAGCAATTTGGCCATAAAATTGTTTCTTAAAGGCTTAAAAATATCTAGCCACCATTTGATATGGCAAATTTTTATAGGTGGCTAACTGCAGTCATAGAAACAAGAACTCGACAAGTACAATCAATTTCAGAGTATCTCAATAAGTGGAAGAACCTTCCTGTAGAAGATTCCACATGGGAGGATGAGAATTTTATACAGAAGCATCAAGAAATAATCAAGCATTGAGGACAACACTTGTTTGAAGGAGAGGGGCATGTTAAGTCCCTATATTAATAGTGTAGTCCCTTATTATGTTAGTGTAGCCCCCCTTATTGTTATTTTTGTACCCCTGTAACCCCCATATTGTTATTATTGTGCCCTTACATTATTATTGTTAGGTCGGCTAGGATTACTTTGTGGCCCCACTAGGATTAGATTGTGGCCCCATGGAATCCTATATATAGAGTGGAGGTTTTCTCATATGTATCATCCAAGAATTGTTCATTCATGTAATGTATTGGAGGTTTCCCCCTTGAAGTGGCTCATTTCTAAGGCATTGATATCTCTTTTCTTCTATTTTTGGAGCTGGTTTCACAACATGGTTCTTATGGTTGTGTTTTAGGTTTTCATCAGATTACAATGACAATTACATGGAGGGAAAGATAGCATGAAGAAAAAGATATGATTGCCCTAAATGATCTAGTCACAGTAAGAGCCTTAAGAGATTGTGGACTATTAAAGTACTTCCAGTTGTCAGGGATGAGGCAAAAAATAGAACTCTTATAGTTCTTAGTTCAAGCATGGGATCCAGCTATCGAGGCATTTCATATTAAGAACCAAGTGGTTCCTGTGACAGTTGAGGATGTATACTTTCTTACAGATTTGTCGAGGAGAGTGTTGGGTATGTGTTATATTCTTTCCATGACTAGTCACGCATGGACCCGTCCATGGTTTTGTGCATGGGTTTGCACCTGGTGTTAGTGTAACCCCCTTATTTTTATTATTGTACACCTGCAACCCCCTTAATAATGTTGGCTATACTAAAAAAAATGAATATGATGTAAAGTAATTAGAAATAAAAAAATTGCGAGTAAGATGTTTAAATTTTATATTTTTCAAAAATGTTTCAATAAGAAATTTAAATAAACTATTTGAAGATCTACGTTAATTAATTTATGTTGATATCAACTTCATATATATCTATATATAGAAAAAAATGTTAAAATAAAATATTTTAATGTTGAATATAAAAATTATTCAATGTGGGTTATCAATAAAAAAAAATTAGTACAAATTAATATTGACATATACTTAAAAATATATTAATAATAAAAAACCATTTTAATTTGTGTGAGGTAGAATATTTTAATGTCAATTATGCATCATTTAAAAAAAAAATATGTATATGCCATGAAAAATTAAGTTTTAATGGTTAAAATGTTTATTTGATCATATATATATACTCTATTTAGCATTCACAAATACAATTTAAACAATGCAAAATAACACATTGTATTTTGCACTCTAAAGAAGCTTCCACATGAAGAAATTTGATCCCTCTCCACTCATGTTACATCTATACTGATAAATCTATATTGATATCACCATACATAAAATTCCATGATTTATTCATTAAACAAAATGCATCTAGTTTGACTAATTAAATTATATAAGTATCTAATTTGATATTATTTTATTTAGTTTAGTATTAATATAAGTTGCACGAGTTAACTTATTTCGTGAATACAAAATTGAAATATTCTCATTTAATACTCTTTCATAACCATTTCATACTCTTTCATGATGCTACCTTTGTAATTATTTCAATGTAGATATTCATTTATTAACAGAATATCTAATCATGTGATATCAGAAACAAAAAGGATTGTCATCACATGTGATCATGTGGACTTTGAACATGGTTTCGATAATAAACTTATAATCTCATGGCTTAGAAATCCCATGTGCAATGATTTGTTTTATAGGTGTGTTTAATGTTCTATGTAGTGGTCCAAAGCTCTCGTAATGAATATACATGATTTTTATTATAAATATTATACTCATGGTCCTCCCCACTTATTATCACTATCATGGGTCAAATTACTTTATAGTTAATTGGAAACCAATTCAAGATATTTGTAATTAACTAAATAATTGAGTTTTTCTATGAGATGATAATAAATGAAAGGTGATGGAATGGGGAAAGTGCTTTGACATTAGTAAACATAAAATAAACCAATGACTTCACTGACATAAATCAATAAATCAATAACTTCACTCAAAGGAAAATTACAAAACAACAGATTTTTTTTTTTTTTATAAAATTAAAGAAAATATAAATACATTGTAATTTACAATTTTATATTTGAGATTTTAAAAAAAGGACATTTATTATATTGAACATTGAGATGTTATTGATGTCAAGATTGGGAGAATAATCATTTATTACATGGAGACACATCAATGGTTTTGTTTATTTCATGGCTTAGAGTATCTAAGTTATGAAATAAAGCTAAAACTTAAGGAATATTTTGATATTCGACATAGCAGGCCCCTGGTCAAAGTTCTTAGTCATGAAGCTTAAGATATAACACCTAAGGGTTAAGAGCCTTTGGGGACCTATATCGAGGTACCAGGCACCACACTCAACCTTGTTCATACTTATATCCAAGCATCCAAATATTAGGTAGCTCACTAAGTTAAAAAGTTAACCAATTGAACTAGATACCTGACTTTATTCCTAGAAAGTGAGTAGGGCCAAGTCAACAAACATGTGGCAGTGACGTTAATGACAACTATCAAGATTGTTGATGTGGCTACTAGAGGAGGTCACATGCAACAATAATTTTTGGTCTTTTTGGATGACCAACTCAAAAATTCATGGATGAAACATGGTGAAAACAAATCATGAGATATGGCACTAAGGTGGTGTGGCATATGACATGGCACCACATGGACAACATGCGATAGATGACATGGCATTGGTGGGTCCCCAAATTGAGACACCATGCATATAACATAAAGGAAAGATAGGTATCTATTGTGATGTGGCAGAGATATGAGATGGTAGAAGGACAACGTGGAGGACATTGATTGGTCCATGATAGCTTGATGTGGTAGAACTAGAGGTCTTCGGACTTGCGCCATGATCATGTTTGTCAATTTTTTCCCATGTATTTAGTTTTGGAATTTAAAAAAAAAAATTATGGTTATAGCCCAAAATCATATACCTATGGCATAACTCCTTGTGGACCCCATATCAAAGAATCAAGATGAGAAGAGCCTCTAGTATTGATAGTCCTAGTGTGATAGAGAAATTTTGAACAAAATTAGATCATGGCAAGGTGTGTGAAAATTTCTTGAGTCGACAAGTACCAAGGTACCAAGGTACCAAAGTAGACAACAAGGTAGAGCAGTCTGACATGACATGTTCCTATGTGACAAGAAAAATGTCATCAATTATTTGGAAATTCCATCCAATAACATTATGTCTACCAGCTTCAATCAACATACTGGTATAGGAATGAGTGACACTGGAGTATATTGGGTCTCTGGTATTTGGTATGGATACAAGATTCCAATAGTCATAGATTTGCACAAAGAACATGGCCACAATGCATGATTATAGGAGCCTGATGGTTTAGAGCTTGAAGCTAAAGAGATATGAAAACAATCTAGGTAAATATATATTTACTATGTCCAAAGGGTGATTTGAACAATCAACCCAAACTCTAGATTTACTAAGCAGGTAGTCAAGACCTTGATCACAAAGTATGGTATTTTAGAGTTAAAGGGCTCAAATTATGTGTATCACATGGTTGGACAAAAGGGAGCTAAAATGTAAAACTTTCTCTATGTAGGTAAAATAAAATGTTTGGATAAAAAATGTGCCAGGTCAAGAGACCATGAAAAATTAAAGGTGGTGCCATATATAAATATGAATGCATTTTTAAAGATAATAATGAGTGAAGGAATGAATGTGTAAGAAGAGTGTGCAATATGTGCATCAGCAGGAGAAAGAGTAGTGTGATATTTGGGTTTAAATAAAGAGAAGAATAAAGAATTGAAGTGCAGTGTTCAAGCACTCCCTGGGAGGTCTACTAGTTAAATAACAAGAATGAACAAATAGATATTGATGAAAATGAAAAAAACAAGATCAGAGATCAAAGACTATGAATGAGGAGAATTAACAGGAGTTCCTAGAGATCTAGTTTAAAAATGTGATGAAAAAAGGGATCTAGGGTGAAAATAAATTTGTAAGACAAATTTGATGGGATTGGTATCTCCTTTAGGTTGGTTCTTGAAAATATGAGAGGGTTGGTGTCTCCGACATGTTGGTGCCTACCAATTAGAGGATATTGTTGTCTCCAAGAATTTGGTTCTTTCAAATCTGGGGGGATTGATGTCTCCAACAAGTTGGTGCTTGAAACTCTTAGGGTATTGGTGTCTCTAGAAATTTGGTGCTTGCATATTACAGGGGGTTGGTGTCTCCAATAGGTGGGTTCCTACAAATATTGTAATAGTAGGTTTGTTTCTACATAAATCAATTAATTAAAAGAAGTTCTATGTTTTTCTCCAAGATGGGTTTCCACTTATATCCTATGCTCAATGCTTTCATGTGATTGATGGGTTTCCATATATATTTTATAAAATTAAATTAAATAGAAAATAATATTGTAATTCACATTTGTATATTTGAGATAAAAATAATTTGACATTTATTATAGTTTTAATTTTGATAGAAACCCTTAATGATACTTTTGATTTAGAATTTAGTGAAACACAAAAAGAGTTTATTAATTCTTTCTTTAGCAATAATTTTAAATGCCATATAATTGTGGAGAGTTTGAAGACATTACTTTATATTTATATATTGACCTAAAATTTGACTTTGGAATAGTGTGGGATTAAATTTAATTTTAACAAAATTCTAAGTGTTGTTTTATCCTTTCTTCTATTTCAATATAGCAACATCTAAACATTGATTTTTTTTTGCATTAACATTGTTTTTAAGTAGTAGTAAGGGATTGCATTAAATTAAATTATTTTTGCATTCAATGGTAGTGGGGGGTTTCATGTGAACGATTAACCCTTATTATAAACATATATAATTTCAAAACCAAGGTGGGGATACATATATCTTATTAAGAGACATTCAAGGCATGTAGGTTTCTAATTGTCAATATACTTGTAAACAAAGTTTTCATTCTTGGAGTTTATAGTGATATAACCAATCAATTAAATGTTTTGTGATTAAAGGATATTATTTTTGGAATGCCATACCTTATTAAAAATAATGTATGATTAAAGTGTCTTATGTTTCGAATAAAATTATAAAAAACATGAGCTTTCTCCAATAATAGGGATTCGAGGACATTGGAGGTGATATACGTTTTAGGCTTTACACCATTCAAGACAAATTGAGAGAAGTAAAGGATGAATTCATATGAGTAGGATTGAATTTTTCTTGCAATCTTTGATGAATGAGAAATTCTCTAGTAGAACTACTCCAAAATGTAAAAATGGAAAAGCTTAAGTGAATGCATAGAATCTCTCTAGCATAAATTAAACCTAAGGAGCATAATAGTAAGGGAAGGAGAAGATATACCCCAAGGTGGATTCATATGGGAGAGGGGTGTGCTTGGTGAAATTGGGAATATAACACTCTCTAAGACCAACAGATAATAGGCCACATGGATCATGTGTAATAATAGGTTTGGAACTTTATGATTTAGCTGAGGCCTGCTATGAGTAAAGTGCAACTTAGAGGTTCACAATATCTATAAGGAAGAAGTAATTTAAATTGAATATTATATAATACCTTATCCAATATTATATGATTTTTTATTCTTAGCCCATGTTGGAGCGGGGTCCCCTAAGGTGAATAGTGATAAAATTTTTGCATATAGTTTTGGTTATGCGCGTTGCGCAAAAAGGTCAAAGGGGCTTTGGGGTGGGTCAAAGTGTAGTGTTAGGGTACTATGATTTGGCAGATTGGCTAAGCCAAATGATAGGGTAACATTAGACCAACCTTTGGAGTCCTAGGACCTAGACTTCCTAGACTCATAGAGGGCTCTCTCTATTGTGCGAAGGATGTGAACTTGTTTTCTTCAGATGATTGATTTTAGGCTAGTTGTTAAGTGTAATTTGTTTGTTTATTTTGGGTTGGGGTAAGATGACTAAGTAGGATAGGTGGAATGAGATATTATCAAACCAATAGGGTTATGGGGTTAGATGAAGTCGAAGGTGTCTAAATGATGAAGCAGAGTGTATAGCAGGGTCGATTTAGCAAGGTTAATGGATCCTTAGGTGATGTATGAGGTGTAATGAACATTAAGTTTAGAAAGAAATTAAGATGTCTTAAACATATATAGTCTGAAAGAAATAACTCATGAGGTAGGGCATGTTAGTGTCCCATGATTTGGCTGATTGGCAAGCCAAGTGACAGGGTAACATCTAACCAATCTTTGGAGCTCAAGTACCTAGCCTTCCTAGACTTAGAGAGGGCTCTCTCTATTTGTGTAAGGGATATCTATGTGTTTTGCTTCTTATGTTTCTGATTTTAGGCTAGTTGTGAAGTAGGTTTTTGGTTTTTCTTTTAGGTTTTTGAGGGAGGAACTGATCAAAGACTAAGATAGATAAAAATATTTTCAAATCAACTGGGCTATGGGGCAGAAAAGGTCGAGAAAGCTTCAGATGGTGATACAAGGTATGTTGAAGGGCTGATTTGATCAAGGTAAAATGGATCTTAAGGTAAAATGAAGTGGGATGGACATTAATTTTGTGAAGGACAAAGGCTTTCAAACATAAATAGTTCAATAGCTGACATTTATATGGTAGGGCTAACCATTAATCATGATAAATGTAACTACAAACTTATAAATGCATAGAAATAAACATTCAAGCAATACATAGAGATATATGACTCTCTAACTTTAGGAAATTGCTATCAAACTTTGGGAAAGACAATTAAGACAAACAAATAACTCAAACTACTAAGAGAAAAATCCTAGACATAGTATTTCGAACTATTGAGCACTTTGAATTAAGATTGCAAAGTTTTAGGCAAAGGCCAAGATCGATACAAGACCTCCTTGGTTCAACTAGGACAATCAAACATTCAAAGAAAGGTTTCAGAGGTGGAAGCTTTGACTAGCCATGAGAAAGCAGGGCATACCATGAATCATACTTAGCAAACCATAAATGAAACAAGCAAACAATTTCTTCAGTGATCAGAGAGCAATTAAGAATTCTTTAATATGACTAAGAAGGAAGAAAACATAGAAGCTGTAATGAAACAGGAAATCCGAGGTGCATCCAAGGGCATGTCTCAAATCTATTCTCTACCATTTTACAGCAAGCAAGCACATGAAATATGTATGAAAACTAAAAAAAATAACAGAGAGGGACACCATACCATTTTACCAAGTCAAGGAATCCAACAGCAGTCCTCTTTCATCATCCAAAACATTCAAGAAACTATCCAATGCATGAGACAAGTATTTCTTCCAAGATTGTATAACCATATATTGCTCTATATCATCAAGTTCAGTCTTGTTTACAATGAATTCTCTTGGAATATATAGCCCAAGATGAAGGAGAACCTCCTAGTGCAATTAGCAAGCTCATTGGCCCATCAAAGATATCTGATTTTGTCCTTGAGGCTTTGCAAAGCCCAAGGCACAAAATATCTATAAAAATATCCTAAAAATGCTAAAAAATGAAATTAAATTGACTTTTCCCAACTGAAAATGGCCAAAAAAGGCTAAACGCCCATTAGGAAAAGCCACTTCAGAAAACTGCATTTTTACAAAAATACTTCAAAAATACAGCAGCAGAAAATTCCCTGTTTTGCGGGCTACCTTTGAAGGACTTCCCAATGTCAAAACGAGGCCCGTGATGGCTCGTTGGAAATCCCTGGATGTCTAGTTTCTGAAAATTCTTTTTTTTCCCGAAATTGATCAATGGAAGCCTGTAAAAATCTGACCTATGTGGAAAAACCTAGAAATTAGCCTTTGCTGATATGCGGGGCAAAGTGTTGAAAAAGTGACTGTTTTTCGCCACTTTGGGGGACCAAATCATCTTCAATTGATCTAAAATTCACTGAGTAGATGCCCCTGAAATTATGGCATCCAATGATACCATTTTCATCCTTTTAGGATGCTTCAAACCAAAATGGCGGTGCCCATGATTTTATGCAATTAGGCCCAAAAATGTCAAAAAACAAGAACCTGTCAAAATTCGCTCAATTTTGGTGAGCAAGTGCCTCAAGGCTTCTTAGAAACATGTCTAGAAGCTCGGGCCAAAATTCCAAACCTAGAGGTGTCTTTCTCCTTTTTTCTCACCGGGCGCCCTCTTTGGGCGATTTTGAGTTTTTCTTGTGCATCCTTTCATTTCCTTTGGGCAAACCGATTTTGCTTTTTGTAGCACCCATTGCTTCTGATACTCTTCACTGACTTACCAAGACCAGCCTTTCAAATAATCATTGGAGAAAATATTCAATCAAGACACCTTTTACTCTTTGTAAATCAATTTGTTTCTTTGATGCTAGCAAACAAGTATTTGTCAAAATGAAAACAAAATTACTTCTTTATCACTGTGCTTGATTTCTTTTAGTTTAGCAAACAAGGTATGTTTTTTGTTAACATGGTTAAGACACCTCTTCAAACAAATTGGAGACCTCTTCACAACTCTGCTCTCTTGATTTTGGAGTTTGCACAAATCCTTTTCTTCTTCACAACATAAGAAAACCTCCTTCAATTTTGACAAAATCTCTATCCTCTAATCACAATCTCTCTCTTTTTAAGATGGTCATGGCACCTTTGAAAATAATGTAAAATCACCTCTTTAAATTGATTTGAAAACCTCAACCTAATTCTGCTTTTCTCTTAGAGACTATGTATGCTCTAAGCCATTCATAACACAAGAAAACTTTCAAATATGATACATCAAATCTCCTCTCTTTTATTGTTTCTCTGTGGTTTCAGATGATCAAAGAAGCTTTGAAATCAATGTTTTAACACCCTTGTAAACTAATTTAAAGACCTCAACCTAAGTTTTCTTTTCTCTTAGAGACTAGGTGTGTTCTAAGCCATTTATAACATAGGAAAGACTTTCAAATTAACATATCAAATATCTGCCCTTTCACTATTTTATCCTTCACTATTCAAAGAAAAAGTCCTTCCTTCAAACTTGCAAAGCCCTCATCATATATCACTATTTTTAAAAGGTAAACAAGACTCTTTTCAAACTGATACAACCTCTTGTAAAATCACTGTGTTAATCCTTGAAACTCATAGCAGGGACACTTTTTGATTTGGCAAACAAAGTGTGTTTTGGGAATCTTCTATTGAAATTTCTCTTCAAACTAATTTAAAAGATTTTCAAAAAACTCTGTGTCTTTGATTTTGGAGGTTGCACGCATTCTTCAATGTCTCATAACACAAAAGAAACCTCTTTTAAACTGATCAAGCCTTTATCCCTTTAACACAGTTTTCTCTTCTTTTGACATGGCAGCAAATTTTCCCTTTGTAACAATGTTGAGACACCTTTAAACAAACTTGAGACTTCTTACAAACTCTTCTATTTCCTCTTCTAGAGACTGTTTGTATTTTTTAATTATTTCATATCAAGAAAAACTCTTTCAAGTGATCCTATCAACTATCTCCCTTTTCACTGTTTTTTGAAATCACTCTTCTCTGATTTTGATCAACTAGAGAGTTTACTTTTGAAAACAACAATGTTTTCCTCTTTACTACTCAAAAAATCTTTCAAACTGATCACAAAACCCTTATCCCCGACCACTGTTTATATTGGATGTTTCATTGTTGTTATTTGAGGCTAGTAAAACAATTCTTTTTTGATGAAGCTCAGTTTTTTTGTCCACAGAAATAACTCCTCTTGTGATTGAGTAAAAATTCCTGACAAAAAATCTGATTTTTCTATAGGCTGTGTGTGTTCTTAGCCATTCATATCAATAAAACACTTTTAAATTCACAACAAATCTTTCCTCTAATCAAAACTAGGCCAAGACATAAATACCTTTTTGAAAAATGTCCTAATGTGTTTGGAGGTGACTTCCTTGTAGAAAAACTTGACCTTGGCACCTTTGAAGTTCTATTTTTATAGTGGCTCGGGTGTTGCACAGGCGCGTCGCACAATCACACAGGCACGCCGCGCTCTATGTCAAAATGCACTGTAAAAACATACAGGCGCGCCGCGCAATTTTACAGCCAGTTTTGGAGGCCTTCCCGGTGTCGGAATTGGGCCCGAGATGGCTCTTCGGAAAGCTACGGAAGTATAATTTCCAAATATTCTTGATTTTTTTCATTTGGTGTCCATTTGGTTGTTCAAAAATTGATTTTTCCAACATTGGTCAAAAATGGTGAATCCTGGTGCAGAAATACATAGTGTTGTTTGCAGGCTACTTTTGGATGCCTTCCTGGTGTCAGAATTTGGCCTGAGATGGCTCGTTGGAAAGATATGGAAGTATAATTTGAAAATATTCTTGATTTTTTTCATTTGGTGTCCATTTGGTGGTTCAAAAATTGACTGTCCCAACACTGGTCAAAATGGTGAATCCTGGTGCAGAAATTTTCCCGTGACATCTGTATTTTTTACATTTCTCACAAACCATGATACCTGTGTAGAAAATGAAGGAGGTTTTTCTTCTTGAACCTATTATGGAAAAACACCTCTCTCGATTTTGTGAATTTCATCTCTTTTTGGTCATAAACTCATTTTTAGACAAACTGCCTGGGCGCTCCTTAACCTATTGTGTTTTATCATTCTAAAGGATGAGCCTTTTGACTGTGAGTGAAATAGGGTTTTGTCACATATTTTAACCCTTTGGATAAGCTAAATTTTAACCATTTGGATGAGCTGTGTCATGGTGCAAAACATCTGGAGAGCTGATCTGCATGGTGAAAAACCTGAGGAGAACTGACCTTCTGTTTCTCTGTGAAGGAGTTCTGGGAAGTTTTAACATTGATGTCATTAATGACCTCATCTTCAGCCTTGATTTGTTTGCTACCTGGGAAAAGGTCCAAGCACTCCATGAGGGACTCCAATAATTTTTGCTACCATTATATTTATGGGAGTGGAAAGCCTTAAAGCACAAGGACAGGTAATGGTCAGAACTGAGATATCAAACATAAGTGCAAAAACAAAAAGATTACTAGTAGGTGGCAACTAATCTTCTAGATAGGCACTAAGTACTCCAGCAAGATACCAGCCCAACCATGTCACAAATGTCAATGCAACAATTATGGGAACAAAACATTGGCAATATAATCAGCTAACTTCTTCATATGGGCTTTAGCCATTTGAGTTGTCTCAACCAAACTAACAATATGGGATAAAGCAGCATCTGAACCTATTTTTCTTACTTGAATGTGAAGAGCCCCATTTAAGTTCAAAGTGCCTCTTATGACTGTCATTCCAACCTCCTTGACACTGGTGCAGACTCACCAGTAATCATACTCTTATTGACATGGCTGAAGTCCCATACCACTGTGTGTTTTTCTTTTTATGTGGAAGAGGTTTTCGACACAATGATTTTTCATTTGTATTAACCATTTTTTCACAACTGGTCTTACCAATAAAAAAACCCTTTCAAACACAATTTCATATCTTTGCCATGCATCTGTTGTTCATCCTTTTGGAGAAAGTAGTGTAAACAAAAATTTGAAGTCACTTAAAACACCTGTTAGCTCTCTGCTCTTTGAATGAGGTTACATCCCTGATCTATCTTTGGAGGGAGGCTTTCATATACACAAGGTCATGGGCCTTTTAACACCAGTGTATTATCCTTCTGTTTGTAACATAAAAATGTCTTCAACTTAACAACTCTGTTTGTTTCTTCATCATTTCCTATTAGTGTTTTAAAATGGAAGCCTTTCTCACACATCATTTTGAAATCCTACTGATGTTTCTTTTGTTCATCCCTTGGAAGGAGGTGGCCTACAACAGCTCTAAAATTACTCAAAACACCTTGATCCTCTTATTTTTAAATGAAGGAGGTCTTATTGATCCTGTTCCTAACCATCTGCTCTTAAATTGGAGGAGGTTATCAGCATGTGTCCCAACCATCTTCTTTTAAATGAAGGAGGTTCTTATCATGTTACTTAACCATTTGCTCTTGCTTGGAGGAGGTTATCAGCATGATCTCTTCTAACATTTTATCTTTTGAAGGAGGTCAACACAGTCATGAAATTTCACCTATTTCCAAAACTGTGTCATCTTTCTTTGAAATATATATCTCTGCTTGGTATATCACAATAGGTAATAAAGAGAAATTTTGACAATCTGCTATATATGGCATGTTCTGAGATATGTATATTTTTGTCAAAATATCCTTGTGAAATTTTAAACCAGGAACCACATGACCTGTATTTGTAGAGTATTTGCTTGCTAGTCATCATTTACTAACCTTTTTTTACTTTTTTTGCAAGAATACATGAATGTTCTCTCTGATTAGTATTCTTATCCCAGGCTCAAGGCAACATAAGAAGAAGTTGTCTTCTTATGTCCTTCATGATGATGTCCTCTGGAATACTTGTGCATCACTGCTTCTGAAGGAGACACTAAAACACTATAGATCAAAATTATATCAGTCCTTTGTATTCATGTGGCTTTGAAAGATGATCTGAGCTCTTTGGGCAACTTTTGACCTTTGAAACATGCACTCTTGTTCTCCTTTCATTTCAGCTCTTCATCTGCTTAATGATGGCCAATTTCTTCAGCATGAGAGACTTATTTGGACTTGTCTCTTTGCTCTTGTTGGATACTGTTTGTCATTCAATTGCACCCTGCAGAAATGCAAAACATATGACTTTGAACCTTGGAGAGCTCTTTTAGGTATTTTATGGAGATTTTGCCTGATCTAAGCACATTATTTTAGACAGTGAACATGCTTATCTTATTCTAATTTGGATCTTTGTTGAAATTCTTCTTGAACAGAGACAAAATGACCTCTTAGTGGTGTGTGACCTATGGATGTGTCAAGACTTATTTTTGCAGAAAAGGAATACAATCAATGGTTGATTGGTACTAAACAGAGGCTCTTTCGCTTAAAATGTTTTTGCCAAGAAAATGACTCCTAAACACCACTATCTAACTTAGGGGCAACTTTCATAGATCTTGATTTCTTTTGACAAGAAGATCAGGGATATGAAAGGAGACACTTTGTCAAATATTGGACAGTGAGTCTCATGAGAAACAAGGGGAAAAATGACAGCAGATAAGCAAGGCTAAGACAGCTTTAGACAGAGATATTTGGCTGAAGCAAGACATGACTTGGAAACTGAAGATTGCTCTGATCATAGGCTGACAGGGAAAGTTAAGAGGGTAAATATTTGTCTAGGGTGTTTTATAGATGACAACTTGACACATGGAGATTAGCTTCTAGAAAACTCAGCTAGGAAACTAGTCAATTAGGATTAGACGGTCTGATTTGTCATGTGTTTGTGGCATAAAAGAGAATCTGCACACAAACATTATTTTGAACCAATGGTATCCAGAGAAGAATAAATCAAACCATACACTTGCAACAAACCAGGGAGGAAGTCTATCTTAAGTCTCAAGTTATTCAAAATAAGATTAAAAATATATTTGAAAAAAAGACTAGGAAAGATGATTTTTACATAGGTGACAAAGTTCTTAAGTGGGATTCCAGGAGAGAAGAGCAAGGTAAACATGGTAATTTTGATTTCCTATGGAAATGTCCCTATGTCATTTATGTTTACAGAGGTAAAAATGCATTGTTTTTAAAGGAATTGGATGGATCGGATCTGCTAGGTGGACCTATCAATGGTAGAATGTTAAAGCATTACTATTCCCCAGAATAACATTAGTTCATTTTGTTTACTTTACTCATTGTACATAACATTGCAGAGTTTAGATTGGATTAGGTTTTTTTCTTGCAAAGTTGAAGCCTAGAGAGAAGGCCCTAAGATTTGAAAGAAAAAATATCATAAGTATGAATAATGCATAGCGCAGAAAACAGTTCCAAGGCAATCACAGTCAAGATTCAAGGCCACTGATCTTAAAGTTCTTGACATTTCACCATAAAATTTCATCCTCGTGTGGAGCCAATGTTAGGGTCCTGTAATAATAGGATTCATAATTTTGAATTGACTTTAATTAGTCTTGTAATATTTACATATTTTGCTTTCTACAAAAAAAAAATCGCATATTAGAAAAATAAAAAATGTAAAGAGGGTAAAAGTCCTAAAAGAAAAATCAAAAGACTTGAAAGAAAAAAAAAAAAATAGAAAATAAACCCCAAAAAAAAAAGAGATAAAAATAGATCATGAAAGTGATGCAAATTAAAATGCCACTACTTTTTACTTCACTTTGCAAAATAATATTGTGTGCAACTTGTTAAAAATGCCACAATTCATGAAAGTCAAACTGCTTAATCTTGACTTTTCATTCTTTAAATGTTATGTTGATAAATAGAGAATAAAGATATAGCCAAAAAATTTAATCTTGGCAGATAAGTAGTTAGGTAGAGAATAATAAGGAGATCAAAAGTTTAATCTGAACCCTTGGAAGAAATAATGATAGAATTAGTTTGTTTTTTGTTTAAAATAAAAATGAATAAGGGTTTGCAAGTTCAAATACACCCATGAAAATGAAGAAAAAATGCTAGGGTAGAAGATGGGTAGGTAGAAGTAGTTTTCACAAGGCATGGATAGCGGTAAATTGGTTATTTCATTTACTAACTTCCTTTCAAAATCATTCCTTTGAAAAAATACCTTTTACCCTTCATTTTAACCCTTTCCCCTTAATTCATTCTTTTCCCTACAAAAATTCATTTTCCTAAGTTAAAATGCACATTTATCCTTTGGAAAAGTAAAAATCCTTTATTAACTTCCATTTTTATTCAAAAATACATTAAAAACCCAAAAATACCTCTATCCTAAGTATTTCTTTAAAAAGGTGATATGTCGGGTCCGACAGTGAAACAATGCCTTCCCTATATCATTTTTAAAGTTAAACTTAGTGAATTTAATTTCCCGCATTACATTTCCTTATTAAAATTTAACTTTATATATTAAATCCCTTATAAACCTTTACCCCGTATTTTAATTAATTCCTTATGTATATTATCCCCAACCCCTTATTTTTAATAACATAAGCTTTTTTCCCCGCATATTATATATCTTGGGCCCACTATGTATTAAACTCCACTTACTATATATTACCCTGCTTATTATACATTGGTCCCACTTACCTTAATCCCATTGGTTATATTAACCAATCGCATATCATATTACCCAGGCCCCACTCCTTTTAAAACTCGACGACTCCATCGCATCATCCCTTATGTCAGATCTCAACCGATTAGATCTAACAGCCAACATTGTCTATCACACATTCGATAGCCCGATCCTTAAACATACCCCAACCTTGAGAGATGTGCAGTTTGTGGAGCTCACCTCCCTGCTACAAGGCCAATTTTTATTTAATCGCATCGATCCAAAAAATACCACCAACCATCTTTGGCTCATGCAAAAACCACTAAACAGATTTCTCCTACCCGTTGTGCAAACCACCCTATCAATTCAAATTAACCACGCATTCAATGTAAACATTGTTCGATAAAAAATGCATATAAGCCGCCCTTTGCACCCTTTTACCATTTCTGTTACACCATTTATGTAGAAAGAGCATTGCCAACCGATTTCCAAGCAACCAGATCACTTAAACAACCTTTTTTCAAGCCTTTTTCACCAAAATTCAAGACCTTTGCTGATATAAGATATTTCAGAACTGAAGTGAATCATGATAAAGACCAGAAGCTTCAAAGAACCTATACTGCTTAAGAAACCCTTCTGCCAAACAAAATCTTCATTTTTCCCCGGTATTCCTCAAAGAAAAGGCTTGTTTCTTGATCTAAAGAGGAAGTAATCAGTAATTGAATTAAAATAGAAGCTTTTGCAGACTAAATGAAACCTTATGTGCCTTTCGAACCTTTCATACAGACCCTAGGCTTTATTTTGTAGAAATTTGAGGTCCGGAGATTACTTTTGGTCACAAAGAATACAATTTTATCAATTAAATCAAGTAGAAGCCTCTGCAGATCTAAAAGGAAAACCCTATAGCTTTCCAAATCCTTTTTTCTGCAAACCTTAGACCTATTTTTACAAAATTCTAAGTATTGGGATTGTTTTTGAATACAGGGAGTATATTTTGATCAATTGAACAAGTTTATACCTTTGTAGACCATAGAAAAGACCCCTGTTTCATCCTAAATCAGTCTGCAAACTGTAAATCATCTGTCTGAGGTGATCCCATAGGCCTAAATCAGTTTTTTCTGAGTCAAAAGATTAATCAATTGAAAAAATCAAACAAAACAATGGCTTCCAAAAGTATTGTATCTGTTAATCCCCTTCAGCCTATTGTTGTAGATGTAGAACATACTCCTTTAGCTGATAGAGAATTCAATGTTAATGGCATAGTCATAGAATTTAATCTTCTTAAACTCCACTGCTGGAGTCATGAGAAATCCATAGACCAAGCAGATGAGGTTTTCATCTGGGAATCTAATTTTCCAAAGTATGTATTCCCACAAACTTTCCAGTGCCTAGAAGTGATTAGACTTTATCAATCTTGCTATTTCCCTGACCAGAGAGCCATAATAAACCCTGAAAAAAAAATGTTTACTATTGCTGTTGACTCAATCAATCAAATGCTCCAGATCAAATCCATGCCAGATGAAACCCCTTTGTCAATTTAAGCTCTTACACAACTATACCTAAATCTGGATTTCCCCAAGAGGTTCCAGATATTCCAAACTTTCATGCCTTCATCTATGGAAATTCCCAAGATAAATCCTCCTTACCCATCTGCAAAATTTTCTGAAACAACCAGACATATCATTAGCATATTGTCTTTCATTCTTGGTTATTTCACAGATGAACATGTTGATGTTGCAATACTAGGTTTTTTGTCTACTTTCACACCTGGTGAGCCTCCTGCAACCATTTTCAAATTTTCCCAATATCTCACTAATAATATTCATGGACCAGTTGGTTCAGGAGAAAAGGGATATAGCAGAAGAATTCCCCGTCACTATCATCCCTGTAGTCACTATTGTTGTACCATCCACATTGGCAGAATCATTGGCTCCTATAGTCCCAATGGCTACAGCACTTCTAGTCACCTCATCAACAACTTCAGCAACAAAGTCTTCAACAACAGCAACACAACCTACAAATGAAGCAAGTAAATTAGTTAAAAAAATGCAGGACATGTCTATTCAGACAAATTAAATTAACAGACTTAAAGAATAGCTTAAAATTCTGGAATATGAAAATAAACTTGCTAAGATAATGCACAAAAATGAATAACAAAAGGCAAACAAGTTGAATGAGCAATTGAAGAAGTTAGAGAAAGAACTAACACTAAAAGAACCCATGGCACAAGCCAAACAGCAGCTATGGGCCAATATCATTGAATCTATAAATTATATTTGGCCATCCATACAGGTTATCTATGAACAGAAATAATTAGTCAAAGCAGTAAGAGAAGCTATCCAAAAGATAAAAGAAGAGCTTGGAAAGAAACCTGAAGAGGCTAATGAAATCATCAAATTCCTTAATTCCAAGAATAGGCAAGAAATTGAAGAAATTGGAATTAATGACATAATAGAAACCGTCCTAGAAGTTAGGAAGGTTATTTCTAAAAATAATCTGATGATATAGCTGGAAGAGAAATGCCAAAATATGGAGGTTGTCATCACAAGATTCATGATGAATTTTGACACTCTCAGAAAAAAGGCCTTCCAAATGCAATAGTTATTCATGATAAACTAATTAAGCATGATGATTATAATAAGAAGATGAGATAAGTGGCTAAGGAGCAAGCCAATAACTTAGCCATGCAAGGTATTCCCACAGGAAAGGTACTTTACAAGAATTTTGAGAATTTTTTTACTTGCAACATGAGGTGAAACACTTATTTGTCAACAAGCCTACATTCTCAAAATACACATACGCTAATGAAATATTCAAGAGGATGGTAGAAATTAAACTACCAGAGGCAAAAATATGGGAGAAATTGACTAATTTACTATGAACATCAAAGCAGTCAAACATGGCAGTCAAATGAGGAGAATATCAGTCAGGAAAAGATAAAACAGAGCATGCAGTTTTACAATTACAGTGAACAGTAAAGAATAGTAGTAACAGTGAAAACATGACAGTGAAAGAGTATCAAATTAAAAGTGTATCAGTTGAAAGGTCAAAGTGAAAGTAAAAATAGAGATGAAAGCTACCAGCGTATAGGACACTTCACTGCCTAACTGCAGCCTTCGTTGAGCAACAAACGGAGACAAATCAGTAGCAAAATATTAGCAATTGAACAACAAATCAATATAAAAGAGGGACAACTTGCATTAGTTAGACAGTTGTCTCTATCTTCTTGCATGAAGATATTTCTTTTACCTTGAATAATTCCTAAGTTGTTTTAGGATATTTTGTAATAATTTTTGTATAAATACTTCTCATTTTGAAGTATTGAGTGTGGATGAATTGTTGAACATTTCTATAGTTGTACTATACTGGAACTTGAGGGTGATTGTACCAATTTCAAGTCAACATACTGGATTAAAGTAATAAAGACATTATATTACAGGATTCATGTGTTGGGCCATTACAGTGAAGTACTTTCTACTTGTTCAATTGTTTCTTTCTGAAGTTTTCACATGGTCATATGTTTGCTTAATCTAAATGATATAACTGGAATGTTATTATAGAATATGTTTAATTACACTTTTTCTTGAACTGTTTATCATTTATATGTTTTTCTTCTGATTTCCAGATTAGGGAATTCTTAATTTCTCCCTTATTTTGATTGAGCTCTATCTTTTCACTCATTATCCAGATTTGAGAACACTTAATTGATATCTCACCCCGATTAAAACCATTTTCACCACCAGCCTAAGGATCTGAAGTGACCAAACTATATTTCCCTGTGAATACTTCCCTTTAGAACCTTGATCCTGCTTTTTCTACTGGACACTTTAACTCAATTAGCCCAATGGAACACAGACCTACAATATCCATCTGAGTAAGTGATTTCACCACCAAACCAAATCCAAAATCAAATCCCAAGTAATCCCACATAACTAGCCTAAAATCAAATACAATCAACGAAGATAAATCATATAGAGAGAGCCCTCTCTGAGAATTACGAAGGCTAGATCCTAAGGCTTAAAATTAGGTTTGTGGTTACCTCTAATATTCTTTAAACCAAAAAATAATAACAACCCTTGAGAATTATTGGAGTGATAACACTTACCTTGCATTCCTTTGAAGAATATTCGCTCTACTTTGTTGTAGGATACAGTGGAGTCTATAGAAAAATTATTAATTAATCCTCCCAAGATGTTATCAATCCAAAAATCAACATCCCTTGAAATATTCTTGTTAGTACTCTTGAGTCATTATATCATCTCAAGAGTCCACAATGTAGGTTCATTGTTTTAAAGAAATCCTTTCTTTTAGTCAACCTTGACACCCACTTATACAAATCACCAGGGAATGATCTGGAGAATATTTCATACTGTTATGTAAAGATATACCTTTGCAATCAAGATTCATATGTTAAGCACGAATTTTTGTCTCTTGATCTTCAAATTCTCGCTCCTTCTGGACAATCCAATCTTGAATTTCCTTCTTCGACGGGTACCATGTCCACATATCCCTCAGACAGATCCCAATTCTAGCAAAAGAACCATTTGGTTGTTCATTTGGGCTTGAACCAGTCTCGATCTATGCTTCACACCCAAAAAACCCTTGATCACTGGCCCTTTCGGCAATGACCTGCAAGCATATTGCAGTCCAACCCGAGGTGAGTATAGGTGGTTATAGAGCCAGGTTTGCATCCTTGAGGGACTGCACAATGTGGCTAATCTACTGTTCTACTATTATCCCTTCACATGCATAAACTTACCGCATTGTATTAAACCCTTCACTTACTTCACCATATTCAACAAAACATATAAACAATATCATAAATTGCATTATTATAATGCAAAACTAGAACAATAACTTCAGAACAACCGATATTAAGAAAATAGACAAGAACACATAAGAACACAAAATATCTTCACAAAACTTCTTATTTTCTTATTATTATGGATCTTTAAGTACAATCATATTCTATGACCTGCACACACAACTGCAAGTGGTTTGCGCACTAATCTGCAGACTCTTCCAAGATCTCTGAACACTCAGTTGCAGAGCCTTTCCTTCGCTACAAAAGATAGATACAACTAGTCTGTGACCATAGAAATTACAATCGCATATTCTCTTATGATTTATTATTATTTCTAACATAGCATTACATATCTTTATATAGCATTACATCCTTACAAAACCATGGTCCAAATACCATGGGCTAAGAAAAATATAAGTAAATTTAACCCAAGCCCATTACAAATGGAGGGGCTTCGACCCACCCCGAAGCCCCTAGGATACTGCGCGGTATATCCAAAATGTTGTGTTGCATGATATACTTAACGCTCTACTCCTCAAAATGTGGATACTTAACCAAAATCGAGGCCAAGTTGGGTTGCGCCTAACACTTATGTATCCCAATTTTGCAAATTGTTTACCGCTATATTTGTTTTTCGTTGATAGCAAAATTTCAAATCCATCATTAATATAATGTGGGTTCTATATAACTCATACTTGAAAGTTTTAGAATATCTTTCCTGAGAATCCACCACATAAATATCCTAATAAAATAACCATAATTGCTACTGAATTTTTACATTCGTTGAATCTCATATCCAATAAAGTGTGCACCTACTTAAATTTTGAAGATATTGTGTCAAATTACTAGGAATAAAAACCTCATTTTTAGACCTCGAGATAGCATCAATCCCAAATAATTATCGTTTTCCATCCCAACAATCCAATCTAGATAATATCTAATAATTGGAATAACAAGGGGCTATGCTTTCCATTGATTGGGAACATTGATAATCCTTTTCCTATAATTTCCAATTCAATCTAATAAAGTACTTGGAGAGATATATGTTTGCCTCAATTGGGTCATCATAATTCTCTTCCAAAGACTCTCTTTGGTAATTATATTCCACAATGATTTTGTAGCAAGAGGTATTCCAAATCTATAAATATTCTTAAATCCCTATCCTCTCTCCTTCTTGGGTATAACAATTATCTACCATTTATTTAAATGGGTACCAACCTTGTCTAAATATACTTTCTAAACAACACTAAAGTAGATCCTTCTAATTTTCTTTAGGATTCCTTTAAGAATATGAGCCAAATAATATAAATAAACGAGGATAGACTCTATAATAAATTTAATTAACACTAGTCCACTACTTCTAGAAATTTACCTATATTTGTTGTCTCTATTAAGTTTAACATTAAAGCCCGGATAATTTAGTTCATTATTAAAATTAGAAATATTGAAGGGAAAATAATCCATTAGGACTTGAACAGAATCCTCACGATTTCATAAATAGTAGACTTACAATTGTTAACATCCATACTAGTAGCATTATTATACAATTATAGAAACTCCTTTTTATTTCCTTCCCTACTCAAAAAATCCATTTCAAAATAAAAGAACATTATCCACTTATAATAAATGGCTAATCGGTTCATTACCTTAAATCTTGATTCCTTGATATTCCTTGACCTTTAAACTTAAATGATGGACTTTCTCATGCCATCAACCACTAACATAAATAGATATCGAGACAGTAGAAAACACTACCTCAAGTCTCTTGAAGGTTTCAGAAAATGTGATTTTAAACCAAAAATAAGGAAAACATGAAAAACAAAAGTAATACAACCAATGATATAGTTTACTAGAGGTCAGTTGAAACCGATATGAAGTAATAGTAACCTTAAGTAGAGCCAACTTACTCTGTCATAATATTTAGATAAATTCAACTTGATCACCATTTCTAGCATCTATTTGATTTTGATTGTGTGTATTTCCTCTTGTGTCAAAAAAACAGCATCATGAATGACAATGTATTTACATGTTAGTGTTATATAGCAAAATGACCTCCTCCTCAGCTCAGAGGAGAAGAACACTTTGGTTGAAGAAATGACCCAAGTCACAGGCCTATTTGTCAGGGTAACGCACTCCAGCAACAGCCAGAGATATTTATAACATTTCCTAGCCTCTTGAAAATAATGTTAGTGCCTAGATTAATGCACTTTTTTACCTAAAGGAAAGAGTTATCCGTGTTTCAAGAAGTCCGAGAGGAAAATCCTAAGTTAACTGACTGAGATCTCGACTTTTGCTCAAGAAGTCGGTACAAAAAGTTGTACACCTGCAGATCAGTGTCAATAAAGGACATTGCCAAACCTATCTAAGCCATTCAAAGAAGGAAAATTAAATAAATCAAGGAAACATCTTGGATTTTACCCTATTCGAAATAATGGAGGTAATGGCAAGGAAGAGCCTCCCCACTCCTATAAATTGGAGGCTTGGGCACAATGATAAAGGTTGAAGGTGTTGTGAAACCAGCTCCAAAAATAGAAGAAAAGAGATATCAACGCCTTAGAAATAAGCCACTTCGAGGGGGAAACCTCCAATACATTACATGAATGAACAATTCTTGGATGATACAAATGACAAAACCTTCTTTCTATATATAGGAGTCCATGGGGCCACAATGTAATCCTAGCCAACCTAACAATAATAATGTAAGGGCACAATAATAACAATATGGGGATTACAGGGTACAACAATAACAATAAGGGGGGATACACTAACATAATAAGGGACTACACTATTAATATAAGGACTTAACATGCCCTTCTCCTTCAAACAAGTGGTGTCCTCAATGCTCGATTATTTCTTGATGCTTCTGTATAAAATTATCATCCTCCCATGTGGAATCTTCTACAGGAAGGTTCTTACACTTGCTGAGATACTCTAAACTTGATCATACTTGTCGAGTTCTTGTTTCTATGGCTGCTTCAAAACTTCTTTCAATGTGATGTTGATCTTCCTGTTGTTTCATTAGATTCTGCACCAAAGTTAGTTTATCCTTTGAGAGTTGGAGAACTTGTTGTTGATGCTCGATGTGATCTTCCACTAATTTATCATCCATATTAGCTATTATTTAATCCTTCAACCCATCCAACTTAGCCTCCATTTCTTCTTTTAAACCATCTATATCATCTTTGGTTTCTTTTCGTAAGATCAAAATTTGTTGCACTTGGTACCGTAATTTTGATATCTCATACTACAATTCTTCCTCTTCATGCGTCATAGTATATCTTTTTGAGGGCTTAATGGGTATGGAATTATTTTTTGGAGGCATTATAGAACCCAATACTTATACAAATTCTAAAATATGCCCTTGGAATCACTTCAAACTACTTTTTCAAACAAACGTTATGCAATTTTAAAAACCAAATACACACCTTTTTCTTGCTTTTCAGGAGCTCGATATTAAAACTGAATTATCTTTGTGATTTCGGATCTTTAATATCTTAAATTTGGCACTGAGGTAGCCCTCTGAATTATCTTTCAAATTCCACATGTCTGACTTGATTTTGATTTTTGAAGACAAAGTTGTGCCCAATCTCCTACGATGACCTAATTATGGACTGGTTCAGTAGAGCGAACTTGTACGACTTGCCACGTGTCATTGTTTCCTCCTTCGGCTCTAAAATTGATAGACAGGAAACTACAGTTCATGTAATTGCAGCTAATATTTACAAAGTTCCAATCTGATTCTCAAAGGGAGAGTTATGAAGATTTTCCCACGATCACCTCTTTGAGATGAAATTTGGGAGCCTGCCAAAGACCTAAATTCCACAGACCATATCTCCGACAATATTGCGAACCAAGATTTGAAATTTTGCAACAATGTTCCTCTGGATTTCGGCTTTGCACTCTAAACATTTCAGCTTCTGAAACTTCGTAGAAAAAAAATTATAACGAAAATGCCACGATGACCTATTTGGAGCAGCAAAACCCTATAATCCAAAGCTCTGATACCAAATGTTGTGAAATCAGCTCCAAAAATAGAAGAAAGGAGATATCAACACCTTAGAAATAAGCCACTTTGAGGGGGAAACCTCCAATACATTACATGAATGAACAATTCTTAGATGATACAAATGACAAAACCTCCTTTCTATATATAGGAGTCCATGGGGCCACAATGTAATCCTCGCTGACCTAACAATAATAATGTAAGGGCACAATAATAACAATATGGGGGTTACAGGGGTACAACAATAACAATAAGGGGGGCTACACTAACATAATAAGGGACTACACTATTAATATAGGGACTTAACAGAAGGATTGATGAAGAATTGCTTGTTGGTGTGAGGTTGGAATGTTTGCATTACTCATTGAGAGATATTAGATCAAACACTATCACACCTTGGAGTTAGAGAGAGAGAGGGCCTGGAGTTGGAGGAATGAGGGAGGCTTGATCAAGCCGACACATTTGTGATCCTCCTTCATTCATTTATAATACAGAACTACCACTGTTATTGTCCACTTGGTTGTCGATGTTGCACTAATCTATTGATTTTCTTTAGGACACATGTATAAGTGGCTTAGATTAATATTCATTCATGTTTAGTTATATGCTATTCTTTGGTTGATTAAGTTTGATGTACTGTGAGGATTACTCTCTAATGTGTTCGCTTGCAGGGTCTGAATTTGGTGCTGGTGCAGGTAGCCTTCCACCTCATCACATTGGGATCTCTAGCGGAGCTACACAACACTTTGAGGTAACCCCTTTCTCTCCTTTTTGGCTTGAGAGGTCCTGACCCAGGTTCACAATGTTATGTGCAACCAAGAAACCCTACAACTACTAGCCCTTTCAGAAATGATCTTCCTGCGAAAACCAAGGTCTCACCCAAAGAAGTATGGGGGGGTGCTAGAACTAGGTTACCGCAGCGTGAGGGAGCATATGATGTGGATATTAGCCCTATTCAATAGATCTGAAAATTGCAATCATGGGCAAGATTTTTCTTAACCCAATCAAGGTCAAATTTCTTTAAAAAAACCTAATTGCAGAAAACCCTTAAACTGTAAAATAGTCGTGCGTGCACAGACAATAATAGTAATAACTACCTTCACAGAAATAATCCTTTTTGTATAGACTTGTGCACATATAGATACTTTTGATTATAAAAATGTATAGAACATCAATAAATCTTGTACTATCAATAGATCTATCTTTCAATCATAGTTTCACACAATTAAGAATACAATTTCATAGATCAATCATTATACCAGATGCACATTCAATGATAATAGTAATAGATCGACAATTCAACCCCACAATTATGAATAAACAAGGAAATCATAACAGAATAGACTTTGTCAAAACTTCTTTTTTATTAATGGATCTTTAATTCACTACAATCTCTTTTCATCTGTGCACGCAACAGTGGAGTCCTTGTACATAGCTCAGTACTAGGTCTCTGCGCACGCAACCAACAGGAGCCTTTCTACCCAGACTTAACAAAAACTTAGATCAAACACAAAAAATCTATCAATCTTCTTATGACCATTCCTTACTTGACTTGACTCTTAGATATTTATAGGTCTTTGAAATGCACATATCATGGTCTCAAACCATGGTTTGAGACTCATGGTTTCCCCCTTTTACCCTTTACATTAATTAAGGGACTTTGACCCACCCCAAAGCCCCTTGACATCTGCACGTAGTGTGTACTAATAAAAATTTTACCAAAATTAACCCAAAATTATACAAAAATGTACCCATGGGAGACCCCATCCCAACATACCCCCAACACAATATAGTGACTCGTCCTGGGTCACTTTGGTTCTGGCTCCTACATCTTGGTCTTCAACGCCTGAATGGACATTTGTAGTGGCTGAATGACTTTAGCGCTTTTTCCTACAGCGTGTTGCGCTTCTTCAAATAGTTTTTCAGTAGTTGGACCCTCGATTTCCAAGCGTATACACCTTTGGGTCTGCTACAGGCTTCTGAGGGCACCATTTATGGTGCTAGAAATTACCTGGCACGAAACTTCCTAATCATCTTACAAGCAAGGATCAATGTGGAAAACTGGACTGCAGGGTCATTTATCTCACTGATGACGAACCCCTGGGTGTTACGGGACATTTGATACTTCTTCTTAAAAAAATTTGTAACTTTCTTCTCTTTGTTCTTTCCTCCAAAGGTCGTCGCAGGGTCTGCCCCCTAAAAGGGCAGGTTGGTTATTTGGTGGATCAATGCTTCATCAATGGGGATTGGCCCTCCTAGCCACAGGAAGTTATCGTGAACCAAGGCGAGTAGTTGGCACACACATATATCATTTATCGAGTTGCGCCCAACGTGTGGGACATTCAAGAGATGTAGCAACCCTGAATTTTGTAATCCCAATGCCTAAGGCTTGGGTTCAACCTTAACTACCCCTCCATCATAGGGCACCTACTCCAAATACGCCGATGGCACAAGTTCAGGGAAATTTGCATGGTCAGCTAGGTCCCAAATTTCCATCTTCAGAAAAGGGATTTTATCAAACATATCCCCTTCCATTGGCACATCTTCTAGGGTCAACAGGATATTGATGTATGACCAAACCTTATCTGGATCCCTCGTGACCTCCATAGATGCTTTTCATGATGCCACATACTTAGGTAGCTATTACACAGCAATTTTTCACCATCCTTGCAATTCCCCATCCCGCACATTGGAGGGCTCATTATGTGACCTGTGAGCAGTTGTTGGGTGTGGAGCCTGATTATCTTGTTTACTTTGTATCACAGCATTGGACCCCTGTACCTTAAAAGGGGTGGCAATGCCGCCCATAATTAATCGCTGTCGTGGGGGGTCCACGGGGGGGCGGCAGCGCTTTTTGGAGCCCCCCCTGGCGGGGGTTTCAGGGGCAATGCCCCCGAAGCTAAAAACAGATGTAAAATTGCCTTGTAAAAGTATAGTAATTTCTAGTCAATCTAGGCCATTCATTAGGCAAATGATCTGACGGTAGAAGTTATGTTTAGTTTAGGGTTTTTTGCCCTAAAAGGCAACCCCTCGTTTTTATGAGGGCATTGTATTGCGGCTGTGCATTGTATGTGTATTCTCAGAGCGAGAAATAGAGAGGGAGACTGTGAGAGAGAGCAGAGGATATTACAGCGGATCTGCTGTAGGTTGTGTCTCTTCATTTTTGCTGGATAATAGAAAGGAAGGACGGGTTGTTTGGGGTGGACGTAGCCCAAACTAGGTGAACCACATATATCTGTGTCTCTCTAGTTTTATGTGTTTTGTATGCTTTTATTTTCTGCATATTTTATGTGTTTCATTGCTTTGTAATATTTAATTTTCTAACAACTGGTATCAGAGCCGAAGGTATATTTGGCTGATAAACTCGCAGGAAAGAAGGGTTCCTGGTTTGAGTGGGAGCAATGGCGGAAGATGGTAAGTTTAGGGTCGAGAAATTTAACGGCCAAAACTTTCCACTGTGGAAGATGTAGATGGAAGATTATCAAGATCAGAAAGATCTATACCTACCATTGAGCGGAAAAACAAAGAATTCGGCGGCCATGACAGACGCGAAATGGAACATTCTCGATAGAAAGGCACTCGGAACAGTACGGTTGTGCCTTGCGGCATCCGTCGCCTTCAATATTTTGAAGGAAACAACAACAAAGGGTTTGATCCAGACGTTGGCGAAACTATATGAAAAACCCTCGGCCTCAAACAAGGTATTTCTTATGAAACGACTATTTAATATGAAGATGTCGGAAGGTGGATCTGTTGCAGGCCATTTAAATGAATTTAATATAGTTACCAGTCAGTTAAGTTTTGTGGGGGTAAACTTTGATGATGAAGTTAGAGCTTTGTTATTCTTGTTCTCATTTACATAGAGTTGGAATGGTTTAGTAATGGCCATTAGTAACTCTGTCTCTGGATCTAGTACTTTAAATTTTGATGATGTTGTTTGTTAGGTCCCTATATGGCTAGTATAGTCCCTTATTGTTGTTAGTGTAACCCCCTTATTGTTATTATTGTACCCTTGTAACCCCCATTTTTGTATTATTGTGCCCTTAAATTATTATTGTTAGGTTGGCTAGGATTACATTGTGGCCCACTAGGATTACATTATGGCCCCATGGACTCCTATATATAGAAAGGAGGTTTTGTAAATTGTATCATCCAAGAATTTTTCATTTATGTAATGTATTGGAGGTTGCCCTCTCAAAGTGGCTTATTTCTAAGGCGTTGATATCTCTTTTCTTCTATTTTTGGAAGTGAAAGTTTACACAACATTTGGTATCGAGCTTTGGAATTTAGGGTTTTATTGCTCCCAAACGGTTCATCGTGGCATTTTGCTAAAACGTTTTTTCTCACAGTTTTAAGAAATGAAATTTTTGCAAGTGCGAGCGAAATCTTGAGGAAGCTTGTATAAAAATTTCAGAGTTTGGTTCGCAATAATTTCGGAGATATGATCTGTGGAAGTCAGGTATTGTTTCAGGCTCCTAAACAGGTCATCGTGGAATTTGCGCTATAAAAAATTTTCTACGAAGGTTTAGAATCTGAAATTCATATGGTGCAAAACTAAACTCCTGAGGAAATTCATCAAAAAATTTCAGAGCTTGGTTCGCGATATTTTTGGAGATATGATATGTGGAAGGTTGTGCTTTTTCAGGCTCCTGAATTGCATCTCAAAGAGGTGATCGTGGGAAAAGTTCAATAACTCTGTCTCTGGGCATCGGATTGGAGTGTCGTAAACTAGTTGCGAGTACGAACTATAGTTTCTTGGCTATCAATTTCAGAGACGAAGGATGAAACAGTGACACGTGGCAATTCGTACAAGTTCGCTCTACTGAACCAGTCCATAATTAGGTCATTGTGGGAGATTGGACACAACTTTGTCTTGGAGAATCCAAATCAGGTCAGAGCCATGGCATTCGAAAGATAATTCAGAGGGCTATGTTGGTACCGAAAATAAAATATTGAAGTGTTTCAATCACAAATATAATCCAATTTCAATATCGAGCTCCTCAAAAGCAAGAAAAAGGTGTGTATTTTTTTCCGAATTGCATAAGTCTTGTTTGAAGAATCAATTTGAATTGATTCCAAAGGAATATTGTAGAATAGATATCAGTATTGGGTTCTAAAAGATGCCCCGTAAAAATAATTCAAAACCCATTAAGCCTTCAGAAGGCTCTACTATGAATCATGAAGATGAAGAATTGCAACATGGTCTATCAAAATTACAAGAGCAAGTGCAACAAATTTCACTCTCGCAAAGAGCAACAAAAAATGAAATGGAAGTTTTGAAGAAAGGCGTGGAAGCTAAGATGGATGGCGTGGAAGCTAAGATGGATGGCATGGAAGATGGCATGGAAGCTAAGATGGATGACATGAAATACAACATGGAAAACATGAAGAATGATCTAAAAATAGACATCGAAGGTTTGACAAAGTTGATACAAGAAATGTTTCCTAATGGTGAAAATATAGTAGAGGAAACTCATGATGAGAACAAAATAAATGTTAATCGTGATTTAATAAAATCTAATGGTTGTGGGAAGAACCACCATATTCCAAAAATGGATATGAGGAATTTTGATGGAAAGGATCCTGTAACATGGATACTACAGATGGAACAATATTTTGATCTCCATAATGTGAAAAACACACAAAAGGTATGCATTGCAGCTTTACATTTAGAACAAAATACATTTGTATGGTATCGATGGCTTTACTCCTGTAAAAAAATTGTCACTTGGTCAATTTTTACGGAGGAAATGATAGCAAATTATGAGGATACAAAGAGCAACACCTTCTTTAGCCAATTGATAAATCTCAAACAAAAGGGTTTAACGGGGGAGCACATTAAGGACATCCAAAAATTGAATATAAGGGTAACTGATATTCTAGAGGAACATAGGATTGATCTCTTCATAGGTACTTTAAAGGATTATATCCAACATGAAGTTCGTGTTTTAAAACCGATTCATTGGAGAAGGCATGCGGGTTGGCAAGAAAAAATGAATGTAAAATTATGGCGACGAGGAAGCCTACCACTCACATCTATAAAGATGGAAGTGTTGTTACTCCTAGACTTCCACAACATATAATGTTGACAGGACAACAATTGGATGAAAAAATAGCAAAAGGGCTTTTCTACAGTTGTGATAGCAAATACACTAAAGGTCGTAAGTGTGCTGAGAAGAAATTATTTTACATAGATTGTGAAGAGGAGGAAGAAAATGAACAAGAAACTTTAAAAGAAGAGGATATACACCAGGAACCAAACCTAGAAGAAGAAGAACTTAGTCTAACCATATCGTGTAATGCCTTGGCAGGAATTACCACTCCTCAAACTCTCAAGATAGAAGGACATATCAATAAGAAAAAGGTAATAGTGTTGATTGATTCAGGTAGTACCCATAATTTTATTCATTGTAAGGTAGCCAAGGAATTGAATTGTTTCCTATACCAAGCACTAGAATTTCAAGTGATGGTTGCAAATGGAGGAACTATAAATTGATATGGGAAATTCCATAATATGAAGCTAACCATGGGGGAATATGTATTGAATATTCCAATGCTTTCCATTCCTATGGGAGGTGTTGATGTTGTACTAGGAGTACAATGGTTACAGTCTTTGGGGACGGTAGCTTTTAATTTTCAAGAACTTTTCTTGAAATTTTTTTCAGAAAGGAAAGGAAATCGAATTACGGGGTATCACAGGGAAGCCGAGAAAGATAATAAGCTCTAATTCCATGACAAAGCTTCTAAATAAATAACAACGAGGCATAATTTCACAATTATGGTCACTAGAAGTTCCAACATCAAAATAGATCTCCAAAATGTCTTGGACAATCATTCAAAGGTGTTTGAAACTCCCAAAGGACTCCCACCTATTCGTGACCATGATCATGCTATTCATTTGATTCAGGGAATTGTTCCTCCAAACATCAGACCTTACAGATATCCTTATGTCCAAAAGAGAGAAATTGAACGTATGATTGCGGAAATGGTAGAGGCTGGTATAATTCAACCTAGAGGAATTTCTTTCTCTGCTTCAGTAGTATTGGTGCACAACAAGGATGGATCATGGTGCATTTTTTGGGATTATAGGGAGCTCAATAAGCTCACTATTAAATACAAATTTCCCAATCCTTTGATTGATGAATTACATTGCGTGATTTATTTTGCCAAGTTGGATCTTCGTTCGGGATATCATCAAATTAGAATGAAGACTGAAGATATTCCTAAAACAACATTTCGAACTCACGAGGGTCATTATGAATTTTTGGTCATGCCTTTTGGCCTTACCAATGCACCTTATACATTTCAAGGGTTAATGAATTCCATTTTCAAACCCTTCCTTAGAAAAAAATTTCTAGTATTTTTTGATGATATACTAATCTACAGTAGGTCTTGGAAGGATCATGTTCAACATGTTGACAGTGTGCTCAAACTATTGGAGGAGAAACTATTATATGCAAAAACATCCAGATTTTTCTTTGGAGTACAAGAGGTGGAATATCTGGGTCATATTGTATCTCATGAGGGTGTTAAGGTAGACCCTAATAAAATTAAAGCCATTAAGGAATGGAAAGTCCCCACGACCATAAAGAAGTTGCGAGGATTTCTCAGGTTAACGGTATTATCGCAAGTTTGTTAAGAATTATGGGAGAATAGCAGCACCTCTAACAACATTATTGAAGGAAGATGCATTTTCATGGACTCCTCAAGCAACTAAGGCCTTTTAACATCTTAAAGAGGCAATGTGCCCAGCATCGGTCTTAGCTATGCCAAATCTCACAAAAACATTTATTGTGGAATGTGATGCCTAAGGAAATGGAATTGGTGTTGTTTTAATGCAAGAAGGAAGACCCATTGCTTTTGAAAGTCGTCCAATCAAAAGAAAGTATTTACATAAAGCAATTTATGAGAAGGAAATATTGGCAATACAACATGCACTAAAGAAATGGCGACCTTACCTAATGGGAAGACACTTCATGGTAAAAACTGATCATGATAGTCATAAATACTTTTTGGAACAAAGACTATCTTCAGAAGAGCAGTAAAAATGGGTCACAAAGATGTTGGTTATGACTTTGAAATCATCTACAAAAAAGGGAAGCTAAATGTTGTTGCAGATGCACTCTCAAGAAATGATGAAGAGGTGGAAGCATTGCTTTATGCCATTTCTATTATCCAACCGGATTGGATAAGTTTGAAGCAAAGATGAATGGAAGAAGGACAAAGATGTATGGACACTCATTCAAAAGTTGTAGCAGATCTAGTACATACGATACATTTAGTTGGAAAAATGATTCCCTATGGTACAAAGATCGCTTATATATTTGTGATAATTCCCAACTAAAACAAAAAATTCTTTTGGAATTGCACACTTCTCCTTTAGGAGGACACTCAAGATTTTTAAAAACTTACCACAGGGTGAAGAAAGAATTTTTTTGGGATGGCCTTAAATCAGATATTCAAAATTTTGTGGCGGAATTTTTGGTTTTCCAGCAAAATAAAGTTGAGACAATTAAGACCCCAGGTCTTCTACAACCTTTATCCATTCCAAGTCAACATTGGGAGAGATTTCAATGGATTTTATCACATGCTAGAAATCTGAAGGAAAGCATGTCATCATGGTGGTAGTTGATAGACTTACCAAGTATGCACACTTTTGTGCATTATCTCATCCATTTAAAGAAAGTACAGTTGCTACTACATTTATGGACACAATTCAAAAGCTACATGGAAACCCAAGGGTTATTGTGAGCGACAGAGATCCCATTTTTACTGGAAATTTTTGGACGATGTTATTTTCTTGTTTGAGTACGCAATTAGCTCATAGCTCATCTTATCATCTTCAATTCGATGGTCAAACTGAGATAGTAAATAAATGTTTGGAAGGATATCTTCATTGTTTTTTATATGATAATCAAACACAATAGGTCAAGTGGTTACCTCTCACTGAATGGTGGTATAACACTTCCTTCCATGCTGCAACAAAAATGACCCCATTTATGGCACTTTATGGATATCATCCACCGTCCATCACATCATCTTTAAGAGAAAATTCTAAGGTTCAAGCAGTGGAAGATCACACCGAGCATCAACAAGAAGTTCTCCAACTCTTAAAGGATAACCTAAATTTAGCACAAAATCGAATGAAACAACAGGCAGATCAACATCGTAGCGAGAGAAGTTTTGATGTAGGAGACTGGGTATTTTTACGGCTACAACCATACAAAAAATGTCCCTCAAGCAAGCTAAAAAGGATAATAAATTATCGCCAAAGTATTATGGTCCTTACAAGGTGTTGCAAAAGATTGGTACTATGGCATACAAATTGGAGCTTCCTGCTTCTTCGTGAGTGCATCCGGTTTTCCATGTTTCATGCTTAAAGAAGGTTATAGGTGAAAATATTCCAGTTCAAACAATATTTCCAGAACTTGATGAGGAAGGAAAAATCATATTGGAACCTAAAGCGGTCACGGAAACAAGAACTTGACAGCTACAGAATCAATCAATTTCAGAGTATCTCATCAAGTGGAAGAACTTACCCATTGAAGATTCTACATGGGAGGATGAAAATTTTATAAAAAATCATCCAGAGCTACTCAAGCATTGAGGACAACACTTTTTTGAAGGAGAGGGGCATGTTAGGTCCCTATATTAATAGTATAGTCCCTTATTGTTGTTAGTGTAACCCCCTTATTGTTATTATTTTACCCTTGTAACCCCCATATTGTTATTATTGTGCCCTTAAATTATTATTTTTAGGTCGACTAGGATTACATTGTGGCCCCATGAACTCCTATATATAGAAAGGAGGTTTTGTAATTTGTATCATCCAAGAATTTTTCATTTATGTAATGTATTGGAGGTTGCCCACTTTCAGTGGCTCATTTCTAAGGCGTTGATATCTCTTTTCTTCTATTTTTGGAGAGTTTGGTTGCAAACATTGTTGGTGCTATCCTTAACGGGGAAATGCGACGGAAAAGCTGGTGAGACATCGGGTAATTCTTTGAGTGCGAGTGTTCACAGGGAAGAAGAATGGAAAGAGGAAAGAGCTTTGGATATCGCAGTAAATCAAGGAAAGGTAGATCCAAGTCTAGATCAGGAATAGTGTGTTGGAATTGCGGAAAGAAAGGACACCTAAAGAAAGATTGTAGATCTCGGAAGGGAAAAGAAGGAGACACACAGCAAGAAAACAATCATGAAGCAAATGTGACATGTGATGTGTTACAAGATTCTTTTATTCTTTCTTTCGAAAATGTTACTGATTCTTGGGTTGTAGATTTAGGGGCTTCATTCCATGCCACACCTGATAAGAAATATTTTCATGACTATGTTCAAGGAGATTTTGGACAAGTTCGTTTGGGTGATGATAAAACCTATAAAATTGTTGGAATGGGTAAAGTTCTTGTAAAACAACAGAATGGAAACCAATGGCTACTAAAGGAGGTAAGGCATGTTGCAGATCTGAAGAAAAATCTGATTTCAACAAGGCAGTTAGGCAGTGAAGGTTGTGTGACAACTTTCACAGATAAAACTTGGAAGGTCACCAAAGGAGTGCTGGTAATAGCAAAAGGTGAAAAGGTTGGTGCATTGTATTTATGCAATGGTATTTCTAACTTTGTTAATGCTTTAACTTCCAAAGGAGCAGATGCAGCATTATGGCATCATAGGCTCGGACACATGAGTGAGAAGGGATTGAAGATTCTTCACTCAAGAAATTTGTTGCCAGGTTTGAAGAATGTTGATTTGGATTTCTGTGAGAATTGCATTTATGGAAAACAGAAGAGAGTCAGATTTCTCAGAGTTGGGAAAGAAAAAAAGAGCGAAAAATTGGAGCTTGTGCATACAGATGTATGGGGACCTGCTCAGGTATCATCTCTCGGTGGCTCTCGTTATTATGTTACTTTTATTGATGATGAAACTAGAAAAACATGGATTTATTGTATTCAGAATAAATCCGATGTATTTGATACTTTCAAGAAATGGAAAGCTTTGGTTGAGATTAAGACAAGAAAGAAGTTGAAGTGTCTCAGATCAGACAATGGAGGTGAATATTGCAGCAAAGAGTTTGATAGGTACTTTTCAGAGCATGGAATTCGTAGAGAGAAGACAGTTCCAAGAACACCACAAGAAAATGGTGTGTCAGAAAGGATGAACAGAACAATCATGGAGCGTGCAAGGTGCATGAGATTGCATGCGGGATTGCCTTTACAATTTTGGGCAGATGCTATAGATATTGTTGTTTATCTAATAAACAGAGGGCCTTCAAGTTCCTTGGATGGTGGTATTCCAGAGGAAGCATGGACAGGTAAAAAGGTAAACTACTCTTTTTTAAAGCCTTTTGGTTGTGAGGCCTTTGTCCATATTAATAAAGAAAATAGAACAAGCTTGAGGCAAAATCAAAGAAATGTACCTTTATTGGATATGGTGCTAATGATTTTGGTTATCGCTTATATGATTATGAAAATCACAAAATCATTAGGATCAGAGACGTAATATTTAATGAAAAGGTCTTGTATAAGAATCAACTGCAGGAAAAGAAACAGGAAAAAGAAAGCAAGGAATACGCGGTTCTTCATGAGATATCTGAAAAAGTAAAGGTGCCTAAAAATAATAAAAATAAACAACCACAGCAGCAGCAACCACCACAACAGCAACAGGCACCTCAAACACCTGAAAGTGGTGTTAGAATATCTACCAGGATAAGTAGACCCCCTGAACAATACTCTCCTTCATTATATTATTTATTGTTGATTGATTCTAGTTGTTAGGGTCCCGTGATTTGGCTGATTGGAAAACCAAATGACGATGTAACATCAAACCAAGCTTTGGAGCCCAAGGACCTAGCCTTCCTAGACTCAGAGAGGGCTCTCTCTATTTGTGTAAAGGATATCTATGTTTGTTTGCTTATTGTTTCTGATTTTAGGCTAGTTATGAAGTAAGTTTTTGATTTTTTGTTTTTAAGTTTGTGAGGGATGAAACTGATCAAAGATATAAAACTAATAACAAGGTGTGGATTAACTGGGCTATGGGGTCAAAAGGGTCAAGAAGACTATCAGATGACGATGCAAAGCTGTTGAAGGGCCGATTTGATTTCAAGGTAGAAAGGATCTTTGGGCAAAATGGAGTAAATGGACATCAAGTTTGTGAAAGACGAGGGATTTCAAGTGTAACTAGTTGATAGCAAACATAAACATGTTATAGCAAGCCATTAATCATGCTAAATGTAACTATGAGCTAATTAATACATAGAAATCAAACATTCAAGCCATACATAGAAGTATAAGACCTTCTCACTTTGGGAAATGGCTATCAGACTTTTGGGAAGACACATAAGATGGACTAATAACTCAAAATACTATGCCGGAAACGCCTAAACACAGCACTTCAAACTATTGGGTACTTTGAATAACTAGGTTTGCATAGTTCTTAGACAAAGGGCTAGATCGGGACTAAGCCTCCTTGGTTCAAACAAAATTATAACCGTAATCAGCCAAAGAGATAGTTTCATGGATGGAAACTATGGACAGTCATAGGTAAGCAGGGCATACCATACATCCTACTCAATATGCATAGAACTATTAATGAAACTAGCAACAATATCCTTAAGTTTGTTAAAGAGCAGTTAAGAATTCTTTAATGAAACTAAGGAAGAGGAAAACATAAAAGCTATAAAGATTCAGGAAATTTGAGGTGCCTCCATGGGCATATCTCAAATTTATTCTCCACTGATCTATAGCAAGCAAGAAACATGTATCATGAATGAAAAATAGAAGACAACAACAAAGCAAGAAACATTATACCATTCTACCATGTCATGGAATCCATCAACAATCCTTCATCATCCGTCCAAGAACATTCAAGAGGCAATCCAAAAGCATAGCACAAGTATTTTTTCCAAAGCACATATGATCATATATTGCTTCTCTTCTCAAATTCCAGCCTTGTTTACAATGAGAGCTTGTGGAATAAATAGGCTTAAGTGAAGAAAACCTCATGGTTCAACTTCCATCCTCATTGGCCTAATCAAAATATCTAAACTTGTCCTTGAGGCTTTCCAAAGCCCAAGGCACAAAATATCCCATTAAATATCTTAAAAAATGCTAAAAATGGGAATTATATTGACTTTACATCATTTTCCAAGTGCAAAAATAGCTAAACGCACATTTGGAAAAAGCAGATTTTTGAGGTTCAAAAATTACAAAAATACTTCAAATTTATATCAGAAAAAGGTCCCCTGACTTGCTGGAAACATTTGGCAGCCTTCCTGGTGTCAAAATGAGGCTCATGATAGCTCGTTGGAAAGCTCTAAGTGTCTAATTTCTGGCGCAACTGAAATCACTCCAATTCGATGCCCAGAAGTCTTCCAAATATGCACCTGTGTGTAAAAAACCAGAAAAAGACAGTTTGCTGATAGACCAAGCAGAATGTGCAAAATGCGAGCCTTTTCGCTGTTTTGAAGGGGAAAATGATCTCCAAATGCTCTGAAAATCACTGAGTGCCTGCTCATGAAATTATGGCATCTAATGGTACCCTTCTCCTCCCTTGACGAATCCTCAAAATGAAATGGCAAATTTATGAGTTTTTGACCAAAAACCCAAAAATGCCAAAAAACCAAAAGTTGTCAAAATGGGCCCAAAATTGGTATGCATGACCCTCAAGGGTCCTTAGCAACATGCTCTGAAGCCGAAGCCAAAATATCAAGTGCTGATGTGCCTTTATTCTCTTTCCGTGCCGGGCGCTTCCCCTTTGCTTCCTTCAGTTTTCCTTGGGTGGCCTTTAGCTTGCGCCGGGAAAACTGATTCAACTTTTGATAGTGCTGTGTCATCTTTCTTTGCAGCTCTAGGTCTCTGTTTTCCTTTTCAAGCTTCATCTCCAAGTGTTTATTGGCTCTTTCTAGCCATGCCTCCTTATTTTCTTCAATTTCCTGCTCAAGTAGTGCAGTGAGGGGAAAAGCTTGAAGATGGGCCTGTTCTTCTTCCCTTTGCTTTTCCAGGGCTCTTTTAAGCCCTATGGTTCTAGGCCTCTTCCGCCTAGGTTGGTCCTCTTCTTCATCTTCATCAAACTCACCGACAAGCTCCTCTATCCTTATGTGTGCTTTAGCTGCCTCATTCTTGTATTTGATAGCTCGTGCCTCATGGACAGCCAAATGGACGTTCATTTGTTTATTTGGATCTCCAAGAAGTGATTGAATGTCTTTGCCCGATGAAGGTCATTCTCCAATGCTTCAATTTGACCCTCTCGATGGATTAGAAGGTTTTCAAGGATGCGGGCTTCATTATCGCTGTCATCACTTTGAATGGGAATGACAGCTAATGCACCTCCATGTTTTTTACTTTCTCCAATCTTGCCTTTCCCTTTGAAGGCCAATCTTTCACTTTTCCTTCTTCGCATACTAGTGATAGGTCTCTTGGGCGATTTTCTTTTGCTAGGGACAACTCTTGTCACTTTTGGAGTGGCAGCCTTAGGCCCTTTCTGTCTTGCTGTACTGGACTTTGTTCCTTGAGGAGAAGGAGACACAATTGCTTTACCCTTGTCAACTTCTTGAAATTGCTGCTTTCCTTGAGGCTGCTGTGTGTCTTCTTTAATTTTCTTCTGCCCCTCAATGTTATGATGTTGCTCTGCCTCAAACCCTTGTTGACCTTGATCATCAATTTTATGCTGCTCCTGTACTTGGATTTCCTGTTCATTTTGTGGCCCAAGCTACTGTTCAAATTCCTGCCCAAACTGCTGTTCATGACCTCCAACATCAGGTTGATGCTCTTCCTCTTGTCCCTGCTGTTCACTTTCACTGAGATGCTGATGTTCAACACCTTTTTCTTCTTGCTCCTACTGTTGCCCTTCATCTGCAATTTGTTGCTCTTCACCCATCTTTTCCTGCTGTTCAGACTGCTGCCCCTGTTTACCAACATCAGTCTGCTGGTTTGTTTCCACCTCATGCTCACTATGTGGCTCAAGCTGTTGTCCATGACCATCAAAATTATGCTGCTGGTTTTCATCATTTTCTTCTTGCTCATCCTCTTCCTCTTCTACCTGTTCATGTCCTTCTTCTTCCTGCTGTCCTGATTGTTCTGTAGGAAACTTGAGCCTTCTAGGAGTAGGCCTGCTGGACAAAGGTACAGGGCGATGAACAGGCTGGGTGGGAGATATATGGACAGGAGGAACAGTAAATAAATCTGGGTGGCTGATAAAAACATCCCATGGAACCTCTTTTTTCTCTAGCTAGTGTAGGATGATAATTTTGATCAGAGAATGATGGAAAAGGGAAGGTATTTGCAGAGGTGGGGCCTTCTTCTGGACTGTGGATGCCATCTTCTTGAGGCTTTTGTATAAAAAGTAAGGGAGATTTAGCTGCCTGGTTCTAGTGAAATGCATCAATAGTCGAACATGGTAGGCATAAACTCGAGCAAACCTCCCTTCACAAGTAAAATACTTCATTATGACTTTCATTAGAGGAGCATAGCTGTCAAGAAGATAAGAAAAAGGAAAAATAGCAATGCAAGTATCTCTATGCTCAGGCTTGATGAAAGGCTTGTAATCTTCTAAGTCAAGATGGGTCTGTTTGAACCATTTCTCACCATGATATGAAATCTTGGTGACTTTGGACACTGATCTTGGAGAAAACTTGAAATCAAGGTCCGCTACCTGGAAATGCTTGTTCTGGAACCTCAGGGCGCATAGGTGTGTTAATGGCGAAAAAATTTTGACCTCCTGTATCTTCTGGCAGAAATCTAGACAACCTACTTCATGGAAGTTGAAGAGGATGGATGGATGAGCATTAACCTCCTCTGTAGAGATTGGCTCATATATTTTATGCGAACCACTTCTGTTGTCCTGCCTAGGAGGCATTTTGACCTAGATGTGCTTTTGAAGAACCAAACAGCCTCATTGTCTATAAACTGCCTTCTTGGAGCCAAACTGTGTCAATTCACTGTTTTGATAAAGAAACAATGTATTTGGATGATTGCAACAAGGTTCCTTACAATACAAAACCCCTGCTCTTTCAAAAAGAGGCATGTCCACCTTTAAAGTATCTCAACTAGCAGACTTTTTACTAAGAGACAATACAGTGGAATGGAGACAGACTGTTAGGTGAAAATGCTGTTTAGAGTTGTCAAAGTTACCTTGCTCTGTGGTGTTTGGAGCTTAAAACCTGTTTATATTTCTGATCATTGATAAACTCCTCAATCTTCACAAACTTCCCCTTCCTAGTGTACCAATCACTCAACAAACTTATATCTGATGCAATCAACCCTTAATGTAAGCATACAGTCAATGCCATAGTTTATGTGACCAGGTGACAGAGTTTTGAAAAATGCTTCAAACAAATTCAACAAAATCTGTAAGAGTTTTCCTTTTTCAAATAATCGAGGCCTCTTATCAATGTAACACCTTTGCCTTTGTAGAAAAACCTTTGCTCTATATGGATACCAATTTATCAAATAAGCTCGAAGAGAAAAAGACAATAATGTAGAATACACAGTGAAAAACTGTCTCTTTCTGTGGTTTATAGGGGTGACCTGCCTATTTGATGCTTTGAAGATATAAGGTATCTTGTTCTTTGATATGTAAAGGTGAAAACACACTGCTCTTAGTTTCAACACATCCCTTTTCCTTGTAGGCACTTTTGTTAGTATGCCCACCACTCAAGCACAGCTTTGACCAATGGATATTTTCACAGCAAAAACCAGTTTACAGATATGGTGATGTAGCAAGTTAAACGAGGGCAAGACCTCCCTTGATTTGACCTTAACCCTGATATGCAGCTCCACAAAATATATGATGATATATAAACTGAGTCAAAATCAACAATTTTTCTTTAACTCTTTCATTCTTTGCACTTATTTGAACCATATACCCTAAGTCAAAGTCATTATTTATAAGAGAAGTTAACATGGCTTGTTTTGTTTCTATGATGTGGTAGAAGAGGCCTGTAGCTTTCAATTACAACTTCTCTAAAAAACAAACCCTGCTTTAATTTGAACACTGCCCTATTCAACAAACACTGTTTTCTTTACCTCCCACTGTTCTTCATGCTAGTTTGATAGAAACAACATCTAACTGATTTCCTTTGTCACTAAGGGTTGACTTTTTGGAGAGCTATTTTATGAACATGCTCACTGCTGGTGAATTCGGGCTTTTCCAAACTTAGTTTTTAAATCAAAGCAACTTATCCCCTTTCAAAACTATAGCTTAACACATCTTGTTTTCAACCAAGCTTTTTATGCTCCAAACAATATCTAGAAAATGTGAACTTTGAAGGAGAGCAAGCCAAAATACCTCAAAAATCACGATGCAGATTTTTGTTTGTGGGTTGGAAACACTTCGAAGGCGGTTGGAGGTGTAACCACAAGCGCGACGTGTTTGAATGAGAAAACGTCGCGCACATAGGCTGTCGGGTGGCTCTGTCGGGTTCGGCCAGGCGCTGTGTACAGGCGCGTCGCACACACGTACAGGCGCGTCGCGCGACAGTTTAGAGCCAGTGTAAAAATCCACCTGAGCGCGTCGCGCAATACTCCAGGCGCGTCGCGCTGCTATAACTGTGTCAAACTTCTTCAAACCGCTCCGAAAACTTTTGTGTTTGATCTTTGATGGCAGCAAAGGGCTCTTCTCAGGCTTGGGGGATTTTCAAAATAGAATGTAGCGGCTTTGACCGCCTTTTCAAATAAGAGAAAGCAACGGTCTCTTTGATATTTGATTTGGAGAGGGTTCTTTTTCAAAAGTTTTGAAAAAGGTTTGTTTTTTTTAAACAACAGTTGAACCTTCATTTTTTCACAACATAGCTCGATACCCTTGGTTTGAATATGTGTCACAGTGGGAATGAGCAGCTCTTTCATGAACCTGACCCTCTTTTGAAATGAAAAACAACCCCTTTGAGATCTTTGAAACTTTGACTGCTTCTTCTTTTAAGGAATAAAAGGGTCCTCTTTTTCTGATAGCTGCGCTAGGGAGAGAAAACTGTTTTGAGCTATTATGAAGGATCTTGCAGATGTGTCTTTGAGGGCAACCACCCTTTCTGGAAAACTTAACTGTGGCTTCTATATTCCAGTCCCCTTTCCTGTCTTAGTGGTGATCATTTGCTGTCATTTTGATAAGCTCCTATTTACCATTTCCTACTTCTGATACTTATGGGCATGGACCTGCTCACTATGGAAATTGAATGAGGTGGCAAGTGAGTTTGAGTTGTTCTCATGATTGTGAGCACGCAACTTCAGTGGCATTCATTTTAGACTTTGCCAATCTTATATTGATTAAGAAAGGTGCTTTTTCCAATCCACTTTCTCTGCTCAGACAATATTACCATGATGTCTCTGTCCATTTGAAAAATAAAAACTTATGCTTGTTTCAAGCTTTCCAACACACTGATAGTATGTCAAAGCATCTCTTTTGCCTATTATGAACTTGTATGCCTGTCTATAATGCTTTTTCGGAGGAAGAAGGTAAACTGTCATCTTATTAACATTTCTGGCACTTTGCTATGAAAGAGGACATCCATAGAGGTTATTTCAAGCTATGTTTGATCATCCCTTATTCAAGGAGGCGCCTTCCTTTTACAGTCTTTCATCTACTCACAGTGTGCTGATATGATACCTCTGACTTTTTATAATGACAGTTTTGTACTTGTTTTGAAAACCTCTTCAAAATCTGAGAGTATGCCAAAATCCTTTTATACTTTATAAATATGTATACTAGCTACAGTATCTCTTGGAAAACCAGGATCAGATTTTCACTGTCAATTTTAGGATAAACCTGCTGCATCTGAAGGCTGCATTTGTCTTTGTGGTGGTGTGTAGCTTGCAACAACTAGACTTACACTGGCGCTTTGACTGATAGCAATATGTCACCTGTCTAAGACTGTGTATTACTTGCCTGCCCTTTCTTTATGCTCATCCATAAACCATGGATTGTATTTGACATTTTAACAGGAACAAAAGAACACACAGGGGTCTTTTCACTGAAGTATTTTCTTGCTCCAGACTGATTTGAGCTATTCATATTAACACCCCTGCAGAGATATTTGTTATGATAGCTTTGATTAAGGAGTCCTTTTTTGATGCACCCTGATGATTACTGAAACTTCAGATGATTCCCTTTCTTAGGATACAAGACCAAAAACTCCGTTTTCTTTTGTCTGTGCTTATAGTAAGTTCTGCAATCTTTGAAATCAATATTGGCCATCGCCCTCTGCTTGTAGATGAAGGAGGCGCCTTAACCCTCTGCTTGTAGATGAAGGAGGTTCTTGGCCATGACACATTACTAATTTGTTTGACAGTGGTGTCTTTCTTCTACTGTGATTTCATGCTGAATGGAAACTGCAAGGTTTTGATAAGTAACTCCTTACTCTGCATATGTATCTCAGGCTCATGTTTGACATTGAGAAGCAGTTGTTCTTCTAAATGTGTATTCAAGAATCATCTCCTGAGATGAAGTTATATTTGCTGCCTTTGTAAAATCCATAAAACACTGTAAAACACTTAATAATCAGCTTGAGACTGTGGTCTATGTAGTGCTGAGACTTAGGGGTGTGTAAGTGGCGCGACTTAGGGCTGTAATCAATTTCATTTGCAGAGTGGAAGGTCTATCATGAATGGTCTGTATCAGATGGAGGTTTTTGGCTTTTTGATGTTTGCCAAAGGTAAAATGCCTTAAAGCGCCACTTCCTAACTTAGGGGAGACTTTTGAAATAGACTTGGATTTTCCTTTTAGAGCTGATGGGCAGACCAGTAGGGTTGAAGCTAGATAGGATAGTGATAATGAGTTTTAACTTTGACATGGGCGGACTGAAAAGTAGGAGGGCGAAAAAAAATTTATGAGGGTTTTCTAGATGACAAATTGACATATGGAAATTAGCTTCTAGAAAACTCAGCTATGGATCTAGTCATCACCAACAAGTGAAAAATATTGATGACTAATAGTGGCTCCATTTGGGGAGGGCAGCTCCTCATCAGGAGGTGTCCAGAATTCAGATCTTTGGCTTATGAAGACCAGTGCCTTACCCATTGGCGCAAAATTTCACCTTTCTTTGATGCTATTTCTGAAAAGTGACAGCATGGTTAACATCAATGATACTTCTACCTACCCCACTATCTTTCCTAACATTTTTTCTTCTCTTTGGCGCATTTGGACTAGCAGCCTTTTGACAATGTATATTTTCTTTTTGCAAAATGAACCTATCTATTTCTACTCTTATATCTGCCGGGAGTTCAGATTAAACTGATGAACTCCTTCATTACTCTACCTATGCTAGATCAACTGTCAATATTAAGCAGTTTGATAGGATTTTGTTCTCTAATCTAAAGCATGAAATTTAAAATATGATCAAATCAGGATTAGGCAGTATGATTTGTCATGCATTTGCAGCATAAAAGACAAGCTGCACACAAATATTATTTTGCAACAAAAGGAAAACTAGATAAGCGGGGCTAAGATGTACAATGTATTTTTCATCCCTCGCTTCTCTCTTTGGTTCTGTTTTAGGCATGTGGAACCAGAATCTCTCCCTAATCTAAACTCTGTGATAAGTCAATCTTACACAATGTTGACTATCTTTTGCACTCACTAACTTATCAGCAAATAAATTTAAACATGCTCAGCTATGATTAGGCTAGATAGCTGAACAAGACATTGAAGTACTAGTAGCGGCATTTAGACTTGCTCGCTTTCCGAAGGACTACTTTTTGGAACATGGGGACTTTGTTCTATCTTCACTCCCCCCCCCTTTTCTATCTTTTACTGTTTTTGACTTTTCTATTTTTCAATATTTCAAACAATGGTATGTACAATGAATGAAAGTGTTTCAAACTCAGAAATCTTGGAAATGACGGAATTTAAGCATCTTATCCTCGTAAGGATCTCCTCTCCTCTCACCCTTGGCCCACTCAACTCTTGAAAAGAGAAATTTGGAAAGTTTTCTCTCTCTAACATGACATAGGGATTCATGCAAGAATCTTTGAACAGACTGGTATCTTACCGCTATACCTCTTTGAATATCTGATTTCCACTCCTTTCCTTACTGTACATTTTCCTTAAGTAATGCATGTACTCTTGGTCATTCTTGAAATAGATAATGACATCATCAAGGTATGCAAAAATGCAGAAATTTAAAACTGGGAACATGGCCTTCATGAACAGATTTCTGATATTGGGTGGTTTTGCAATTTTAATCTTGAAATTAGATCTACCTCCCGCAAACTGGAAAAAATCTTTAAACTGTCTACTTTGCAAGGGAATCTTTTGAACATGACCTGAAACATCATCTTGTGAAAACACATGATTAAAAGCACTTTTAATTGGTATATCATGGTCTTGGGTAGAAAAAACAGAATTTCTGTTATAAGGAAATGCAGTAGTATTTCTAAAATCGAAACAGACTCTTTGACCAGCTGTTTTATCCCTGATTATTTCAGTTTGGTTCAGATTGTTATGTTTTCTTTTGTCAAAGTTATTCTTTGAGGGAGAAGAAGTATCACAGCATTTTTCTTTGTTTTTTCTATAGAAATTGGTATTATGCATGAGATTTCTGATTTTAGCATTTCTAAGTTCTTCATGAAAAGACAGAATATGAGCCAATTTCAGTAGCTCAGGTATGCTGGGACTGCAACTATCATTCTTGCTCATAAGAAGTTTATCAGGCATTTTTTCTAGATTTTGAGCTGCTGGGGCTATAGTCAAAGTTTCATTTGCAGTGGATGATCCATATGATGGTAAGATATGGTAGAAACATTAAACTCCCTTGCTCCCGGGTTTCGAACAGGTTTATGATGTGTAAGTCTTCTAAAGCCTTTACCCGGAAAAAATTTCCGCAGGTTACTGCTGGTGTTTGACTAGGGTTAGAGTAATTCGCTTGATAGTACATAAGGGTTTGCGCTTCTTGCTCTAATCCCACCTTAGAAGGGACATACTTACTTTCTTCATGACACAGTTGTTCATGATCATGGTAGTTTTGAGTGTCTAGTTCATCATAGAGCACCAGGGGCAGCTGATGTGGTGGATCTAAGTTTATTTCAGTCTCTTCTGACTCTTCCTCCATGTTTTCATCAATATGCATAATGAAAGAGTTCAGGTCGGAATGTAAGGAATACATTGGAATGTTGTTTGGCCTCTCTTGACTACTAATCATGTATTTCATGTGTGACTCTCGGTAGAGTATTCTGGTCTGGCCGAACACAGGAATGGTGGCGTATGACATGTCCAGTTGAATATTCCCTTGGAGTTTGGCTCCCCAAGATCTGGATAGAAGCATCCCGTACTTGGGAGGAATGTCTGCCACTACTATATCCATGATTAGATGTTTCGCAGGTATTTGGGCCAGACTAAAACAAAGGTCTTTGATCAAACCCAGGCATTTGACTCTACTTGAATCAAATGAATACAAGTCTTTGTATGGTCTTGTGATTTCTAGGCCTAGTCTTTCCATTACTACCTTTGGCATAAGGTTATGCGAGGCGCCAGAGTCTAGCATGGCATTGTGGAGGATTTGGTCGTGGATGTTTAGGCTAATGTAAAATGGAAGAGTAGTTCCTTCTTGGAATTTTCCCTCTATCTTCGGACCAAACAACACTTCGGGAGTGTCATCAGCCAGATTAACAGTGTTTGCATCATTCCCTATATTTAGGACCTTTAGCACTTGGGATTTATAAGAGTTTTGGGCGATGAGTTCAGTGAGAGGCATGGTGATCTTGATCTTGGCGATTTCGCCTTCAAAGCTAAAAGGCAGCTGTAGTTTAGATATTTTTGTTTCAGCTTTTTCAGCCACGACCTTCTCCATGTTCTGAGTTTGTTGGCTTTCTTTCAGGATTTTGTTTGCCATAGTTGTTTCGGTAACTTTTGTGGAAGTACTCGGAGCAGCTGAGTTAGGACTAGTTTGGGTAACTTTAGCTTTGTTTTGGTCACTCTTTTCGACCTTGATTTTGTCACTGCTTACTGCTTTCTTGAGGATGGTATCAGGGGTTTTAGCAGTATCTGAGTTACCTTTCTTGGAATTATCTTGGTTTCTTTTGCTTCTAAGGTCATATTGCCGGTGAGCTTCTATTATGGCATTTTGAAAGTCTATGGCGGGGTCGTCGAGATCTTCATAGTTGGCCTCACCCTAATTAGGAGAAAAGAACGCTTGTTCTTCTTCTGTGAGGTACACCTCACTCTCATTATCAGATCCTATAAGTTTTAAATGATGTTCATCAAGAGGTTTTGTATCCCTGTCATCCTCTTCCACATAGTTTTCATTAAATGGTGGCCTAATTTGTTGGTCATTTTCCCTTGGTCTGTTTTGGGGTTGTTCCCTGCTAAAGTTTTGGTTCTGGTTTCTGTTTGGAGGGTTTGGTTGGTTGTCCCTAACAGGAGCCTTTTCATTTATCCTTTCCTACATTTTGGCCATGGTTTTGGACTAAATCATCTATTCTAGGATCTAGGGAAGGTGATGAAGTGGAGACCTCATCTTTATATGTGACCTTTCTTTTTGATCTAGTCCTAGCCCTTTTTTCTGCTAAGTTGGCATCTACTTTTATGGCTGTTTGTTGCATTTCTTCTAAGGTAGGGGGATCCTTGTCTCTCAGATGATATGTCATGTCCGGATCGAAACCCTCGGGGAATTTTGCCAAGGCTAAACCAAGTGGGGGTTTGAAATGAGGTGGAAGGGAGTTATACACACTGTTGAACCTAGTGCAGTAAGCCTGGACACTTTCCCCATTTTCCCGTTTTAGGTTGTTATATTCTGACAGGATTTGAATAGGGTTTCTTCGGATTTCCCACCTATTTCTGAAGACTTGATGTAGTTCTGGGATATTGTGGATGTTGTTTGGAGTTAAGCTTTTGAACCATGTTTTGGGTTCACCACCAAGACTTTGGGCGAATATTCTCATTCTGACGGTCTCGTCTTGTACCTCCAGGTATTCATAAGCATCAGTCATCCTACTTATATGCTGTTGAGGTGTGGTGGTGTCTTCTCCAGTAAAGTGTGGGATTTTTTCTTGATATTTATTTGGGAGAGGAGCCAAGGGTGGTGGCAACACCAAAGGTGCATACCAGGCTGCCATGACAGGAGCTAATGGATGATGTACAAGATGAGGACTAGTGGGATGAGATGAGGTGTTTTGAACAGTGGTGGTTTGGATAGGTGTAGCAGAGGAACTCGGACTAGTGATCTGGTTTTGAGAAGATCTGGGATGGTGTGAGCCAAAGTAATGGAGAAGCTAAAAGTCTGGGGGGGTGGAAGGTGAGGCTTCTCTACTATGACTGTGTGATTGGTCTAGGGTTTCAAGATCTTCAAATTTTATCTTACTATGAGATCTGTTTCTGAAAATAGTTTTTGACGACTCTAATCCAAAAGGTGAATCTGGTAGGATAGTGAGATGTTCAGGTACTGATCTTGTTTTACGGCTGGATCTACCAGTAGCTAGATGATCAGTTTCGGAAGCTTGCCACAGAATCTTCTCTGGGTCATCTACTATGATAGGGGGGTTTGGGTCTGGATGGGATCTGGTGTTGATTCTTCGTGAAGCCAGATTTTGGATCTAGAGTTTAGAGAGGATGGTATTGATGAATGTTTTGGATGAGTGGTCTCTCTAAAGTTCTATTAAGGTGAAGGATGGTCAAAAAGTAAAAGGGATGGGCTAGTGGAGTCGCCAGGTGGAACTTGGTTGTTTTGTGAAGATAGCTATGGTCCACCACCAGTAACTAATCTGGGAATGTTTTGGATTTTCTAAGTTTTATGTGCAGCGTATGGTTTGTTAAAGTATCCTAGACTTTTTTCAACACTTTGCTAGGGTGATGAGAACAAAAAGAGTTTACTCTAAATGGTTCTATGGGCTGCTTGCTTGTTTAAATGTCTAAAGGACCAAAGAGTCTATAAGAGTTTGCTAGACTATCATGTACTCAGTGTCCCACCATCTCCCGCTATGTTAGTGAGCGATGGGATAGGTCTATCGGATAGTAACCTAGAGTTTGGTAAAATAGTAAGGCCTACTAGAGGTTAGTGGAGTCGCCAGGTGGAACTTGGTTTTTTTGAGATATATGTGTATGGTCCACCACCAGTACTGACAAAAACCAATCTAAGGGAGTTTTTTGTGGTTTTTTCTGAGTTTTATGTGCAGCCTAGGATGTAAGAGTGTTATAAACCTGATACATCACTTTGCTAAGATGGTGAAACAGAGAGTTTACACTAAATGATTCTAAAGGCTGATGTTTTAAGTTAAAATTTGAAGGACTAAGGAGTCTATAAAAGTTTGCTAGACTGTCATGTACTCAATACCGTCCCACCGTGATCGCCATTATGTTAGGGTCCCGTGATTTGGCTGATTAGCAAACCAAATGACGATGTAACATCAAACCAAGCTTTGGAGCCCAAGGACCTAGCCTTCCTGGACTCAAAGAGGGCTCTCTCTATTTGTGTAAAGGATATCTATGTTTGTTTGCTTATTGTTTCTGATTTTAGGCTAGTTATGAAGTAAGTTTTTGATTTTTTGTTTTTAAGTTTGTGAGGGATGAAACTGATCAAAGATATAAAACTAATAACAAGGTGTGGATTAACTGGGCTATGGGGTCAAAAGGGTCAAGAAGGCTATCAGATGACGATGCAAAGCTGTTGAAGGGCCGATTTGATTTCAAGGTAGAAAGGATATTTGGGCAAAATGGAGTAAATGGACATCAAGTTTGTGAAAGATGAGGGATTTCAAGTGTAACTAGTTGATAGCGGACATAAACATGTTATAGCAAGCCATTAATCATGCTAAATGTAACTATGAGCTAATTAATACATAGAAATCAAACATTCAAGCCATACATAGAAGTATAAGACCTTCTAACTTTGGGAAATGGCTATTAGACTTTGGGGAAAACACATAAGATGGACTAATAACTCAAAATACTATGCCGAAATGCCTAAACACAGCACTTCAAACTATTGGGTACTTTGAATAACTAGGTTTGCATAGTTCTTAGACAAAGGGCTAGATCGGGACTAGGCCTCCTTGGTTCAAACAAAATTATAACCTTAATCAGCCAAAGAGATAGTTTCATGGATGGAAACTATGGACAGTCATAGGTAAGTAGGGCACACCATACATCCTACTCAATATGCATAGAATTATTAATGAAACTAGCAACAATATCCTTAAGTTTGTTAAAGAGCAGTTAAGAATTCTTTAATGAAACTAAGGAAGAGGAAAACATAAAAGCTATAAAGATTCAGGAAATTTGAGGTGCCTCCATGGGCATATCTCAAATTTATTCTCCACTAATCTATAGCAAGCAAGAAACATGTATCATGAATGAAAACTAGAAGACAACAACAAAGCAAGAAACACTATACCATTCTACCATGTCATGGAATCCATCAACAATCCTTCATCATCCATCCAAGAACATTCAAGAGGCAATCCAAAAGCATAGCACAAGTATTTTCTCCAAAGCACATATGATCATATATTGCTTCTCTTCTCAAATTCCAGCCTTGTTTACAATGAGAGCTTGTGGAATAAATAGGCTCAAGTGAGGAAAACCTCATGGTTCAACTTCCATCCTCATTGGCCTAATCAAAATATCTAAACTTGTCCTTGAGGCTTTGCAAAGCCCAAGGCACAAAATATACCATAAAATATCTAAAAAAATGCTAAAAATGGGAATTATATTGACTTTACATCATTTTCCAAGTGAAAAAATAGCTAAACGCACATTTGGAAAAAGCAGATTTTTGAGGTTCAAAAATTACAAAAATACTTCAAATTTATATCAGAAAAAGGTCCCCTGACTTGATGGAAACATTTGGCAGCCTTCCTAGTGTTGAAACGAGGCTCATGATAGCTCGTTGGAAAGCTCTAAGTGTCTACTTTCCAGCGCAACTGAAATCACTCCAATCCGATGCCCAGAAGTCCTCCAAATCTGCACCTGTGTGTAAAAAACCAGAAAAAGACAGTTTGCTGATAGACCAAGCAGAATGTGCAAAATGCGAGCCTTTTTCGCTGTTTTGAAGGGGAAAATGATCTCCAAATGCTCTGAAAATCACTGAGGGCCTGCTCATGAAATTATGGCATTCGATGGTACCCTTCTCCTCCCTTGACGAATCCTCAAAATGAAATGGTGAATTTATGAGTTTTTGACCAAAAACCCAAAAATGCCAAAAAACCAAAAGTTGTCAAAATGGGCCCAAAATTGGTATGCATGACCCTCAAGGCTCCTTAACAACATGCTTCGAAGCTGAAGCCAAAATATCAAGTGCTGATGTGCCTTTCTTCTCTTTCCGTGTCAAGCGCTTCCCCTTTGCTTCCTTCAGTTTTGCTTGGGTGGCCTTTAGCTTGCGCCGGGCAAGCTGATTCAACTTTTGATAGTGCTGTGTCATCTTTCTTTGCAGCTCCAGGTCTCTGTTTGCATTTTCAAGCTTCATCTCCAAGTGTTTATTGGCTCTTTCTAGCCATGCCTCCTTATTTTCTTCAATTTCCTGCTCAAGTAGTGTAGTGAGGGGAAAAGCTTGAAGATGGGCCTGTTCTTCTTCCCTTTGCTTTTCCAGGGCTCTTTTAAGCCCTATGGTTCTAGGCCTCTTCCGCCTAGGTTGGTCCTCTTCTTCATCTTCATCAAACTCACCGACAAGCTCCTATATCCTTATGTGTGCTTTAGCTGCCTCATTCTTGTATTTGATAGCTCGTGCCTCATGGATAGCCAAATGGACGTTCATTTGTTTATTTTGGATCTCCAAAAAGTGATTGAATGTCTTTGCCCGATGAAGGTCATTCTCCAATGCTTCAATTTGACCCTCTCGATGGATTAGAAGGTTTTCAAGGATGCGGACTTCATTATCGCTGTCATCACCTTGAATGGGAATGACAGCTAATGCACCTCCATGTATTTTACTTTCTCCAATCTTGCCTTTCCCTTTGAAGGCCAATCTTGCACTTTTCCTTCTTGGCATACTAGTGATAGGTCTCTTGGGCGATTTTCTTTTGCTAGGGACAACTCTTGTCACTTTTGGAGTGGCAGCCTTAGGCCCTTTCTGTCTTGTTGTACTGGACTTTGTTCCTTTAGGAGAAGGAGACACAATTGCTTTACCCTTGTCAACTTCTTGAAACTACTGCTTTCGTTGAGGTTGTTGTGTGTCTTCTTTAATTTGCTTCTACCCCTCAATGTTATGATGTTGATCTGCCTCAAACCCTTGTTGACCTTGATCATCAATTTTATGCTGCTCCTGTACTTGGATTTCCTGTTCATTTTGTGGCCCAAGCTGCTGTTCAAATTCCTGCCCAAACTGCTGTTCATGACCTTCAACATCAGGCTGATGCTCTTCCTCTTGTCCCTGCTGTTCACTTTCACTGAGATGCTGTTGTTCAGCACCTTTTTCTTCTTGCTCCTGTTGTTTCCCTTCATCTGCAATTTGTTGCTCTTCACCCATCTTTTCCTGCTGTTCAGACTGCTGCCCCTGTTTACCAACATCAGTCTGTTGGTTTGTTTCCACCTCATGCTCACTATGTGGCTCAAGCTATTGTCCATGACCATCAAAATTATGCTGCTGGTTTTCATCATTTTCTTCTTACTCATCCTCTTCCTCTTCTACATGTTCATGTCCTTCTTCTTCCTGCTGTCCTGATTGTTCTGTAGGAAACTTGAGCCTTCTAGGAGTAGGCCTGCTGGACAAAGGTACAGGGCGATGAACAGGCTGGGTGGGAGATATATGGACAGGAGGAACAGTAAATAAATCTGGGTGGCTGATAAAAACATCCCATGGAACCTCTTTTTTCTCTAGCTGATGTAGGATGATAATTTTGATCAGAGATTGATGGAAAAGGGAAGGTATTTGCAGAGGTGGGGCCTTCTTCTGGACTGTGGATGCCATCTTCTTGAGGCTTTTGTATAAAAAGTAAGGGAGATTTAGCTGCCTGGTTCTAGTGAAATGCATCAATAGTCGGACATGGTAGGCATAAACTCGAGCAAACCTCCCTTCACAAGTAAAATACTTCATTATGACATTCATTAGAGGAGCATAGCTGTCAAGAAGATAAGAAAAAGGAAAAATAACAGTGCAAGTATCTCTATGCTCAGGCTTGATGAAAGGCTTGTAATCTTCTAAGTCAAGATGGGTCTGTTTGAACCATTTCTCGCCATGATATGAAATCTTGGTGGCTTTGGACACTGATCTTGGAGAAAACTTGAAATCAAGGCCCGCTACCTGGAAATTCTTGTTCTGGAACCTCAGGGCGCATAGGTGTGTTAATGGCGAAAAAATTTTGACCTCCTGTATCTTCTGGCAGAAATATAGACAACCTACTTCATGGAAGTTGAAGAGGATGGATGGATGAGCATTAACCTCCTCTGTAGAGATTGGCTCATATATTTTATGTGAACCACTTCTGTTGTCCTGCCTAGGAGGCATTTTGACCTAGATGTGCTTTTGAAGAACCAAACAGCCTCACTGTCTATAAACTGCCTTCTTGGAGCCAAACTGTGTCAATTCACTGTTTTGATAGAGAAACAATGTATTTGGATGATTACAACAAGTTTCCTTACAATACAAAACCCCTGCTCTTTCAAAAATTGGCCTGTCCACCTTTAAAGTATCTCAACTAGCAGACTTTTTACTAAGAGACAATATAGTGGAATGGAGACAGACTGTTAGGTGAAAATGCTGTTTAGAGTTGTCAAAGTTACCTTGCTCTGTGGTGTTTGGAGCTTAAAACCTGTTTATATTTCTGATCATTGATAAACTCCTCAATCTTCACAAACTTCCCCTTCCTAGTGTGCCAATCACTCAACAAACTTATATCTGATGCAATCAACCCTTAATGTAAGCATACAGTCAATGCCATAGTTTATGTGACCAGGTGAGAGAGTTTTGAAAAATGCTTCAAACAAATTCAACAAAATTTGTAAGAGTTTTCCTTTTTCAAATAATCGAGGCCTCTTATCAATGTAACACCTTTGCCTTTGTAGAAAAACCTTTGCTCTATATGGATACCAACTTATCAAATAAGCTCGAAGAGAAAAAGACAATAATGTAGAATACACAGTGAAAAACTGTCTCTTTTTGTGGTTTATAGGGGTGACCTGCCTATTTGATGCTTTGAAGATATAAGGTATCTTGTTCTTTGATATGTAAAGGTGAAAACACACTGCTCTTAGTTTCAACACATCCCTTTTCCTTGTAGGCACTTTTGTTAGTATGCCCACCACTCAAGCACAGCTTCGACCAATGGATATTTTCACAGCAAAAACCAGTTTACAGATATGGTGATGTAGCAAGTTAAACGAGGGCAAGACCTCCCTTGATTTGACCTTAACCCTGATATGAAACTCCAAAAAATATATGATGATATATAAACTGAGTCAAACTCAACAATTCTGCTTTAACTCTTTCATTCTTTGCACTTATTTGAACCATATACCCTAAGTCAAAGTCATTATTTATAAGAGAGGTTAACAAGGCTTGTTTTGTTTCTATGATGTGGTAGAAGAGGCCTGTAGCTTTCAATTACAACTGCTCTAAAAAACAAACCCTGCTTTAATTTGAACACTGCCCTCTTCAACAAACATTGTTTTCTTTACCTCCCACTATTCTTCATGCTAGTTTGATAGAAACAACATCTAACGGATTTCCTTTGTCACTAAGGGTTGACTGTTTGGAGAGCTATTTTATGAACGCGCTCACTGCTGGTGAATTCGGGCTTTTCCAAACTTAGTTTTTAAATCAAAGAAACTTATCCGCTTTCAATACTATAGCTTAACACATCTTGTTTTCAACCAAGCTTTTTCTGCTCCAAACAATATCTAGAAAATGTGAACTTTGAAGGAGAGCAAGCCAAAATACCTCAAAAATCACGATGCAGATTTTTGTTTGTGGGTTGGAAACACTTCGAAGGCGGTTGGAGGTGTAACCACAAGCGCGACGCGTTTGAATGAGAAAACGTCGCACACATAGGCTATCGGGTGGCTCTGTCGGGTCGGCCGGGCGCCATGTACAGGCGCGTCGTGCGACAGTTTAGAGCCAGTGTAAAAATCCACCTGAGCGCGTCGCGCTGTTATAACTGTGTCAAACTTCTTCAAACTACTCCGAAAACTTCTGTGTTTGATCTTTGATGGCAGCAAGGGGCTCTGCTCAGGCTTGGGGGATTTTCAAAATAGAATGTAGCGGCTTTGACCCCCTTTTAAAATAAGAAAAAGCAACGATCTCTTTGATATTTGATTTGGAGAGGGTTCTTTTCAAAAGTTTTGAAAAAGGTTTGTTTTTTTTTTTTTTTTTAAACAACAGTTGAACCTTCATTTTTCCACAACATAGCTCGATACCCTTGGTTTGAATATGTGTCACAGTGGGAATGAGCAGCTCTTTCATGAACCTGACCCTCTTTTGAAATAAAAAACAACCCCTTTGAGATCTTGAAACTTTGACTGCTTCTTCTTTTAAGGAATAAAAGGGTCCTCTTTTTCTGATAGATGCACTAGGGAGAGAAAATTGTTTTGAGCTATTATGAAGGATCTTGCAGATGTGTCTTTGAGGGAAACCACCCTTTCTGGAAAACTTAACTGTGGCTTCTATATTCCAGTCCCCTTTCCTGTCTTAGTGGTGATCATTTGCTGTCATTTTGATAAGCTCCTAGTTACCATTTCCTACTTCTGATACTTATGGGCATGGACCTGCTCACTGTGGAAACTGAATGAGGTGGCAAGTGAGTTTGAGCTGTTCTCATGACTGTGAGTGCGCAACTTCAGTGGCATTCATTTTAGACTTTGCCAATCTTCTATTGATTAAGAAAGGCTCTTTTTCCAATCCACTTTCTCTGCACAGACAATATTACCATGATGTCTCTGTCCATTTTAAAAATAAAACTTATGCTTGTTTCAAGCTTTCCAACACACTGATAGTATGTCAAAGCATCTCTTTTTCCTATTATGAACTTGTATGCCTGTCTATAATGCTTTTTCGGAGGAAGAAGGTAAACTGTCATCTTATTAACATTTCTGGCACTTTGCTATGAAAGAGGACATCCATGGAGGTTATTTCAAGCTCTGTTTGATCATCCCTTATTCAAGGAGGCACCTTCCTTTTACAGTCTTTCATCTACTCACAGTGTGCTGATATGATACCTCTGACTTTTTATAATGACAGTTTTGTACTTGTTTTGAAAACCTCTTCAAAATCTGAGAGTATGCCAAAATCCTTTTATACTTTATAAATATGTATACTAGCTGCAGTATCTCTTGGAAAACCAGGCTCAGATTTTCACTGTCAATCTTAGGATAAACCTGCTGCATCTAAAGGCTGCATTTGTCTTTGTGGTGGTGTGTAGCTTGCAAAAACTGGACTTACACTGGCGCTTTGACTGATAGCAAGATGTCACCTGTCTGAGACTGTGTATTACTTACCTGCCCTTTCTTTATGCTCATTCGGAAACCATGGATTGTATTTGACATTTTTACAGGAACAAAAGAACACACAGGGGTCTTTTCACTGAAGTATTTTCTTGCTCCAGACTGATTTGAGCTATTCATATTAACACCCCTGCAGATATATTTGTTATGATAGCTTTGATTAAGGAGTCCTTTTTTGATGCGCCCTGATGATGACTGAAACTTCAGATGATTCCCTTTCTTAGGATACAAGACCAAAAACTATGTTTTCTTTTGTCTGTGCTTATAGTAAGTTCTGCAATCTTTGAAATCAATATTGGCCATCGCCCTCTACTTGTAGATGAAGGAGGCGCCTTAACCCTTTGCTTGTAGATGAAGGAGGTTCTTGGCCATGACACATTACTAATTTGTTTGACAGTAGTGTCTTTCTTCTACTGTGATTTCATGCTGAATGGAAACTGCAAGGTCTTGATAAGTAACTCCTTACTCTGCATATGTATCTCAGGCTCATGTTTGACATTGAGAAGCAGCTGTTATTCTAAATGTGTATTCAAGAATCATCTCCTGAGATGAAGTTATATTTCTTGCCTTTGTAAAATCCATAAAACACTGTAAAACACTTAATAATCAGCTTGAGACTGTGGTCTATGTAGTGCTAAGACTTAGGGGTGTGTAAGTGGCACGACTTAGGGCTGTAATCAATTTCATTTGCAGAGTGGGAGGTTTGTCATGAATGGTCTGTAGCAGATGGAGGTTTTTGGCTTTTTGATGTTTTCCAAAGGTAAAATGCCTTAAAGCGCCACTTCCTAACTTAGGGGAGACTTTTGAAATAGACTTGGATTTTCCTTTTAGAGCTGATGGGCAGACCAGTAGGGTTGAAGCTAGATAGGATAGTGATAATGAGTTTTAACTTTGACATGGGCGGACTGAAAAGTAGGAGGGCGAAAAAAGTTTTATGAGGGTTTTCTAGATGACAAATTGACATATGGAAATCAGCTTCTAGAAAACTCAGCTATGGATCTAGTCATCACTAACAAGTGAAAAATACTGATGACTAACACTGGTGAACCTGAATGTTATGAAGAAGCAATGCAGGTTGAAAGCAGGAAGAAGTGGGAGCTAGCCATGGAAGAAGAGATGGAATCCTTAATGCATAACTAGACTTGGGACTTAGTCAAGTTGCCTGCAGGTAAAACTACATTGCAGAATAAATGGGTTTACAGGCTGAAGGAAGAAGATGGAGGAAAACAGAGGTACAAAGCTAGACTTGTGGTGAAGGGGTTTGCACAAAAGAAAGGTATTGATTTTGATGAAATATTTTCTCCTGTTGTTAAGATGAATTCAATCAGAACTATTTTAAGTCTTGTAGTAGCGGAAGATTTACATCTTGAATAGTTAGATGTAAAGACAACATTTCTCCATGGAGATTTGGAGGAAGAGATATACATGCAACAACCAGAAGGATATGAGGTCAAAGGGAAAGAAAAATTGGTGTGCAAGTTAAAGAAGAGCTTGTATGGCTTAAAACAGGCTCCAAGGCAGTGGTATCTAAAATTTGACAAGTTTATGTCTAAACAAGGTTATACTAGATGTCACTCTGATCATTGTGTTTATCTAAAAAAGCAAAATGATGGCAGCTATATTATATTGTTATTGTATGTATATGACATGCTTGTTGCAGGGTCTAACATGCAGGAAATAAATGTGCTCAAAAGAAAATTGGCAAATTCATTTGCAATGAAGGATTTGGGAGCTGCAAAACAAATCCTTGGTATGAGGATAACTAGAGACAGGAAAAATCGCAAATTAACACTGTCTCAGAATGAGTACATAGAGAATGTGTTGAAAAGATTTAATATGTAGAATGCAAAACCAGTTAGTACACCTTTTGCTAGCCATTTCAAACTTAGTAAGGAGATGTGCCCAAAGACCCAAGAAGACATGTATTATATGTCTAAAGTTCCATATGCATCAACAGTTGGAAGATTAATGTATGCAATGGTCTGCACAAGGCCTGATATTGCATATGCAGTGGGAGTTGTAAGAAAGTGCATGAAAAATCCAGGAAAAGAACATTGGATGGCAGTAAAATGGATTCTCAAATATTTGAGAGGTACCACAAATCAAGCATTATGCTTTGGTGGTTCAAACATTGCTCTACAGGGATATGTTGATGCAGATATGGCAGGTGACAGAGATAACAGGAGGAGCACTACAGGATATGTATTTACCGTAGGTGGAACAACTGTCAGTTGGGTTTCAAAAATCCAAAGTGTTGTTGCACTTTCAACAACAGAAGCAGAGTATGTTGCTGCTACAGAGGCTAGTAAAGAAATGATTTGGTTACAAAGGTTTATGGGTGAATTGGGTAAGAAGCATGATATGGGCACGTTATACAATGATAGCCAAAGTGCCATTCATCTTGCAAAGAACTCAACATTTCATTCCAAGACTAAACACATACATCTCAAGTACCATTTCATACGGTCAGTATTGGAAGATGGAGAGTTGAAGCTGGAAAAGATACACACTAGCCAAAATCCTGCAGATATGCTAACAAAAGTTGTAACCAGGGAGAAACTGAGAATGTGCTCAGTTTCAATTGGTCTTCAAGGATGATGATGAAGATGAGGAATAGCCAGGTCTAAAGAGGAGTCATTGTCCAGCGAATGAAGCAGCGGTGGAGTTGCTACAATCAGTCTCCAAGTGGGAGATTGTTGGGTGTGGAGCCTGATTATCTTGTTTACTTTGTATCACAGCATTGGACCCCTGTACCTTAAAAGGGGCGGCAATGCCGCCCGTAATTAATCTCTGCCATGGGGGGTCCGGAGCCCCCCCCTGGTGGGGGTTTAGGGGGCAGCGCCCCCAAAGCTAAAAACAGATGTAAATTTGCCTTGTAAAAGTATAGTAATTTCTGTCAATCTGGGCCATTCATTAGGCAAATGATCTGACGGTAGAAGTTATGTTTAGTTTATGGTTTTTTGCCCTAGAAAGCAACTCCTCATTTTTATGAGGGCATTGTATTGCAGCTGTGCATTGTATGTGTATTCTCGAAGCGAGAAACAGAGAGGGAGACTGTGAGAGAGAATAGAGGATATTACAGCGGATCTGCTGTAGGTTTTGTCTCTTCATTTTTGCTAGATAATATAAAGGAAGGACTAGTTGTTCGGGGTGGACGTAGCCCAAACTGGGTGAACCACATATATTTTTGTCTCTCTAATTTTATGTGTTTTGTGTGCTTTTATTTTCTGCATATTTTACGTGTTGCATTGCTCTGTAATATTTAATTTTCTAACAGCAGTGACATAACTTGAAAACACTTTCATGGCATTCCCCTAGACATAGACTTTCATTTTCCTAAAGACATCTCCTTGTGAAAAACCCTAAAAATAGCCTTTTCATCCTTGGCGCAACTAGCTTGTGTTATACCCGCGCCAATGGGGGAAATTCTTCAAAGAGGGCGCGCCAATTGGCGCTCTGTCTCAGAGTCGCACTCATGCCAGGCTTAATAAAGGGTGTTTTTTAAAAATAAATGGCAGAAGATTAACTTTAACCAACTCCTGAACTGGTCTCTAAATTGAGTTGGGACGTTTAGCTTTGGATATCCATGTAGAGGAAGTAGTTTTCCACCTCTCATGGAAGCTTCCTTGATGATAGGGCCAATCCCATGATTGTAGGGATCCTAACTCCCCTTCCACCATCTATATAAGCTTGCCATTTCCCTTTGCAAGCTAATCTCCAAGAGCCTTCATAGCCTAAAGAATGCTGCAAGAGCTTTGATAGTCCTCATAGTGCCAAATCCATAGCGAGGAGATTGACGATCGAAGAGAGGGGTTTGTCCCCATTCCCGACAAGCTCTACTGAGACATATTCCATTGACGACCCGTCGAAGGAAGGTTTAGCGTCAGAGCCTGGTTGTATTTTCCTTTGATGAATTAATGATAAGCGACTATTGGTTACGGTTCCACTCGTATTGTTTATTATGATCATGAGTTGTGTCTTCTTTGACTGATACATAATTGCATATATCGGGTTTTACGCTTGTGTTTGTCGTGTTTCTTGTGTGTGCAGGTGTTCGATCACGGTGAGCGAGAGGACTGTGATCTGCTGGAACAAGGAAACGGGAGCGTCATATTCTCTATGAACAATAGCGTTGGACTTGAGGTAGGCCTTCTTCGCAAGTTGGTTTATTGTAATTAGGAACCTGCGCCTTAGCGTGATACGATTGTTGCTAGACCCGATCTAGGCTAGTAGGGACCGTCTCTGTCCGCAGAGGGGATTTACCTCTACAACAGTAGCCGTGACAGTGGATTAATATCTTCAACAAAATCCTCTTCATTTATTACTTCGGGCTCATTAGTCATAGGTCTCTTTTGTCTCTTAGTCGGGGTTGACTTAGGTTTCACAGTCTTCTTGTGCAAAGACTTTTTAGTCCCCAAAGCCTGTCCTTTCAAATTTTTTTGTGGTTTCGATTCTAGAGTAAGGGTTTCTTCAGTGGGCATCACAGAGGGGGTAGGCTTAGTATAATTCATACTTGGAGGTATTAAATCTCCTAACCCTCGTTGGCACAGCGTATCAACGAAGGATTCTAGGTGCTCAAACATATACTAAGGCAAACACAACAATAACAATGGGCACAAATCACTTGGAAAGAAAAGGGAACTAATCCGACCCTCCCTGTCATGTTTATAGCGATGACGCAACCTAAACGGTCTTATGTTCATTGATGTAGCCCCATAAATGCTAAAACGGCTCCAAATCTAGCATAATCTCTTCATTGAATGCCTTTTAGCTACTCCTCCAACTAGTAACAAAGTTTTCTTATCCAGATTAACTAATCCAACGGCTATTTTTTGGCACTTCTGCGACTGCTTCATCCTATGAGCACAGCCTCTGTGCGACTGCTTCATCCTCTGACCGCAGCCTCTATGCGACTGTTCCAGATATCTATGTTTTCGACATCTTCGTCACACAAACCCACTTTTCCAATGTTTGACAGACTTTTATATGGTCATGCGCCCTCTCACAACTGTCTGGGGCGCTAAGACACTCCTCCGGCCATATAGTCATTTGGCAAGTTCTGGTATAGGGTTATCCATGTATAGCTTCAACTGACTTCCATTCACATATCCAGGAAGAATTTCACCCCTTAAGGTAACCATACATATTGTACCTCCTTGTATAATCTCCTTAACAACATAAGGTTTGAGCCAATGCGTTTTGAACTTTCCTGGGTGGTGTGCAAACTGATTATCAGAAAGAAAAACTAAATCATCCTCCTTAAAATCTTTTGGCTAATGTTCCTATCATGCCAAGCTTTTTCACATGTCTTTTTCACCTATTTATGGAAACCAACAATGAATTTATCTTCCTCCAGCGCAACTAGCTATGATAGTTTCTCTTCCATACTATCTTTATCAGCCATGTTATTTATCGTTGCAATGCACAAACTTCATGTCCATATACCAACCTAAATGGCATCTACCTGGTCAATTTCTTGCTTGTAGTTTGATATTCCCATAAAACAGCAAGTACGCACACATCCCAATCGTTCTGATTAGCATTGCATACCTTTGTGAGTGCATTCTTCAAAATCCTACTACCATGCCATTTTATTTTGGATGATACAGTGTACTCTTTTGATGGTGCATCTTAAACTCCATTTTCAAAGCTTAGATAGTCTCATTCACAAAGTGTGTACCCTCATCACACATCAATATTTTAGTACACCCAAGCCTTGTCAAGATATTCTCAAAAATCAAGTGTGAAATTGTCTTTGCGATGCAATATTTTGTTTATGTAATGATATCGCGCGTGCCAGTATTCTTTCCGGGAGGGTTGATCGGTCCTACAAATTCGATGGCCCACTTATCAAAAGCCTAAAAATTCACTTGTGTTGGCAGTGGAATTTCATCTGTGCACGAAGGTTTTCCTATTCTTTGACACACATCACAAGCGCGACATTACTCTTTTGCATCATTTTGTACCGTAGGCCACCACAAACTAGCCCTCAAAATTTTCTGCGCAGTTGGTTTTCCTACAAAGTGACCTCTTGCAACCCCTGCATGTGCTTCAATGAGGATTCTCTGTATTTCAAATTCCAACACATAGCGTCTCAATATCTCATCGGCTCCCATCTTATACAACTATCCACCATTCAATGTAAAATCAATTGCGTGCAAGATGAGTTCTTTCTTCTGCTTAACCGTATACTCTGTAGGTGCACTACCAGTGGTCAGAAAGTGGATAATATATGCGAAGTGGTCATAAACTACTTCAATGGAAAATAGTTGTGCGTCTGGTAATATTTCCTCCAAACTAGTTGGATCCTCTCCACTTTCGATGAGCGATAGGTGATCTAGACCTGCATTCAACCTCCTTGGCTTGACAATCACCTCAAAATTATACTCTTGAAATAATAAGATCCATCGACAAATCTTGCCCCCTAACACAAGCTTGTTGACTAGGTACTTCAAAGAAAATTGATCAATAAACATCTTAAAATGTCCCCCCCAGAAAATAGTGACGAAACTTCTATAACGTATAGACCATAGCTAATCCTTCTCTCTCTGTTGTCGAGTAGTTACGTTCAACACTTGAAAATTTCTTGCTAGCAAATGCAATTGGGTAATCAATATCTCTAGATCCTGGCTACGTGATTAAAACTCCTAGCGCGATACACGAAGAATCCACATGTAGATGGAATTCCTTTGTCTATTATGGGAATATCAATATAGGCACAATTACCATTTTCTCCTTAAGTAGCTCAAAAATCTTCTGAAAATCCACATGTAATATTCAAAAATTAGCTTTCAACTAATTGGAACATTAAAGTTTTGTTTTGTCACTTAGATAGATGAATAAGTGGGTAGGGAGACCCGTAAATCTCTTTAGTAGGAATAAAACTACTTCTCATGTGAATGTGGCTCATTATAGCAGCTAAATAAAGCACCCTTAGGTGTGAATAGGGGCTAGAGCATGTGGACAGGGTCAAAGTTGACTAGATCAACAGCACTGTTATTGAGATAGTGGAGGATTATTGGAGGACAACGCAGTAATTTAGGAGGAGTGTATGCATGAGAGTAACTCCTTTAATGAGTGGGACCTAGGGTGAGGAATCTCACCAAGCATAAGTGGAAGAGGATGGCAACAATAGAGGACATGATTTGTATTATTGATTATTTATTGTTTTAGATCTATATTTGTCATGTGACATGTCTATGGATGCTTCAGTTGTTTAACGCAGTCTGCGTTGTTGTTTAGCACAAGGGTTTTCTCGAGTGGGAATACCACCCTCATCCTCGGGGGACTTCGAGTGCCTATTCAAGAGAGGTATCTTAAGCTACATTTCCAATATATGGAATTTGGCCAAGCTTCAGCCATCATCCACAGTGCAGTCCATTCCATGATTGGGTTGTTTGCATGGCAATAGTAGTGGAGGAGAAATAGCTTCATTTTCCTAGACTTTTTTCCATTGGAGTGATCATCCTTTCATCTGAGAGGCCTCTTAAACACTTTTTCGATTTATCTTCCAATAATGGCATTTTACCAAAGTCTGTTGAGCGTCCAGGAGAATTATGAGTTCCTCCAGTCAGATTACTCCTACCAAATAGAATATTTCGGAAGGAGGGGTGACCCCTCCTACCTTCAAATTCATTTGTAGAACTCCCTTCAAATCCTTTCCTTTCAAGCAAATGTTATGTGGTTTAGAAATGCAAAAGTGCAATTACCATACCATCACTGTCTGCAAATATGCAGGTTTGACCCTCACCAACTCTCACTGACTCTGAATTGTCAACAAAGTCCGAATCATGTTCCCTTCCATGAAAAGGGCATAACTAATTTTGACTGAAATATCAACCCTTTATTCCTGACAATTACTAAAAACAATAATAATGATTAATAATTTTTTGACGGGCAAAATTGTACCGCCAACAACAAGGGGGTCTCCCTGATGAGAGGTCCCAATTAGACCTCACGCTGTTTGGGATAGGAGCCCCATCTGGTATGTGGGCCTAGCTGTGGCCATAAGTTTTTTTGCTCTTGTATGCCAGATGAGAAGGTGACAAAGTAGGGACGAGGGTGAAATGACCAAACAGTGATACAAAATCAGCCCAAGATTGAAAAACTACAGACAGAGATACAAGCAAGTCTAAGAAGAAATAATAAAGGGTACGCCATGAGAAGGATCGGTGAGCCATAACCAGGTCAGGCATACATAAACAGGAACATGTCAGAATTTAATTGCAAAGTAGTTCACAGTAGATCACCGACATGGCAAGGAGAAAGTAAACACTGATTCGAAAGAAAAACATACATGCAGCGACTATGAATCAATCCATAACATAATTTCGTATATGAAAGCACCCATACAAACATAGAGAAATATCAGACATCTAATACTAACACCATGAGAAAGCGTGTGAATCGGTGCCATAGAAGAAGAATATCTTATTAATGTTGTTGCAACTTCTATTGAGATTCAACAAGAAGATCCTAGTGAAAATGAAGCACCTACACTAGGATGGAGCCTCGGGCTATTTTAGGTGTATGTCTATTTATAGATGTATGTGAAAATTCTATTTATATATTGCATGTCTACTATTATTATCCCTTAATATTATTTGGACAATAAACTATATTCTATTCTCAATGAGAACTTGGAAATAGTTAACTAAAGTGGCAAATCAGTTAGCTAAAGGAATTCTGAGTTAAGTGGTTGGTTAGTGGGACATGCAGGTTGAATTAGTTGTAACTGAGTGATTTGAAGTTGTAAAAGAGTTGGAAGTTTAGTTATGCAAGTTGTAAAGTAGTTTAACTTAGTTAAGTGAGTTTAACTCAGTTGTGCTAGTTGTAACTAAAGATACACTAGTGAGAGATCAAGTGAATTAATTATTAATTAATTCACAATCAGTGGTCTCACATGCAACTGAAGATTTACTACTATTAACTGCATGCATGTCAGATCTAGTGGAGACCCAGTTGAGTTCTAGGTGAAAGGGAAGTAAACTATCAGTTGTGACATTATTCAGTTGCACACATGCAACCACACACACATTGGATGTGCTCATGAGGATTGCGTAGTCAAGGGAGGCATGATTGCATTCATTTAGGGATTGTTATCAGCTGGGATTGTGGAGTGGAGGCGGGCTATCTGGAGACATTAATTGGCTAAGGAAGTTGCCAATTTTTGTATGGAAGTGTGAGATAGTTAGCTCATGTACTGAGAGCTCTTAGGTTAGAGCTTTGTATGTAACTTTTTCATGATCCATGATATAATATACAATAGCAGATAGTGGGGTTTTTAGCTATAAGCTTTCCCTGATAAATTATCTGTGTTGTGTGTGATTGATCTTTCTTCATGATATTGTAATTGGAAATTGTGTTTTAAATTCCACAAAGATTTGTAGAAGCGATTTTGTATTTAACAGTAGCATATTGTTAGATCAGGAGAATCCAAGATATACATGCATTTTATATTAAATTTCTACAACTTCAATTACATATCTTGGAACTCGTCAAAACTCAACAGTAGAACGTGGGCTATTCATACCAATGCCTGATGCAAAAACCTAGCCTCACTACATCTCCCTCTACTAGCTACCAAGAGCTGAGTGCCTTTAGCTCTCAAGCGTAGATCAACTATCTCGTCCTAGCCTCCACTCAAGTGCCAAAAGTCCCCTTGTGAATGAGGCATGAGGGAAAATTTATAGAGATGAGGTGATTGTTCACCTATCGTGAACCTTGACCTCCCCTCGTGACTTTTCAACTTCCTCACAACTCTCTCTGGCCTATTCATTTTTAAATTCTCAAATCAGTCTCAGCATAGCTACTAACATTATGGTGAGAAATATTTACATTAGAATGAAGGAGAAGAGGGAATTTTGAGGGTTCTTGGAAACGCTAGGGCGCTGGTTTCCCATATGCCACAGTTATGTGGTTGCTAAGTCTTGCAACTAGCCTATTCTCCTACCACTATGCTCCATTGCAGTCATCCATCTTTCGGTGATGTGCCTTTGGGCTTATTGGAAGGTTCTTGGAGCTTGTCCTGTAGTCATCTCGATTACTAGTGGAGACCATGGTCATACAGCTTCTTACGTGCTACCGTGATTCCCTACTCATAGACCGAACTCTCGTTTCTGTCACCCTACTTGCAGGTATATAACATAGTTAAAAATTAACTTTAAACAAAAAGTGATACTAGGAAACACGGGAAATTAATTAAAATCAAGACATTAACAAATAATAACTTTGGACCGCTGCAGAGTCCTTTTCTGTGACACGACATTGTCCATGCATATGGTCTCCACATATTTTTCCCAGGATCCAAAATGTTCGCAACTGATCTTGTTGAAAACATTAATAGCAATGTCTTTATTTCAGCCTAGGTATTCCCATTATCAAAGCCATCCACCTTGAAGGTTGTCACAAAGATTTGGCCTGTTGTTATTGACCCATATTTCATGTTGGTTGAAAACCTTAGTTGCACAACCTCTATAGGGTACCCTAGCTTCTTGTATGTGGTATTTGTAGGGTTGGTATAGCTTGTGAGAAATTATTATATGTCCACCACTTGTCAAGAATTGAAACCGTTTTGTATGATCCACCAAGAAATATGTGGAGGACAGATGAAACCACTAAGATGAGGTAAAATATCTATTTCCTTTCCTCCCCCTTCAACCATAATCTTGATTGGGGTAGTTAATTGTGCCAAGAAAGCGTTGTCAATTAGTGAGGTCGCAATACCCAACTTGAGCTAGGTCCTTTATGATATATGTCCTTGTTTGCGACTTTGGCATCACTAGTAAAAGCTGAGGGTGCCACATATACACACAGCTAATGCACATACTGTTGGAGTTGGAGTATTAACTAGGGCAACGTTTTCATTAAGTTTTCCACAAGGCAACCATTATAATATACGCCAATGGTATTCCTCCACATTTTCCAAATGTTTGATGGAGCATGGAGAGATTACATCTTATTTTCCCCTTCAAACATGGCTTCTACCTTGGTGCTTTCATAAAAAATGCACTTGCTATGATTACCATCAAGATAGCGGTAAGGGTATGACCATTTCTTGTATGGGGGTTTTAATGCATAATACAGGCCCTGGGTTTGACTTACTATCCACCCTTCTCAATCACAATTCTGCACCCTTTCTTCACAATTTCAAGGTAGATCGCATTCGTCGACTATGACTTTAATGTGTGATCTGCAAATTTGGCATAATCGAAAATCGCATCTGGTTGGGACACTTGTAAAAAGAAAATGATAGGGGTCAAGACAAAAATACATGCCTCTGTCTAATCACATTTTGAACCCATACTGGTGGTTGCACTTTCAGTTATATGTTGGGGCTATGGAGTATGACTTGGTGAAGATTGCGACTTGTGGTAGTCGCATGGTCGTAGCTTAGCATTTTCTGGCTTCGTTTGAGGAGTACGACTTGGAGACCTGGGTGAGGATTGCGACCTATGGAAGTCACATAATCGTAGCTTTAGGAAGGTTGCATATTTTGTTTATGTCTGAGGCTTCCACCTGCAAGTTTGCAACTCGTGGAGATATGCGACTTAAAAGGAGGTCGCATGGTCATGTTGAGGGTTGGGTCGCATTCACCAGTTTCATTATTGGAGCTCTCCAATCGCAACTCTACGACCTTGGTTTGAAAAATGCAAACCAACTTGAACTCGTAACTTGGTAGTGCAACTGTGCAAGGAACATCTTCCCTCATGTTGTGTTATATTCGCATCTTCCCATGAGTAAGGTTTTGACGTGTACCTCCACAAGTTGATTAATTTCCTCTGCCACATCTAAATCATCTCTAGATGTGAGTGACAGTAATGGTGGACTGTCACCTATTGCAGATTCTATTTGAATCATGGAAAATCGACGCCCTTCCAATAAACCAGATTGTGAAAATCGGAGTAATTGGCCCCCCTTGTAACACACTCCAACCTACTTGGCGAGGAACGTGATTCTCATGAAAAATCACCAGATATATTTCACGTTTCTAAAAGAAATGAGAGGCCCTCCTCTGTTGCGCTAAACTCCCTAGAATAGGGAGCATCTGCACAAATGCTACTAGAGTATGGCCATATACACAATATTGTTGCGCCTTTGGTGCAGCTTTGCATCACGCCCTCTTGATGATTATGTGTGTGGGTATATCCATGCCAACTGATGCAGGAGCATCCTGCTCAAATTGTCATTATTTATTTGGGTGATTTAGGGGGTGATGTTTTTTTTAATTATTTTAGAAATTATGTACATTTTAAATAAATTAAGAGGAAAATCTGAGTGTGAGGTTTATTGTAAATATTCTCTTATAATTGAGGATATGAGAGGAGTTGGATTGTATAGATATCTTAGGGATTATGAAATCCTTAAAGAGAAATTAGTTGAGTCAAAGGAGGGATAAGCTATGTTAGGATTTGGTTGAGTCATTTGTGGAGGAAATCATGGATTCAAATTAATCCATAACTATGCATAAATATGAGCTTTGTATGAGGATAGATATAGATACAGAGGATGGAATAGGACAGAGGAAAAAATGAAGAGAGCGTAGAGTAGGAATGGTGTAAGAGTGTATGTAAAGGGCGATAGCCGAGAGGGAAAACAAATGTAATATTGGCCAAGGAAGATTTTGACACTGAATTTGATTGTTGTTGTTTATGTAATCATTTGTTTTAATCACTCTCTGTTGATTATTTGCTTAAACCTCTATTACGCTGCATATATCTTAAATTTATAGTAGATATTACCAACGAGTTGCATGTGTAAGGAGGTATTGGTCAGAATCAATTCAAAGCGGGGAATATAGATCTCAAATAGCTCATGGCTGGAAGTGTTGTTCGGCTACATGTGATCTGGTGGATTCATGTTATCACATAACGTTTAATTGAAATTGCAGAGCTTCAGGTTCCATAGATAGAAATATTTTGCATATGGTTATACTTTGAGTATATTGTTGTGTTTATCTGAGATGTATATTAGTTTTTGAATGTTGGCTTATTTGAAGATTATGCTAATCATCAATCTGGCATTCAAAGAACTCGTGTACTCTATTCTTTTGTATACAATCTGATCTGTGCAGTATATCCACATCATTTTGGTATCAGAGCCTACAATCGTGAAGGTTCTGGCTTCCATTGTTGAGGTGTCATTTAAAGAGGAGCATCCTTTGGATCGTGAAAGAGAACTTCATTTACAAATATACCAACGTTCCACGTTGCCTAACATATCAGCATTGAAGCTTCTGAGCAGAGTGCGTAGTGTTTGAGTACAACTCTTCGTAGTGTTGCAGTTTTTAAACCAGAAAATTGGGATAGTATGTGTGAAAGGACTGTGACTGTTGAGCTGCTTGATTTATTAACGCTGGAAGTTCGGTATTAACGACATATCCAGACTGCTCAATTTTATTTTTAAACTGGAAATCAAGTAGTCAAATATGATAATGCTCATAGTGTTGTAATAAATTGCTTAATCAATTTGACATATACATGCTAATAAATTTGATGGGCTGGACTGCTGCTGCAAAACTCATGACCATTTTTATTATCTCAACGTTAATGAGAATATGTTGAAGTTCTTCTGGATAATCGATGCCACGTATAGCGTTCACGCAGTGTTGACTACCATCTAAATTGTCCTCGCGTGGTCCTGCATGGACTAGAGACGTATTGTGAAGGAGTTGAAAGAGATATTTGAGAACGTTGTTGTATACTCAGAGAAGTTTGAACAAATTCGAAACCGAATTGGAGAAGTCAGCAACTAATGTGTTGAATTTGCATGGTGAAAACAGCGTAGCCTAGAAGAGCTAGAGTGCGATTTGTGCAAGTTTTCATGCTATGCAACTAGTGTTGGTGATTTATGAAAGGGCACATATCAATTTAATTCTACGTGTTGGCTAACGTGCGGTGGGTGCATCTCAAATTGTGGTATGCTTGTCCATCATTCAAGTACTTTTTGGTTTGTTATGTTTACATTTTTTAATTCTTTGAATGTTGAGTGATTCATTACATGAGGGGCGCATTTTATTTTTATTTTTGAGCTATTGAAGAAGTTGTTTGACCCTGGCGTTGAGACATGTCGGCGGCATTCCTAGAGCAAGTGGTGAACCCAATCGCAATGGAAGAGTGGTGAGCCAGCGTGGTTGACAATAGAGGCAAAATGAGATTGGGCCGACAAAGGTTGTGTTGCAGGGCACGTCGAAGTATGAGACATTATATTTCATATGTTATATATGGATTGAGTGTGTGGGTGTTTCAACTCGAGGAGTGTATGTATGCACTATGATTGAGCATCATATAAGAGTATTGTTGGCATTTCAGGTTGATGTGTAGCCAACGAATGGTGCGAAGAATTATACATAGTATGCAATGAAGAGCTGTGAAGAATTCCACTTGTAGTCGTCAATTTCTCGTTAAAGAGTCGTTGATCTATGTATGGATCCAAATGGTAAGGGCATTGTTAGATAAATCAAATATGTTGGTTTCCAATATGTATAGTCGGCATGCGTGTGCACATAAGTCAGGTGCGAATTATGCCTAAAGGCCTTCGACGGAACCTGAGTGTGGGCCTGTGAGAATTGGTTGCTGTGAGAATTGCGTTGTTGTGAGAATTGATTGTGGAGGGTGATGTTGTGAACAGTCCATACAAAAAGATAAAATCCATTAAAAAGTGAATGAGCAGGTTGAAGAAGTAAATGGGTGATTTTTTTTGTGGAAAGGGTGCTTTGTTTTGAAATGACTTATAATTATTTCTGCACAACATATATTTAAGATCTTATTTTTATATATGGGATGTATATCATAAAGTAGAACTTTTGGGGAAGAGAGATTAAGTGCCCCTTAAATTATATTTTATTGGAGGTCCTTTGATGTGGATTTTTATGGTATAAGAAGTGGGATAATTAATGTACTAGTGTTAAAGTTGAAGTAAATATTTTTGTATCATGAAGTAAAAGGAGTTTAGTACATTATTTTGAGGTCAACTTCAATTGCTTTTTTTAGAAGATTTTTTTGAAATTGAAGAAATTGGTCAATCAAGTGATTTTGTCAAGACAATTAAAGTCCTTGCACAAGTTGAGTGTTTTTTTAATGAAGGGTTGATGTCAAGTCTAGAGTCAAAGAGTCTTAAACCAAGTCAACGGTTTGAATGTAATTGGGTGCATGATCGATGGAGCCCGACACCCAAAGAGTTTGGTCATTGTAATGCAAGAAATACTGCAGTTGTTTTTTGCAGTAAAGAGGAGCAAGAGAGTTGCCCAAAATATGATTCCAAGACAAAGAACCAAAAGATACCAAGCGCAAGAAGAAAGCTTGCATTGTTGGATGGAAAGTATGAAGGCTTGCTGAAAAGGGGATTGAATGAAATCCATAAGTGAACAGATAAAGTTCACAAAGGAGGAAAAAATGACTATTGATAGTCATTTTCGAGGTTTTGAGAAAGACCACAACAGAGAAAAGAAAAAGGAAGATGCCAAGGCAAATGGAATTTGGAAGTAGTTGACTGATGAAGAATATGAGAGGGAAAAGGCTGAGATAGAAGTTCACCTTGAGTTATTGATGGAATTGTTACAAAGAAATAAGAAATACCAGAGACATGGTTGAACCATGAGGAAGAAAGTGAAATGGCAGAGACTACAAGAAAAGAGGAATCAGCAGGTAAATATGCAGTTAACAGAAGAGTTGAGAAAACTCGAGCAAATGATGAGTGAGAAATTGAGATGTGAAGAACTCAGAGAAGCTGATTTGGAAATGGAAGTTTCCATTTGTGGACCAAAAAGGGATGAAATTGTAGGTGAAGAGGATAAGGAGAAAGATCTCATAGACTATTGAAATAGTTCAAAACAATTTGAAAATATATTGACAAGGGAAGCAGATGAGTTTATGAAGCCTTGTATTTTTAAATCTCATAGTTTGTGTGTGTTTGCGAAATGTGTAGAAGATGATGGATAGTCTGGTAAAATTGTCATAAAGATGAATAAAGCTCTTGAGGTGAAGTATGATGGAGAATGCCTTTTAGAGAAGGAAGGTACTAATTTATTGCAGCAGAAAGAATTCATAGCTGAATTTATATTTGGTGTAAGACAGCCAGTTGAAGCTGTTATGGAGCAAAAGCATAATGAAAATTTCGTAGTGATATTCCAAGGAGGTAAAAAAATGAATTTGTTTAATGAAATAGATGAAAGAATTTTGCAATGTGATGATACACAAAACATGATAACTCAGGAGGATTGCCAGAAGAAGAACGAAACTGGGAATGAAGGTTGCGATGAAATGCTGGAAAGATTTAACATGGAAATAGAGAGAAAGATGGCTCAAGGAACCTGAAGGAGAAATGAAGCTTGTAGAACCTGATAAAGAAGAGATTGCAGTGCATGATAAGGATGAAATGACTCTAAAGTTAAGTGAATGCTTTGATTCTTTAGTTAATAATGTGGTTGTAGGTACAGAAGACAACATTAATAAATATGATGTTGAAATAAGAGGAATTGAAAATAAATTATTTGAAGATAGGATGAAAGATCAGGAGCAGCAAGAAATTTATGTCCTTAGAGACATAAAGGAAACATAAGTATTAATCCAGCAGGATAAAGATGAAAGCAGCCAGCAATTTAAAAGAGATGATGAGCAACAGGAAAGTAAATTTGAAGAAGGCATTAGATTGCAGGAGTATAGAAACTAGTAGCAGAATGAAGAGCGTGAGATTAGTCTGGAAGTAATGAGAGTAGAAATGGATATATTAACAGAGAGGCTACAAAAAAAGACAAATGAAGACCGAAGATACATATGGAGAATGAAGAAACGGGTCAAATGGAAGCTATTGCAACAGAAGTGGAATGGCAAGCTGATGAACGAGTTCAGAGAACTTGAACAAATTCATATTGATTTGTTAAAGAAGGAGAGACTCGAAGGAATGGAGTCACAACAAAGAATATTTATTGAAATCCAAAAAGTATATGATGGGAGATTGGTGCTTGAAGCATTAAAAGAGGCCGAAAGGTCTTGTATTTTTAAAACTAATAGTTTGTTGATGAATGCAGGTACAACACCAGATGAGAAATTTGTTACTATAGGGGCAGTCAATGACTATAATTGTGATAAAAAAGAAGTTCTTGATTATTCTTCATTAGAGAAAGTTGAGTGTTCAACGCAATTGGAGAATAAAGCATCAGACAAAGAGCTAGAGGCTGAAGAAGATAAGACCAGAGAAATTGTAACCGAAAGAGGAGAAGACACTACATAAAACATCAATCATATTGATGTAATTGACAAAGAGGAATTACTACGAGGAATTGGCGGAAGTAATTGTTGTAAAGGCCAATGGAATCCGGTTGACAGAGTGAGTGATATTGGTGATGGTGAGCTTTCTGATTTATATCTTATTAAATTCAAGACTACCGAGTCAACTGATAAACCTATGAATGTTGATGCAAAGCTAGTTCGAGATTCTTTCAAACCCTGGAGACTAGAAGAATGGGTATCAACGTTTCTACACAAGTCTATATTTCCCGAAATAAAGATGGTGTGGTATGAAAAACCGAGAGTTACATTCAAAGTGTTCTGAAAATACTATTATGGGAATTCTGTGCAAAATTACAAAATGGAGTTGATACTTTAAAAGACCGGCAGCAAAACAGAGTTTGGAATCCTGGAGGTAGCAAGTCATTGAGACTTGTGGTTGTCGCATTATTACAAAAAAGCGACAGACCTCATAGACAAGAGTCTATGGAAACTTTTCTACATGGAGAGTCTAATGCAGGAGCATCCTGCTCAAATTGTCATTATTTATTTGGGTGATTTAGGGGGTGATGTTTTTTTTAATTATTTTACAAATTATGTACATTTTAAATAAATTAAGAGAAAAATCTGAGTGTGAGGTTTATTGTAAATATTCTCTTATAATTGAGGATATGAGAGGAGTTGGATTGTATAGATATCTTATGAATTATGAACTCCTTAAATATAAATTAGTTGAGTCAAAGGAAAAATAAATTGTTTAAATCATGGATTCAAATTAATCCACAACTATGTATAAATATGAGCTTTGTATGAGGATAAATATAGATAGAGAAGATGGAATAGGACAAAGGAGAAAAAAGAAGAAAGCATAGAGTAAAAATGGTGTGAGAGCGTATGTAAAGACGATAGCTAAGAAGGCAAATAAATGTAATATTGGCGAAGATAAAATTTGACATTGATTGTTGTTGTTTATGTAATTGTTTGTTTTAATCGCTCTCTTTTGATTATTTGGTTAAACCTTTATTACGTTGCATATATATTAAATTTATAGTAGATATTACTATTTGCTAATTTACAGTAGATATTACCAACGAGTTGCATGTGTAAGGTGGGATTGGTCAAAATCAATTCAAAGCGAGGAATATCGATCTCAAATAGCTCACGGATGGAAGCCCGTTGTCTATGATGTGATCCGGCGGATTCGTGTTATCACATAACGTTTAATTGAAATTGCAGAGCTTCAAATTCGGCAGATAGAAATCCTGTGCATATGGTTATGCTTTGAGTATACTTCTGTGTTTATCTGAGATGTATCTTAGTTTTTGAAAGTTGGTTTATTTGAAGATTGTGCTAATGGTCAATCTGGCATTCAAAGAACTCGTGAACTCTATTCTTCCGCATACAATCTGATCTGTGCAGTATATCTGCATCACCAACAGTCTCAATCTCCCTCCCACCGCGTCAATCTGAGCATTTTGAGGCTGTTATATTCCTCGATCGATCTCTTTGTTCCATTCATACAAACGCTTCCCTGCCAGCACAAAGCCTCATCATTGCATCAGCTGCATTGATCATCACCCAGTCACTTTAGTAGATAGGATGGAGCGTTGGCTATTATCAACTACACCGGAGACTCTCAGACTTGCACGCAATTTCTTCCATGCGCCACCTGTGCCATTATGTGTACAATGCTTCCCCTTTGGTATTAATGGACAACGCACTCCATATCGAGATGCACACCTTGGGAAACCGTCTGTTGGAATTTTCAGAATTCCAAAACAATAAAAACTGCCTCTTTAACACAGAGAAACTAATTAAAAATTTCACTCACAGACAGAGTTTTCAACTCAGAAAAAAAATTTCTATTCATAAAAAAACTGCTGTTACAGATTCTTCCTCAAAGAGGGATTTACAATTGTGACTGCTGCTGTCACAGTGCACAAATTAAAAACTCTGTTTCACTAAAAACATTCACTGCTGGAATACTCTGTTTTTAAAAACAAACATACACTCCGCTGTGTATTTTTTAAAAATTCTGCTCTCTGTCTCTGTTTTTAACAATACGCTGCTCTGCATATAAAAAAAAACATTACATTACACAGAATGACTCTGTCTCTACATACTACAAAACAGAAAATATCTCCGTGTCATTAAGATGACCCAGCTACTAAAATTCACCGCTTGCCAATCTTTAATAGCTGCATTTACTTCTGCCTGCACCGCGTGGAGTTAGCATTGAAGTCGAATTGACTTCTGTGACTATATTTATTCCAAAGACTACCGTGTTTCAATTCTCTCGCTTTCCCGTACCGCCGTGTATTGCACCTGTAATAACATTTTATTGGCATCACAGCCTTGGGGGATTGCTTTCTTTTCCTCTTTTTTTCATTTCGCACCGCCGTGGCGGGATAGTACATTTGTATATAAATAATACAAATGCCCATATACGTTTCGGGCTTTATACATTTCATATATTACATCACGGGCCTTTTTAATATATGTATGTCACATATATATTAAAAAACAAAACAAATAACGTTAAACAATAAACCAACTATTGTATTAACAAATGCGTTATAATATTAAACCCGCAAGTCTTATATATATCATATGGGCCGTATGACATATGTGGGCCCCTGGCTGTTCCGAGGGGGTAAGAACCTCCGCCCACAAACTCTCATCGACCCCCGCGGACTTATTTGTGACTCCAAGATGTAATCTTACCCGAGGGGGTATGCCCTCCTCACGGCTCTCGCCCGTGTGACCCCATCTAATCAGCTTCGCCCGTTCTCTCGCGCTCGCTATTTATAATGCCAGCTTGAAATTAATTCCAACAGTCCCCCTTAATTTCAACTGCTGGGTTTTCCCGCATACCCATGCATTTCCTGAAATATTCAAAGCTTTTCTGCTGAAGTGGCTTTGTGAGGATGTCTGCAAATTGATCCTCTATTTTGCAATGCTCCAAAATAATCTCGCCATTGCTAACCAATTCCCGTATGAAATGAAACTTGGTGTCAATGTGCTTTGTTCTTTTATGAAAAACAGAATTTTTAGGATAAATGCACAACAGCTATTGCTTTGCATGCACACTCGTCCCTTGACTGCTCTCGATAAGCTTCTCAACATTTTTCGCATCCAAACTGCTTGACACGCTGCTGCCGTAGCTGCCACATATTCCGCTTCTGCTGTAGACAACGCTACAACGGGCTGTTTCTTAGAAGCCCATGAAATGGCTCCTGAACCCATATGAAAAACATAACCGGAAGTGCTCTTCCGATCATCTACACTTCCAGCCCAATCACTGTCCGTGTATCCAACTAAATCTGAACATTCTGAAGTAGTATAAAAAATACCAAACCTCTTAGTACCTTTAACATACCTCAAAATTCTTTTTGCTGCTTGCCAATGTGCATCCTTTGGCTTTTCCATGAACCTGGAAATCAAACTAACAGCATGCATTATGTCCAGCCTAGTTGCAGTCAAGTACATGAGGCTGCCAACTATGCTCTTGTATAAACCAGGATCAAAATCCTTGCTGCTGTCCTCTCTGCTGAGTTTTAATCCCATCACCGTGGGAGTGATAGCTGCTTTTCTTTCCTGCATGTTAAATCTTTCAAGAACTTCATTAACATACTTTGCTTGTGAGATGAAAATCCCACTTTCATCTTGTTCTACTTCTATTCCCAAGAAGTATCTCAACAAACCCATATCAGTCATTTCAAATTCTTCTTTCATGACTGTTTTAAAATGTTTAATAAGGCAATCATCATTACCTGTAAAAATAACATCATCAACATACAAGACTACAATCAAAATTTTACCGTCTTGTTCTTTGATGTAGAGGGTGGGTTCTCCCTCACACTTCTCCAAACCATTTTCCAGTAGATATGAATCTATCCTACTGTACCACGCTCTTGGCGCTTGCTTCAACCCATAAAGAGCTTTCTTCAACTTGCATACTTTGTGCTCTTGGCCTTTCTTCTCATAGCCGAGAGGTTGATCTATGTAAACCTCTTCCATTAACACTCCATTCAGGAATGCTGACTTCACGTCCATTTGGTAAACTTTCCATTTATTTTGTGCTGCTATGGACAACACTGCTCTCACGGTTTCCATTCTGGCAACCGGTGCGAAAGTTTCCTCATAATCAATGCCATGCTTCTGTTTATAGCCTTTGACAACAAGCCTTGCCTTGTGTCTCTCTATCTTGCCTTCAGCATTACTTTTGGTCTTGTAGACCCATTTAACACCAATGACATCTTTACCTTTTGGGAGTTCAACCAAATCCCAAGTTTTGTTCCTCTCTATGGCATTAAGTTCCTCATCCATAGCTTCTATCCATTTCCTATCCTTGATAGCTTCTTCGAAATGAACAGGATCATCAACATGACAATATAAAGCAAACAAAGAATTGATACCTTCGTTAGCTATATCTTGTTCATAAATTTCTTTCAAACTTCTGAATTTCTTACCTCTTTCAGTAGGTGTACAAGTACTTGAAGAAGCACTTGAATTTCCTCCTTGTGGTGTGCTTGGAGAAGCACTGTCATTTCTCCTCAAGGGTGTGCTCTGTTGTTCTTTTGTTGGTGTTGCTGTTTGGGGATGTATTTCAGCCAATTCATCATCATTCTCATCATGAGATAAACGGTGTTTAACATTTACTATCTTCTCTATGCTTCCATCCCAAGCTTCCTCTTCAATAAACTGAACATCTCTGCTCACAATGAACTTCTTGGTGGATGGGTTATATAACCTGTATGCCTTGGATTCCTCACTGTATCCAATGAAAATACATTTCTCCCCCTTGCTGTCCAACTTCTTTCTTAGCTGATCCGGAATGTGTGCATAAGCCACACATCCGAAAACCTTCATGTGTGTGACACTTTGCTTTGCGCCACTCCATGCCTCTTCCGGCACTTTGTTCATTACCGCTTTTGTAGGACACCTGTTTAAAATATACGCTGCACAATGTACAGCTTCAGCCCAATAATCATTCGGCAAATGCTTTGCCTTAAGCATACTCCTCGCCATGTCCATTATGGTTCGGTTCTTCCTTTCGGCCACTCCATTTTGCTGCGGTGTATATCTAGTTGTAAACTGTTTGTGAATACCATTTTCTCTACAAAACCGTAGAAAATCTTTAGATATATACTCTCCTCCTCTATCAGTCCTTAAGACTTTGATATGCAGCCCACTCTGGTTCTCAACAAGTGCTTTGAAATTGCGGAATTTTTCAAACACTTCACTTTTATTTTTCAAAAAGTAAACCCAAGTTTTTCTTGTAAAATCATCTATGAATGTTAAGACATAGTGGCTGCTAGCAAGTGATGGAGTTTGCATCGGTCCACACACATCCGAGTGGACAATCTCTAAGGGTGCTTTTGCCCTTATGCTTTTCCCGGAAGGAAAACTTTCTCTGTGTTGTTTCCCAAGAATACAACCTTCACAAAGGCTGTCCGGTTTCTCTATCAATGGTAAATCACTTACCATTCCTTTTCTGTTCAACAGATTAAGACCTCCAAAGTTGAGATGACCAAATCTCAAGTGCCATAACCAATTATCATCCTTTGGTTCGCTTTGAAAAGTCTCTTGTGCAACTGCTTCTTTCTCTTCGCCATTCTTCAAATCTGCTCTCATCCTGAGAGGGAACATCCTGTTCCTTGTCATCTTCACTTCAGCAATACACTGTTTGCTGGGTGGTTTATCCATGATGGTACAAACATCATTGTCAAAGAAAACATTATACCCCTTATGGACAAGCTGTCCAACACTTAAGAGGTTACATTTCATTCCTGGAACATAATAAACATCTGCTATGGTTTTCCTTGCACCTAATCTTGTTAGAACATTTACATCTCCTTTTCCCATAACAGAAACTTTGCTATCAGTTCCTAGTGTGACTTGTGACTGCACACTTTCATCTAACATAGAAAACATTGCTAAGTTTCCCGTCATATGGTTACTACAACCGGAGTCTAGAAACCATAAGTCTTCACTCTTTTCTTCAGCCATATTACAAGCTAAAAACAAATTACTTTGACTGTTGTTTTCTTTTCTGAAATTTGCACTAGTTTCACTTCTCATATCATTCTGCTTCTTCTTTCTACATTCATTAGCATAATGACCATATTTCTTACAATTATAACATTGGACATTGGACTTGTCATACCTTTGTCCTTGTGCATTCTGCTGACCATTCTGCTGGCTGCTGCCTTGGCCTTGATGCTGATTTGGATTGCTGCCCCTTCCTTGAGCATTTGCTGGACTGTTCCTTCCACCTCTGTTCTGGCTTCTGCCTCTTCCTCTTCCGCCTTGCCCTCTTCCTCTTCCGAAAGACATCTGGGACTTAAAAGCATGTTCAAGAGATGAGTTCTCACTCCTACCCAATCTCTGTTCATGGGTAATCAGTGATGCATGTAGTTCATCCACTGAAAACTTTGTGAGATCTCTTATCTCTTCTATGGTGGTGACAATCACATCGAATCTTGAGGGTAAGCTTCTCAAGAGTTTCTCCACAATCCTCTTGTCCTCAAGAGTCTCTCCATGAGATCTGATTTGAGTGACCATTCCAATCACATGAGTGAAGAATGAGTCAATGTTATCTGACTCCTTCATGCAGAGAGTCTCAAAGTCTCTCCTCAGCAACTGAAGTTTTGCTGTCTTCACTCTCTCCATACCCTGATAGGCTGTCTTGGGAGTTTCCCATGCTTCACTGGATTTCTTAGCTGCTGCTATCCTTGGAAACACACTCTCATGCACTGCTTGATACAAGAAGAAAAGAGCCTTGGCATCTCTCTTCTTATTGTTCTTCAACTGTTCTCTTCCTGCTTGATTTAACATTAAAAACTCTGCTTCATCTGCTGGCTCTTCAAAGCCATCCTCAACTAATTCCCATAACTCTTGGGAGATAAATAAAGCCCTCATAGTTATTGACCAGTAGTCATAATTCTTTCCATTGAATTGTGGGAGATGGACATTTCCCAAACTCATACCTGTGCTAGAACCTGCCATTCTGCACTTCTAACTATGATAAAAAAAACTTGTCTGTGTATTAAAATAGCTCACTGTTTTGCAACAGTAACACAACAAATTTTATAGAGAAATACCTTCGAATTCTTCTTGGCTGAACCTTCACTCTGCTGGAGAGGTTGCTGCAAAAACGAACTCTGTTCCTTCAGCTTATTTGACCCTTCAAATAGCCTGGATTGGCTCTGATACCATGTTGGAATTTTCAGAATTCCAAAACAATAAAAACTGCCTCTTTAACACAGAGAAACTAATTAAAAATTTCACTCACAGACAGAGTTTTCAACTCAAAAAAAAATTTCTATTCATAACCTATCACAAGTATAGATTTTCTCCTCAAAGAGGATTTACAGATCGTCGTCACATAAAGTAATAAATTAAAAACTCTGTTTCACTAAAAACATTCACTGCTGGAATACTCTGTTTTTAAAAACAAACATACACTCTGCTGTGTAATTTTAAAAATTCTGCTCTCTGTCTCTGTTTTTAACAATACGCTGCTCTGCATATAAAAAAAACTACATAACGAATGATGCGCTCTGTTTCTGCATATATCAAAACAGAAATATCTCAGTGTCATTAAGATGACCCAGCTACTAAAATTCACCGCTTGCCAATCTTTAATAGCTGCATTTACTTCTGCCTGCACCGCTTGGAGTTAGCATTGAAGTCGAATTGACTTTCTGGCACAGTCATATTTATTCCAGCACTGCTGTGCTTCACTTCTCTGCTTCCCGCACTGCTGTGTATTAAAAATCCTGTGTAATAACATTCCTGTCTTTTTATCTCTGCACTGCCGTGCCTTTTATAAAAAAAACATTACTGTGTATTACAAATAATACAACAGCCATATATCTTTCTGGGCTTTCTACATTTCATATATTACATCACGGGCCTTTTTAATATATATTCACATATATTAAAAATAAAACAATTAACGTTAAACAATAAACCAACGATTGCATTAACAACAGCAAGTATAATATTAAATCTGGCAGTCTTATATATATCATATGGGCCGTGTGACATATGTGGGCCCCTGGCTGTTCCGAGGGGGTAAGAACCTCCGCCCAACTCAATTCATCGACCCCCGCGGACTTATTTGTGACTCCAAGATGTGGGCCCAGTTCCGAGGGGGTATGCCCCTCTGCCGGTTCTGCCTGTGTGACCCCATCGGAATCTGCTTGCCGCTCTGTTCTCTGCGCTGTTTGGCTTATACAGCAGTTGGAAATTAATTCCAACACCGTCAACACCCAAATGTACAGGTTGTTATCACGTTCACGTTGTCCGGCGGGACATTGGCATAGTATTCTTTTCATTCGGACAACACAGTCTCTTGCCCTCTGTGTCTTTTCCTACATCCTCCCTCCAATCGATGTGTTGCGGTTAGCGCCATGCCACCCATATCTCGTAGGAGTAGTCTACCCAGACAACGTTTTAGCCCGGACAACAGTTTTTTGCGGGAATCCGAGCAACTTAAATTCAAGAAATCAGGTACTTGCAATGTTTGAAATCCATTTTTGAGGTTGGAAATGGATTCAGCACTACCAAAATCCCTTAGGGCACTCAAAATACTTAAGTTTAACAACTGTAAACATGATTATGATGAAATCTTTGCCGGATTTTTTAAAAATCTTTGCCGGAGTCCGGGCTAAAACGTTGCCTGGAAACGACACGCCTATCTCGTACCCACGTCTTCTACATTCCAGTCTAATTGTGCCAACAAAACTTGAACCGCACTTGCTGTAATACCACATTCTCGTAGTTGGTTCAGACATAGCTTGTTCATAACGCTCTCTATCACATGTGTAGGGAATAAAGATTTTTATTGCGCCTTAATAAGAGCTTTGAGTGTGTTAAGTTGTTGGCGTCGTGCATGGTGCAAAGTGGCCAAAAATTAGTTAAATGACATCATGTAATAATGTTTATATAACAGTGAAACTAATATGTGTGACAAGCATAAAGGAAGCACATGTATGCTTCAAAGGATATGCACATGGGTTCAATGTCCTAGGGCATTTGGTAATATTAGAAGGATTAGCTTTCCATATCCCAATAGGGTATTTTCTTTAACAATAGGTCACTTGGATTTCAAAATAGATATAATAATTAAAATTGATGTAAAATGTAGTTACTTTCTCTACATGATAGTATGATTGGTACAACCTAAAGAATGCTCAAGAGAAAGCATGTTAAAAGTTGGAAATACATATAGTTGAGACTTTCATCATGAGGAATTAGGGTTTCAAGACATGCAGGCAGAAAAACAATTTTTCTGCATCTGAAAGTGCTCACATGTACAAGGGCACATAAGCAATATAACTGATGCTGCAAACTTATCCTTCTCTCTTGCAAATGTATATTGATGGAGAGATAATACCTAATAACATATTACTTGCCCAAACCCTAAAGAAATTAAGGGGATAAGGACTAATGCAGTATGAGGCATCGTCATGAAGTATTATCACAAACCATAATGTGTATGCTAGGGTGTAGGACCAGTCAAGAGCCTAGGGGAGTATGTACTCTCATTGTGGTGTCGCGCACTGCTGGTGACTATGTGCCCCAGAGGCGTATGAATAGGGTCAACACAGGGAGGGGTCACTTTCTTGCCAAATTATGGTTTTCTTCCAAACCCTAGTATGGTCAATCATAAGCCAGACTGAATCCCTGGCTTTTCATGCTGAGTGCCCCCACTAATTGGCAATGTCTACTATGGATGACCTAACTTTGAATCCATGGAGGAACTCTCAACGCTCTTTGAAGCATCAAACCCCCAAACCCTAATTCAATCATGAGATAGCGAGACAAGAGAGTGTGGTGTGCTTCGCAGGAATGGGCGTAGCAACAGGGTTTGATAGGAATAGCTCATGAGAAGACGAACCGATTGGAACGAAGGTTGAAACCTTAATGGGTTGAGTAAGCTTAAAGAGACCCGAAATTTTGAATATGCCCAAAATTTTGGATAGTGTTGTAGCAACTACAATATCGTTAAATTAAAATTATAAAAGCTTTAGACTTATACACTAACTACTTCTAATTTTTATTTTTTTAAAGACACAACTATTTTGATAAGTAAATTAGGTAACCAAGCTTAATTTCTATAAATATTTAAAATTGTGAAAACTAAAATAAATGATAAATAAGGGTAAAGAATCAACAAATAACTCAAAATAAATGTTCTAGAAAAGCAACAAGTGTGGCCTCTACTTATAAAAACGATATCCATGGTGTAAAATTTCAACTTTTATTCCATCATTCATTCTTTATTTTCCTTCTCATTCTTTGTTTTGTATTTTTTATAATATTTAAAAATATGAAAATTATAAGATGAAATAAGTACCAAGCTATAAGGAAATAAGTTCCCACATATGATGAGGAATATTTGGTCAAAATTTTCCAACCTTGTACTTCCCCTAGTTTTCATATTTATAAAGCTTTAGCATTCGAAAACTCCAAGAGGTAGATGGGAACACATCTAATGGGAAAGTATAACGAGGAACTACCAAATAAAGAGATTTTCGAAATCATATATGAAAATTACTCACAACTTAGCAATATAAAGCTTTAAAAGTGAAACTATGTTAAACCAAAAAACAAGAAACACATAATTACATCTCCACACGAACATCTAAATATTTATATTATATTCTTACACGGTAATAGATTTTTCTTTGTCCACTTTGGAGACAAAGTGGAATGGCCAACAAAGTTGGCAGCTTTTTCTGTGATTAGGTGGAAGTGTTATCGATGTGGCTTCTGTAATCTTACACGTCGTTTCAGTGGGCTGTCAGCACGGAAAGATTTCCAACATTTCTCAAATATACATCACAATTGCACACCATGTGTCGTTGTGGCACTCCTAATGGTTCAATCTATATAATAAATTTCAACAACTATTTTCTAACAGGCAGTTGCATTACACATATCATTTAAACAAATGTAACTTTGACTTTGGGCCAAAGGACTGTCAGTGGTCAAACTTCAACTGACAGAGAATCCAGGAAGATGGTTACTCGTTGCACAAAGATATACTAGCTGCACTGCACCTTCTTTTGTTTTGTTTTTTTAAAGAAGATAGATGTCGTATAACTTACGAAGGCGGAGAAGCACGGAATTGTAGTTAAAGGGTGAGAGAGAGAGGTTTCCTCCCTTCTCAAGTTGCTTTATAAGATTCATTTTCTTCACATACATAAATTCCAAAGTTTAATATATATAACAAGTTTGAAATTTATAAAAATATTTAAATATTAAAAAATAAAAAAATAAAGTTTAATATAATAAATATAAATGTGATAGTCGAGAGTAGATGGTGATAGGCTATTTTATTAAAACACTTTGTGGTGTATTAGTTATTGGTTCGAAACTTTGTGGGAAAAAAACCAACCATGTTAAGAGCTGGTTCAGAGTGATTTTGATAGCTTAGATGCCCCGTCGCAGTGACTCAAGGCATTGGTTAGTTGTGTTAGTCATATCATGACTCACATAAACTAGAAAACCAAATATATGTGTGTAAGTGTGATTGTACCCTCTTTTCTCTCTATATATATATTGTTTTTAGTTTACATCTATTCTTAATACAAATATTAAAAAAATTTATATAGTAGACATGGGAATTGGGGAGAATTTTGGGCAAAACATATATAATATTTTATATATTTTGCTCAAAATTTTCCCAACCCTTGCACCTTACCCTCATAAATGAGGGTAAGTTTAGGAGGAAATTTTGAGCAAAACTTATATAATATTATATATATGTTTTGCCCAAAATTTCCATGGTGGGGAGACATGAGGTAGGAGTGGAAGGAAATTTTGGGCAAGGCTTATATAAAATTATATATGTTTTGCCCAAATTTTCTATGGTGGGGAGTGAAAGAAGTTTTGAGCAAAACATATATAATATATTTTCCATGAAGATGAAAGTGAAGAAGAATTTTGGGAAAAATATATATAGTATATTATATGTTTTACCCAAAATTTCCCCAGACTCCCACCTTAAATATCATGCTTCTAATATGATGCCTGACTTCATAATTATTTTTTCAAGTTGGAGGGAATTTTGAGTAAAACATATATAATATATATGTTTTACCCAAAATTTCCTCTACCCTCACCTCAAACATATTATCTATGAAGGTAAAGATTGGGAAAAGGTGAAAATTTGAAAAGGAGGAAATTTTGAACAAAACATATATAATATTATATGTGTTTTTCACACCATTTTCCTCCATCTCAAATATATTGTTTTAACTACTCTTTTTATAATAACATAGGTTTAGATTCAAACATGAAGTGTTTCAATGGTGTATTTTAATAATATTGTTATTTGATATTTATTTATTTTTGTTGAATTGTAATGTTTAATGGTATAAATTATACTTTGATTTTGATTTAGTGTTTTGGAAATCTCTTAAACACTCAAGGGTTAATAAATTAAAATTATAATTTAGGGGAGCGGGAGGGGTCATTTATCGCTTTGATAAAGAAATAGAGACATAATTTGCTTGGTGTCTAGGTAGAGCAACCAATAATCAAGAAAAAAATTTAGCTCTTTGGCAAGGGCTAGAAGTTGTCATTGAAAGAGGGATTCATCACTTGATATTTTTTGGTGATTCCATGATAGTCATACAAAAATCCATAAAGTTAAAGATTAACCAGAAAAATTTATGCCTCCGATGTATCATAGAAATTGTTGGCAACTTCATAAGTTTGAAAGTACTGAATTCTACCATAGTAAAAGGCATAATAACCAAGATGTTGATGAGTTAGCCAACGGAGCAACCTTAAAATAAGGGACAATTATTCAAGATCAAGGAGACCCCAATATATTATATATTTCACGACTAGAAAATTGAATATTTTTTGGGACATCACATCCCAATTAAATTACATATGGAGTATGATTAGATTGGAAACAAGGTTGGTTAGGTCACCTAATGACCACACTAATCGCAATTCTATGAAGAGACTTGCTGTTCAACCCTCACATGAGTTGAATGGCGTTGGTGATCCACTAGTTAGGCATTTGAGGCAAGTGATCCCATGCCTGTAAACAAATGATGTACCACTTCAAGAGCATTAATACTTTGCATTATGAAGGAGCATGCTTGTGATTTGCAATTATTGGAACTGTTAAATTCACATGAGTTCGATAGCAATGAGGAAGATGTGTGTTAAGTCCCTATATTAATAGTGTAGTCCCTTATTATGTTAGTGTAGCACCCCTTATTTTTATTGTTGTACCCCTGTAACCCCCATATTGTTATTATTGTGCCCTTACATTATTATTGTTAGGTCGACTAGGATTACATTGTGCCCCACTAGGATTACATTGTGGCCCCATGGACTCCTATATATAGAAAGGAGGTTTTGTCATTTGTATCATCCAAGAATTGTTCATTCATGTAATGTATTGGATGTTCCCCCCTCAAAGTGGCTTATTTATAAGGTGTTGATATCACTTTTCTTCTCTTTTTGGAGATGGTTTCACATCATTTGGCATCAGAGCTTTGGATTCTAGGGTTTTGCTGCTCCAAACAGGTCATCGTGGCTTTTTTGCTATAACGTTTTTTCTACGAAGGTTCAGAAGATGAATTTTTAGAGATCGAAGACAAAATCCTGAGGAACATGGTCGCAAAATTTTAGAGCTTGGTTCACAATATTTTTGGAGATATGATCTGTGGAAGTTAGGGCTTTTTGCAGACTCCTGAATTTAACCTAAATAGGTTATTGTGGAATTTGCACTATAATGTTTTTTGTACGAAGTTTCAGAAGCTGAAATGTTTAGAGTCCAAAGCCAAAATATTTAGGAACATCGTCCCAAAATTTCAGAGCTCAGTTCGCAACAGTTTCGGAGATATGGTCTGTGGAAGTTAGGGTTTTTTCAGGCTCCCAGATTTCATCTCAAAGAGGTGATCGTGGGAAAATATTCATAACTCTCTCTCTGAGCATCGGATTGTAATGCTGTAAGAAGTGGCTAGAATTACATAGACTGTATTTTCCTGTCTATCAATTAAAAAGCCAAAGGAACAAACAGTGACATGTGGAAAGTCGTACAAGTTCGCTCTATTGAACTAGTCCATAATTAGGTCATTGTGGGAGATTGGACATAACTTTTCCTTGAAGAATCCAAATCAGGTCATACCTATGGCATTCGAAAGAGGATTAAGAGGGCTACCTCAGCGCCAAATTTCAGATATTGAGGATCTGCAATTATAGAGATAATTCAATTTCAATATCGAGATCCTCAAAAGCAAGTAAAAGGTGTGTATATTTTTTTCCAAATTACATAAGTTTTGTTTGAAGAATCAAGTTGAATTGATTCCAAGGGCATATTGTATAATAAATATCAGTATTGGATTCTAAAATGACCCCTAAAAAGAATTCAACACCCATTAAGTCTTTAGAAGGCTATATTATGACGCATGAAGAGGAAGAATTGTAGTATGAGATATCAAAATTATGGTACCAGGTGCAACAAATTTCGATCTTACAAAGAGCAATCGAAGATGACATAGATGGTTTTAAAGCAAAAATGGAGGCTAAGTTGGATGGTTTGAAGGATCAAATAATAGCTAATATGGATGATAAATTAGTGGAAGATCACATCGAGCACCAAGAGCAAGTTCTCCAACTCTCAAAGGATAACCTAACTTTGGTACAAAATCTAATGAAACAACAGGAAGATCAACATCACATTGAAAGAAGTTCTGAAACAATTACAGAAACAAGAACTCGACAAGTACGATCAATTTCAGAGTATCTCAGCAAGTGGAAGAACCTTCCTGTAGAAGATTCCACATGGGAGGATGAGAATTTTATACAGAAGCATCAATAAATAATCAAGTGTTGAGGACAACACTTGTTTGAAGGAGAGGAGTATGTTAAGTCCCTATATTAATAGTGTAGTCTCTTATTATGTTAGTGTAGCCCCCCTTATTGTTATTGTTGTACCCCTGTAACCCCCATATTGTTATTATTGTGCCCTTACATTGTCATAGCCTGCCTAGATTACATCGTGGCCCCAATATGATTACATTGTGGGGTCTCATGGACTCCTATATAGAAAGGAGGTTTTTTCATTTGTATCATCCAAGAATTGTTCATTCATGTAATGTATTGGAGGTTTCCCCCTCAAAGTGGCTTATTTCTAAGGCATTGATATCTCTTTTCTTCTCTTTTTGGAGCTGGTTTCACAACAATATGGCGACGACAATTCTTGTCAAGTGCTCTCAAGGGAAGGACTGTGAAATTGAATGCGAGCAGGATCTCATTGGAGGGAGAAGAGTCCAAGTGAATGGTTATAAACGATGACTGTTGGTTGTGGATTTTTTGTTGGACCACATTAGAATCAGAGTCACGAGTGCTATACAGCATGGAACAATTAGCTAGACAGGACGACGAAGAGGACATGAAGGTGCAATTGGCTTCAAACATGGTTTATCTCTTGTCTCTTATTGCTAGTCAACGAGAAAAGGTAGCAATGAAGGCCAAATCACACTTTACTTTGATAAATCCTTAGTTGGAGGTGTTGCAAGCAGATGTGGATTTCCTGTAGGTGACATTGAACAATTTGGCACTTAAGGTGGACAACATAAAGCTAACAATGGAAACGACGACCTTGGGAATCCTCAAGGAAGTATTTGGGATTTATGATGATTCCTTTGACAGAGCGCAAGTAGGAAAATTGTACGAGGAGCCCCTGGAACATTCTATGGATGCAACCCCTCTTCAACAAGTGGAAACAATGTAGCCATGACAAGTTGGAAGCTCAAAAGATGATAAGGATCGTAGTGGTTAGTTATCAAATGTTTTTATATGTTTTGTAAGTTTATAGAATATCATGGAGTCTTCTTGAGACTTTATAAAATAAGTGTTATAAGACCTCTAGTTAGAAAACAAAAGGTTATAAATAGGCTTATTTTTGTGCAATTTTAGAATTCTGAAGAAAAAGATTAGTTCTAAATGTAAAGATGTTGACCCTTATTTCAATTCACTTGATATAAAAATACCAGTTTCTTAAAAAAAAAAAACTACTTAAATTTATAATTTTCCCAATTTTTAATAAAGTTTTAAACAAAATCAACAATAAAATAAAAAACCTAAAAAATTACCAAATTAAAGTACTTAAATCAGTGTTATGAACTTATGACACTTATTACATATTGATAATATGGACTAAAGTGCCAAAACACCCATAATATTAATTAAAGTGTTAATATACCTTTCCATAATCTTCATCATCCTAGGGTAAGAATTGGATTTTCAAATCTGAAATAACCTATCATCTTTGATAATATTTTAGCATTGATATTTCCACAAATGATAAAGATTTTTGTGTGTGTTGAAATCATACATTTGCCCAACACCTATAACTTTGATAGTATTTTAGCATAGATATTTCCACAATTGATGAAGATTTATGGGAAACTGTTTATCCAAATACATTTGCCCAAGGTTTTGGATGAACCCTTCACCTATTTCAGGGGTTTGAAGCTTTAAATAAATGAAAAGTTCACACTTGAACAAAAGTATAATCTAGACACAATTTTCTAGAAATCTTCATCATCAACTTGGATAGTTTTTACAACTTTAGTACCTATTTTAATCATTTTAACCAAAAATATAGATAAACAAATTTCTTTTATTATATTTAACCAAAAAAAATCACCCTCACCCCGTTACAAACAATTTGCCCAACCATTTCGATCTCTGCGAGTCATCCCAATAGAGGTTTCCCATCCACGCCACCCCCTACCTACAAATATAATAGGACACTGTCCTACAACATGTCCACCGTAGGGCACTGTTTTTTATTGTACCGTTTGCGGGCCCATTGGGCTTCGTTAGATTGCCGTAAAGTACACAGTACTGGTGGCTCAGAAACCAGTAATGTTACGTGAAAATAACCCAGTCGAATATTTGTAGAAACACAGTACTGTTGGCTCAGAAACCAGTAACGTTACGTTAAAATAACCCAACCTGAACAGACTACCTGTAAAAGCTATATATATTTTTTTAATGATGTGAATGGCCTCCTCAACACATGGAAGGGCCGTTGCTTTCATGATAGTTTCAATTTTTCTATTTTATTATCAGACGAAACAATTTCTTTTTTCTTGGTTGAGGATTTCGAGCTGCAAATTTTCATTTAAATTTCAGGGAATTTTATGGAGTTGTTTTTTAGTGAAATTTTTTTGAAGTATTTTTTATGGATTTTAAGGTTTAATTTTTCTAAAATTCTGTAGAAATTCATTGAAATTATAAGTTTGATGGGTAATTTATACATAATCGAAGTGCTCTAAGGTTTTTCAGAGTGTTGAATCCATATATGCAGTTAAAAAAACCAGTTTAAATAACACAAATCAAGATTTCTCTTCAAATTTTTCCACCAGATTCCAGTAACGAAACTCCAAAAAATCACACTAAAAACAACTCCCAATTTTATTATAAATATTGAGTTTAGAATTTATTTTATTTTTTAAATTAGAATAAAAATTTATGAAAAATAATTTGAAAAATAAACCATCACTATTATACTAAATACAATTATTTCTTTATATCATAAATGGATCAATTACAAGTACAATTATCAAATTTTAAGTGAACGAATTCAAATTCAATTTAATAAATAAGAAATTTGACTATCTAAAATTTAATATAAAAAAAATTCAAGAGCATCTCTTGTAAATATTTATTTTTTCAGAAAATAATTGAAAAGCACAATCATTATATTTAAAATCTAAAAAAAATAATTAAATATTTCCGTAACCAGAAGAGTCATATTTATTTATTTCTAACATTGACTTTACTATCTAACATCTTACAAATTCCTAAGGAACAAACTGCATCAAATTTGTTAATATTGCATATTGGTAAAACAATAATATGAATAATAAAACTCAACACTAAAACTTGGTAAAATGATATGAATAATAAGACTCAAAACAAAAACTTAATGTAAAGAATGAAAAATTAAATATTAAAAATAAACTTCTACACGTTCAGAAAAAAATGTGTCTCAATATTTAAATGGATCAATGTAAATTTTGAAAATATAAAGGCATCTTGGTTTATAAAAAGGGAAGGCTGAATTATTTAAACACACTAAAACATTAGATTATTAAATTCAAAGTTCAGACAATTATATAAAATTTTGTTATTGAAATTATTAAAATTTTGAATGGCTTCAAGTAGTGCAACTAGTTGAGAAAGAGTTTCGTTAGTGCAACTAGTTGAGAAAGAGTTTCGTTATCTAGCCAGAAGGCTCTGTTCAAACCTCATCTATTAAGTATAAATTTATTCAACTATAACAAGGACTAATATCAATAGATTATCTTTTATCATTTTTATGGTGGCTTACCAGAAAAAGACCTTTTATTTGAATTCCAAGCTACTGATGTGAGTTTGCAGTGGATTACTACCATGATCATTACTATGGTCCAATCTCTATAGCCTAAAAGAATTTTTTTGGAATAGGAAAATATATTTTTTATTTTTATAATTTTTTCTAAATGTAGAATTTATCATTGTTTCAATTTTTTTAATATAGAACTTTTTGTTGTTGACAATTTTATAAGTATAGCATTTATGTTAAATCAAAATCTGCATTGTATTTAACTTCACTTTTTTATGTCCAACTTTTATAGCCCAAAATAATTTTTGGGATAGGAGAAATATATTTTTTATTTTTAGAATTTTTAAATGTAGAATTTACTATTGTCTCAATTTTTTTAATATAGAACTTTTTGTTGTTGACAATTTTATATAAGTATAGCATTTATGTTAAATCAAAATTTGTATCGTATTTAACTTTACTTTTTTATGTCTAACCTTTATAGCTCAAAATAATTTTTGGAATAAAGGAAATATATTTTTTATTTTTATAATTTTTAAATGTAGAATTTACCATTGTCTTAATTTTTTTAATATAAAACTTTTTGTTGTTGACAATTTTATAAGTATAGCATTTATGTTAAATCAAAATCTTATTGTATTTAACTTCACCTTTTTATTTATGTCCAACCTCTATAGCCCAAAAGAATTTTTGAGATAAGGGAAATATATTTTTTACTTTTTACAATTTTTAAATGTAAAATTTACCTTTGTCTCAATTTTTTTAATATAGAACTTTTTATTGTTGACAATAAGTATAGCATTTATGTTAAATCAAAATCTGTATTGTATTTAACTTCACCTTTTTATGTCCAACCTCTATAGCCCAAAATAATTTTTGAGATAAGGAAAATATATTTTTTACTTTTTACACTTTTTAAATGTAGAATTTACCTTTGTCTCAATTTTTTTAATATAGAACTTTTTGTTGTTGACAGTTTTATAAGTATATCATTTATGTTAAATCAAAATCTGTATTGTATTTGACTTCACTGTTTTTTATGGTGGATGGTAGGAAAGAGACTCTCTATTTGAATTCCAAACTAGTAATGTGAGATTTAGTGGATTACAACCTTAATCCTCATTATTGTCCAACCTCTCACGGGAAATATATTTTTTACTTTTTACAAATTTTTAAATGTAGAATTTACCATTGTCTCAATTTTTTAAGATAGAACTTTTTGTTGTTGACAATTTTATAAATATAACAGGTGTAATAAATCAAAATATGTATTATATTTAACTTCATTTTATCAAAACACCAAATAAATTGAAGGAACTACTATTCCAATTTTTTGGATCAATTGATTGAAATTTGATAACTATAATCACAACATGTCTCAAAATACTTAAATCTATATACAATTATAAAAACAAATTATTAATCAAACAACTCAAACTAACATCTAAAATTTGGTAACTATAATTACAACATTCCTCAAAATACTTATAAATAAAAAAAAAATAAAAAAAATTATTAACCAAACTATTGGAACTAACATTCTTTATTAAACTAAACTAAAATACTTTGACCAACTTCAAAATTTAAAAATACAAAATTCTCATTGAGAATCAAACCTGGAACAGTTAAAAAAACTCCGAAAGATTTGTATAACTTTACCCCAACTCAGAGAACATAGATACTCTAAACTGTTACGCTGACAAACCCAGGAGGAATTCCATACAAAGAACAAAGGCAGTGGACAACATGCAACAGCAGAGCAGAGAGCAGACGTGAGAGGCCAACAGATGCATGCATTGGAAACAGATCCCATCCTGCTTTTTCTTTCCTTCTTTCTTTTGTTTTCTGTTGAGTTGCATTGGAAACAGATCCTGCCTTTGTTTTCTGCAGAGTTGCAGTTAGGGAATGAGATATTAACCCTGCAAATTGCAATTACTCATCGCCCACCGTTTCAGTTTTCAGAGGGACAGAAGAAGAATTTAATGACTTCAAATCCCGATGCTGCCGTTATGATTATTTGTGGTAAACCCCATAAAAAAGTTTGACAATTTGTAGTCCTTTTCTGCAGGGGAAATTAATACGCAAGGCGGTCACATGGATAGCGCCTCACATGAATGATGTTCTTTTCGAACTTACCGGTGGAATTTACTTTCTGGGTCGGTGATAGATACAGTATATTTTATTCTAGAAAATTATTTTAGGGTTAGTGCATGGTCCGGGATAGATATAGTATATTTATTCTACAAATTTATTTGAGGGTTAGGGCTAAATTGGTTAAATGTAAGTGCCAATATGTGGGGTGCAACGAAATCATATATCTCCAAAGGATCAAATTAACCCTAAACACTAGCGAAACAAAGTACAAGATCTTGTTAGCGTGTTATGTAGCTAGTTTAGTAGTGTGAGTGTGATATTTTGTGGTGGTGCTGCTATGGTGTTATATTGTTTGTATGTGTCTTTCACTCCCTTGAGAGAGAGGTAGTATAACATCTTGTTATGGGTGTTAGCTGAGTAGTGTGAATGTGATATTTTCTGGTGTTATATTGCTGGTATGTTTCGGAGAGAGAGAGATAGTGATGTATGAGGTGAATGAAAATTATGAATATTATATTTACCTACTTCCTTAATTATAGTTTTTATTAAATTTAGTGATGTTTTTGGCGTGTACAATTTGAGTAGGTCTAATGGTTAAGAGTATATGTTTTCTCTTAAGAGGCTACAAATTCAAATTCAAAGGGTTAGAGGACGTACATAGTCAAATTGTTGTATGTGGACAGGTTTCTTGTCTTACAAAGGGGTCTCATACATCAATTTGACATTTGGTTGTGTCTCATACACCAAAGATCCACACCATCCCTTGTCCCACAAAAGGGCCTCGTTCACCAATTTCACATTTGGTTGGGTCTCATACACCAAAGACCCACACCAATTTGATTTTTGGCTTGGTCGTGACAAGGGTTAAGTAATTCTTAGGCCTATGAAAGGTTTTGATGAGGTTGATTACATGGTGGAGCCATTCTACTTCAGTCTTGTCTTCAAGTCATTTTAGGAGGGAGTTGACTTCTAGAGACATTCTATCTACCAAATGTCTGACAACATGTTCCAATGCCTAGATTTCCAATTGATGGTGTTTCAAGAGAAGAATTTTGATGGAATGGAGCTAGATATTTAAGGTCCTCATGAGGTGAACAATTCATGTGTAATGATGATAATTATATTGTTTTTCTTACTGAAGGTTTTCACTTGGTTGATTTTCAACAAATTTCCGCGTAATTATCTTGTTCATCTTGTTGAAGGTGCCTTGTGGTTGAGGTCCCAAATTTTGATGATGATGCTAGAGGCCTAGATTGGGTAGTTTAAGTCACTTTTTCCAATATGGAGACATGGGACAAGGAGATCAAAGAATATAAAGATGTTGAATTGTCATAGGTTTCGAAAGGAGCACATATTTCTAAAAAGCGAAAGTCTAGGAAGATGCAATTGTAATTCTATTAAATCACAAGAAAAAAATAAGAAAGTGCAATAGGTTTAAGGCAAAGAAGGTGAAGATGGCAGTAGGCATAGATGTTAGCATGGAGGGGGTTGAAGAATTAATGGTGAGAACATTAGTTCGCCATTTTATGGCAAAATTGGTGAGCGGGGCATATTTTCTCAGCGAATTATTAAAGTCTTGGAAATTTGTCCTTAGTTATACACCTATCTTCCATGTGTTGTTCTAGGGCTAGATTTTTTTTGTGGATGAACTAGGGAAAATATGGAAATAATGTATTCAACTACTTCCTTCTTCATTCCTAATGTTGAAATGGCACTCTAAGGGGGCTTCTGATTTGATTTTCCCTTAATTAAATTAGAAGTAAAATTTTAATTCCATCACATGACAACTTGTAAGTATTAACTGAGCCAGAAAGGCTTAGTTAGCTCAGTTAATTCGAGTTGAGGGTCAAACTGAAGGCATGTAGATTCCACTCTAAGTTTTAGGGGGTCCAGTTACAGTTATTTTTGAGTTGTAATTAGTTAACTCAATTATTTTAGTTAAAATCAATTTAACTAGTTCTAACTGACAAATGAGCTAGTGATAGGTCCAGTGAATTAAATCTGATTTAATTCACAAGTAGTGGTCCATCAGTTAACTGATAATTCTCTATAAAGAGATGTTTCATGTTAGTTCTAAGGAAGGCGCAGTTGAGATTGGGGTTAAAGGGAAGATAACTATTAGTTGTATAATTAGAAAATTGTACAGGTCATGCATGAGGTCATCAGGATGCCCTGAAGGAATTGTGAAATCAATTCTTAGGAATTTCTTAATTAACAGGGCCACCATTCCTCCAAGAATGTGCAAGCAAGGCTCGTCAAACAAAGGCTGAGAATTGGTTAAGTATTGGACCGATTTTGCCTAGATCAGTGTCAGATAGTCAACAAAGTGCAGAGGTTTCTCAAAAAGAGAAATAACATTGTATTGTTTCATGATATTTACTTTATGCAATATACAAATAGCGAGGTTTTGAGCAATTTATTTCCCTAGATACATCTTGTGTTGTGCGATTGATAATTTCTTTCTCTTACTTGTTATGTGATTGTGCGATCGAAATTGGTTTCCGCAATTTGTAAAAGTGATTCAGTATTTTGTTTTAGTACATTACAAGATCAATTGAATCCATTTAGATATTTATACATGGTATCAGATTAGGAATCACAATAGAAGAGAAGAACTAAAGTTTTTTTTAACAGGTGCATCGAATTTGTTGATTTATTCTTTAGGACCAGTAGTAGATCAAGATGTCTCTCAATGGCTTGAGACTCGAATATGCCCATGAGGGAAATTAAAATTACATAGCATGGAATGACAAGATGGAGGCAGTGCTAGAAAACAATGGACTAAAGGCATTCATAGACAGTGATATTTCCCAGCCCGCAACAGCAGATGTCAACTTCTTGATGCATGGAAGAAGAATGTAGCAAAGACGAGAAGGATGTTGTTAGAAGGAGTTAGAGATCATATTGTCTCGAACCTCCATGGGAAGGCGACTCCATATGATATGTTGAAGGCATTAACAGATCTATTTTAGAATAGTAGCGACCACATGAATCTGGCGCTGAAATACAAGCTCAGAAAATTCAAGATGGAGAAGGGTCACACGATCCAAAAATATTTGACGAAGTTCACTCAATGTTGAGATGAGCTAGGAAGTGTTGGGGTAACAGTTTCCCATGATGATTTGGTGAGCCTAACACTTCTAGGCCTTCCCAAGAGCTGGCATAGCTACCAGGACTTTGTGAATGGGAGGGAGAAGCTACCAGAGTGGGAGTGATTGTGGTCCAACTTGGTACAAGAAGGCATTCGATGGGGCACCGGAGATGGATTCATATCAAAGATTGATGACAAGGAGAACTGTGCCTTGGATGGAAAGGAGAAGAAAGGGAAATGGAAGGCGTGCAATTCCAAATCAGAGTCCGACAAGGCAGGCAAGAAGCAAGACTTGTCAAAGGTAAAATGTTTTCACTGTCATGAGCTTGGAGAATATGCTACAAATTTTCTGCACAAGAAGACCAACAAGAAGGCCTCGGGAGGAGCAGTAGGTGAAGCACTTGCTTCATAGTTCGAGTTAGATTTCACTCTCATCTCATGCATGGTTTCATTGGTGATGGATTTTTCATGGTACTCAGATAATGGAGCTTCATTCCATATGACCAGCAACAAAGAATTTTTCAGTAGTTGGAGGAGAAGGATCACTAGATGCACATCGAGATGGGAGATGAAGGGAGGTATAAAGCTACCAGTGTATGTACAGTTATATTTAAGAGAGAGTCAGGTAATCCACTTGAATTAAATTATGTCATTTATGTTCCTAGTTTAAAGAAGAATTTGGTTTTTGTTGTTATGTTGGAAGACCATGGCTATGATGTGATATTCAGTGAAGGAAATGTGTTCCTTCGTCACAAAGCCACGAGACAAGTGAAAAATATTGGGGTTCGAGTAAAGAACCTTTACAAATTTGATATAGAAGATTCTGCTGCCTTGAGCATGAAAGCAGAGAAGGTGGACAACCGAGACATCGGTGAGTTATGGCATAGGAGAATGGGTAATCTACACCATGGTGCTTTGAAGATCATGCAAAAGATTTCTACAGGACTTCCAAAGGGTGCACTTGTGCAAAGAGATACATGCAAACATGGAAAATTTTAAGGGATAATATTCACAGGTAATTTTCCATGATTTTTCAAAAAAAAGATTCACTAATTTCCATTTTTTATAAAAACAAATTGCCCAAATTTTACATTAGACAATTATTTTACCTTAAAAATCACCGACATTATATAGAGTATATATAAAAACATTATAAAATTGAACAATTTTACAAATACATCAATAAACATTTTATAGTTTGCATGTTAGGGACTAGTGAGATTCACCAATGTTTTTAAAATTCAAGATAATTTTCCATCCTTAAAAGTTTTCCCTACATGTAAAGGGTGTACACTGGGGAAGTATATCAAAGCCACCTTTCACAATAAGGAAAATCGAGCAAAGGCAATCCTTAAGAGAGTTCACTCAGACATTTGTGGGCCGTTCTCGACAGCTTCCACAACAAAACACATGTATTATATGATTTTTGTAGATGATTTTTCACGAAAGTGTTGGATTTTCTTCATGCAGAAGAAAGATCATATGTTCTCCAAGTTTTTTGAGTTCAAGGCACTTGTCGAGAAAGATACAGGGAATAAGGTGAAGGTTCTAAGGAGCGAAAATGGTGGAGAATATGTCTCTAATGAATTCAAGAAATTTTGTACCTCAGAAGGGATTCAAAGAGAATTGATAGAACCTCATAACCCACAACAGAATGGGGTTGCAGAAAGGAAGAACAAAAATATTGTGGGAGGAGCACAAGCTATGTTGCATGATCAGGGCCTATCGTTGTATCTGTGGGCAAAGGCATACAATATAGAAGTATTTGTGCAGAACAGAAATCCTCATCGAATACTTGGGATGAGTACACCAGAGGAATATTTTTCAGGTAAGAGACTAGATGTGTCGCATTTTGAAATTTTTGGTTGATCAGTTTATTGCCATGTGACCAAAGATGCCAGGAAGAAGTTAGATCCAATAGTTGAGTTGGGGATATTTGTGGGGTACGTCGATACACCTCAGAAATATTGTGTGTACTTTCCAATACACAGGATGACAGTGGTCAAAAGAGATGTGAAATTTGATGAAGAGAAAGCCATGTGAATTTCCCTTGAGAGGGAGCTTCAGTTACATGCAGTTGAGGAGCTATTGGGTAAAGAAGAACCTCAAGATGTGGAGCAACCACAAGTAGAGGAATAGAGAGTGGAAGAACCCAATCATCATGTAGGGACATCCACCAGAGATGGAAGGAAGCGAACCAGAGAGGCTGACAAATTGTTTCTAGATGCAAGAGAGAATGTGGGAGCACCCATATCACAACACAGGCAGGGAAGGTCCCCATAGCGGTACAATGGATACATGGCTCTTATGAGCGAATGTGTAGATATAGAGCCATCCTATGTTGAGGAAGAAGTGAAACAACCAATTTGGGTTGATGCCATGGTTGAGGAGTATGACTCCATTATTAGAAACAGTGCACGAGAAATTGTCCCAAGACCAGAGGGGGAGTCAATTGTAGGATCCAGCTAGATCTAAAAGGTGAAGCAGACAACAGATGGGAGCACAGAGAAACACAAGGCTAGATTTGTGGCCAAACGGTTCTCTCAGGTGGAGGGGATAGATTATGAAGATACCTTTGCACCAGTCGTAAGGTCCTCATCAATCATATCCATCCTTGCACTCTCAATGTAGATGGAATGGAAAATACATCAGATGGATGTAAATACAACCTTCCACAATGGGGTGATTGAGGAAGAGGTGTACATTGAGGATACAAAAAGTTTTGAGACCTTAGACAGGAAGTCACATGGGTGTAGACTCAAGAGATCACTGTATGGGTTGAAGCAAGCACCTCATGCTTGGTACACTGGGATCGACAATTATTTCACCAGATTGGGCTTCATTAAGAGTGAAGCAGATGTGAACCTTTATCATATTGTGGTAGAAGGTAAGATTTTGATTATTGTACTTTATTTTGATGATATGATACTGACAGGTGATGAGTAGCTCATCAAGTCTTGCAAAGAGGATCTTGCAAGAGAATTTGTGATGAAGGACATGGGGCTCTTGCACTATTTCCTGGGATTGGAAATATGGGAAAGAGATGGGGAAATATTTGTATCTGATGGAATGTATGCCAATGAGATCCTTGAGAAGTTCCACATGGAGGGCAGTAAACCCATGGAGACTCCTCTACCAGTAAACTGGAAGAAGGAGGATGCTACTTCAGGCAAAGTAGTAGATGCAATTGTCTACATGCATCTTGTAGGTTCACTCATGTATTTGGTGAACACACGGCCAAAAATATGATACACAATTAACCAAATTAGTCAAGCTATGGTTAAGGCAGGAAAGCATTTTTTGAGATACCTCAGAGGCACTACAGAGTATGGGATATGGTACATAAAGAGAGAGGGAGTGAAGCTTCAAGGCTTCAGCGATGTAGATTGGGAAGGGAGTTCATCCGACAGGAAGAGCACATTATGGGGCATATTCAGCATAGGATCAACAATAGTTTCCTAGTACAACAAGAAACAAAGATCAATTGCACTAAGTTCAGTAGAGGTAGAGCACATGGTGGCGAGTCAGGCGACATGTGAGGCCACCTGGATAAGGAAGTGTTGGAAAAGGGTCTCCTACAAAAGCTGAGAATCTAGTCCATTTTGTATATTTTTTATTATATTTAGTCTAATGCCAGAGTTTTGGGGTGGGTCAAAGCCCCTAATGCATTATAAATGGGTCAAGGGTAGACCAAGAGTCTGCAAACCACGGTTTGCAGACCATTGGACGCGTAGGCTAAAGTAGTATAAGTAATTGAACCTTTTTTGAGTTGTAAGGCAGATATTGAACTAAGATTGGTGCGAATTGAAAACTAGTAGATCTGTTTTGGGTTTTGGGGGGAAAGGACTCCTGCTGGCTGTGTGCGCAGAGATCCTCAGTCCTGTTGTGTGCGGACCCTGCTGCTGTGTGCGCAGGTTGGGTTTTGGGTATTGTAAAAGGATTTGAAGGGTTAATGAATGCAGAAGGCTGTTGGAATATCTGAATCTATTGGACTTATGAATCTATGATATCTGATTATGTATGCTCTGTGTCATTGATTTAATCTGCAAAAGTACTTGTGTTACTTGTTTATACTGCGATCTGGATCTGTTATGTTATGCATAAGTTCTATATTGAGCTATGCAAGTGACTTTGTTAAGTACTTATGCTGCGTTGACAATTGTTCTAAGTCTGCTTATTAGACTTTATGCAAGAATAGATGCGATAGTTGCTTTATTGTCCTGTATTTGTTATCTATTGTGATTATATATGGTATTGTGCATGTAGATGCGAAGGGACTGATAGATCTGGGTTCTGTAATATGCGATCTGATATTTTTGAAGTCGAACACAGCTCTACCTGACTTACTTTCCCTCTCCCAAGGTGCGGAAACCTGGTTCTAGCACCCTCCCATACTACTTCAGTTGAGACTTTGGCCTGCGCAAGTAGGTCACTACTGAAAGGGCTAGTAGTATAGGGGTTTGTTGGCAAACCTTAACCTCCGAACCTGGGTCAGGACCCCTCCAACCAACAAATGGTTCCGTTTTCGGGAGCGGGAGCATTTTGAGAGAGGGATCGGGTAATGCCAAGGTCATACTAGAAACTTGAAAGAAAAGAAATTGATGAATGGTTTGAATAGCAAGTACAGGAATTCGCAGTAAAATAAAACTGCAGTAAGAGGTTGACCACCGAAGAGTGGAAAAATAAGTATATTTTCATGGAGATCTACGAGATCTTCTTTGTAACCATCGTGATCAAGCTCCAGGAGTGGCTCGCAAGGTTGGTCGAATTTCAGAAGTGTTGGAAGGATAAGCGGGTCACGCAGTGGACCCCAGAATTGATCCAACAATTAGAGAAGGCTGATAACACCATCACTCGCACAATAGACCACTGGGTGGACAACGTGCTAGGAGGATTCATGACAGAATTTTCCATCGATCCGTTTGTCTCCTACTCTGAAGCAGATCGAAGATTCTTAAAAGGATTTAGGGGTAAGTTTCTGAAGAATTTACCATTGCTGATTAAGATATTACTATGCGAAAAAAAGTATTCAGTGTAGCCACACCAAATGAATGACCTCTGATCTGGACGAGAGTACGATGCAAAGTGGAAAATACTATCGGACCAACCTAGAAGGAGGTAGATCTGTCTACAGCCCAGTAAGAGAAGCAGTTGCGTAGAGTCATCCAGCCACACCACTTTCAGACCAGCGTAGGGGTAAGAATTCACCTACACCTCCACCACCAAAAGACAACATGGCTGCGCACATGAAGTTGCCTACCTTTAAGGGTGTGGGAGATGAAGACATGGATCAGTTCTGGTTTGTCACAGAATTGGTATGGACTACACATAACATAGCTAGTGATGCAGTGAAGAGGGCACAACCATCCCTTGCCTTCGAAGGAAGAGCTTTGGATTGGTACATGGGATACATCGGAAAACATGCAAACTCAACCATTGAAGAGATCAAGAATGCCTTGAAACAACAGTTCAAGAAGCCTAAGTCCTATTCTCAAATAGTGGTCAATCTAAAGGATTTCAAGCAAGGGCTTTTTGAGTCTGTGTGGGAGACCGATCAATGACTGAAGAAGGTGATCAGGAAAGGAGGATTTCAGTACGATGATAGACAACACACGGAATGGTTCATTTCTATGTTGCTGCCTCACCTGCGCATACCTATGGGTCACCAAACTTTCAATTCACCAGAAAAATCCTTGGAGGTCGCTATGAACTTAGAAGTTGCACCTAGAGATGATACCCAGCTAGGCATCTAGTAGATCCAAGGACAACTGGAGGCAATGCACATGGAGATACAGATTCTGCGAAAGGAGTGAGGTGCAAAGGCTAGCCCTGAAAGATGGTGCATACGATGCAGGACGAATGGTCACACCAAGGATAGCTACCCTCTGTTAACAAACTACATGCAGGCTGGGGGACCTAGTCCATTGTGCCCTAGGGAAGTTGCAGGACCAAGTGGTCTGGCACTATGGTGAAATGATTGCCGTGTTGTAGGGCTGCACGACACAAACCATTGTCCCTACCTTGCTGTGTACATCCCAGAAGTAAAACAACAATGGTGCAGGTTCTGCAAGTCGGTAGGACATGATGAACAAAACTGCCGGACGTATGATTTGATGATCGATCGAGGGAATATCTATAGGGTGGAGTCAGATCCATCCTCACCCAGATCCCTCTTGAGCATAGGGGGCTCCCCAACAAGGGGTAGGGGAGGTGGAAGAGGTGGAAGCGCAGGTCAGGGACGAGGGAAACTAATTTGTTATAACTGTGGAGAGGTAGGGCACTTTGCCAGGGACTGTCCAAACCCTACAAGACAGTCCTGCAGGTATTGCAGGCAGCTAGACCATGCGATTGAAGACTGTCTAGTCTTGATAGTGAAGATGCAAGAAAAGCGGCTGACACCTATGCAGAATGTGCAAAGGGTTAAGGTCGAGCTACGAGATAAAGATCCAAGCGAGAATGTCGTAACACGCAGTGGGATGCCCACCAGGAGGCCTGGGGAGAAAAATGCAACTGAGCCTCTGATCTGACCAACAGTTATCAAACAGGAAGATTTGGATCTAAAAAATGAGAAAGAAACATTTGTCACAGCTCGTAAAGACTTTGTGGAGGCAGAGGCATCTACTTCACAGCCGCCTGAATACCTCAAGGTAGATGAGGAAGTCAAACCCTTTTTACAGGCATGTATGAAGCTGCTACACAACCCAAAGGCTGTGGAAAATCTCCAGGCATTGATAGATAGCTGCATAACATGACCTATCCTCCCTCTAGAAGTCAAGGACGTACACAAACTCTATAGGTATAAGAAACACACTGGTAGGGAGATGCGGTTGACTACGCAGATCGATGATTATGAGATGGATCAGGTTATTTTTGACCTAGGGTCAGATGCAAATGTATTACCTAAACAGACTTGGAAACGAATGGGGGAACCTAAGTGGAATGGTCCACTATCCAGCTATGTATGGCTAATCAACAGAAGATCATACCATTGGGAAGACTATCGAAGGTTGTGGTGGATATCACAGGGGTTAAGGTCTGGGCTGACTTTGAAGTAATTCAGATTGTCAAAGATGCAGACCCCTACCTTGCGCTCCTAGGCTTGGATTGGGCCATTGATATGGGGGGCATCATTCACCTAAACAAGAGAAGCATGGTATTTGAGAATAACGGTACAAGGGTAATAGTACCATTAAACCCAGCAGAAGGTGAACGATACACAGAACCAGTGCGTGGCGAAGAGGATGTGGATCATGTTAGCCACCTATAAAATTTGTCATATCAAATGGTGGCTAAATAATTTTTTGAAGCCTTCAAGAAACAATTTTATTGCCAAAATTGTTAGTTCTTGAAGTCTTATGAAGATGACTTATCCTTGAGTTAATCTTCACTACTATTTCCCTCTCAATTCTGAAAATCTGTTGTTTTCTTAAAGAAAAGACTGCAGCAAAAACTCCATTTTTCCCCTCATTTTAGCCCTCCTTTCACTCATAATTAACCTCCATTTTATCCCCTTTTTCCCCACAAAATTCCTTTATTTTCCCTCATTTCCCTTCTTCCCTTCATAAAAACCCCTTTGATAAGGTTTAAAACTCCTATTTTACCTTATCGGAAGCTTTCAAATCTTTTGAAAATCCTTGAAAAATCATATAAAACCCACTTTTTTCATTATAGGCCTAAGACCCTTTTGGTTAAGCCCTAACCACTTCCCCACCATGTGGCCTGGCACCAGAACCAAGCGCTAAGGCCCAGGGCGCTTATCGCAATCGGGACTTTAAGTGGGTGCATTTCCCTTTGTTTCTTACTTTCTTTCGATGCGAGAAAATACTGTTCAGTCGGACCCCACCGCGATCTGAGCCGTTGATATTTTAAGATCTAATGATCAGCGTTGGTTCCGAGTTGTCCCCCGCTGCATTCTCCAACATTGATTCGTTAAACCAATCAACGGCCCAACGCTAATCACATCAGAGTTTTTCATTGGTCGCGATTGCATAGTTTATTGCCCCCTCCTGATTAGCGAGCTTCCGATGGTTTCCCAATCGTCGATATATTTTGCCATTCCCAGATCTGAAGGTCCACGTTGAATCGCCCTCTGCCATAGCCTCCGACATTAAAAACCACAGAGCTATTCCCAACCGTTGATCTCTCTAAAGATCGACAACCCGCATTCAATTGCATCAAAAATTTTCATTTGTGCTTTTCCTCTCTCCCCCGCCGATTGGCGACCCTTGATTGAATCTGGGCCGTTCGTTTCACTCATCCGACGGTCCAGATCAAAGCTTGACACCCTTTGTTAAAATTCATGAACCCCGCTGTATAAAGTTTTATATGAATACCCACCGTTGATCTCTGCAGATCAACGGTAAACAATCACCCTTTCTCCACCCGACCCCTGCCTCATATGTTATTTCATCAGCCCCAAGATTTAATCTGGGCCGTCCATATTGAAGATCCAATGGTCCAGATTCAACTCGATAGGCCCAACTCTTTTGGGTCCTACCCTTCCCAGATCAAATCTCGCCATCCATTCCCTCATCTAACGGCAAGATTGAAACCATTTTGACCCTGCCCCACCTATTTCCGCCCGTGCATCTTGTCTTATCGTGCTCCAAACTCCACCGTTGGATCTGCCCACCCTTCATCCAACGGCCAGGGACCCATATCGCATGATTTTAAGCCCAAGGGATAATTTTTCAAAGTTACGCAATATGGGCGGTTTCTAAAGTACACGTGTCAGGCGGGGACCCATATCGCGTTTTTTGGAGAGAATCTAAAACCGCCTTAATGCAGCGCGACACTAGTGGTTTTTAATGCCGAAACCACTTTCCCCATTTACATTGTATTTCCTCATATTTTAATCTCCATCATTCATCACATTCATCCAACAGCCCAGATTTCATCTGACCGTTAAAACTATCACCCTCCACCCATCCTCCAAGGGACTTCTTAAGTCATTCTCAGCCGTTGATCACTGTGGCCGATCTCATCCGACGACCCAGGTTATTTCCGAAACCCCAAACTTTTGTTTCATGCATTTTCCTTCCGCCAAAGGTTTTTCACCCATTTCCTTTGAATATTCTCCCATTTTGCGATAATGTGGCCCCTCTACATTATATTTCCCCGATTTATTTCAACCGTTGATCTTTGTATATCAACGACCCGGATTTAATTTCCCACCATTCTCCCAACCACCTCTCCTTTTAACCTCAGCAAAGTAATCCTCACCGTTGGATGCTTTCATCCAATAACCATGATCAAACCTAAACTTCTGAAGCAGTTTGAACCCTTATCCCGTAGGATTTTTTATAATTTCGTTTGTTTGTGCAGGTTTTAACGGTTTGTGCATTGTTTTAAAAGAAAATTGAAGGCCAGGGATGAAGATCCCCCACGCCTTTGTTCATGAAAGAGATCATTCCGCAGGGTTCCAAATTATGTTCTATCAGTGCCTCATGAGCACTGATGCCATTTAAAAAACCACTGTAATGCCTGCACATCAACAAGACACAACAAAGCTTAATCAAAAAAAGAGTATCAGTGTTAAAGAATCTAAGTCAAAGAAGAAACCCCTTTTTGAAGATTGTAGACAGTTTTGAAGGATTAAGGCACATATTCAGCAAATCAAAAGCCTAATCCACAGTTAAAGACATTATGAAGACCAGAAAACATAGATTAAGCCTAATCAGACCTAAAACACAGAATTCAAGTAAATTAAAGGTGTTTTAGAGAAGGACGAAGCAATTCATCAATCCAAGAAGCCTCCACTACCACATCAGAGGCAAATTTACTCCTATCCAGCTACCATAAGCCACCTACAGTCTCGTAGCAATCAAAGGAGGCATAGTTATTGCCAGAATAGAAGATATTTGCCTCAATGCAGCTGAACAGTTATTTCAAGCCAAAGGAACTTATTACCACTGTCAGCGAAAGTCATTACAATGACAAAGGAAAGCCTTAAAGTCAATAAATCTTCCCAACAAGCTTTATACTTAATGTAAATCAATTAATACAGAGGAAATATCAGAAAAATTCTCCATTGAGCCCCTCAAAGGGTCGAGAAGCATTAAACTGTATTAATTGAACCTAGAAGATATTTTATCCCATCCCACCTCCTCATTTCTGCTATAAATACCTCTGTAGAAGATGAGATAATGTTGGTCATTGCATATCTGTTGCGTGTAAATATTTTACTGAAGCTGCTGTAAGCTCTATTTGTAATTGAAGATATCTAAGTTGAGATGAGAAGTTTGAAGCTGTAGAAACCCACTGGACTTGAGGATTGTAACTAGTTTGAAGTATCAAATACAAGCTGATTTATGGGATCCTGGTCTATGTCAATGGTGATATTTTTCTTATTGTAAATTGTTATTTTATTTCTGTTTCCATTCTGTCCATCTTCTCTGATAAAGAACAACAATTATAGAGTTAGGATTTACTGTCAAAGGTACCCTTCTCTTACTGATAAGCTTTATCTAGATGTTTTCTTCCAAAATTGTGTATTTAAGAATGATTCAATACAGTCCAAGAAGTTAGGAATTTTGGCATTCCCTCATCCTACTGTCTAAACTAAACATTGTTCTTGAATGTTATTTTCAGTGTCTGCCAAGTAAAGTTGAACTAGGGAAGTCTATGGTGAGCCCAGTCCTCTAGTTTTATCTCCAAAGGTTGTCTGAAATTTTCCCTAAGAGTATGTTGAAAGCAGGATAGGTTCAAAGTCCTTATCTGATCTTAGACTATTCTTTGTTATCTTATGTGTTGTCTTGATAAGTTTGCTGAGTAAAGCAGAGCTAGGGAAGTCTATGGTGAGCCCTGTCCTCTAGTTTCTTCTCCAATAGTTGCTTCGAAAAGTTTCCCTTAGAATATGCTGAAAGTAGGATAGGTTCAAAGTCCTTACTTGATCTTAAGCTATTATTTTTAGTGTTTTAAATGTTTTCTATTGAAAGTGCATCAAAAGCAGGCTAGTTTCAAAGTACTTACCTGATCTTAGATTAATTTTATGTCTTTCTTAAAGTGTATGCCAAAAGCATGACAGTTTCAAAGTACTTACTTGATCTTAGGCTGCTCTTTGTTCTTCATTTGTTAAATTCCCCTTCTTATTTTTACATTCAATTCCATAAAATCAACTTTAAAGAGATCCTTAGACATAGATGACTTGCCCCATGGACCACTCTTGAACCTTGTTGTTTCAATTAAATCCTACTATGACTCCATAGCCCAATGGGTTGACGCTGCTTCCTGCCTATCTTCTTAGCTGAATCAATCTTTCACTTTCATTCACCTTCACCCTTAATTTAGACTTCCTCCACCTTCACATATCTTTGCCCAACCAAAACAAACAAAAACCTTGTTCTTCATAAGTAGTCTAATATCACATTCAAAAGCCTTAAAGATAAATAAATCTTTGCACTTATAGAGAGATCCCTCTCTGGATTCAAGAGGGATAAATCCTAGAATCCCAAAGTGGTTCAAGTGTTGTCTCTGCAGTTTTAGTCTCACCAATCTGCTGAAATTACAGATTCCTAACATTTCTGGCGAGTCCGCTGGGGACTTTCTGAGTTAGTGATAGTCTAAGTACACCTTAGGACCTCAGGAAAACCCTTGATTCAAGAACATTGTTCAGTGCAGTACAAGTAGCCCTCTTCAAGCACTACCAAGCAAATGGTAATCATGATAAAACTTATTTGAATCAGTGACAAACTAAGGAAACCTTAGGATTCTCTTAAGAAGCTTATCAAACCTTGAAGGATTAGCTAGCTTAGCCATAAGAGTAAAATTTCTTTGTCTCATCACCGTAGCTAAGTGTTGAAACAGATTTAGGACACTTTTAGAACCCATAGGACTGAAATAACTCAGAAAACCCAAAAATATTTCAGATTGGTATTCAAATAAACATGGTGGTGGACCATAAAACCTTTTACCTTCAAAAGAGCTAAAGTTTCCACCTGGTGACTCCACAATCCTAAACAGACCTTAAGGCTATACTGGGAAGACCCATTATCATTATAAAATCATATAAACTTAGTTAGAGGACTTTAGGATTAAATTTTTCTTATTTAAAAGATCAGTTAGCCTCTTAAAGATTGTCATATTTGGTTAAACTTTTCTTGTTTAGTTGGGTCTGAAAAATACAGCATAGTGGCTCCTAGAAAGATTTATACTAGAGCCTATCCTGACCCAAACCCTCCTGAGATAGTTGATAACCCTGAAAGAATCCTTAGGAAGTCTCCTGAGGTTAAATCTTCAACTGTTTTCAGATCACCCCTTAGAGCTAATTCTGTTCCTGAAAACCTTGCAGCTTTACAAGAATCACAAGTTGACTTAAGAAATCCATTTAGAACTAGGTCACTTGAGGATTTAGATAAGTTAGATTCAGAGTCTTCACTTTCATCCCCAGATAGAAGTGAACATCTTGGTAGTAGAGAAACTACTCCACTTGATTCACATTTCATCCATAATTTTGGTTTCTCTCATCCTAGATTTGCTCAACAATCTATTGTTGGTCCATCCACATCTATTCTTCATACATCCACTGTTCAAACCACTCCATCCCGGCCCACTTTCCCTCTTATCAATCCACCACTTGTAAACCCCCCACTTTTTCCACAACCTCCTATCATGGCAACATGGTATGCTCCCTTGGTCATTCCTTTACCCTTAGTCAATCTTCCACAGGACTATCAGTCCAAAATACCATTGTATGATGCCAGTAATGCAATTACTACTTCACAACATGTGTGGAAAAGATGAATGACTACTTTGACAGAAACGAGATTGATGATGAAACTGTCAAACTAATATTATTTGCTCAGAGTTTAGGGGGCGAAGTAAAAAATGGTTCAAAGGCTTAACCCCTCATAGTATTAATGATCTCCAAGCCTTCCATCATTTATTCTTAAACAAATGGGAAGTGAGGAAGAACCCTCTCCAAATACTTTCTGACTACAATATTCTCCACAGAAACACTGGGGAAAGTGTACAAGCTTATTGTACTAGGTTTAACAGTGTTTATAATGCCCTTCCCCCAGACTTAAAACCTCCACAAGGCTCAGATTTAAACAAGTTTCCTAAGGATTTGATCCTGAAATGGCCTATCAGCTAAGAGAGGGAGATCCTTTAACCCTTGAAGATATGCAAAAAGGAGCTCTTGCTGTGGAAGTTAATTTAATGGAGAAAAGAGCAAGAATGAGGAATGAGAATAAAGTATCCTTTAGAGAGGAAACTGCACCTTCCACATCTAGCTCTAAGATGGAGAGAATGATGGAGGAGATGATGAAAAAGATGAGCATACTTGAGAGAGCACAAGCTAGTCAAAACCAAACAGCTCCTCAAAACAGAAATCAAAACCAAAATTATAATTTTAGGAGAAACCAGCCTCAAAACAAACCAAGGGAGGATGATCAACAAATCACTCCTCATTTTCATCAAAATTATGTAAGTGAGGTTGAAGAAATAAGTGAACAAACAGAGGAATATGACATCAACATGATGGGAGTAGACAATGATGATTTTGAAGTTCATTACGATAGAAAACAATTCTATACACACCCTATGATGACAAAAGAGCAGAGGATGAAAGTTATTATCAAGAAATGTAAAATGTCATCATAGAGACTCAAAAAGAGTATGACCTTAGGAGTAAAAGCAATCAGGAAACTCCCAAGACTAAGACCTCTAAAAGTTCTGCAAAAAATAGCCCTGTGAATAAACCCAAGACTACAAAATAGAAAGATAAAACAGTGGCTGGAAATTTTGATAAAAACAAAGAGAAAGGCATTCAAAACAATGAAAAATAGAGTGTAGACCTTAGTAGCGCTAGTACCTCAGCTAGTGCTCCTGTTAAAACAATTTTGACAAATGTAAATAGAAGAAATCAGAAAAATGATTTTGCTGATAGAGTGGCGGTTAATAAGGCTGAAACAAGCACTTCAAAGAATCAGATGCCTTTTAGTTTGGAGCAAGAAATTGCCAAAATCAAAATCTCTGTTCCCCTTACTAAATTAGCTGCCCAAGATGTATATAGATCTAAAATTTTGAAGGCTTTAAACATAGAAGAAAATAATGACACTGTCAATCTTAATGATGACCAACCAGAGCTCATATTGGGACCAGTTCCTCCTTTTTATGTTAGTTTAAATGTTCATGACAAAATTTTGCACAACACCATGCATGACTCAGGGGCCTCTCATAATTTAATGCCTAAAGCTGTAATGGAGAGCCTAGGCCTTGAGATCACTCAACCTTACAAAGATCTTTACTCTTTTGACTCAAGCAGAGTGAAATGTTTAGGTTTAATCAAAGACCTCTGTGTAAACTTAGCACAAATTCTAGCCAAGTGTTTAGTCATGGATATTGTCGTGGCTGATGTACCCCCAAAATATGGTATGTTGTTATCAAGATATTGGGGAGCTAAGTTATAAGGAACAATGTAGATGGACATGACATATGTGACCATCCCTGTTTTTAATCAAACGAGAAGACTTTACAGGGAATCTCATATGAAATATGTTGTGTAACTAGCTCCAAAAATAGAATAAAAGAGATATCAACGCCTTAGAAATAAGCCACTTCGAGGGGGCAACCTCCAATACATTACATAAATGAACAATTCTTGGATGATACAATTTACAAAACCTCCTTTCTATATATAGAGTCCATGTGGCCATAATGTAATCCTAGTGGGCCACAATGTAATCCTAGCCGACCTAACAATAATAATTTAGGGGCACAATAATAACAAAATGGGGGTTACAAGGGTACAATAATAACAATAAGGGGGTTACACTAATAACAATTAGGGACTATACTAGTAATATAGGGACCTAACATGCCCCTCTCCTTCAAAAAAGTGTTGTCCTCAACGCTTGAGTAGCTCTGGGTGCTTCTGTATAAAATTCTCATCCTCCCATGTAGAATCTTCAGTGGGTAAGTTCTTCCACTTGATGAAATACTCTGAAATTGATCGATTCCGTAGTTGTTGAGTTCTTTTTTCCATTACTGCTTCAGGTTCCAATATGATTTTCCATTCCCCATCAAGTTTTGGCAATACTGTTTGAGCTGGGAGATTTTCACCTATAACCTTCTTTAAGCATGAGGCATGGAAAACTGGATGTACTCGCGAATAAGTAGGAAGCTCCAATTTGTATGCCATAGTACCAATATTTTGCAACACCTTGTAAGGACCATAGTACTTTGGCGATAATTTATTATCCTTCTTTGCTTGCTTGAGGGACATTTGTTTGTATGGTTGTAGCCGTAAAAATACCCAATCTCCTACATCAAAACTTCTCTCGCTACGATGCTGATCTGCCTGTTGTTTCATTCGATTTTGTGCCAAATTCGGGTTATCCTTTAAGAGTTGGAGAACTTCTTGCTGATGCTCGATGTGATCTTCCACTGCTTGAACCTTCGAATTTTCCCTTAAAGATGATGTGATGGATGGTGGATGATATCCATAAAGTGCCATAAATGGGGTCATTTTTGCTGCAGTATGGAAGGAAGTGTTATACCACCATTGAGCAAGAGGTAACCACTTGACCCATTGTGTTTGTTTATCAGATACAAAACAACGAAGATATCCTTCCAAACATTTATTTACTATCTCAGTTTGACCATCAGATTGAGGATGATAAGATGAGCTATGAGCTAATTCAGTACCCAAATAAAAAAATAACTCCGTCCAAAAATTTCCAGTAAAAATGGGATCTCTGTCGCTCACAATAACCATTGGGCTTCCATGTAGCTTTTGATTTCTGTCCATAAATGTAGTAGTAATTGTACTTTCTTTAAATGGATGAGATAATGCACAAAAGTGTGCATACTTGGTAAGTCTATCAACTACCACCATGATGACACTCTTTCCTTAGGAATTAGGTAAACCTGTGATAAAATCCATTGAAATCTCCTCCCAACGTTGACTTGGAATGGATAAAGGTTGTAGAAGTCATGGGGTCTTAATTGTCTCAACTTTATTCTGCTGGAAAACCAAACATTCCGCCACAAACTTTTGAATATCAGATTTAAGGCCATCCCAAAAAAATTCTTTCTTCACCCTGTGGTAAGTTTTTAAAAATCCTGAGTGTCCTCCTAAAGGAGAAGTGTGCAATTCGAGAAGAATCTTTTGTTTTAGTTGGGAATTCTTGCAAAGATATAAGCGATCTTTGTACCATAAGGAATCATTTTTCCAACTAAATGTATCAGATGTACTAGGATCTTCTTGCAACTTTTGAATGAGTGTCCATACATCTTTGTCCTTCTTCCATTCATCTCTTGCTTCAGTTATCCAATCTGGTTGGATAATAGAAATGGCACAAAACAATGCTTCCACCTCTTCATTCTTTCTTGAGAGTGCATCTGCAACAACATTAAGCTTTCCTTTTTTGTAGATTATTTCAAAGTCATAACCCTACATCTTTGTGACCCATTTTTGCTGCTCTTCTGAAGATAGTCTTTGTTCCAAAAAGTGTTTAAGACTATCATGATCAGTTTTTACCTTGAAGTGTCTTCCCATTAGGTAAGTTCTCCATTTCTTTAGTGCATACAGTATTGCTAACATTTCCTTCTCATAAATAGGTTTCTGTAAATACTTTCCTTTGATTGTACGACTTTCAAAAGCAATGGGTCTTCCTTCCTGCATTAAAACTGCACCAATTCCATTTCCTGAGGCATCACATTCCACAATAAAGGTTTTTGTGAAGTCCGGCGTAGCTAAGACCGGTGCTAGGCACATTGCCTCTTTAAGATGTTCAAAGGCCTTAGTTGCTTCAGGAGTCCATGAAAATGCATATTTCTTCAATAATGTTTTTAGAGGTGCTGCTATTCTCCCATAATTCTTAACAAACTTGCGATAATACCCTGTTAACCCGAGAAATCCTCGCAACTGCTTTATGGTTGTGGGGACTTTCCATTCCTTAATGGCTTTAATTTTGTTAGGGTCTACTTTAACACCCTCGTGAGATACAATATGACCCAGATATTCCACCTCTTGTACTCCAAAGAAACATTTGGATTTTTTTGCATATAATTGTTTCTCCTGCAATAGTTTGAGCACCCTTTCAACATGTTCAACATGATCCTTCCAAGACCTGCTGTAGATTAGTATATCATCAAAAAATACTAGCACAAATTTTCTAAGGAAGGGTTTTAAAATGGAATTCATCAACCTTTGAAATGTAGAAGGTGCATTGGTAAAGCCAAAAGGCATGACCAAAAATTCATAATGACCCTCATGAGTTCGAAATGCAGTTTTTGGAATATCTTCAGTCTTCATTCTAATTTGATGATATCCTGAACGAAGATCCAACTTGGTAAAATAAATTGCTCCATGTAATTCATCCAATAATTCATCAATCACAAGAATGGGAAATTTATCTTTAATGGTGAGCTTATAGAGCTCCCTATAATTCGGACACATTCACCATGATCCATCCTTCTTGTGTACCAATACTACAGGAGCAGAGAAAGAACTTTGACTAGGTTGAATTATACTCGCCTCTAACATTTCTGCAATCATAGGTTCAATTTTGCTCTTTTGGACGTAAGGATATCTATAAGGCCTGATGTTTGGAGGAACACTTCCCGGAATCAAATGAATAGCATGATCATTATCACGAATAGGTGGGAGTCCTTTGGGAGTTTCAAACACCTTGGAATGTTTGTCCAAGACTTGTTGGAGATCTACAGAAATAGATGATTTTGATGTTGGAACTTCTAGTGAGCATAATTATGCAATGACGCCTCGTTGTTATTTTTTTAGAAGCTTTGTCATGACATTAGAGCTTATTATCTTTCCCGGCTTCTCCACAATACCCCGTAATTCAAATTCCTTTCCTTCTGAAAAAAATTTCAAGAAAAGTTCTTGAAAATTAAAAGCTACCGTCCCCAAAGATTGTAACCATTGTACTCCTAGTACAATATCAACACCTCCCATAGGGATGGAAAGCATTGGACTAGTCAATACATATTCCCCCATGGTTAGCTTGATATTATGGCATTTTACAGAGAAATTTATAGTTCCTCCATTTGCAACCATCACTTGACATTCTGGTGCTGGGTATAGGAAACAATTTAATTCCTTGGCTACCTTATAATGAATAAAATTATGGGTGCTACCTGAATCAATCAACACTATTACCTTTTTCTTTTTGATATGTCCTTCTATCTTGAGAGTTTGAGGAGTGGTAATTCCTGCCAGTGCATTACACGATATGGTCAGATTCATTTCTTCCTCTTCTAGAGCTGGTTCCTGGTGTATATCCTCTTCTTGTTCATTTTCTTCTTCCTCTTCACAATCAATGTAAAATAATTTCTTCTTAGCACACTTATGACCTTTAGTGTATTTGCTATCACAAATGTAGCAAAGCCCTTTTGCTCTTTTTTCTTCCAATTGTTGTGGTGTCAACCTTGTAGGTTGTGGAAATCTAGGTGTAGCAACACTTCCTTCTTTATAGAATTGAGTGGTAGGCTTCCTTGTCGCCATTATTTTACATTCAACTTTTCTTTCCAACCTGAATGCCTTCTCCAATGAATCCGGTTCCAAAACGCGGACCTCATGTTGGATGTTATCCTTTAAAGTGCCTATGAAGAGATCGATCCTGTGTTCCTCTGGAATATTAGTTACCCTTATATTCAATTTTTGGAAGTCCTCAATGTGCTGCCCCACTAAACCCTTTTGTTTGAGATTTATCAATTGGCTAAGGAAGGTGTTGCTCTTTGTATCCTCATAATGTGCTATCATTTCCTCCGTAAAAATTGACCAAGTGACAATTTTTTTACGGGAGCAAAGCCATCGATACCATACAAATGTATTTTGTTCTAAATGTAAAGTTGCAATGCGTACCTCTTGTGTGTTTTGCACGTTATGGAGATCAAAATATTGCTCCATCTGTAGTATCCATGTTACAGGATCCTTTCCATCAAACTTCCTCATATCCATTTTTGGAATATGGTGGTTCTTCCCACCAACATTAGAGTTTATAAAATCACGATTAACATTGATTTTGTTCTCATCATGAGGTTCTTCTACTATCTTTTCACCATTAGGAAACATTTCTTGTATCAACTTTGTCAAACCTTCGATGTCTGTTTTTAGATCATTCTTCATGTTTTCCATCTTAGCTTCCATGCCAGCTTCCATGCCATCCATCTTATCTTCCACGCCTTTCTTCAAACCATCCATCTTCTCTTCCATGCCTTTCTTCAAAACTTCCATTTCATTTTTTGTTGCTCTTTGCGAAAGTGAAATTTGTTGCACTTGCTCTTGTAATTTTGATAGATCATGTTGCAATTCTTCATCTTCATGAGTCATAGTAGAGCCTTCTGAAGGCTTAATGGGTGTTGAATTATTTTTACAAGGCATCTTTTAGAATCCAATACTGATATCTATTCTACAATATTCCCTTGGAATCAATTCAAATTGATTCTTCAAACAAGACTTATGCAATTCGGGGGAAAAAAAAAACACACCTTTTTCTTGCTTTTGAGGAGCTTAATATTGAAATTGGATTATCTCTGTGATTGCAGCTCTTCAATATTTGAAATTCAGCACTGAAGTAGCATTCTGAATTCTCTTTTGAATGCCATAGTTCTGACCTGATTTGGATTCTCCAAGACAAAGTTATGTCCAATCTCCCACAATGACCTAATTATGGACTGGTTCAGTAGAATGAACTTGTACGACTTGCCACGTGTCACTGTTTAGTCCTTCACCTTTTAAATTGATAGCCAAGAAACTACAGTCCGTGTACTTGCGACCAATTTTTATGGCACTCCAATCCGATGCTCAGAGAGAGAGTTATTGAACTTTTCCCACGATCACCTCTTTGTGATGAAATTCGGGAGCCTGAAAAAGCACTACCTTCCACAGATCATATCTCCAAAAATATTGCGAACCAAGCTCTGAAAGTTTTTGACAATTTTCGTCAGGATTTCAGTTTCGCACCATAAAAATTTAAGATTCTGAACCTTCATATAAAAAAAGTTATAGCGCAAATTCCACAATGACTTGTTTAGGAGCCTGAAAAAAGACCTAACTTCCACAGATCATATCTCCGAAAATATTGCGAACCAAGCTCTGAAATTTTTAGAAAATATTCCTCAGGATTTCAGTTTCGCACCCTAAAAATTTCAGCTTCTGAAACTTCGTATAAAAAACGTTATAGCGAAAATGCCACGATGACCTGTTTGGAGCAGCGAAACCCTAGAATCCAAAGCTCTTATACCAAATGTTGTGTAACTAGCTCCAAAAATAGAAGAAAAGAGATATCAACGCCTTAGAAATAAGCCACTTCGAGGGGGCAACCTCCAATACATTACATAAATGAACAATTCTTGGATGATCCAATTTAAAAAACCTCCTTTCTATATATAGGAGTCCATGGGGCCATAATGTAATCCTAGTAGGCCACAATGTAATCCTAGCCGACCTAACAATAATAATTTAAGGGCACAATAATAACAAAATGGGGGTTACAAGGGTACAATAATAACAATAAGGGGGTTACACTAATAACAATAAGGGACTATACGAGTAATATAGGGACCTAACACAATACATGGTTACTAGCCAAGAGAGACCGCAAAATTCTCCCCTTTATTCTGTAAATACAGGCCTTGAATCATTTATCCTTTTCAATGATGAAACATTCATTGAAAAAGTGACCTTAACTAATTTAATGGCAGATAGACAAGAGGAGGGAGACGAGACAGAAGTGTCAAACAAGTTTGCTAAACCAGAAAACTACAACAAACAAAATACGGGTCTAGAGCTACAAATCATTCATCCTTTGATTTTAAACCTTGAGAGTCAAGAAAAAAGTCCTCAACACAATGAAAAACTTGAGGAATTAAAACAATGTCAATATAGTGTTGATCTTCAAGAACAATCCAAAAGCGCACTAGATGAAGATGATAGTAACCAAACTAGTGAATCTGAAAATAGTCCTCTTTGGAGTATGCACTTTGATGGATCTTGTACTAAGAGTGATGCAGGTGTGGGAGTGTGGCTTCACAATACAATGAAAAATCATACTGAAGGGCATTCCTACAAATTAAACTTTCAGTGCACCAATAACATAGCCGAGTATGAAGCCCTTCTTTTAGTCCTGCATTTATTGAAGAAATTAAGGGCCAAAAGAATAAAGGTGCATGGTGATTCTGAATTAATAATTAGGCAAGTGAATGGGGAATATATCGAAAAACATCCCATACTTAGAGCCTATCGAAACGATGTCATGGATTTATTGAAAACATTCGAGAAATTTAAACTAATTTTTGTCCCAAGAAACCAAAATATCCAAGCTAATGGTTTAGCTTTTGCTGCTAGGACGTGCCTAACTCCTTATGAAATCAAAAAATGTACAACTCAAATCAAATTCAGACTAGCTTTCCCTGATAACGAGAAATATTGGCAAGTGTTTGATGGAGACAAACAAATAGAAGACTTCCTGCAGTTCAGAAATGAATTTGAACTACCAAGTTCGGATTCAGACTATGAAACAGACTGTCCTAGTGAAGAAAATCTACTTGATAAAGAAGAAGAGTCTCTAGATATGGCTGATGTAAATTTTCTGTCTAACAAACTTGAAAACATAACATAAATTGTTGTAGAGTTAGAAAAAAGAAGACTTGGAAACTCTACAGTCTAACAATCAAAGTTTGCCAAAAGGACTGGTCCTTTTAGAAGAGTTGTTTGATTTCAACGATGTGGCTAGGAAGCCAAAACTGAAGCCTGTTGAATCTGAAGTTGAAGAGTGTAATATAGGCAGTGAACTAAAACCAAAGATGATCAAACTGTCTAAAACTTTACCAGCTCACATCAAACTAAAATACATAGAGCTGTTTAAAGAATTTTCTGATGTTTTTGCGTGGAGTTATGAGGATCTGAAATCTTATGACACTGAAATAATTTAGCACAAGATACCCCTCAAGGAAAACCAAAATCCATTTAAACAAAAACTACGCAGAATAAACCCTGTTTAGCTACCTTTGGTTGAGAAGGAAATCAAGAAAATGTATGAAGCTGGTATTATTGTTCCTATTAGATATTCAGAGTGGGTGTCTAATCTAGTGTCAATTAGGAAGAAAACATGAGATATTAGGCTTTGTATTGACTTTAGAGACTTAAACAAAGCCTCATTGATGGACAACTACCCTTTACCCAAGATGGATCATATTTTACAAAGGGCAGTTGGTTCTAAAAGAATTTCTTTGCTAGATGGCTACTCAGGATACAATCAGATTTTAGTACATCCTGATGATCAACTAAAAAAAACTTTTACTACACCTTGGGGCACTTTCATGTATGTGAAAATGCCGTTTGGTTTAATGAATGATGGTGCTACTTTTCAGAGATCCATGGACATTGCATTCTCGGAAGAATTGGGCTACTTTATCACTATTTACCTTGATGATGTCACTGTTTTTTCCAAAACAGATGAAGAGCACTTAGAACACTTGAGAAAAGTATTCGAGAAATGCAGAGAGTTTGGGATATCTTTAAATCCAAAGAAAACACTATTTGGTCTCCAATAAGGTAAAATTCTTGGGCACATCATATCAGAAGAGAGGATAAAGATAGACCCAAAAAGGATTGAGGCTATATTGCAAATCACTCATCCTAGAAACATCAAGGAACTTCAATCTTTCAATGGAAAGATTAATTTCTTGAGAAGGTTCATACCCAAATTAGCTGAGCTCCTTAGAAACATTACAAACATGTTGAAGAAGGAACAAGGAGTTAAATGGACCTTGGAAGCAAAGAAATCTTTGGAGCTGGTAAAACAAGCATTAACCAAAACACCAGTTCTAATAAGTCTTGATTTTTCAAAATATTTTTACATTTTTTCATTTGCATCAGAACATACAATAGCTGCTATCCTATTGCAGAAAAACCCACAAGGACAAGAGCAACCCATTGCATTCTTTAGCAAGGCATTGAGAGATGCGCCTCTGAAGTACAACATTATGGAAAAACAAGCCTTTGCCTTAGTCAACGCTTTAAAAGACTTCAGAGTTTACATTTTGCACTCCCACATCATTGCCTTTGTCCCAAATTCAGTTGTGAAAGACATTCTAACACAGGACCCAGATGGAAAGAGAGGTAAGTGGATAGTTGTGATACTTGAATATGATTTAGAAATCAAGCCCACTAAACTCATTAAAGGCCAAGGACTAGCTAGACTAATGGCTAAATCAAATTTTGAAGTTCTTGATATAAATATGATAAACACTTTAGATGAACAAGAGGAATTGTCAACTCCCATTGTTGAAGACCATTTTATGATTTCCTCTTGGTATGCTGATATTCTATATGTTTTGCTTAATTTGAATACACCTCCTGGTTTATCAAAAAAAAAGGCAAGGTTTTTAAAGTTAAAGGCTGTAAACTATTGCATTCTAAATAAATGTCTTTATTGGAAGAATGCAAGTGGAATATTGCTTAAATGTTTGCCTGAGAATGATGCAGAGAAGGTTAAGCACGAGTTCCATGAAGGAGAATATGGAGGCCACCTCTACTGGAAGACTACAACCAACAAAATCTTTAGAGCTGGTTACTATTGGCCCACCCTCTTTCTAGATGTACACAAAATGATAATTGCTTGTCATAAATGCCAACTCTTTGAAGGCAAAAGAAAATTGCTTCCCTTACCTCTGCATCCAATCACTGTTGAAGCTCCTTTTCAACAGTGGGGACTTGACTTCATAGGAGAAATCCATCCACCATCATCTGCCTAGCATAGATGGATTCTCACTGCAACAGACTACTTCACCAAATGGATAGAAGCCATCCCTTCTAGACAAGCCAATGACTCTGTCATCATAAAATTCATTGAGACTCATATCCTCTCTAGATTTAGCTGTCCTAGGAAGATCATTACCTATAATGCTATAGCATTTGGATCCAAGAAGATGGTTGAATTCTGTCACAAATATCATATTACATTGGGTCATTCTACTGCTTATTACCCTCAAGGTAATGGGCTGGCAGAATCCTCAAACAAGAGTTTGGTAAATATAATCAAGAAGTCACTGGAGGACAACAAGAAGTCTTGGCACACAAATCTAGTACATGCACTATGGGCTGACTGATTAACACTTAAGAAATCTATTGGAATGTCACCCTAATAGCTTGTGTATGGAATAGATGCAATTTTTCCAACTAGCCTTGGCGTACCAGTTATGAAGTTGATTCAATAAGTGCAGTCTGAAGACAATGACATGATCAGAAGGATTAATCAGACTATACATCTCCAGCAAACCAGGCAGGAGGTCTACAACAGAGCATTATAAAAGCAAGAGAGCATCAAAAATATTTTTGATAGAAGGAAAAAAGCCAGTAATTTTAACATTGGTGACAAAGTGTTAAAGTGGGAATCAAAGAGAGAAGACAAGGGCAAGCATGGGAAATTTGATAACTTATGGCTTGGCACTTATCTCATTCATTCTGCTAATGGTAACAATGCTTATTTTTTGCAGGAATTGAATGGAGATGAATTGTTTGGGGGTCCTGTCAATGGCAGGATGCTCAAACATTATTTCTCTTGATCTTATCATGTTTGGAAGCCTTTTTATATTTTTCTCATTATAAATATTTCATCCATCATTGCATTCAAAGTTATAAAAATAAAAAATACAAAAACAATAAAAGGAGAAAAGAGGGCAGACTGTAAAAACAAGAAAGGTACAACCCCATACCAAAAAAGAGAAACAAAAGCTGAAAGTGTGCAAGCTCAAATGCCACTCCCAAAAAACACACTCCTAGTTAGTCATCCAGCCTAATCATGACTAATTGGTTTTCAATTTACTACTGATAGGTTAGTGAATTAGATTTGCCAAACAACTTAATCTTGGCTTATCATTTAGGTAGATTAGGATAGTAAATAAAGGTTCAAACAAGCTCAAAATCTGAACCTGTAAATTCCAAAAGAAAGAATAACTCTAATATTCTTTAATTTTGAGTCGAAGATAGAAGTAAACTGGTTCTAATAAGTCCAAAAATTGAACCAGAGAACAAAGAAAAATAGCTCAAACAAACTCAAAAATAGAGTTGAAGAAAAGAGAAGGATGTTCCTAAGACTTTCAGATCTTAAGCCTTCAACATTTTGATTTAATTTTCTGCAAATAATAATCTATGTGCAGCTTGTTTTTATGCCATAGATCAACAACAAGTTAGACTATTCAATCCTGACTTGTATGCTTTTAAATTTCTTGTTTTAGAAGTTAGAGAATAAAAATCTGTTAGACAGTCTAATCCTAACAGATAGTAGTTAGGTAGAGAAGCTAATGAACTCAACTGTTTAATCTGAGTTCATGGAGAAATAAGAAGTAGACTTAGATTAGTTTTTTGCTTTCAAAAGAATGAAATGCTTGTAAAAGAGTTTGCTAATCCAAATGCACTCTCAAAGAAGAAAAAATGTTAGATTAGTAGGATTGGGTAGGTAGAAAGCTTGTTTGATAGAGTTTCATTGTTTTTCATGGCTGCTAACATTATCAAAACAAAAGAAGATCATCCAAGTGAAGAAAGTTGCAGCCCAATGGATGAGGCATTGATCAGCCCCCTAGAGAATACAAGTTTGAAGTTCTTGACACCTTCAAGAAGGTGCCATCCCCATGTGGAGCCACTGTTAGCCACCTATAAAATTTGTCATATCAAATGGTGGCTAAATCATTTTTTGAAGCCTTCAAGAAAAAAATTTATTTCCAAAATTGTTAGTTCTTGAAGTCTTATGAAAATGACTTATCCTTGAGTTAATCTTCACTGCTGTTTCCCTCTCAATTCTGAAAATCTGTTGTTTTCTTGAAGAAAAGATTGTTGCAAAAACTCCATTTTCCCCCTCATTTTACCCCTCCTTTCACTCATAATTAACCTCCATTTTATCCCCTTTTTCCCCACGAAATTCCTCTATTTTCCTTCATTTCCCTTCTTCCCTTCATAAAAACTCCTTTGATAAGGTTTAAAACTCCTATTTTACCTTATCGGAAGCTTTCAAATATTTTGAAAATCCTTAAAAAATCATATAAAACCCACTTTTTTCATTATTGGCCTAAGCCCCTTTTGGTTAAGCCCTAACCATTTCCCCACCATGCGACCTGGCACCAGAACCAAGCGCTAAGGCCCAGGGCGCTTATCGCAATCGAGAATTTAAGTGGGTGCATTTCCCTTTGTTTCTTACTTTCTTTCGATGCGAGAAAATATTGTTCAGTCAAACCCCGCCGCAATCTGAGCCGTTGATCTTTTAAGATCTAACGGTCAGCGTTGGTTCCGTGTTGCCCCCTGCCGCATTCTCCACTATTGATCTGTTAAACCAATCAACGGCCCAACGTTAATCGCATCGGAGTTTTTCATTGGTCGCGATTGAATAGTTTATTTCCCCCTCCCGATTAGCGACCTTCTGATGGTTTCCCAACCATCGATCTATTCCGCCGTTCCCAAATCCGAAGGTCCATGTTGAATCTCCCTCCGCCACAGCCTCCAAAATTAAAAACCACAGAGCTATTCCCGACCATTGATCTCTTTAAAGATCGACGATCGGCATTCAATCACATCAGAAATTTTCATTTGTGCTTTTCCTCTCTCCCCCGCCGATTAGCGACCCTCGATTGAATCTGGGCCGTTCATTTCACTCATCCGATGGTCCAGATCAAAGCTTGACACCTTTGTTAAAATTCATTAACCCCGCTGTATAAAGTTTTAAATGAATGCCCACCGTTGATCTCTGCAGATCAACGGTCTACAATCACCCTTTCTCCGCCCGACCCCTGCCTCATATGTTATTTCATTAGCCCCAAGATTGAATCTGGGCGGTCCATATTGAAGATCCAACGGTCCAGATTCAACCCGATAGGCCCCACTCTTTTGGGTCCTACCCTTGCCAGATCAAATCTCTGCCGTCCATTCCCTCATCTAACGGTCAAGATTGAAACCATTTTGACCCTGCCCCACCTCTTTCCGCCCGCGCATCTTGTCTTATCGCGCTCCAAACTCCACCGTTGGATCTGCCCACCCTTCATCCAATAGCTAGGGACCCATATCACATGATTTTAAGCCCAGAGGATAATTTTTCAAAGTTACGCGATATGGGCGGTTTCTAAAGTACACGTGTCAGCTGGGGACCTATATCGCGGTTTTTTGGAGAGAATCTAAAACCGCCTTAATGCAGTGCGACACAAGTGTTTTTAATGCCGAAACCACTTTCCCCATTTACATTGTATTTCCTCATATTTTAATCTCCACCGTTCATCACATTCATCCAATGGCCCAGATTTCATTTGACCGTTAAAATTATCGCCCTCCACCCATCCTCCAAGGGACTTCTCAAGTCATTCTCAGCCGTTGATCGCTGTGGCCGTTCTCATCTGACGGTCCAAGTTATTTCTGAAACCCAAAATTTTCGTTTAACGCATTTTCCTTCCGCCAAAGGTTTTTCACCCATTTCCTTTGAATATTCTCCCATTTCGCAATAATGTGGCCCCTCTACATTATATTTCCCCAATTGATTTCGACCGTTGATATTTGCAGATCAACGGCCCAAACTTAATTTCCCACCATTATCCCAACAACCTCTCCTTTTAACCTCAACAAAGTAATACTCGCCGTTGCATGCTTTCATCCAACGACCACGATCAAACCTAAACTTCTGAAGGAGTTTGAACCCTTATCCCATGGGATTTTTTATAATTTTGTTTGTTTGTGCAGGTTTTAACGGTTTGTGCATTGTTTTAAAAGAAAATTGAAGGCCAGGGATGACGATCCCCCATGCCTTTGTTCATGAAAGAGATCGTTCCGTAGGGTTCCAAATTATGTTCTATCAGTGCCTCATGAGCACTTATGCCATTTAAAAAACCACTGTAATGCCTGCACATCAACAAGACACAGAAAAGCTTAATCAAACAAATAGTATAAGTGTTAAAGAATCTAAGTCAAAGAAGAAACCCGTTTTTGAAGATTTTAGCATAGTTTTGAAGGATTAAGGCATATATTCAGCAAATCAAAAGCCTAATCCAAAGTTAAAGACATTATGAAGACTAGAAAGCATAGATTAAGCCTAATCAGACCTAAAACACAGAATTCAAGTAAATTAAAGGTGTTTTAGGGAAGGACGAAGCAATTCATCAATCCAAGAAGCCTCCACTGCCACATCAGAGGAAAATTTAATCCTCTCCAGCTACCATAAGCCACCTACAGTCTCGTAGCAATCAAAGGAGGTATAGTGATTGCCAGAACAGAAGATATTTGCCTCAATGCAACTGAACAGTTATTTCAAGCCAAAGGAACTTATTACCACTGTCAGTGAAAGTCATTACAACGACAAAGGAAAGCCTTAAAGTCAATAAATCTTCCTAGCAAGCTTTATACTTAACCTAAATCAATTAATATAGAGGAAATATCAGAAAAATTCTCCATTGAGCCCCTCAAAAGGCCGAGAAGCATTAAACTGTTTTTATTGAACCTAGAAGATCTTTTATCCCATCCCACCTCCTCATTTCTGCTATAAATACCTCTATAGAAGATGAGATAATGTTGGTCACTGCATATCTGTTGCCTGTAAATAGTTTACTAAAGCTGATGTAAGCTCTTTTTGTAATTGAAGATACCTAAGTTGAGATGAGAAGTTTGAAGCTGTAGAAACCCACTGGACTTGAAGATTGTAACTGGTTTGAAGTATCAAATACAAGATGATTTATGGGATCCTGGTCTATGTCAACGGTGATGTTTTTCTTATTGTAAATTGTTATTTTATTTTTGTTTCCATTTTTTCCATCTTCTCTGATAAAGAACAAAAATTATAGAGTTAGGATTTACTGTCAAAGGTACCCTGCTCTTACTGATAAGCTTTATCTGCATGTTTTCTTCCAAAATTTTATATTTAAGAATGATTCAATACAGTCCAAGCAGTTAGGAATGCTAGCGTTCCCTCGTCCTACTGTCTAAACTAAACATTGTTCTTGAATGTTATTTTCAGTGCTTGCCAAGTAAAGTTGAACTAGGGAAGTCTATGGTGAGCCCTGTCCTCTAGTTTTATCTCCAAAGGTTGTCTGAAAGTTTCCCTAAGAGTATGTTGAAAGCAGGATAGGTTCAAAGTCCTTACCTGATCTTAGACTATTCTTTGTTATCTTATGTGTTGTCTTGATAAGTTTTCTAAGTAAAGCAGAGCTAGGGAAGTCTATGCTGAGCTCTGTCCTCTAGTTTCTTCTCCAACAGTTGCTTTGAAAAGTTTCCCTTAGAATATGCTGAAAGCAGGATAGGTTCAAAGTCCTTACTTGATCTTAAGCTATTCTTTTTCGTGTTTTAAATGTTTTCTATGGAAAGTGCATCAAAATCAGGCTAGTTTCAAAGTACTTACCTAATCTCAGATTAATTTTATGTCTTTCTTAAAGTGTATGCCAAAAGCAGGATAGTTTCAAAGTACTTACTTGATCTTAGGCTGCTCTTTATTCTTCATTTGTTAAATTCCCCTTCTTATTGTTACATTCCATTCCATAAAATAAACTTTAAAGAGATCCTTAGACATAGATAACATGCCCCATGGACCACTCTTGAACCTTGTTGTTTCAATTAAATCCTACTATGACTCCATAGCCCAATGGGTTGAAGCTGCTTCTTGCCTATCTTCTTAGCTGAATCAGTCTTTCACTTTCATTCACCTTCACCCTTCATTTAGATTTCGTTCACCTTCACTTATCTTTGCCCAACCAAAACAAACAAATATCTTGTTCTTCATAACTAGCCTAATATCACATTAAAAAGTCTTAAAGCTAAATAAATCTTTGCACTTATAGAGAGATTCCTCTCTGGATTTAGAAGGGCTAGAACCTAGAATCCCAAAGTGGTTCAAGTGTTGTCTCTGCAGTTTTAGTCTTAGCAATCTGCTAAAATTACAGATTCATAACAGATCACATCTATAAGTTGACTGTGTGAGATGAAGATTGAATCAACCCCATGACGGAGGGGTTACTCTGCTGGGAAAAGGATAGTGAATGTTTCTCCTACTCTGATGGGGAGATAGAGAATTGGAAAAACCGGTTACATGATGTCTCTGCGTTGCGATGTCTTCGGATCACAAATAACTTCCACTGCATCTCCTCAGAGGTAAGAGATCTACCTTATTTCGATGGTTTTGGTAATGTTAGGGACTTTTTGCAGGAATCTGAAGCCAAGGTTCCCCAAGAACGATGGCTATGGGCCTGTAAGCTGGCCATACGTGGATCACCTGCGCAATGGTGGGTAACGAACGAGGAGGCGTTCCAGGATTGGGAGGAATGTCAGAATATGGTGATCCTACGATTCGAGGCCCCAACTGACGTGCGAGTCAAAATTTTCCTTGGACTCAAAGATCCACGCGAATATCTGTTCGCTTGGATAGAACAATGGTGTGACAGAACTGCCCAGGAGTGGGTTCATCTGCTTATTCATGCCCTGGGACCAATTCCCACTGCATGGTACTTAGATGCGGAGCTCCATCAACACACCCACCACTGGGAGACTTTGAAGGATGAATTTCTGGGAAAATTTGGATTAGTAGGTGGGACAGAGGCACTTGACGTAGCTCTGCAGGACATTGAAACTATAGCATGGGGTGAATCGCACCTATGGGTCGCACCTGAATTACCCAATTGGGAGCCGCACACACCAAACATGATCAAATACTTTAGCCTAGCCCCAAAATAAGGTAAGAATGATCCACGAGAGGGTCCTGACTCAGAATTGAACAGGGTGCGCACGAGTACCGGACCACTCGGGCTGCGAACGGATAGCATTGAGACACAACCCACGTCGGCTAAAATTGGGGATGCAAATATTAGATATTTGCCAGATCCTGCAAAAAAGGGGCAACTGTGCTCACTTCTCGGCCACGTAGGTTATTATAGAAAGTTTGTTCAGAGATATGCAGTGATCATAGCACCTCTGAAATATTTTCTTACGAAGGCGGCCCGGTTCAGTTGGGATGACACGTCCCGAGCAAACATATCTTTGGGTTTGAAGTACTTAGGGCTTAAGCCTGTGTTGGGGGAAGATGTGTAGGAGGCACAAATGTTTAAACCAAGCATAGCAGAAATGCCAAGCACACAGCAGGTGCGAAAACTAGCCGTTGGCACAATAACATCTGGTAAAAAGCAAAAGTTACCGTTAAAGGGAGCGGGCCACTGGCATTTAATGCGACATATTTTGTGGATTTTTAACTGTTTACTTGATGGTAAGTTCCAGGTCAAGATTACCCTACTGTTGGATGCCCGTAGGTGCTATAAAAAGGGTTGGTTAGCACAAACAAGGGTTTCATCTCACTTGCGTAACTTGTACTTATCCTCTTTATCTCGTGCGAGCTTGAGCTGTAAGATTTTTCGGGTCTGCCCTGTCCCCCTCATGTCGGATCAACCTCCCCCTGCTAATAGTAGCCACCTAGAGTTGGGATTCATTTTCCACACTATGATGACAGCCACTAACCCAACTGAGCCCTAGGAACCTACTGCCCCAGAAATTGAGGAAGTAATGGAGATTGGGTCTGAGGATGAGGAAGTGCCCTCAACTTCGGTCATGAGGGAGAGAAAGGAGCAAGCACAAGGCTCAGGGAAGCCCCCCAAAGCTGTGAAATAGGCTTCAGGGAAGCCTAGGACCTCCCCAAGGCATGCCAAGTCCCCACGAGCAATGCCTTAGGCTCAGGCTACACAGGAGGAAGCCCTGCCTGCCAATCTGATCAACTGGTTACCTCCCTTCATCCGCCCGCGCAGGCCCTCAATGCGCACACCAAAGAACCTTGATGGCCTGGTTACCTATCTACAGATGCCTCTAACCCCGTGATCTAAAAATGAAACTATTTGTAATGTTGTCCAAAGTATCCATTTCCATTTAATTAAGTGTGCAAAGTGTTTATCATGTCTTGCAAATTAAACAAAGTGTTTTTGGTAACTGTTTTTGAGTTTACGTGTAAGGGAATGTTAATTAAAATTATTGTTTAACATTTTAAATCAGAAATACACAGCAGCATAACTTCACCATAACAGTAAAGCAACATGATGAGGCAGTTCACCCCTCCTGGGCCACATCTGTTGGGTTCAAGGCTCCCAATGGGCATGTCCTTGCTCTATTAAGTTACTCAAATTGGTTTTATAGTGAGAAATAAGCCTAAACAGGCTGAAAAAGCTGTGAAAATGAATTCAGAAGACAGAAATAAGTTAAGTATGGCTTTTATTTCACCTCACATAGTGAAGTGTAGCTCAATGCAACTCCATTTCCTCTTTGCCCCGATGGCTCTCCAAGCTTCCCTGAAGCAAAAATGGATGAAAAATACCTCTGTTAGCTCTATAACCCGTCCCAATGGCTCCAGAATGCTCATAATACCCAAAATTTACCAAAATTTCGTCCAAATTGGTCCAATATTGGAGAAGTTATCATTAAAACAAGATTTTGTCCAATGTCAAGTAAAAATCCCACTAAATGTGGGAGAACTAGAGTTAAGGGTGCTTAATTTGGCAATGTGGCCAAGAATGACAGACTCCGATCCAGAATTGGGGGAAATGGTTAGGCTGGCATTAAATTTTAAGTGGGGCGGTCACATGTGAACACTGCCACACCCTCTGTTTAATCTACCACATAAACCGTTTCCCAAACGGTCGCATTAAACGTTTAAGTAAACACATGGAGGTGGCTCTAACCGAAACTTTGACTGCCGGTGTGTAGCCCCTCATTCTTTTCCATATGGTCACATGGAGTCTGTTGCTGTGGGGGCTAGCCCCCATTTGCCGCCGCCCATACAATTTTCAAACGTTAAATATGCCTTCAACACTAACATGTTAAGAACCAAAACTTGTGGTGCATTGGTAAGCTCTTGTGCTAGCAGTGGTGAGGTACGAGGTTCAAACCTGCGGACTCACAAAATTTTGTTACACCAAACTTTCCACGGCCTAGGGCCACATGGCAGCCTCCGGGCTTGCCACGTGACACCCGCTGATTGGTAGAAATAATAAAAATCAACCAATGAACTAATCACAGAATGCCACATGTCGAATCCTAATTCACTTGATTGGAATATTCCATGGAATATTCCCAGAATATTCTTTTTTTAATATTTTCCAAAGTCAAAGTCAACCCTAGTCAAATTGGATTTTTGAAAGTTATTGAAAACTTCAAACCTGCATAACTTTCTCATACGATGTCGGATTTGAGTGCCGTTCATGGCACCAGAATCACAACGACGAGGCCTATCTGGTTGTTTAGGTTTCAACCAATTCTGAGAAATTCCATTTTAATATTTTTTTTAACTTAGGACATGATCACCCGATCACACCTCCCAAATGGGAAGCTTTTGAACCCCAAAAGCTCTCTGATTTACAGAAATTGAAGATGAGGAGACTGATTCTCCACTCTTCCAACCTTGAACCACTGAAATCTTCTTGACTTCATCAAATTGAGCTTCTCATAAAAAAATAAATTCTTCCTTCAATCCATTGATCGACGATTGCTAACTTGACTGAGTCATAATGCAAATTTTTGAAATTTGCTGAACAAAAAATATAATTTGCAGAACACATACTGTTTCTCCAATGGTCAAACTTCAAAGGAGATTGAAAATAAGATTCACCTTGCCAACTGTCCTCATGGTGAATTTTTGACAACTGAGCCATGTACTTGCGTCGAATCGCGACCAAGTTTTCTCGCCATAACAATTTTCCATTCTGAAACCAGCATTGACCTATGCTAAACTTTGTGTCCTCTTTGCTTGCATGCTTTTCCCTTTCTTGGATTTCTGCACCACCTTGCACCGACACTTTGTTCTCTGCACCGATCGACACCAAAGGCACTTTCTACAACATCTTGTCATCTTCTTTCAGAGACGAACTGCTATCAGACTGAAACATATCATCATTTACATAAGCAATAATATGAAAAGGATTATGTACAAAATATTTTTTCTTAACCATAAACAAAGTCAAATTTTGACTTGCATTGACAAGGCTTTTCAATTTCCCTGCGTTGACTAAATAAGATTCTAGCTTCTTCCAATGTGCTCTCACAATAAAATCTTTTCCATCCTTGAACATATGATACTTGTTCTCATGGCGATGGAAGATCGCTTTTCTGTCATATAAATACAGACTACCCAACACAACACCTATAATGTCAAGAGGTACCACATCTTATTCAACCCAATCAACATAATGAGCTGTTATGGCGAAGCGAAACATGCACTTTCTTGAGACTTGTAAATTAGCATCCTTGCAAATCCATCCAAGTGGATATGGCTTTGGATGAGGTATGGTCTCAAGTTTCATCTTCTTGACTAAGTCTTCTGAGATGATATTTGCTTGAGACCCACTGTCAAATAGTGTGTCTATATTTGTGTGTTTGGATATTATCCTCACATGAAACAAATCTATCCTCCTCTCTTCATTTTGAGCTTCTATGTGACAGTTTATCATGCTAGAACTGGGATTTGTTTCATTTGCAACCTCTTTCCCCTTTATGTTCTTTAGTATCATGGCTATGCTTTTAGTTTCATCACCTGATTCAGACCCTAAGTCTTGTTCAATAGTTGTAACAATTTTTCCCTTTTCTTTGGCCTTATCTTTGTTTTTAAATTTCTTTGGTTTCAGCTCTGGATGAAGTTTCTAGCAATGGTCTTCATCGTGGCTTGTTTTGGAACAATTTTTACAAAATAAATTTTCTTTTTCTTTCCTAGAGTTTGCATTTCTTTTCCTCTCTTTGCCTTTGAATTCACTATCTATATTCCCATCAAATGATTGTTTCCCTCTAGCCTCTAAATGCGTAGCTTGTACACAAACTTCATCTAGACTAGTAGGATTGAACATACAGATAGTATGTATAAGGTAATTGTGTAAACCTCCTATATATTTCAGCAAAGTATCTTGAATATGCAAATCAATTCCCAGTAGTAAACCCCTTCTTCTAAACTCTTGAGTGTAATCTTGAACACTTTGTCCTTTAAGTTGTCTAAAACTTTGCTAATTCATGATAGCCTTTTGTAAATGAGCTAATGGATAAAATTGCTGCTTAATTGCGGAAATAAATTCAGCCCATGGTAAAGTAATCTTACCATGTTTTTTCATTTCATCCTTGGTCTTGGCTTCCCACCATACCAATGCTGCTCCTTCCATTCTTAAAGAGGCTAACTAAATCTTGGTGTCGTCTTCATGAAGGTTTTGTATCCTCAAGTAAAATTCCAACTATCTTATCCAATTGTCAAGTTTCTCCACATTGACTTCACCATTAAACATAGGAAACTAAAATTTAACATCAAGCTTTAAAAATGGACTTTTACCAATGGTTTTAGACTTGGGAGATTGATTCACCGAGGTAGAGGATGACGATGTAAAGGAAGAGGATGAAGATGGGGATGGTGGATCACCATTTCCTCCGTGTCCTTTCTTTGACTTGTCATCACTTTTCTTTCCTCCTGAAGAACCCTCTCCTTCTTTTTGGTTTTTAGACCCTTCTCCAACAAGCCTATTATTCCTTTCTTGGTAGAGTATCCTTACCATCTCTGTCATTTCTAGGAAAGCTTTTCAGAATACCCGTTCCTCTTCTTTAGGATCCATATCTTTAGGAGCTTCTCCTTCTCTTGAAGACATTCTTGAAGCTTCTTCTATGGCTCTTGGAGGTGGCTCTCTGACCCTTCTTGGTTGTGGATTACTTTTTACAGTAACCAAATGTCCTTCACATCTCTTGAGTTTAAGCCTAGTAAGCATCAAAACTTGCAAACGATCAACTATATATTTGCACAAAACAAATGCAGAGTAAAACTATAGCTCCTAATACTCAAATCCTGAGCTTTGATACCATCTTATCTGTAAATGAAAGTATTTTTAATGCTGTGCAAAGTATCCATTTCTATTTAATTAAGTGTGCAAAGTGTTTACCATGTCTTGCAAATTAAACAAAGTGGTTTTGGTAACTGTTTTTGAGTTTATGTGAGGGAATGTTAATTAAAATTACTGTTTAACATCTTAAATCAGAAATACATAGCAACATAACTTCACCATAACAATACAACAACATGATGAGGCAATTCACCCCTCCTGGGCTACATCTGCTGGGTCCAAGGCTCCCAATGGGCATGTCCTTGTTATATTAAGTTTATCAAATTGGTTTTACAGTGAGAAAGAAGCCTAAACAGGCTAAAATAGCTGTGAAAATGAATTCAGAAGACATAAATAAGCTAAGTATGGCTTTTATTTCACCTCAAACAATGAAGTGTAGCCCAATGTAGCTCCATTTCCCTCTTGGCCATGATGGATCTCCAAGATTCCTTGAAGCAAAAATGGCTGAAAAACACCTCTGTTGGCTCTAAAACCTATCCCAATGGCTCTAGAATGCTCAAAATACCCAAAATTGACTAAAATTTCGTCCAAATTGGTCCAATATTGGAGAAGTTATCATTAAAACAAGAGTCTGCCCAATGTCAAGTAAAAATCCCACTAAATGTGGGAGAACTGGAGTTAAGGGCACTTAATTTAGAAATCTGGCCAAGAATGATGGGCTCTGATCTAGAATTGGTGGAAATAGTTAGGCTGGCATTAAATTTTAAGTGGGCGGTCACATGTGACCACTGCCACACCCTCTGTTTAATCCGCCACATAAACCGTTTCCCAAATGGTCGCATTAAATGTTTAAGTAAAGACATGGAGGTGGCTCTAACCGAAACTTTGACCGCCGGTGTGTAGCCCCCTGGTATCCGCCATATGGTCGCATGGAGTCTGTTGATGTGGGGGCTGGCCCTTAGGGGTTGGCCCCCATTTGCTGCCGCCCATACAATTTTCAAACATTAAATATGCCTTCAACACGTAACATCTTAAGAACCAAACCTTGTGGTGCATTGGTAAGCACTTGTGCTAGCGACGGTGAGGTCCGGGGTTCAAACTTGTGGACTCACAAAATTTTTCTACACCAAAATTTCCACAGCTTGGGGCCACGCGGTGGCCTCCGGGCTTGCCACGTGTCACCCACTGATTAACCGAAATAATAAAAGTCAACCAATGAACTAATCATAGAATGCCACATGTCAAATCTTGATTCACCCAAATGGAATATTCCTAGGAATATTCTAGGGAATATTGCAAGGAATATTCTCGAAATGTTCTTTGGAATATTCTTTTTTTAATATTTTCCAAAGTCAAAGTCAACCCTGGTCAAACTGGATTTTTGAAAGTTACTGAAAACTTCAAACCTGCATAGCTTTCTCATACGATGTCAGATTTGAGTGCCGTTCATGGTGCCAAAATCGAAGCGACAAGGCCTATCCGGTCGTTTAGATTTCAACCAATTCTGAGCAATTCTAGTTTTGAGCATTGTTTTAACTTAGGACATGATCACCTGACCACCCTGGGAGAAGTTGCTATACTGAGTGACCCCTACAGAAAGCTCCATGAGGTTAAATTCAATGATCATGATTTGGAGAATTACGAAGCCTTCCCTGAGCTGACCCCCGCGTTGTACTTCAACACAATTTATGCGGACGATGGGGTCACATTCATTCCTCAGCGCTGGGTAAGCGGATTGGCCAGATCTGGGCTCTTGAACCTGCTGTGTATGCCCCACTTTGGCCATTACAACATCACGGATCGACTGGCCGGACCGCTGCTCACCCTAATTCACAATGGTTGCCTATGGATTCGAGATAGGATCCCCATAGATGCTGCATTGGTTCATAGAATCATGGGCCTTCCCATGAACGGGCGATGCCCTCTTAAGCGTGTGGGCAAGAAATATGAAGGGGACACCACTGAATACGTGCGTAATACCTACCATGTGGAAAGGAATACGCGGGGCTTCATCATAAAATCCATCAGCGACCCGACTACACAGATGGGTACCATATTACTAGCTTGCAAGCTAATGCGAAAGTGCCAGGTTGCAACTATCCCTGCCTATGTCATTCAGCTAGGCTAGCCGGTCAGTGTGCGAAGGGGGTCTACCTCAATTGGGCCCAATACTTATGCAACGAATTGTTAGCCAATGTCCGCGAATCACAGGAGCAGGGAAAAGCCTTTTGCTATGCCTGGCTATTATTTATTATAGCCCTCATTGCCTGGGAAACCCATGTGGAGTCGATCCTCCCCAAGCTCCCTCCAGATATGTGCGAAGGGGCTTGGTATGCCCATTTGTGGGATTCGAAGGGCGTGCAACGCATAGAAGATAACCAAGTCTTCTGGGTCCTCTTCCAGAGTAGCGTGGCCGCAGCCTTCAGTTCTCGACCTCGGCTATCCCCATAGTATATGACAAATACAAGAGTATCGTAGCATTCTAGGTTACCACGAACAACATTTAGATCCGCAACCACAAGGATAAAATCTGGATGTCACTTCCTTATATGGTAGTAGATGAGGAAATTGACATGTGATTGCACTATGGCCTCTCGCCTGGAAGATGGGCTTCAAAACCAGTGTAAGGGGCATCGCTGGTACTAGCACGAAGCAGGTACCCCCACCTGTTATCACCAAGGAGACTGGAAGCACAGGGAAAGACTCAGGCGTAGCCACGAAAAAGGACACACAGCCAAAGCAGACCACCACAAAGAACACTAAAGCTGAAACCCAGGTCAACTTGTAGTTAGGCATGGAGGAAGTAAACGTCGGAGGTACAAAGCAAACAGGTGAGCCTGTCAAGGGACCCCGAAAGAAGCAGTGCGCCTAGCAGAAGGAACAATATGAGATGGTTATGTTGATGGATGGAGATCTCGAAAAAATCACAGATGCCGTCACACTGGCCATAGAAGAAAAATGGGTCGCTTTAGAGGAACACCAGAAGGTTGTGATCAACGCCATCCAGGAAGAGCTTCGAACCTTGCAGCTAAAGATAGACATGATACAAACCAACGTGGTTCAGGGATGAATTCCCTTGGCATCTAGCAGTATAGCGCTCGCCACGGAAGAAAGCTGTCTCTGTCCCTTACCTAGTGCTGCCCTTGTGATCAATTCGCTAGACCAGGAGATCCAGCTCCAAGCAGGTGCAGGGGTGCAACTAAATATTTTCAAGCTACCCCACGCAACATTACAGGGTCTCCACACCGTGGTGTTTCAGGAGATTCACCATCGGGACCAGCAAGTACACCACCGACTTGGTATGGCTGAACATACCATCGCACAGCAGAATGCAGAGGTACTCTTTGCTGTCGCGCAGCAAGCAGAGCTTGAAACTCTGAGCCACCAGCTCTGCACAGAGGTTACAGAAGAAATCCTAGCTGCAGCCACCCCCAGGATAAAGTGGAATGGTTGGTCGTAGCATTGAAGGCTTCCAGGACGGAAATGCAAGTCATTAATACACAGTTGGAGCAGCAAATCTTTGACTTACAGGCCAAACTGCAGCCCAAAACAACCCCAGAGGTACGAGCCCAGTGCGCTGCGCTAGTGACTGAGGCTACAAACACCATTACAGGACAGATTGCTCAGGGCGCCCAGTTACTCGAAGACGCCATGCAGCTCTGGACCAATGTCAAGCATGATCCGGTCCTCCGGAAAATAAATCAGGACTTGCGATAGAAGGAGGAAGCTTTCGAGCAGATCGAGGCTACATTAACTACCTTGGTCTTTGCACAGTGTTTGGCATGATTGAGGACCAGCAACACCTTCCAAGATGAGATCGTGGGCCTTCGCCATAAGAAGCATGTTATAGGAGAACGCTTGAAGCCTTGGGCTGTTGTAGCCCTCCAGCACTCACAGGATGTTGATGGTGTTGTGAAGCGAATAAACCAGACACTGGAAAGTGTCATGGCTGCGACAGAGGGACTGACCTCACAGAAGCTTGTAGATATTGCGTAAAGCGCTGTTGCTCAGAGTCAAGAAGTGCTGCCCCCGTTGGTCACAACCATTAATGCACTGCACGCACAGGTGGAGACCCCACCACCACAGTGACTCAGGACGAGTCACAAGATTGTGTTGGGGAACTGTTGGAACAGGGTCTCCTACAAAAGCTGCAAATTTGGTCCATTTTATATATTTTTGATTATATGTAGTCTAACGCAGGGGTTTTGGGGTGGGTCAAAGCCCCTAATGCATTATAAATGGGTCAAGGGTAGACCAAGAGTCCGCAAACCACGGTTTGCGGACCATTGGATGCGTAGGCTAAATTAGTATAAGTAATTGAACCTTTTTTGAGTTGGAAGGCAAATGTTGAACTAAGATTGGTGCGAATTGAGAATTAGTAGATCTGTTTTGGGTTTTTGGGGGAAAGGACTCCTGCTAGTTGTGTGTGCGGAGATCCTCAGTCCTGCTATGTGCGGAACCTGCTACTGTATGTGCAAGTTGGGTTTTGGGTATTGTAAAAGGATCTGAAGGATTAATGAATGCAGAAGGCTGTTGGAATATCTGAATCTATTGGACTTATGAATCTGTGATATTTGATTATCTATGCACTGTGTCATTGATTTAAGTTGCGAAAGTACTTGTGTTACTTGTTTATACTGCGATCTGGATCTGTTATGTTATGCATAATTCCGTATTGAGCTCCGCAAGTGACTGTGTTAAGTACTTATGCTGCATTGACAGTTCTGAGTCTGCTTATTAGACTTTATGCAAGAATAGTTGTGATAGTTGCTTTATTGTCCTGTATCTGTTATCTATTGTGATTATATATGGTATTGTGCACGTAGATGCGAAGGGACTGATAGATCTAGGTTTTGTAATATGTGATTTGATATTTGTGAAGTCGAACACAGCTTTGCCTGACTTACCTGCCCTCTCCCAGGGTGCGAAAACCTAGTTCTAGCACCCTCCCATACTACTTTGGGTGAGACTTTGGCCTGCGCAAGCAGGTCACTGCCGAAAGGGCTAGTAGTATAGGGGTTTGTTGGCAAACCTTAATCTCCGAAACTAGTTTAGGACCCCTCAAGCCAATAGGAAGATACTTGTTGGCTTGTTTGGTCGATAGATGGTTTTGACAGTGATATATTGTGATAACCATAATTGCATAAAAATCTCAGTTAATCCAATTTTTCATGATAGGTCCAAGAATATTGATATCTGGTATCACTCTCTCAGATATTGTGTGTAAAGGCAGATTATGTCATTAGAGTACATTCCCACAGAGGAGCAGTATGAATACATCTTGATGAAGGCACTGTCAAGAAGCAAATTCAAGTTCTACAAAGATAGGATTGGGGTAAAAGATAATCACTTTCTTGTTGAGATGGAGTGTTGAAATGGCACCTGAAGGGGGCTTCTGATTTTATTTTCCCTTAATTAAATTAGAAGTAAAATTGTAATTCGATCACATGAAAACTTGTAGGTGTTAACTAAGTCAAGAAGACTTAGTTAGCTCAGTTAATTCGAGTTGAGGATCAAACTGGAGGCATGTAGAGTCAACTTTAAGTTTTAGGGGGTCCAATTATAGTTATTTGTGAGTTGTAATTATTTAACTCAATTATTTGAGTTAAAATAATTTTAACTAGTTCTAACTTAGAGATGAGCTATTGATAGGTCGAGTGAATTAAATCTGATTTAATTCACAAGTAGTGGTCCATCAGTTAACTAATAATTCACTATAAATAGTTGTTGCACGTCATTTCTAAGGAAGGCCCATTTGAAATTGGGGTTAAATGGAAGATAACTATCATTTTTATAATTAAAAAATTGTACAGGTCATGCATGAGGTCATCGATATTCCTTAAAGGAATTGTGCAATCAATTCTTTGGAATTTTATAATTAATAGGGCCAAAATTCCTCCAAGAATTCATAAGCAAGGTTGGTGAGCCAAAGGCTGATAATTGGTTAAGTATTGGACCAATTTTTTCTAGATTAGTGTGTGATATTCAATAGATTGCAAAGGTTTCTCAGGAAGGGAAATAATATTGTATTGTTTCATGATCTTGACTTTATGCAATATACAGATAGTGGGATTTTGACTAGTTTCTTTCCACAGATACATCTTGTGTTGTGTGATTGATAATTTCTTTCTCTTACTTGTTATGTGATTGTGCGAACAAAATTGCTTTCCACAATTTGTAGAAGTGATTCAGTATTTTTTTAAGTACATTACAAGATCATTTGAATCCATTTAGATATTTCTACACTTGAGCAATAATAAAATGTCTTCATCGTTGTTATCATTTTTTGATAACTAGGATGTCTTGTATAAGGTCTTTTGTGAAACTCATATCTTTTGTGAAACTCATACATTATGAGCTTCTTCAAGTAAATCACTCCAGGTACATATCATCTATCTTTGAACCAAAACATACCATTAGTAGTTAGCTTGTAGTTCTTGCTCATTGTCCCTTTAGGCTCCTCCTGCAAGAATTCCTTCACATAGTGAAAATGATCATTGTGTTGCAATGAATCTTTGATCCTTTCTTTGGTGTTAATTTCACAAGTGCTCATGATTGTAAATTGAGCTACTTGTATACTTTTGCTAACTACATTTTCTATTATGTTTTATTTACCCTTAATATGCTTGATTTCAAAATCAAACTCGTTGATCAAGGCTAGTCATTTGTCTTTTCTTGCATTTAATTTAGGTTGATCCCTCCATAATATGACATTAGTACAAATATTCTCCCAAGAAAATAGTGCCTCCATATGTTTAGTACATGCACGATTGATTCTAGTTCTAAGTCATGAGCGACATATTTCTTTTCTTGCTCATCTAATTTTCTTGATTCATAATAGATTACATTCCCTTCTTGCATTAGGACAGTTAGTCATCAGTATTTTTCATCTGTTGATGATGACTAGTTTTTAAAGCCAAGTTTTCTAGCAGTTGATCTCCAATATGTCAAATTTGTCAACTAGAAAACACCCATAAACATTTTTTCTCTCCTACCTTTTCAATCAGCCCATGATGAGATAAAACCTAATTTTCAAGCCCTATCTAGCCTCATTCATACAAACTTGTCCATCAGCTCCAAAGAGAATACTCCAAATCTGTCCAAAAAGTCTCCCCTAGGTTAGGTAGTGGCGCCTTAGGTGATTTTTCCTTGGAAAACTATCCTAAAGCCAAAAGAAACTCTATCTAATATCAACCAGTCCTAGATGACCTTCCTATTCTGCAAATAAAGCTTGATTACACCCTTAGGTCGTGCCACTAACAAGCCTTGATGTCTCAGCAATACATATGCCACATGTCAAATTGATGTTAGGTAGATTTACCAGTGTTTCAATCTCTCTTTCAAGAGAAAAAGTGTACCAGTGTTCCAAAAGCCATTATTAAACTCAAAATGAGAAGACAACTGCTTCTCATGTGGTTTTGAGCCTGGGATGCAAGTACTGGACAAAGAGTTATTACAATAAGCTCCTGCAAATACAGTCAAAGGTTAGTGACTTATGAATAACAAGAAATGCTCTGCAGATATTGGCCAAGCTGCCTCTGATTGTCTAAAGATGCATAAAGGTATTTTACAGCAAGATTATATGTCTCAGGGAAATTCCCTTCATGGCATATTGTCAATTTGTCACTTTTATTTGCTTAAGCATGAATAGGCAGTGAAAGGAAAGATAACACTGTTTGAAAGATGATGAAATGGCATCACTGAGAAAAACCTCCTCCATACATGAGAAGAGGGTTGAAAGACTGAGAAAACCTCCTCCATACGTGAGCTGATGGTCAGGTCATTGGTTGAACACCTCCTTCATGTTACAACTAGAGGTTTTGGCAACGTGATAAAGGCCTCCTTCATCTAATAAGTAGAGGGCCAGGAACAGAGTGGGAAAGAAACTGAAGGCTTATGGATAGAAAAATGGTGTTAAAAAAACAGAGGGAAAGCAGTGGTACTATAATAATCAAAGAGGTTTGACTTGTATTCTATTAGAGATTTCCTCCAAAGGCCATCTGAAGCCAAAATGAACAAACCTTGCTGAGGTATGTAATTTCATTAAGAGTTTCCAAAGATCTTTCTCATTGATCAACATGCATGAAATCTAGCCATTGTTCCTTTAAAAAACAGAGTTGAAATTAGTAGAAATCCATTCAAGGTTTATGAGTTGAGAGCTGGGTTAAACATAGGCCAAAGAGTGATGTTGATGTTCAAAGAAGCTTTTCTCTTCCTGTCCATGAAGATATTTAAAAAAAAAACCTCATCAAAATGGACAAAAAGTTAACCTAAGCCTGGCTTCTGAAGGAGGCTTTGCAAATAGACACATAGGTTCATCAATGTGTAATAAAGGATATGGCATGTGTTTCAAGTTCAGGAACAACACTCAAAGCAAATGAAAAATGCCACTGTCACAAACAAAGGCCTTTTTATTCATAAAAACATGTAAAATACCTTGTTGTTGCATTTGATTGTAAGAAGGGTTTTTAAAGGAGTTCCTTTTGATAAACAGATGATGGTAAAACCCAAGTAAATGCAACTAAGTTTCACCCACAGTCAAAGAGAAATATCATGCAAAAGAGACATCTACAATCATTTATTTGGTTTTGAGAAAATTTTCTTTTAAGAAGCAGATTTAGGCCAACAGTGACAAGGTTGCTGACTTTGTGAAATTTTTCCTTTAAAGGACAGAGATAGAAACAGTGAAAAGGCAGTCAAAAGGAGCCATGACTATAGTGTCATTTAAAAGCAGCCCCCACAACACTTAAAATCGAAATATGGGCCTTTGTAATGTTAAAGGTGATTTATGTTTTTTATATGACAAAAGGGGGCCTTTTTAAACTCTAAACCCTCACAAAAGCAAAATACAAAGAGGTGTTGGCCTTGTCGACTTTAAAAGGGGCGGGGAGACCGTTGCAAAGCTCATTTGGCAAATTCAAAACTCAACAAGCATTCACAATCGCTCTCATTGCTACTCACTGGACCAAAACGAGATTTCAAAGCAAATTTGCAGAGATTTTGAGGCTTAAAGCCTGTGCGGCACGCCTGGAAAAGCATGCGGCACGTTCAACGAAGAAATTACAAAGGCTTTACACTGTGGCACGGCTTGCCTGTAGTGGCGCACGGCGCGCCTGTGAGTGCCAGTCACCTTTGCCCAAAGGCCAACCTGACTCCTCTACACAGCATGTCGCTCTTCCATCTGAACGTGTCGCTCGCTCATAAGGCCCTCAAAAAACATCTTTGGAGCTACCAAATGATCAAAAAGGGCCCGTGAAAATATTGCAAGGTATTCTCCATTGCTCCTTACTAGTTTTTGAAAATCTGAAAGGGGTGACAAGGTTATTTTCACAAGACAAAAATAGTGGTTGGAGAGTAAGGTGTTTGAGCAAAATCCAAGGTTTTTTGTTGCCATGATTGCCCAAGATTAGTATAGTGAAAGGTGGTGTGTTTGTATCAGTTTCAAAAGGCCTAAAACTTCCTTCAAGAACAGTGATAAACCATAACACTAAGTGCAAGGCAAAAACACAGTGGTAGAGGTTTTCAAGTTATTGTAAGGTGTCCTGGCAGTGGTAAAAACAAAATTAACCTCTGTCTACAAAATCTAAAATGAAAACAGTGTCTATAATCTGAAAGCCTTGTCATTTTGAAAAGGTCCTCTGTGTGTGATGAAACAACCCAATTTGTGCAGCCTCTATAAGTCCCAAAAGCAGAGTGTGTGAGAGATTTTGCAAAGTCAGTTGAGGGTGTTTTTTGTCTACCTTTGTAAAAACAGTGAATAGCAGAAGAGTGTTGTTTGGAGGAAGGGTGATTTTGTTTTTGTCTAAACACAAGGAGATACTTGTTCTTGTGTAGTCAATTTAGTGTCCTAAATTGCTAACATAAATTATCAACCAGGGCTAGTAAACTGATGAAGTGTGGTGCACTATATGTGCTTAAGTGACCTCTTCCTTACTTCGTTGTATGTATTTATTAATGTTTTTGGGGGTTTTGTCTTTTTAGTACTTATGTTCAAAAGATGAAATCAAATCTATGTCAAAAGGAAAAGAAAAGAAAACCTTAGACTCAAAACAGAGTGTAATTGTAAATTCTATCCCTAATTAGGAAAATGATGAAAAAAACAGAACATTCTAATCCATAGATATCCTAGCTTGCGAATGAACATGAAATGTAACTCAACATAACACAACCAAATCTCTTTCATCTAATATTGATATGTTGGAAGAGCTTTTTAAGAAAAAGAATGATTGTAAGATAATGAAGATCTTTTAATTTAATTGCAAAACATAAAATGCTAATTAACTCAACATGATACAACCAAATCTCTTTAATCTAATATTGATATGTTGGAAGAACGTTTTAAGAAAAAGAATGATTGTAAGATAATGAGGATCTTTTAATCTAATTGCAAAACAGAAAATGCTAATTAACTCAACATGATACAACCAAATCTCTTTCATCTAATATTGATATGTTGGAAGAGCGTTTTAAGAAAAAGAATGATTGTAAGATAATGATGATCTTTTAATCTAATTGCAAAATAGAAAATGCTAATTAATTCAACATAATACAACCAAATCTCTTTCATCTAATATATGTTGGAAGAGCTTTTTAAGAAAAAGAATGGTTGTAAGATAATGATGATCTTTTAATCTAATTGCAAAACAGAAAATGCTAATTAACTCAACATAATACAACCAAATCTCTTTCATCTAATATTGATATGTTGGAAGAGCTTTTAAGAAAAAGAATGGTTATAAGATAACGAGGATCTTTTAGTTAAACAAATAATGCAAGACATGAATTAAAAGCTAACAACACATAATTAAAAACTAATTATCTAGAAAGCATGTAGAAGCCTCCTTGGATAGCAGGGGCCCTCTCCTACCAATTTGGTGAAGTTCTTCAGCGTCTTAAAGTTGTAATCAAAACAACATCAAAGAACTGAATTTCTCTATTGAAAAACTCACAAATCTACATCCCATTCCATCATAAACTTTGTTACAAAAGACTCTCTATTCCTTTCTCTCATTCTCCTATTTTTCACTACTTTTTCATTACCCATGATAGGAGAAAACTTTTTCTATTTATACAAAATATGAGGAGTTATCTCATTAATGAGAGTCTATGAATCTCTCCCTCCATCTCTGGAGTTACAATCAAAATAGGAAATGATAAGACACATGTCTTTCTAGAGTTTCAACACAACTAAGAAATGAGACACATATCCTCTTAGAGTTTCAATACAACAAGGAAGTGAGACACATATCCTCTTGATTCCATGATCTTTTCCAACCAAATTCGAATTTGTCCTTAGAGTGCCACATAAGGGTCTTTCTAGAAGTCTCTTTTTGACCTACACATATCACAAAACTCATAACACATATAGATATATGAAACTATGTTAATTTTCTAGTTTCTAATCATAAATTCACTTTAAATACATAAAATAAATAACTTTGGAAAACAATGATCCTAACCCATATATTTATGAAAATGGTTACTTGATGTAGGGTTTTAGGTCAGATGGCTATGAAATAAGAGCTAAATGGTATGACATAATGGAAATATGTATGAATATGGAAAACACTTTTGAGACTCAACATACCCCCCAACTGAAGTTATTGCATGTTTTCATGCAACTATTGCAATTATTCATTTGTCTATGAGTTGATCTTTTATGAGTTTTGACTCATATAGATTCGTTCCAAACTTTGCTTCTTGATATTTTCTTTTTGACAAAGTATAATACATTTGATTGCAACATTTTTTTTTTTTTTTAATGGTTGGTTCTTGTGTGACAACCAAATATTTTTTTTTTGAGCAATGGTTCTTGTGTAACAATGCTTTATTTTCTTTGTTGCATCAAAGTTCATGAAAACATTTAGAATCAATTACTTCATCAATGGATTGATCATTTGCAAGGCATATAATCTTTTGGATCATGTTGCAACAATAGTTGGTTGGGAAGTATATGTGGGTGGAAATGAAATGAAAATGTGTGATAGTGTATGACATGTGGATATGAAATGATGTCCCTTCCCCCCCCAACTAAAGATATGACAATGTGAAAAAGGGAGATAAATTTTTCCAAAGTTACAATTTTAACATTCTAATGAATTACATGACTAAAAATTAGAAAACAACATACCTTCACTTACCTTAAATGTGGATGAGTTGTATGTGTGGTGGCTGCAAAATTCTGATCATATTCTTCTTCAAGTGGCTGAACAAGAGGAGTCATGGATAAAGAGATAAGATGACTTTTTATTGCTCCTACTAAAACTTGTTGAATCTGCTCCAAAATGCTGAAAATAATAGTCTTCATGTCTTCAAAACTCATTGGCATAATTCCTACTATGTGAAAAGATGTTATGATGTCAAACATAGTAGGAAATTGTTGACTTAGTGGCCATTAATGGATGCCACTAGTCAACACGAGAACTCTCACCATTGATGACAATGAGAGTCAAGATGCCCAAACACATCTTGCTAGGTACGAATGATTTTGCTGATGTCGAGTCACCTAGAAGATTTGAAGAACAAGGGACATTAATGTATTCCCATTTTTTTTCAGCATGAGAACTTGCCATTAAGGCATGCGAGCCTCAAGGTGTTTTTACAAAGAACTTAGACTCAAAGGACTATGGACTCAATAATTTGCATTGAAGCAGGGCTTATTTGCAGAATGAAAATGAAAAGAAATGGAAGATGAAAATGGAAGATGGCAATGGAGAGTAGAAATGGCAATGGGCAATAAGCATGTGAATGAGCCTCTTGCTTTTATTTGTGGGTTATGAATGGACAAAAAGAAATGGAAAGTGGATGTGAATGTAAATGGAAAACATGAAGTGAAATGAGGTGAATGGTTTATTATGAGGTATGGATGTGATGGAGACAATAGTATCTGAAAGTTTTTCAAGTGTTTGGATCTAATTTTGCATCAGCATATTTCCTCCTCTTTGTTGCTGATCATCCTCTTATGAAACAAATTGGTCTCTTAAAGAGACACCATTCTCTTGTAGTCATTTGTCCTTCCTCTTGGAACCTGCAAAAAAACTAATACTTCTTATGCAATGGAATGTAAGATTATCAAAGGGAGAGAGGTGATCAATCTCTCTAGTTATGATATTTACACACAAAACTAAGAATTTGTATTAATGAAACAAGTTCTCAAAGGAAAAATCAAAAGAATTTATACCTGTTTTGAAATTAGTGCCTCAAGTTGAATGTTGTTTATTTTTAGCAATTTATTTCATTATTTACTGTTTCAAACTCTAATGATGGATTTCTCACTGTGTAGATCTTGTTGAGACCTTTCCAATGATACTTGAATTATCAAAATCTGATTTTGTATGAGAAAGTTAGGCTGATTTGAATAATGAGGTTTTTCGGCTGCGGAATTGAAGAAAAGCTACGGAATTGGACTTTAGCTGCAGAATGTCGACGATTTTTGTAGCTAAAAATCTTGAATAAAAAGTTAGCCATTCATCTTTCATCATCAGTCCAAAATTAATCAATACCTTCAGAAAATTGAGCAAATAACTTATTCATTTCATTGATTCAATTTTGTTTTTTTTTGTTTTTTGTTAAACAAAATTGAAAAATACAAATATATATATATTTTTTTTAATAACAAAATTGAAAAAGAGAAATGCAATTTTTTTTTTTTTAAATATTATATATGTTACATTTTAAAATATATACATATATAATTTTATTAAACAAGACAATTTATTAAATAAGGAAACTGAAACTAAAAACATTGAATGCCATTCTTCTGGACAGCTTATAAATCAGTCAAAGCAAATCCCACCAAGCATGCAGATCTGGTCTTGCTGAAACTTGAATAGCATGAGAGTCAGATTTTTCCTGCTTCAACAATGGAAATTGGTAGTTGGTAAGTGAAAGTAGGTGGGTTGTTGCATATTTCCACATCAACAAACTTGGATGCACCTTCACCTTTAATGACAAGCAATCTTTCCCACCCAGGAGGGGGCTGGGAAATATTTGGCTTGTTAATTGCCCCAAAGTCTGCTCTTATCTTGTGAAATATCAGCTGGATCATCACATGATGCATCTGGACGCCAAGGATAAGCATTTCACATACCCAAGGATCTTCGAGAATGCATTGTCATATAGCTTCGTATTGCTCCTTGGTTGGAATTAACCTCCACTTGAAGCACCTTGCACACTGGACGGTGAATGCCCCTACAGAAGGTAAAACCCGTCTTGAACTATCTCTTGGCATTGACTAATCATTAAATGGACTTTCTTGTACAACAATGGGATCTGAAACAGAGGCATAGTCTGGATCTTCAAAATAATTTCCACAGGGATTGTAGACATCATTGCATGAACATACTCCAATGAGGATGCATCTCTCGAATGCACTTCCTGAAAGGGTACAAGTTCATTAGAAATTCGCAGATGTGGATCTGATCTTGCTGAAACCTGAAGAGCATTAGAGCCAGGATTTTCCTGCTTCAAATATGGGAATAGCATTAGAGTCGGATCTCTGGACTTCTTTTCCTGATATGGTACAATTTCTGAAATCCCTCAACTGATTACCAAGAATTAAATTCAAAAAACCGTTTTTTCCTCACACAGACAGCGACACAGGGCTCTGAAGAACTGGAAAATTCTTTCAATCGGTTAAGAAATTCAGAAAACTGTTTCTGGGTTATTTAATTGCCCATGTTTTGAGAAAAACCCACGTCTCAGTTTTTCAAAATTCATTTCGGTTTGATCATAAAATGGATTTTAAAATGACGTGTCAAAATTTGTTGCGTTTTCTGAATGCGCTGTAACAAAATCAATTTCTTCCAGCGTTGATGCTAATAATTTAGAAAATTTCTTCTGCTAGAGCTCCACGTGCCTGAGTCAGTTGCTGTGATTTTGGTAACCACCATCTACGTATCTGTCAAGGCAGCCCACTTGTCTAACGTCAAAGCAATAAAATGCCAACGCACAATTTAATTTCAATCCGAATTCTTCTGTTAAAAAGATGGATTTTCCAACAGATTTTTGGCTTGCATCTATACAAAGAACGTTTCGATTTACATGTTTTTGTTTACAGGTAAATGTCTAAGCATGTGACAGATAGGCATGTGTAGCTGGAGACTGCAAGTTTACGAAGACCTCAGTTTTAGAAATAGTATTGAGCCCTTCACAATACAGTCTACAGTTCACATGGAATTAATTCCTTCAATTCTTGAGACCAACAAATTGCGCACCAGGAATCGTCCTTTCAAACGAATCATGGAGCTAGTATGAATTTGGACTCTCATTGGTTTTGTTGCGAAAATAGTGGAGGTTGCAAGTTTTGTCTCCCACTTCAGTTAGGAGTAAATCCGACGTCGAAATCTCGTTGTAAAGTTTTAACAGAAATACAACTTACAAGTAAATTCCTCATTCATAACAAACCATAAAAGGCATGGAGAATGAAACTGTAAGTCAACATGGTATAGGGCCAATGAAAATTTATTTGCAAGTTGTATTGAGGGATGAAGTCATGGAGAGATCTCTGCGTCGGAAGAGAAAAATAAAATAAAATTTGAGCTGTTGAGTTCTTGTATACATAGTGTATTTTCTTCATGCCGTGGCCCTTTGTTTTTTATTGTGTAATTTTTTTTTTTTAAATTGTTTTGTTAATAAAATTGCATATGTTACATTTTTTTAAAATAAAAAAATATACATATATATTTTATTAAACAAAATAAATTATTGATTTTTTTTTTTTTTAATAGAGAAAAATAAGACAAGTTTTTATTTTTGTTTTGTTATTAAAATTATATATATATTTTCAAAAATTTAAAAATATACATATATATTTTAGTAAACAAAACAATTTAAAATTTTTTTATATTGATTTGTTAATAAAATTATGTATGTTATATTTTCAAAAATTTAAAAATACACATATATATTTTATTAAACAAAACAATGTATTGGAATTTTTTTCATTTTTTTTTTAAGTTTTTTTTTTGTTAATTGAATCAATTGAAATGATGAAGTTTATTTTGTCTCCTCTTTTTTTTCTTTTTTTACATAACAATTCTTTTTCTGATCCTCCAGATCACACAAAGTGCAGGAGGAGAGCATACTCAAGAATTATTAATTTTTTTTTTTTACATAACAATCATTTTTCTGATTCTCCAGATCACACAAAGTGCAGGAGGATAGCATACTCAAGAATTATTAATTTTTTTTTAGATGTAAGAAATAAAGTCTCCTAATTACACTTCCCCGGCAACGGCGCCAATATGTGTAGTCAATTTAGTGTCCTAAATTGCTAACATAAATTATCAACCATGGCTAGTAAACTGATGAAGTGTGGTGCACTATATGTGCTTAAGTGACATCTTTCTTACTTCGTTGTATGTATTTATTGATGTTTTTGGGGGTTTTGTCTTTTTAGTACTTATGTTCAAAAGATGAAATCAAATCTATGTCAAAAAGAAAAGAAAATGAAACCTTAGACTCAAAACAGAGTGTAATTTTAAATTCTATCCCTAATTAGGAAAATGATGAAAAAAACAGAACATTCTAATCCATGGATATCCTAGCTTGCAAATGAACATGAAATGTAACTCAACATAATACAACCAAATCTCTTTCATCTAATATTGATATGTTAAAAGAGATTTTGAAGGAAAAGAATGATTGTAAGATAATGATGATCTTTTAATCTAATTGCAAAACAGAAAATGCTAATTAACTCAACATGATACAACCAAATCTCTTTCATCTAATATTCATATGTTGGAAGAACGTTTTAAGAAAAAGAATGATTGTAAGATAATGAGGATTTTTTAATATAATTGCAAAACAGAAAATGCTAATTAACTTAACATGATACAATCAAATCTCTTTCATCTAATATTGATATGTTGGAAGAACGTTTTAAGAAAAAGAATGATTGTAAGATAATGAGGATCTTTTAATCTAATTACAAAACAGAAAATGCTAATTAACTCAACATAATACAACCAAATCTCTTTCATCTAATATTGATATGTTGGAAGATCTTTTTAAGAAAAAGAATGGTTGTAAGATAATGAGGATCTTTTAATCTAATTGCAAAACAAAAAATGCTAATTAACTCAACATAATACAACCAAATCTCTTTCATCTAATATTGATATGTTGGAAGAGCTTTTAAGAAAAAGAATGGTTGTAAGATAATGAGGATCTTTTAGTTAAACAAATAATGCAAGACATGAATTAAAAGCTAACAACACATAATTAAAAACTACTTATCTAGAAAGCATGTAGAAGCCTCGGATATGGGGACCCTCTGCTGGTGGTGGGATCTTGACTCACTTAAAATTGTAATCAAAACATCATCAAGGAACTTCTTTATTGAAAAACTTCACAAATCTACATCCCATTCCATCTTAAACTTTGTTACAAAAGACTTCTCTACTACTTTTTCATTACTTCCTCATTACCTATGATAGGAGAAAGCTTCTCCTATTTATACAAAATATGAGGAGTCATCTCATTAATGGGAGTCCATGAATCTCTCCCTCCATCTCTAGAGTTACAATCAAAATAAGAAATGATAAGACACATGTCTTTCTAGAGTTTCAACACAACTAAGAAATGAGACACATATCCTCTTAGATTTTCAATACAACAAGGAAGTGAGACACACATCCTCTTGATCCCATGATCTTTTCCAACCAAATTCGAATTTGTCCTTAGAGTGCCACATAAGGGTCTTCTATAAGTCTCCTTTTGACCTACACATGTCACAAAATTCATAACGCATATATAGATATATGAAACTATGTTAATTTTTTAGTTTCTAATCATAAATTCACTTTAAATACATAAAATAAATAACTTTGGAAAACAAGGATCCTAACCCATATATTTATGAAAATGGTTACTTGATGTAGGGTTTTAGGTCAGATGGCTATGAAATAATAGCTAAATGGTTATGACATAATGGAAATATGTATGAATATTGAAAAAACTTTTGAGACTCAACAGTTCTAACAAGAAAACACAGATACCTTTTTTCAATACCTTTCCCAAACACAATAATAAATTGACTGTGATTTTTATTTGAGAAATACTTGTTGGCTGGCATAAAAGAGGACAAAATAGTGATTTAGAAGGAGCACAAAGATGGTGTTGGGGGACTATTTCACAAAACATTTGAAGCAGTTTGTCTTGGTCAAACAGTGACTGATAAGGAGGACAGAGGTGTGGTTGAGAAAAACATTTCAAGAGCCATTTGAGACAGCTTGGTTTTGCAAAGAACATTCAAAACAAAATGCCTCCCAGACAAGACAGTAGGAGTGGCCTTCACAGGAGGTTTGAGCCTGTTTCCACTGAAGAGGTAAATGCTCATCCATCATTCCTGTTTAACTTCCATGAGGTTGGGTGTCTAGATTTTTGTCAAAGGGTGCAGGAGGTGAAAAGCTATTCCCCTTTGACACATCTTTGTGCTTTGAGATTTCAAGAGAAGCACTTTTAGCTGGCAGGCTTGGATTTCAAATTCTCTCCAAGGTCAATTTCTAAGGCCACCAAAATCCCTTATGTTGGAGAGAAGTGGTTTAAACAAAGCCACCTAGACTCAGAACAATACAAGCCTTTTCTGAAGCTTGAGCATAGAGATTCATGTCCATCCATTTTTCCCTTTTCATATCTTTTGACTAGTTATGCCCCCTCATCAAGATAATCATGAAATACTTCACTTGCGAGAGAAGATTCTCCCGAGTCTATGCTTACCATGTCCGATTGCTCATGCATTTCTCAAGAGCCAAATTGTTGAATCTCCCTTTATTCCTACATAGAAGTATTGAGAAAATGGACTCCACTATTTAGAAAAAACCTCCTTCTCAGCAGTCAGCCTGCCTCTTCCATCACTCCCTCATCAAGGTTATCATTCTTCATTAGCTTGAGAAGAAAGAAATATCTTGGGATACTTTCATTACACATCTAAATTTCACCACTGTCCCTTAATTTCATACATCTCCTTCACCTTCCACTCACCATCCTTCGCCTTCTTCAAGCAAGCCCATTCCCAAGAAGCTAAAATTTCCCATTGAACAAGAAAAAGAGCATGATGAGGAAGAAGAGCATGAGTAAGAGGAGGAAGATGATGATGAGCAGCATCATGATGAAATATGGCAACAAGGGGAAGAAGAACACAGTAAGGTAGAACAACAAGGGGAAGAAGGGCATGATGAAGAAGGGCATGATGAAGAGGAAGATGATGATGAACAGCATGATGATGAATAGGTGCAGCATAGTGAGGATGAGCAGCCTCATGAAGAAGAAGGGCAGCATGATGAACATGTGCAGCACAGTGAGGAAAGGCAGCCACATGATGATGAACAACAGCAAGATAAACAAGAGCATGATGAACAGGTGCAACACAGTGAGGATGGCAGCCCTAAAAAAGAAATGCAAAAGGACAGTCAGGGCAGCCATGAAGAAACTCAAGATAGTGGCAAAAATGATGAGGAAAGTAACAAGGGCAAAGAGCCAATAGAGCATGTGCTAGCTGCCTCTCCTAGGAAAGGGGCCATGCTCTCTTCTCCAAAAGTGGCCAAGCCCCGGACATGAAGGAAAAGGGTGCCTAAAGTTGTAACTCCAAATGTTACTAGGTCCCTCCGAAGCAAGGGGAAATTGCCCAAGAAGCCCATTGTCGAATTTCCCAAGAGGAGGAAGACTAAAAGAGCCACCCAAAACAAAGGAAAAGAGAAAGAAGAAAGCAGCCATGAAAAGGAGAGGGACTTCGACATAATTCAAATTCAAAGTGATGATAGTGACAATGAAGCCCGAATCCTTGAAACTCTCTTAATCAATAGAGAAAAAAAATTGATGCTTTGAGGTCTGATCTTGAGAGGGCTAGAAACTTCAATCACTTTTTGCAAATTCAAAACAAACAGATGAGTGTCCATATGGCAGTATATGAGACACAGGCCATCAAATACAAAAAAGAGGCCTCCAAAGCACAAACGAGAATGGAAGAACTCATGGGTGAGTTCGATGAGAGCGAAGATGAAGATAAACCCGGGAAAAAGAGGCCAAACACCATGGGGCTCAAAAGAGCTTTTGAGAAACAAAAGGAAGAAGAAGCTGCCATTCTCCAATCTACCCCTCTCACTACAATGTTCACACAAGAGATAGAGAACAATCGAGAAGCATGGCTTGAGAGGGTTAATGATCACTTGGAAAATAAGTTAGAGAAGGCAAATAGAGACTTGGACCTTCAACGGAGGATGACCGGGCATTATAAGAAGCTCAATCAGTTTTCCTGGTGGAAATTGAGAGCCGCACGAGAAAAATTCAAGGGGGCTCAACAGAGGCGCCGGGCACAAAAAATGAGGAAATACATCTCAAAGCTCCAAATTTTGGCCTCATCTTCACAGCATGTTTCTGAAAACCCTTGAGGGTCATGCTCGCCAAAATTGGGCGAAATTCGACAAATTTTGGTTTTTTATCATTTTTGGGTTTTTGGCTAACACTCATGGGCATCGCCATTTCAGTTTGGGGCATCCTCAAAGGATGAAAATGGTATCATTGGATGCCATAATTTCAGGGGCATATACTCAGTGATTTTCAGATCAATTGAAGATAATGTTCTCCCCCAAAATGGCAAAAAACACTCGCTTTTTCTACACTCTGCCTCGTTTATCAGCAATGCCTATTTTTTGGGTTTTTACACACAGGTCAATTTTTGGAGGACTTATAGTGGTCATTTTGGAGAAAAATAAACATTTTCAGAAAATATACACTCAGATCTTTCCAACGAGCCATCACAGGCCTTGTTTTGACATCGGGAAGGCCTCCAAAAGTTACCGGAAAGTCAGAGGACTTTCTGCTGATATATTTCTTGAGTATTTTTGTAAAAAATGAACCTTTCAAAAGTGACTTTTCCTCATGTGCGTTTAGCTATTTTTGTACATGATTAGTTATGAAAAGTCAATATATTTCATTTTTTTAGCATTTTTGAGATATTTTATTAGATATTTTGTGTCTTGGGCTTTGCAAAGCCTCAAGGACAAAATCAGATATTTTGGATAGGCCAATGAGATTGCAAGTTGAACTAAGAGGTTTTCCTCACTTTGGCCTATATATTCCAAAGACTTTCATTATAAATAAGGCTAAACTTGATGAATAAATGCAATATATGGTTATACAAGCTTGGAAGAAATACTTGTCTCATGCATTTGGAGATTTTCTTGAGTGCCTTTGGATGATGAAAGAGGATTGTTGTTGGATTCTATGACTTGGTAGAATGGTATAGTCTCTCTCTCTCTCTGTTTTGTTTCTTAGTTTTCATTCATAATTCCATGTTCTTGCTTGCTATAAGACAGTAGAGAATAGATTTGAGACATGCCCTTGGAGGCACCTCAAGTTTCCTATTTCTTTATAACTTCTATGTTTTCTTTATTCTTAGTCATATTAAAGAATCTTTGATTGCTCTTTGATAACTGAAGAATATTGTTTGCTTGTTTCATTTATGGTTTTATGCATGCTAATTATGATTCACGGTATGCCCTGCTTACTCATGGCTAGCCATAACTGCATCTATGAAACCTCTCTTTGATTGATTAGATTGTCATTTGTTGAACCAAGGAGGTCTTGTACTGATCTTGCCCTTTGCCTAAAACTATGCAATCTTGTTTTCAAAATACCCAATAGCTTGAAATACTATGTTTAGGCGTTCCTTCATAGTGATTTGAGTTGTTTGTTTGTCTTAAACGTATTTTCCCAAAGTCTGATAGCCATTTCCTAAAGTTAGAGAGTCATATATCTCTATGCATGGCTTGAATGTTTATTTTTGTGCATTGATCAGTTTATAGTTACATTTCTCACGATTAATAGTTAGCTCTACCATGTTTATGATAGCTATTAAACTATTTATGTTTGAAATACTTTTTTCTTCACAAATTTAATGTCCATCTCACTCCATTTTACCCAAAGATATATTTTACCTCAAATCAAATCGGCCTTTCAGCAACCTTGTATCACCATCTGAAAGCTTTCTTGACCTTTTCGACCCCATAGCCCAGTTGATCTGACATATTTTTACCTATCTTAGTCTTTGATCAATTCATCCCTCACAAACTAAAAACCAAAAACCTACTTCATAACTAGCATAAAATCAAGAACACAATAAGCAAACACACAAATATCCCTTACACAAAAAGAGAGAGCTCTCTCTGAGTCCAGGAAGGCTAGATCCTTGGGCTCCAAAGACTGATTTGATGTTACACTGTCATTTGGCTTGCCAATCAGCCAAATCACGGGACCCTAACAAGGACATTACCTAGTCCTTCTTTGTAGACATTTGTGAAAACTAAGAAATACTTCTTAGGATCAACTATTTTTAAGATAGGTGCATGTGTGAGTAACTACTCAAGTTTCTCAAGGATAGATGCACACTCTGATGTCTTTGAAATTTATCCCTTTCTTTTGTAAATATATGTTTGGATGCCCAAAATTTGAGAAATCTTGAATGAAGTGTTGTTAATATTTGACCAATCTCATTGTAACAACCTCGGGGTAAAACTTCATGTAATAAAGTTAATAAAGGAAAAATAAGACTATGGTCATGGGACACATATTCCAAGATGAATGTTGGGAAAAAACATTAAGACGGGGATCACTTGTGATTAATTAATGGCTAGGGAAATTGGAAAAGGATTTGGAAAGGAAAAGTGGCATTTATTGGCATTTATTTATGAAAATAATGGAAAATAGGAGAAAAGGAAGGTGAAAGGTCGCAGGTTGCATGCGAGGAATAAATTGAAGGAAAATAATGGAAAATGAAGAAAATAGAGGCCTCATTAATAAAAAGGATTCTGAGGATCAGTTGGTTGCTTTTGTCAGTTGAGACTTTTTTCAGTTTTATCTTGGAACTCAATCTTATATTCTCTCTCATACTCTTGGACACTTAGGGTTTTCTTGGAGCACTCTTAAAGGAGTGCGGCATACTTGGGATTATGAGCAAGAAGGCAAAGTAAAATCAAGAACGTGCAAGAGGAAAATGAGATCAACAACTACAATGGGTTTTTCTTGGAGGCACCAAGTTGCATGTATGATTTACTTGTTAGTTTTGGCATGCATGGTACATGCATGTGGTTCCTTGGTTATGATGTGCCATTGGCATGGAGGATTTCCTAGATTGACATTGGTTTTGAATAGCCTTTCCATTTCATGGATAACCATGGTGTTGTGTGTCTACCTTGCTTTCTGATTGGTACTCATATTCCTAATGGTTGTGGGCTGAGTTAATAGTTTTTGGAAGCCTTGGTTGGATAAACTCTCTGGAAGCCTTGTAAAATATTGAGTTGAGTTACTAGTCCTGGAAGCCTTTTTTGGACTAACACTTTGGAAGCCCTTGGTGGGTTGAGTTACTATTCCTGGAAGCCCGAGTTGGAAAAATAATCTGGTAGCCCGAAAATAGTTGTGGTTTTAGTTACTAGTTTTCGAAGCCCTGGCTGGAACAAAAGCTCAAGAGCCCTCAACAACTTGGTTAGAGACCGATATGGTGATGGTTGGTGATTTATGACCGTGAGGTGGAATCACTAGTTGAGGGTTGAGGTGGTTTTGCCTCAGGACACCCTAGTTTGGTTTTGTTTTGTTTATTCCATGAGATCCCACATTCATGCTTGGAGTATGGCACAAGGGTGATTGGATGAAGGTTCAACCCAATCTATGGTCGAGCGATACGTGGAAATCCTATATCTAGTTGCATTTCACATATGTTAACAAGAGTTATTTCCTCTTGTATTTGATGGGTAAATGTATTTATTATTATGTGATCTCGATGGTTGTTTTATCATTGTTATTCTGCTAGTTATATGTTGGTTATGAGAGACTTGAGTTATGGTTCTCATCATGTTTTGTTTAGTATGTGAAATGGTAATGAGTCAATGACCTAATAGATAACATTGTAGCTATTGGGAGTAGATATTGGTCCTCCTTTTCGCTTTTCAAATAAGTATGAGATCCATATGCTTAGATTTGTTGTTATGACTTGTAGATTACATGTTTATGATATGTTTAATGAAATTCTTGTCGTGGCTAGTGGGGGTTAGGTCAAGTCCTTGTTCAGGTGTTTGAGTTAGTAAGCTTGTTTCAATGTTATTTATCATTTTGGGAGTTTCATGAAGTTCTAGGTAGTGGCTTGATTCCTAGCCTTGAAAATGTGGCTCAAAATCCAAGGTCTCTCACACAGAACTTCCTGAAAAATCCCACATTCGCATGGATGCCTTACTGTGGGAGCGACTGGAGGGTATCAATTGCATGCATGCATTGTCATCAATGTGACTGGGGTTCCATATCAACAAAGCAATAGGTTGCCTCAAGGGTTGGTCACTTGGAAGGGTTGGTTGGCTCCTGAAGGTTCTGTAACATCTGTGGAATGTCATATTGCTCTTGTCATGTTGGTTTCACTTTCTTAAATGTACTTGGGGAGTTGAATCATATCATAGTAACTCTTATTCACATGTTTACCCCAGTGGAACAACTAGCTTAGGTAAATGTGGGAAGAGGCGGTTACAGGGTGGTATCAGAGAATGGTTCTGTTCTCCTTGGGTGATGTATGGTTTCTGTTCTCCTTGGATGAATGTGTTGTAATATGTACATGTCGGTTTCATATGTATCCTTATGCTTGTGGGCTATGTGCTTGTTGTGTATGCATGGTGGTGGTCATGGTTTCCATTGTGATGTCATGCAGAAGTTGATGATGATGTTGTGAGAATGTGTTCGTCATGAATGCATGTCAGTTTCTGTATTTATTATGTATGCATGCATATCATACATATGTTGTTATGCATGCATTGTGCCTAGTTGGTGTTGTAGTTGTGGAATCATGCATGGTAATGGAATAATGGTTGAAACAATATTGATATGCTGATTATTATTATGTTTATACATCTATTGCACTAATCTGGTTGATCTTGTAGATGAGATATCCTCCCTTGAAATATATTAAGGTATGTTGGTTATGTTTATGTTTTGGTTTATCTAACATGATATTCTTGCAGGAAGAGAAGAAAAAAGATGGCTAGCATAATGGTATACTACAGTTCACAAGATTATTTCTATAGATCATATGATAAGCATAGTGATGAGTACTCTCCTCACATAGCAAACACTTTAAGAAGTTTGAAGGAAGAAATAAGGAGTTGCAAAGCAAATAATGACAGAATCATTCAGTCATAAGAGAGACTTTCTGGGGCATAAGAGAAAAAAGTAGAGGTCAGTGCAATTATCCTTCAGAGTTTTTCATACTTGTAGAGACAGGGAACACTTAGCATCTGAGCTGAATTTAAATGTTAGTTTTGCTATGCTAATTTCACTTTCAGATATAAAAGTTATTTACTGATCTTATGCTTGATGTACAAGTTCCTTTGTTGCTTATGTGTGTCAAAGAGGTAATTAAAACTGAATATTATGAGTGAATTTGAAAGCATAAAGCGTGAATTTAAAAGGTTGAACAACAACAACAACATAAATAATAGAAAACCATCACAATTGATCCATTAAAACAAAGTTTTGATGAAGGAGTTCACCCTCCTGGGCTACATCTCCTTGGTCTAGCTTCATAGCTTGGGCCTCTATATTAGCTCAATTGTGCTCAAATTTATGTTTACATGCATTAAATTCTCTTGGAATGTACTCCAATGAGTTCAAAATGTCGAAATATATCAGAAATGACTATTTATTTACTCAATTTGGTTACTAGATGCTTTAGGCATGGCCTTCCCTCTTGGTGGCCCTAGGCTTCAAATTTCTTCAAGGCAACAAAAACCTATGTAAAATTTCTCCTCTTCCACTCCAACCTATTCCATTGTGTTCATAGCATGCCAATTAGCCAAGAATGACTCTTTCTGAGCTCAATTTGGTCGAAAATGGACTCAGTTATGGAAAAAAAAAACTTTCCCCCAATTTCTCCTCCAAATCTGGAAGGACTCCAGCTAACTCTGACAAGTTTGGCAGAATCTCCGAATTTGGCGCTGCCACCAATTCCACCACTAATTAGTAATTGGGTTAATTAAAGTTTAAACATGCTTAACTACAGATAAGCATAGCTTCACTGTGTGCTTATCCAATTGACATAATCCAGTTTAATTAATACTAAACCCTTAGATTAACGCATAAACCTTGGATTAAATTTAATTAAATCCCGCCATTGAAAACTGATCCGCCCATGGTTATCATTGCTCAGTCACATGGGAGGGGGGTGGCCCCCTCCTTCCCACCATTAGAGGAATAAAGCGCGTTCACATAGATGTTCGGAGCAAAGCTTTTCAAGTTCCATTGTCGCGACCCATTGGTGAAAGCACTGTGAAGGTTTGGGGGAGGTCATGGGGTCGATCCCCAACCTCACCCCTCCATAACATTCTTGTCACAACAATATATTAATGCTCCAAACTAAGGCTTCGAACTTTACATATGATTAAATATCTGCGCCATATCAAAACTTTAATACATTCCAACCATATTACATATGAAATCCACCATATACGTTACATAAGGTTTTCCATACTGTATATATTACTTTGGACTTAGGATATATGTGGCCTCAAACTATGGCTTAAATTGAATATGGTCCATTGTGAAGCTTGAAAACTAATTATGGGTTTAATATAATATGCGAAATTGATATGTTAATTAAAATTAATTATGGTTTGAATTAATATGAAATAGTCTATATATATATATATATACACACACACACACACACACACACACGCACACACACACATTAATATAACCTTAATTAATTAAGAAAATAAAAATTTCGAGCACATAATATCATAAACCCAAATTCAACCTTAGGAGGTCATTGGACAAATTTTACCTTCACAAACCAAACTGGCAAATCCCGCAGTGACACTTATCACATTCCCATTGGACAAAAACTGAAGAAGGTTCCCTGAATGCTGACTGGGCTTCCATGTCATAATCCTATACCTATTCTGCAATTTTTTTATAAAAAATTGCCTGTTTTGAACGACGATCAACAGACCATAAATTCCTCATTTGAACTCAGTTTTCAATGAAACAGTTTGCTTTGGATTCCTGGAGATGAGACGGTCGCCATCATTCTAGTTTCATTCAATTATGAGCAGTTTCATTTTTGAGCTAAAATACTGAGCCTCTGATCATTCCTCCCCACTAGAAACTTTTTGGATCCCAAAATATCTCTAATTACTAATCATGTGGATGAGGGTATGGTTCCCTCACCCTTCCAGTCTCTGTCCAATGGAATTTTCCCAATTTCGTCATTTGGAGCTTTTCACAAAGAGTCAAAATTTTCCTTGATTTTTGCGACCTTCTCCTGTTGTCCTTGACACCGTCATGCTGTAATATTTCTGATTTTGAAAAACAGAAAGCTAATATTGTAGAAACCATCTTGTTCCTACCTTTTTGAACAATGAAAGGAAACTTAAAAACTTTCTCACCTTGCACACTGTCACCATGGCAATTCTTTGCTGCTTTTTCTTTGTACTTGTGTCGACTCTTGACCAAGTATGTTCGCCATTGCCATGTACCTTTTGGAAACCATAAACTAGAATTTGTGGAACCCATGCCTTATTTTTGAAGCTGATTTGTCGCTTTCTCTTTGACCTTTGCACTCTCTTGCACCGACATCTTGTTTCCAACACTGCTCAACATTGATGTTGACTACTGCAAATGTTTTTCATCTTGTTCATCTTCTTTTAAAGGCAACCTATTAAAATCCTGAAACAATTCATTACAAGCATAAGAATCTCTTTGAAAATTTTTATTCAACACATCTCTTTGTTTTATCATCAATAATTTCAAGTTCTAACTTGCATTCACTATCCTCTTCATTTCACTTGCATGTATAAGAAACAAACTCGCCTTCTTCTTATGTGCTCTAATTATTTACTCAATGCCATCCTTAAACAAGTGATACTTATTCTAACGACGATGAAATATTTCTTTTCTATCATACAGATAAGGACTTCCCAATACAATACCTGATATCTCATGCGGCACTACATCAAGCTCAACTTCATCGAGAAAGTTTGAGTTGATGGCGAATCTTAGTATGCACTTCCTTGTAACTTGCAAGTTTGCATTCTTGCATATCCAACCCAAAGGATATGGTCTTGGATGTCTGATATTTTCAAGGCCTAGTTTCTTAACCAAATCTTTAGAAATCAAGATAGCTTGTGAATCACTATAAAAAAGTGTATCAATATTGGTATGTTTAGAGACAACTCTAATATGGAAAAGTTCTATTTTTGTATCTTCATGATGAGTATCATTTGAAAAATTTTAAGAACTAGTGTTTGCAATATTTTTACCTTTCAAACCCATGGATGTAATATTTGTCTCATCTCCTGAATCTGACCCTAAATCATGTTCAACTATAGCAACAGTTTTACCTTTCTCTTTGGCTTTCAGTCTATTTGGTTTCAATTCTAGATGAAGTTGCCAACAATGGTCTTCATCATGGCCAGTCTTTGAACAATTTTTGCATGTGATTTCTCCTTCTCTCTTTTTACAGATCTATTTCTTTTTCGTATTCCAAAAAACTTTCCTTTTCCTTTACCCTCACTTTCACTTTTCTCATCTATGTTTTGTTTCCCTCTTGCCTCTAAGTGTGTGGGTTGTACACAAAATTCATCTAAATTTATTGGGTTAAACATAAGCATAATATGTTTCAAATAGGAATGTAAAGCCCCAATGTATTTCAAGAGTGTATCTTGGGAATTCAAGTTTATTCCTAACAAAAAAGCCCTTTTCATAAACTCCTGGATATATTCTTGAACTGTTTTACCCTTGAGTTGCTTAAAATTTTGGAAACTCATAATAGTTTTTTGCATATAGGCTAATGGGAAAAATTTTCTTTTAATGGAGAAAATAAACTCAACCCAAGAAATGGATATCTTACCATGGATTCACATTTCCTCTTGAGTCTTTGCTTCCTACCAAACTAGTGCTTCTCCTTCTAGCATTAATGAAGCCAACTAGATCTTTATGTCGTCTTCATGAAGGTTCTAAATTTTTCAATACACCTCCAATTGACATATCCAATTGTCAAGTCTCTCTACATTTACCTCGCCATTATACATGGGAAGTTCAAACTTAATATCCAATTTGAGTAATGGAGTTTTTCCTTTTGTGGATTTTGAGTGAGTGTGAGTGTTTTTCGTGGTGGAAGTGGAAGATGATCCTGATGGCGATGATGATGATGATGAAGATGGTGGATATGGAGGTGGATTTCCTCCACTTCCATTTTAAATCCTCTCTTCATCCTTCCTACCATCTGAAGCTCCTTCTCTATATGGAGGCTTAGAACCTTCTCCTTCCATCCCAGTAGTAAATACATCAAACATAAATTTAACCATCCTCTTAATGTCTTTGAAGTCTCTCTTGACATCTTCCTCTTTTGAATTTCTTTGAGTCTCTCCAACACCTGACATGATGGCTATGGATTCAAGCTCAACTTCTGATGCTTGTGCCTCTTCAATCAACTCAACTTCTTGTACAAATTTCACCTCTTCAATCTCAGCTTCTTGAGACAAAACTTGAGGTTCTTCAAGTGCATATATGAGTGTAATTTTGGGTGAAGATGGTGCTCTTGTAGCTCTCCTTCTTCTGGTCCTAATCTCAAGACTTGCAACCAAAATTTTCGCTTCACCTTTCTGCAACTTTAACCTTGTCAGCATCACAATTTTTCAACCATTAAACTTGCACAAAACTTCAAGAAAATATCAAGAAAATAACCTTGCCTTTCAACCAAATATTTTCAACCTATGCTCTGATACCAAATTGATCTGAATTTGAATGTTATTTTTGTTGTGCTAATTTCATTTTCAAATACAAAACTTATTTACTGATCTTATGCTTGATGTACATGTTCCTTTGTTGCTTATGTGTGTCAAAGAGGTAATTAAAATTGAATTTTATGAGTGAATTTGAAAAGCATGAATTTAAAAGGTTGAATAGAAGAAACATAAATAAAACAAACCATCTCCTTGGTCCAGCTTCATAGCTTGGGCCTCTGTATTAGCTAAATTGTGCTCAAATTGATGTTTACATGCATAAAATGCTTTTGTAACATATTCCAATGAGTTAAAAATGTCGAAATATATCAGAAAACACTATTTATTTACTCAATTTGGTTACCAAATGCTCTAGGCATGACCTTCCCTCCTGGTGGTCTTAGGCTTCAAATTTCTTCAAGGCAACAAAAAAATATGTAAAATTTCTCCTCTGCCTCTGCCACCTATTACAATGTCTTCATAGCATGCCAATTAGCCATTAATGGCTCTTTCTGATCTCAATTTGGTCGAAAATTGACTCAGTTATGGCAAAAACAAACTTTCCCCCAATTTCTCCTCCAAATTTGGAAGGACTCCAGCTAACTTCGACAAGTTTGGCAGAATATATGAATTTGGACTTCCCGCCAATTTCGCTGCTAATTAGTAACTGGATTAATTAAAGTTTAAACACACTTACTACATATAAAAATAGCTTAACTGCGCGCTTATTCAATTGAAATAATTCGGTTTAATTAGTACTAAACCCTCAATGGATTAACGCATAAAGCTTGGATTAAATTTAATTAAATCCCGTTGTTGAACTCCGCTTCGCCCACGATTATCGCTGCTTGGTCACATGGGAGGGGGCTGGTCCCCTCCTTCCCGCTTGTTAGACTCCTATAATTCATAGTATCACAAGGTGACTGATCATTTCTCAGGTCTTTCATATTAAAAATAATATTCCATGGCTGTCATTTATTTCCAAAAAAAAGGAAAGGAAATCCTGACTGTCTAGAACATCAAAGGAATCAATCTGCCTTTTCAATTCAGTGGAAAGGGGAAAGTGTTTCTGATAAGGTTTAATGGTGAGAAAACTTCAATTCTGCCCTCATTCATTTCATTTACCCTCTTTTGCCCTTCATTTTCCCATTTTTCTAAAGTCTCACGCTTCATTTCTTTCAAACCCCTTTTTTAACTATTAAATTTCAATTTTTATAGTTGAATAAGCAGCTCCGCCCACCCACTAATAGCCATATCATTTTCCCATTTAAACTTGCCTTATTCACAGCTTTGCCCCCACTTTAAGCCGCTTGATACATACATATATATCATATATATTATAAACCACAAAGAAACCTTACCCCATCCTTACCTTTTCACATCAACACTTCACACTCTTTATCATTTCACAGCTAAGTTTGCCACCTTATAATTCCGCTGATGCGATATAGTGGGACCCTTCCAGCCGTGTCACCCTTTCCTCACTACCAATCACAAATCGCAATTAGCATTTTTTATATTTACATGTTAAACACATCGCAAGTTAATCGGTCCAAAGTTGTGATTCGATGTGATCACATATCGCACCTGATAGAGGCTCTTGCGATAAGTTAAATATTGTGATATGCAATAAGCTAAATGTTGCAATGTGCAATAAGTTAATTGTTGCGATGTGCAATAAGTTAAATATTCCGATGTGCGGTATTAATGGGCCCCATCCCCATCCTGCCACATCACTCGCAACTCGTCACACTTCGCACTGCGCGAGGTCTAACGTTCACCTCCCCACGGATCACAACAAAAGTTGTGATCTGCGGGCAATGGGTGGGCCCACCTCATTACCATGTCACCTCTGACTGTACCATCATACGTCCCCAACCAGCTAACTACCCTCCACCTCTCCATCCTCCTCGTTCATCTCCCCACATCAGACAAACCTTATTTCATTTCGGCCCCCCCTTAGCCTTTAAAATTTAACCACCGGGGTCTGAAACAAGCGGTATCCCTTACCACCATCCTCACTATATGTTGTGCCAATGCTAAATCGCACCCATCTTCTCTGATACCACTTACTTCCCTCAACCCCCTTCGACAACGATTTTTTTTTTCAAACAAAACCACCACCGCTGCTCCACGTCTGCCAACCAACTACCACCATCGCTGCGCTGTGACGACTCTCGCCACCATGGCGTCACGTAGTCGTTCCACACCATTCCCATCCAAGTTTTTGAATAATTATTGTGCGTTTCAAGAGGAAGGCAGTGGGTTTTCCGTTTCCAAGCTTCGCTGCAACAATAACCGACACAGAAGAGACAGAGTTAGTTAGAGACAGAACATCCCTCATTATAGCCAACACACTCTGTTCAACAATCATTTTGCACTAAGGTAGAGCCAAGAGGTCAGAGCCTTTGAAGAGGTAGAACCAAGATGTGAGAGCGGTCATTGCCTCTTCGGCATCAGACAAGCCGGATTATGATCATTTCACAATCAATATCGGACTGTCAGAGTAAATACAACCACCATTTTGTCAAGTTTATTTTATCATAACCTCTTCATGATCCCAAGAGGAAAATTTCTTCCTTACTTTGTAATCAATAATAGATTGCTAAAACCACTATTATGGTTGAACTTGTCTTATCACTGCCTGCATGGTTCCACTTGGAAAATTTTTAGCCTGAATGTAATTAATAACTATCATGGAAACAAACAGAGCAACCCACTTAAGTTTTTTATATAAATACTGCATGCATTAGCAGTATGATCTGAAATTGAACTTTTAGTTCTAACATAGATTAAAATTTAAAACATGTTTATGGAAAAATGATTAAAAAATAATTTAATTGAATGCTTTTAATAAAATGTTGTGAAACCAGCTCCAAAAATAGAAGAAAAGAGATATCAATGCCTTAGAAATAATCCAGTTCGAGGGGAAAACCTCCAATGCATTACATGAATGAACAATTCTTAGACGATACAAATTACAAAACCTCCTTTCTATATATAGGAGTCCATGGGGCCACAATGTAATCCTAGCCGACCTAACAATAATAATTTAAGGGCACAATAATAACAATATGGTGGTTACAGGGGTACAATAATAACAATAAGGGGGTTACACTAACAACAATAAGGGACTATACTAGTAATATAGGGACCTAACATGCCCCTCTCCTTCAAAAAAGTGTTGTCCTCAACGCTTGAGTAGCTCTGGGTGCTTCTGTATAAAATTCTCATCCTCCCATGTAGAATCTTCGGTGGGTAAGTTCTTCCACTTGATGAGATACTCTGAAATTGATCGATTCCGTAGTTGTCGAGTTCTTGTTTCCGTGACCGCTTCAGGTTCCAATATGACTTTTCCTTCCTCATCAAGTTCTGGCAATATTGTTTGAATTGGAAGATTTTCACCTATAACCTTTTTTAAGCATGAAATATGGAAAACTGGATGCACTCGCGAAGAAGCAGGAAGCTCCAATTTGTATGCCATAGTACCAATCTTTTGCAACACCTTGTAAGGACCATAGTACTTTGGCGATAATTTATTATCCTTCTTTGCTTGCTTGAGGGACATTTGTTTGTATGGTTATAGCCGTAAAAATACCCAATCTCCTACATCAAAACTTCTCTCGCTGCGATGTTGATCTGCCTGTTGTTTCATTCGATTTTGTGCCAAATTCGGGTTATCCTTTAAGAGTTGGAGAACTTCTTGCTGATGCTCGATGTGATCTTCCACTGCTTGAACCTTCGAATTTTCCCTTAAAGATGATGTGATCGATGGTGGATGATATCCATAAAGTGCCATAAATGGGGTCATTTTTTTTGCAGTATGGAAGGAAGTGTTATACCACCATTCAGCGAGAGGTAACCACTTGACCTATTGTGTTTGTTTATCAGATACAAAACAACGAAGATATCCTTCCAAACATTTATTTACTATCTCAGTTTGACCATCAGATTGAGGATGATAAGATGAGCTATGAACTAATTGAGTACCCAAACAAGAAAATAACTCCGTCCAAAAATTTCCAATAAAAATGGGATCTCTGTCGCTCACAATAACCCTTGGGCTTCCATGTAGCTTTTGAATTCTATCCATAAATGTAGTAGCAACTGTACTTGCTTTAAATGGATGAGATATTGCACAAAAGTGTGCATACTTGGTAAGTCTATCAACTACCACCATGATGACACTCTTTCCTTCGGACTTAGGTAAACCTGTGATAAAATCCATTGAAATCTCCTCCCAACGTTGAGTTGGAATGGATAAAGGTTGTAGAAGTCCTGGGGTCTTAATTGTTTCCACTTTATTCTGCTGGCAAACCAAACATTCCGCCACAAACTTTCGAATATCAGATTTAAGGCCATCCCAAAAAAATTCTTTTTTCACCCTGTGGTAAGTTTTTAAAAATCCTGAGTGTCCTCCTAAAGGAGAAGTGTGCAATTCCAAAAGAATCTTTTGTTTTAGTTGGGAATTATTGCAAATATATAAGTGATCTTTGTACCATACATTTTTCCAACTAAATGTATTAGATGTACTAGGTTCTTGCTGCAACTTTTTAATGAGTGTCCACACTTCTTCATCCTTCTTCCATTCATCTCTTGCTTTGGTTATCCAATCTGGTTGGATAATAGAAATGACACAAACCAATGCTTCCACCTCTTCATTCTTTCTTGAGAGTGCATCTACAACAACATTTAGCTTCCCTTTTTTGTAGATTATTTAAAAGTCATAACCGAACATCTTTGTGACCCATTTTTGCTGCTCTTCTGAAGATAGTCTTTGCTCCAAAAAGTGTTTAGTTGCTTTAGGAGTCCATGAAAAGGCATCTTTCTTCAATAATGTTGTTAAGGGTGCTGCTATTCTCCCATAATTCTTAACAAACTTGTGATAATACCCTGCTAACCCGAGGAATCCTCACAACTGCTTTATGGTTGTGGGGACTTTCCATTCCTTAATGGATTTAATTTTGTTAGGGTCTACCTTAACACCCTCGTGAGATACAATATGACCCAGATATTCCACCTCTTGTACTCCAAAGAAACATTTGGATGTTTTTGCATATAATTGTTTCTCCTGCAATAGTTTGAGCACCCTGTCAACATGTTCAGCATGATCCTTCCAAGACCTGCTGTAGATTAGTATATCATCAAAAAATACTAGCACAAATTTTCTAAGGAAGGGTTTGAAAATGGAATTCATCAACCCTTGAAATGTAGAAGGTGCATTGGTAAGGCCAAAAGGCATGACCAAAAATTCATGACCCTCATGAGTTCGAAATGCTGTTTTTGGAATATCTTCAGTCTTCATTCTAATTTGATGATATCCTGAACGAAGATCCAACTTGGTAAAATAAATTGCTCCATGTAATTCATCCAATAATTCATCAATCAAAGGAATGGGAAATTTATCTTTAATGGTGAGCTTATTGAGCTCCCTATAATCCGGACACATGCGCCATGATCCATCCTTCTTGTGTACCAATACTACAGGAGCAGAGAAATAACTTTGACTAGGTTGAATTATACCCACCTCTAAATTTCTGCAATCATACGTTCAATTTTGCTCTTTTGGACATAAGGATATCTATGAGGCCTAATGTTTGGAGGAACACTTCCTAGAATCAAATGAATAGCATGATCATGATCACGAATAGGTGGGAGTCCTTTGGGAGTTTCAAACACCCTGGAATGATTTTCCAAGACTTTTTGGAGATCTGCATAAATAGATGATTTTGATGTTGGAACTTCTAGTGAGCATAATTGTGCAATTACGCCTCGTTGATATTTCTTTAGAAGCTTTGTCATGGCATTAGAGCTTATTATATTTCCCGGCTTCCCTGCAATACCCCGTAATTCGACTTCCTTTCCTTCTGAAAAAAAATTAAAGAAAAGTTCTTGAAAATTAAAAACTACCGTCCCCAAAGATTGTAACCATTGTCCTCCTAGTACAACATCAGCACCTCCCATAGGAATGGAAAGCATTGGACTATTCAATACATATTCCCCCATGGTTATCTTGATATTATGGCATTTTCCAAAGCAATTTATAGTTCCTCCATTTGCAACCATCACTTGACATTCTGGTGCTGGGTATAGGAAACAATTCAATTCCTTGGCTACCTTACAATGAATAAAATTATGGGTACTACGTGAATAAATAAACACTATTACCTTTTTCTTCTTGATATGTCCTTCTATCTTGAGAGTTTGAGGAGTGGAAATTCCTGCTAATGAATTTGAATGTAATTGTTGAGAGGCTTGACATAAAATATTGTTTGAAATGGAAGATTTTCACCTATAACCTTCTTTAAGCATGAAACATGGAAAACTGGATGTACTCGCGAAGAAGAAGGAAGCTCCAATTTGTATGCCATAGTACCAATCTTTTGCAATACCTTGTAAGGACCATAGTACTTTGGCGATAATTTATTATCCTTCTTAGCTTGCTTGAGGGACATTTGTTTGTATGGTTGTAGCCGTAAAAATACCCAATATCCTACATCAAAACTTCTCTCACTGCGATGTTGATATGCCTGTTGTTTCATTCGATTTTGTGCCAAATTCAGGTTATCCTTTAAGAGTTGGAGAACTTCTTGCTGATGCTCGATGTGATCTTCCACTGCTTGAACCTTCGAATTTTCTCTTAAATATAATGTGATGGATGGTGGATGATATCCATAAAGTGCCATAAATGGGGTCATTTTTGCTGCAGTATGGAAGGAAGTGTTATACCACCATTCAGCGAGAGGTAACCACTTGACCCATTGTGTTTGTTTATCAGATACAAAACAACGAAGATATCCTTCCAAACATTTATTTACTATCTCGGTTTGACCATCGGATTGAGGATGATAAGATGAGCTATGAGCTAATTGAGTACCCAAACAAGAAAATAACTCCGTCCAAAAATTTCCAGTAAAAATGGGATCTCTGTCGCTCACAATAACCCTTGGGTTTCCATGTAACTTTTGAATTGTGTCCATAAATGTAGTAGCAACTGTACTTGCTCTAAATGGATGAGATAATGCACAAAAGTGTGCATACTTGGTAAGTCTATCAACTACCACCATGATGACACTCTTTCCTTCGGACTTAGGTAAACCTGTGATAAAATCCATTGAAATCTCCTCCAACGTTGACTTGGAATGGATAAAGGTTGTAGAAGTCCCGGGGTCTTAATTGTCTCAACTTTATTCTGCTGGCAAACCAAACATTCCGCCACAAACTTTTGAATATCAGATTTAAGGCCATCCCAAAAAAATTCTTTCTTCACCCCGTGGTAAGTTTTTAAAAATCCTGAGTGTCCTCCTAAAGGAGAAGTGTGCAATTCCAGAAGAATCTTTTGTTTTAGTTGGGAATTCTTACAAAGATATAAGCGATCTTTGTACCATAAGGAATCATTTTTCCAACTAAATGTATCAGATGTACTAGGATCTTGCTGCAACTTTTGAATGATTGTCCATACATCTTTGTCCTTCTTCCATTCATCTCTTGCTTCAGTTATCCAATCTGGTTGGATAATAGAAATGGCACAAAGAAATGCTTCCACCTCTTCATTCTTTCTTGAGAGTGCATCTGCAACAACATTAAGCTTTCCCTTTTTGTAGATTATTTCAAATTCATAACCCAACATCTTTGTGACCCATTTTTGCCACTCTTCTGAAGATAGTCTTTGTTCCAAAAAGTGTTTAAGACTATCATGATCAGTTTTTACCTTGAAGTGTCTTCCCATTAGGTAAGTTCGCCATTTCTTTAGTGCATGCAGTATTGCTAGCATTTCCTTCTCATAAATAGGTTTCTGTAAATACTTTCCTTTGATTGGACGACTTTCAAAAGCAATGGGTCTTCCTTCCTGCATTAAAACAACACCAATTCCATTTCCTGAGGCATCACATTCCACAATAAAGGTTTTTGTGAATTCTGGCGTAGCTAAGACAAGCGCTAGGCACATTGCCTCTTTAAGATGTTCAAAAGCCTTAGTTGCTTCAGGAGTCCATGAAAATGCATCTTTCTTCAACAATGTTGTTAGAGGTGCTGCTATTCTCCCATAATTATTAACAAACTTGCGATAATACCCTGTTAACCCGAGAAATCCTCTCAACTGATTTATGGTTGTGGGGACTTTCCATTCCTTAATGGATTTAATTTTGTTAGGGTCTACTTTAACACCCTCATGAGATACAATATGACCCAGATATTCCACCTCTTATACTCTAAAGAAACATTTGGATGTTTTTGCATATAATTGTTTCTCCTGTAATAGTTTGAGCACCCTATCAACATGTTCAACATGATTCTTCCAAGACCTGTTGTAGATTAGTATATCATCAAAAAATACTAGCACAAATTTTCTAAGGAAGGGTTTGAAAATGGAATTCATCAACCCTTGAAATGTAGAAGGTGCATTGGTAAGGCCAAAAGGCATGACCAAAAATTCATAATGACCCTCATGAGTTTGAAATATTGTTTTTGGAATATCTTCAGTCTTCATTCTAATTTGATGATATCCTGAACGAAGATCCAACTTGGTAAAATAAATTGCTCCATGTAATTCATCCAATAATTCATCAATCACAGGAATGGGAAATTTGTCTTTAATGGTGAGCTTATTGAGCTCCCTATAATCTGGACACATTAGCCATGATCCATCCTTCTTGTGTACCAATACTACAGGAGCAGAGAAAGAACTTTGACTAGGTTGAATTATACCCGCCTCTAACATTTCTGCAATCATACGTTCAATTTAGCTCTTTTGGAAGTAAGGATATCTATAAGGCCTGATGTTTGGAGGAACACTTCCTGGAATCAAATGAATAGCATGATCATGATCACGAATAGGTGGGAGTCCTTTGGAAGTTTCAAACACCTTGGAATGATTGTCCAAGACTTGTTGGAGATCTGCAGAAATAGATGATTTTGATGTTGGAACTTCTAGTGAGCATAATTGTGCAATTACACCTCGTTGTTCTTTCTTTAGAATATTTGTCATGACATTAGAGCTTATTATCTTTCCCGGCTTCCCTGCAATACCCCGTAATTCGACTTCCTTTCCTTCTGAAAAAAATTTCAAGAAAAGTTCTTGAAAATTAAAAGCTACCATCCCCAAAGATTGTAACCATTGTACTCCTAGTACAACATCAGCACCTCCCATAGGAATGGAAAGCATTGGACTAGTCAATACATATTCCCCCATGGTTAGCTTGATATTATGGCATTTCCCAGAACAATTTATAGTTCCTCCATTTGCAACCATCACTTGGCATTCTGGTGCTGGGTATAGGAAACAATTTAATTCCTTGGCTACCTTACAATGAGTAAAATTATGGGTGCTACCAGATCCATCATGCCTATACACCCCTGCTGCTGATCTGTCACTTCTATCTTGGAGAGTTTGTGGAGGTAATTCTGCCGGTCGCAACTACCGCCTTTGTGACCACAGGCCAGTTCTTTCTCCCTCTTCTGACGTGTTCCTAAGTGGATCTCTTCTTTGTTCTTCCAGTGCTCTTCTTCTTCTACAATCTATATTGAATAATTTCTTTGTACCGCTTTCTTGGCTGCTTTAGTGTGTTCTACCTCCTTGTATAGCCAAGCCACTGTCTCTTTTTCTCCATTACAGTGATCAACCTTGTAGGTTGTGGAAATCTGGCGTAGCAACACTTCCTTCTTTATAGAATTGAGTGGTAGGCTTCCTTGTCGCCATAATTTTACATTCAACTTTTCTTGCCAACCTGAATGCCTTCTCCAATGAATCAGGTTCCAAAACACGAACTTCATGTTGGATGTTATCTTTTAGAGTGCCTATGAAGAGATCAATCCTGTGTTCCTCTGGAATATCAGTTACCCATATATTCAATTTTTGGAAGTCCTCAATGTGCTGCCCCACTAAACCCTTTTGTTTGAGATTTATCAATTGGCTAAAGAAGGTGTTGCTCTTTGTATCCTCATAATGTGCTATCATTTCCTCCGTAAAAATTGACCGAGTGACAATTTTTTTACGGGAGCAAAGCCATTGATACCATACAAATGTATTTTGTTCTAAATGTAAAGTTGCAATGCGTACCTTTTGTGTGTTTTACACGTTATGGAGATCAAAATATTGCTCCATCTGTAGTATCCATGTTACAGGATCCTTTCCATCAAACTTCCTCATATCCATCTTTGGAATATGGTGGTTCTTCCCACCAACATTAGAGTTTATGAAATCACAATTAACATTTATTTTGTTCTCATCATGAGGTTATTCTACTATCTTTTCACCATTAGGAAACCTTTCTTGTATCAACTTTGTCAAACCTTCCATGTCTGCTTTTAGAACATTCTTCATGTTTTCCATTTTCTCATCGATCTTTGCTTCCATGTCATCCATATTAGATTCCATGCTAGCCTCCATGCCATCAATCTTAGATTGTACCATCTATCATCTGTGATTCACTTTCTTTAAAAACTTTTCTATGGAGTTTTTGTTGCTACTGCGAGCGAATTTGTTACTTGCTCCTTGGTACAGTATCATGTTGCCATTCTTCTTCTTCATGAGTCATAGTAGAGCCTTCTGAAGGCTTAATGGGTGTTGAATTCTTTTAGGAGTCTCTTTGTAATCCAATACGTATCGACATTAACAACATGATCAATTCAACTTGATTCTTCAAACAAGACTTATGCAATTCGGAAAAAAATACACACCTTTTACTTGCTTTTGAGGAGCTCGATATTGAAATTGTATTATCTCTGTGATTGTGGCTCTTAAATATCTGAAATTCAGCACTGAAGTAGCCCTCTGAATTCTATTTTGAATGCCACAGGTCTGACTTGATTTGGATTCTCCAAGAAAAAGTTATTTCCAATCTCCCACAATAACCTAATTATGGACTGGTTCAGTATAGCGAACTTGTACGACTTGCCACGTGTCATTGCTTCATCCTTCGCCTCTAAAATTGATAGCCAAGAAACTAAATTCCGTCTAATTGCGACCAATTTTTACAGAACTCCAATCCGATGCTCAGAGAGAGAGTTATTGAAATTTTCCCACGATCACCTTTTTGAGATGAAATTCGGGAGCCTGAAAAAGCACTAACTTCCACAGATCATATCTCCAAAAATTTTGCAAACCAAGCTCTGAAATTTTTTGAAGAGTTTCCTTAGGATTTCAGCTTCGCACCATAAAAATTTCAGATTCTGAACCTCAGTACAAAAAAATGTATAGTGCTAATGTCACGATGACCTGTTTAGGAGCCTGAAAAAAGACCTAACTTCCACAGACTATATCTCCGAAAGTATTGCGAACCAAGCTCTGAAATTTTTAGAAAATATTCCTCAGGATTTCGGCTTTGCACCCTAAAATTTTTTTGCTTCTGAAACTTTGTAGAAAAAAAGTTATAGCAAAAATTCAACGATGACCTGTTTGGAGCAGCGAAACCCTAGAATCCAAATCTCTGACACCAAATGTTAGGAAACCAGCTCCAAAAAGAGAAGAAAAGAGATATCAACGCCTTATAAATAAGCCACTTCGAGGGGGCAACCTCCAATACATTACATGAATGAACAATTCTTCGATGATACAATTTACAAAACCTCCTTTCTATATATAAGAGTCCATGGGGCCATAATGTAATCGTAGTGGGCCACAATGTAATCTTAGCTGACCTAACAATAATAATTTAAGGGCACAATAATAACAAAATGGGGGTTAAAAGGGTACAATAATAACAATAAGGGGTTGACACTAACAATAATAATGGACTATACTAGTGATATAGGGACCTAACATGGTCGGACTCATTTCTTCCTCTTCTAGGGCTGGTTCCTGGTGTTTATCCTCTTCTTTTGAAGATTCTTGTTAATTTTCTTCTTCCTCTTCACAATCTATGTAAAATAATTTCTTCTCAACACACTTATGACCTTTAGTGTATTTGCTATCACAACTGTAGCAAAGCCCTTTTGCTCTTTCTTCTTCCAATTTTTGTGGTGTCAACCTTGTAGGTTGTGGAAATCTAGGCGTAGCAACACTTCCTTCTTTATAGAATTGAGTGGTAGGCTTCCTTGTCGCCATAATTTTACATTCAACTTTTCTTGCCAACCTGAATGCCTTCTCCGATGAATCAGGTTCCAAAACACGAACTTCATGTTGGATGTTATCCTTTAGAGTACCTATGAAGAGATCAATCCTGTGTTCCTCTGGAATATCAGTTACCCTTATATTCAATTTTGGAAGTCCTCAATGTGCTGCCCCACTAAACCCTTTTGTTTGAGATTTATCAATTGGCTAAAGAAGGTGTTGCTCTTTGTATCCTCATAATGTGCTATCATTTCCTCCGTAAAAATTGACCAAGTGACAATTTTTTTACGGGAGCAAAACCATCGATACCATACAAATGTATTTTGTTCTAAATGTAAAGTTGCAATGCGTACCTTTTGTGTGTTTTGCACATTATTGAGATCAAAATATTACTCCATCTGTAGTATCCATGTTACAGGATCCTTTCCATCAAACTTCCTCATATCCATTTTATGAATATGGTGGTTCTTCCCTTCAACATTAGAGTTTATGAAATCACGATTAACATTTATTTTGTTCTCATCATTAGTTTCCTCTACTATATTTTCACCATTAGGAAACATTTCTTGTATCAACTTTATCAAACCTTCCATGTCTTCTTTTAGATAATTCTTCATGTTTTCCATCTTAGCTTCCATGTTATCCATCTTAGATTCCATGCTAGCTTCCATGCCATCCATCTTAGCTTCCATGCCATTCTTCAAACCATCCATCTTAGATTCCACGTCTTTCTTCAAAACATCCATCTTAGTTTCCACACCTTTCTTCAAAACTTCCATGTCATTTTTTGTTGCTCTTTGCGAGAGCGAAATTTGTTGCACTTGCTCTTGTAATTTTGATATGTCATGTTTCCATTCTTCATCTTCATGAGTCATAGTAGATCCTTCTAAAGGCTTAATGGGTGTTGAATTATTTTTAGGGGCCATTTTAGAATCCAATACTGATATCTATTCTACAATATGCCCTTGGAATCAATTCAACTTGATTCTTCAAACAAGACTTATGCAATTTGGAAAAAAAAATACACACCTTTTACTTGCTTTTGAGGAGCTCGATATTGAAATTGACTTATCTCTATAATTATAGATCCTCAATATCTGAAAATTGGCCCTATAGTAGTCCTCTGAAGCTTCTTTCAAATTCCACAGGTCTGACTTGATTTGGATTCTTCAAGACAAAGTTATGTCCAATCTCCCACAATGACCTAATTATGGACTGGTTCAGTAGAGCGAACTTGTGCGACTTGCCACATGTCACTGTTTGCTCCTTTGGCTCTAAAATTTATAGACAGGAGACTACAGGCTGTGTACGTCCCAATCACATTTTATAGAATTCCAATCCGATGCTCAGAGAGAGAGTTATGAATAGTTTCCCACGATCACCTCCTTGCGATGAAATTCGGGAGCCTGAAAAAGACCTAACATCCACAGTTCATATCTCCGAAACTATTGCGAACCAAGCTCTGAAATTTTGTGAAAATGTTCCTCAGGATGTCAGATTCACGCTCTACAAATTTCATCTTTTGAACCTTCGTAGAAAAAACGTTATAGCGAAAATTCTGCGATCACATTTTTAAGTGAAATTCAAGAGCCTGCAAAAAGCCCTAACTTCCACAAATCATATCTTCGAAAATATTGCGAACCAAGCTCTGAAATTTTGTAATGATGTTCCTCAGGATTTCAGATTCGCACTATAGAAATTTAAGATTCTAAACCTTTGTAGAAAAAATATTATAGGGAAAATTCCACGATGACCTGTTTGGAGCAACGAAACCCTAGAATCCAAAGCTCTGATACCAAATATTGTGAAACCATCTCCAAAAATAGAAGAAAAGAGATATCAACGCCTTAGAAATAAGACACTTCGAGGGGGAAACCTCCAATACATTACATGAATGAACAATTCTTGAATGATACAAATTACAAAACCTCCTTTCTATATATAGGAGTCGATGGGGCCACAATATAATCCTAGCCGACCTAACAATTATAATTTAAGGTAACAATATGGGGGTTATAGGGGTAGAATAATAATAATAAGGTGGTTATGTTAGCACTCAAATCTGCCACAGGCTGAAAGAGGCGAGGCTCGAGGCAACATCAAACCAAGCTCAGCCTCGTAGCTAGCCCTACGAGGACAGGAGAGGGCTCTTTCCGGGTCTATCTCGGCAAAAGGATCTTCAAGGGGCTGAGATGACCGATAAGGAATACTAATCTTAGGCTAGTAAAGTGATATGAATAAATGTTGGGTTTCTGGGCTGTGTGAGGCAAAGACAGCAAGAGCAGAGATTAAATAAAGAACGCAGATTATCTCCTGAGGCAAGGTAAGCATGAAGTTTAGCAATTAAATTGAGATAAACGGAATGACAAGACTGCTGAGAAGTTGACAAGGGCATAGAAGATGGATCCTTGTCGAACAGAAGAAAACATTAACTATGAATACTTCCTCAAGACAGAGCAAATAAATTGAATTCTGCCTTTCTCACTTAAAATTATTCAACAGAAATGATTTAGGAATGAAATGAAAAAACATTACAAGATACATATGCAACAGAGAAGAAACATTTATCAAATTTTATGCCACAGGAATCTCAGAAAACAGAGCTGTATTTCTCCATTAAAATATCTGTCTAAGACTGTACAATAAAGCTCTAATTTTCTCTCCTACACTAGCTCTCAGAACTCTCTCTCTTTCCTTTTTACAAATGATTATTTTTATAAACTATTCTAAAACAAAAACAACAGATCGGCCCAACAATCAGGGCGCTGTTTGAACTGAAATTACAAAAATTAGAAAAGAGAACAGCCTTCTATTTTAAAATAATACAATGTCCCTCTAAAAATCCTCTGATGACTAATAAACATGGAGCGCAGATCTCCATAGGATCAGGATTGAAATCTTAAACCAACTCGCATTCTTTGGTTGTGTTACATTTGTCATTTTAATAAAACAACTTTAAACTAAAATCCTGTCCTTTCAGCTCATGGTGACAACTGTATTGAGCACGGTTGCATTCAACGTTTAATTTAAATTTATTTGCAAGAACGACCCAATAGGCAGAGCCACTCATCGAACTCCAACACGTCCAACGCATCAACAATAACTCACAATCTGCCTTCTAAGAGCCACATCGCCAGTAATCCCACAAAATCTTCAAAGGATCTCAACAATCGCTGGCGGAAATTATGGAACAAGATCCTGTCTGTCTCAGGTTCTCCATGACTGAAACTCATCATCTGTTTCGCCATCACATTGAAAGTGAATTTCTTGGTTTCGGACTGTGCAGAGAAGGGGCGCTGTTCCATCTTCGGGCCAAGCAAAAATACGCAGTAGTTCACAAGGCAACATCTCTTACTTGCCTAACATCGTATGTCTACTAAGCCATCATATTCCCTTATGATACCAAAACTAACATTTCTTACAATCCTCTCTCTGAGGTTTGCGAGTCTCTGGATAACTGATTGGCGCGCTGGTGGTGCTATTACTATTACTAGACTCTTGCTTCAGAAATGATGATGATGCAAGCGCTTCTTCGTGTTGCTCCGAAAACACTAGTTGATTCTGCCACTCGTGGTCTATCTCAGGGCTCAATTCTGCTTCATTCTCCACTTCTGCGGACAGTATCATCTGGTTATGGTTGTGAATCGTTCGTTCCTCCAAAAAATAGGGTTCACGTTGCTCTCTGGTTGAAAGAAATTCAGAAACAGCAAGAGGAAGCCAGTGGGAGATTTGAGTTGTTTCAACACTTAAAAATGTTCGAATCTCACTTTGGAATTCAACAGACAGATGTTTGTCAAACATTATGAAATCGCAAATCGATCTCATTTTCTTGACTGTCAATTATTGCAACGAACCCACGATTTTAACTTGCTCCAAGCGCTGTCCACTTTCTTCTACATCAAACATCCATTAGGCAATGATAAAAATCTGTTCGTATGCCGTAGGAAACAATTTGGATCGACTCTGAGCGCAAAAATGAAATTAAGGTTACAACATTTCAAGTGGGTCGCTCGACCTCCAAAGTGGGTCGCTGCGAGGTCATATTTTTGCACCAAACAAATGCCTAGTGGGTCGCTGCGCCCAGGTGGGTCGCTCTCCCAAGTGTGGCTTGCGCCTCCTTTTCGTGTTCTGATGGATGTTTGGGATCCGACCTTTACGTGTTGAATACTACATTCTTACAATCGGGGGACGCAACGCCTCCGACGGACCCGGGTAGCGAGATGAAACACCTTTCCATTAAATGGTCGGTAGTTGAAGAGAATGACTATCGAATATTTATATACATGTGCCTCGGCAGGACCAAAACGTATATACCAAGGATCTCCATCAACGAAATTAGAGTAGCTCACGAGTTTATGGGCGCATGAAGATCCTTTGCATGCAAAAATCCACGATTTCCTTTAATGGCATCGATGTAAATGGCACAGTAACGAAAGGAGGATATTCTAGTCACATTGTTGTTCACTGAAGGTACTGCTTTAAGATACAAGACAATCTACCAATGGCTGCAGCTGCACCTTTGAGATAGTTTTATCAGCTTGAATTGCCAATGCACAATCTTTCCAACCAACTTTGTATGTTTTTTGAGATATCAACAGTAATTAAAACAGTAGACCCATCAAACACTGTAATGGCCAAAATCAGCTCAGACAGATTTTTCTAAATAATGTCCTACACAGGCAGAGTTTGCTAGCTTTCGATTTCACATATCATTTTAATAGCTGTGATAATGAAGTTTGTTTGGGATTTCCAGTGAGACTTCTCCAAATAGCTTTTTGCCTCTGATTGCTGATGATGTTTTGTTTTCTTTTGTTTGTGCTTTTGCAGAGATAGGAGCTGAGCTGCTGCCTTTTGAAGAGCTGGAGAATTTGATACATATTCTAAAAAACACATTTAATGATTTCTTCTTCAAAACAGGGTTTTGAAGAAGAATCAATTTCACATTGATGACATTCCTGAAATAAACACCTGCGAGACAGCTATAAAACCTACTTAAAGATAAACCGAACTCAGAATTAAAATGACTCTTTTGGACGGAAGTAACATCGATGTTGCAAATGACAAGAGATGAACCTTGGTAGATTTAGTACTGTGGTGACAAGACGGAGTCTAACTGGTTACACTAACAAAAATAAGGGACTATAATAGTAATATAGGGACCTAACATAAAATATTTTCAATAACATAAGCAAACATTCACAAGAAAGAGAACAACACAATTGATAACGGATTTCACCCCCTCCACTAGGCTGCCTCTCCGGATTCGTCTCCAATAGGATGAATCAATCTATTGTCTTTCTGAATAGAGATAAATGTACATTGACTTTGACTTCAAGGTGGCCGGCTGAGAGCTCTCAACTATACATCCATACTCTGAAAGAACCATGAGCTATCCAAGCTCTGCTCGAAAATGACTTTTCCAAGCACTCCAAATCTCTCCTTACCTTTCCTGTACATAGAAAGGCATTATATAGCTCTTAAGAGCCCAAAACTAAGGAGGAAATATCTCCTTATCTCTCATTTTAAGGAGGAAATAACTCTCATATCCCTTAAAATTTTCTCATGAGATTTCTATGAAGGAAATATCTTAATCTCTACTTTCAAGGGCCTTATCCCCAAAACCTTAGGGATGAGAATAATCTATCAACTTCAATATGAAAGTAGAAATTGAATTTTTGAATTGTTGAGGAAAAATCCTCTCAACATTTTAAATTTCTATTTTACAAATATATGAGAACATTTAATTAAAAATAAAGACATCCTCAACCTAGGCTTAACATGAGTATATCTTCTTCATAGTGCTCCTTGGGTTGTCTAGATCCTCCTAGATAAAACCTCCCCATTAAAAAAACTTTTAGTCCTCTAAAATTATTTTTAAAAATTGAAGTCGATTATGAATGAATTCAATTCTTCCTGTGAACCTTGGAACAATTTTTTTTTTTCATTTGATGTAATCTTGCATGCTACCTTGTTGGAATTTATGCTGGGCTTCTGCATTGATTCTCCTTTCATAACATGCTTTGCATGTTGCACCAAGTATTATACAAACAGGAAGATGAAATTGAATTTGTGTCCATGCTAGAATCATACTGGAAACAACCTTGAATGTCCATAAATTGATGTCAAGAGCCCATACCATTAATCCAGCTACCTGAAAATTGAGCTACCACAACCCATCCTGAATTTGGAAACCGTTGTGAAGATCAAACTGTTGTGTTGCATAATTTTTACAATAAACAATTGCTTCCATATTCTCATTGCTCCAACACTGACAACAAATATAAATACCTCTAGTTCCCTGCACATTTTTGTTTTCATCCATGCCAAATCCTGTGGCCACTTTTCCTGTAATAGCCCTTATAGAAAACAACTATATCAGCAGTGAAAAGACTAGGCATGCACCATGTTCCATTCCTCTCACCCATGCACTCAATGCACTCAATTCGAAATCCAAAAGTGCACTTATATCTGTAGCCTCATGATTTCCCCTGATCAAATGAACATTGTTTGGATATTTTGTCAATCCTTTCTGGACTTGTTCACGATCAATATTGTCCAATGGAACAACTTCAACCTCAATGATATCAGTGTATGAGTTTGCATGGATAAGCACAAATCCACTGCTAACAAATACTTAGACCATGTTTGAGTTCAGCAATAGTTGCAACATGTACTGACAATATACCCATCTGTCCATCTATAGCAAGTACGATTACCATGTCTACCTCCTTGGAGGTCAATTCAGACTGGTAGGACAAGACGAAGTTAATGACAATCTTGGTGAGAATCAATCCAGGAACCACACGGCGACCTTCATGAATGAAAATGGGGTATTTGGAGGCTCCATATTGGGCACCATATTTCTCCAGGCTGCTATGAAGTATTGGTGTGCAACATCAGTAGCAATAAATAGAGTATTTTTTGCAAATCCCTGTCTACCTGCTATTGCTCTGTTCCCACCTACTATTGCAGAGAAGACTACTGGCTGCAGCAGAGAACACAATGCTCGATGGCTCAGCATGATGATGATGGATTACAAACCATTATGTATCAAATCCTACAGAGCATGAAAACATATGTTTTGTATGATCACAAAGCTCAGCAATTTCATTGAAATCTACGAAGAATTGTCGGCGCACTCTCTGAGCTTACAATTCGAGCCACGAGACCCTCCAAAAATCCATTTCAAATCTCAGCACACATTATCTGTGTATTGTGCATCACATTCTGAAGATTATCAAGCATCTCTTGGTGATACTCATGTGAATCGTGAGAGAAGTTGAATCTGGAAACATTCGTCCTAGCCCTTTTTCAACCATCGCAACACCCTTAAATGAAGTTGCCAGTGTACACACAATCTTGGTCTTTGTATCCCTCCCATCATTGGAATTTTTAATGCCAATGTTAGCCATTACAAAACCTAAAATGGATCTATAGAAGTTTGGATTCACAAAAGATAAGATGAGGACAATCACCTTAGATCCTCACCGAGAACAAGGACACCAACAGCTGTATAACTATTTCCATAGCTATTTTTGGCATATGATCCAGCTTCTACCATTAGTTCAAAAATTTACGCCTATTTCACGCATTCGATTCTTCTTCTTCATAGACGTGGCCTGCCTTTCGGATCGGCTTCCAACATTTGCAGAGTTCGGCATCTAGACATATCGCCGATCATGCTACTAAATCTTCATTTCTGTTGATCAAATCATGGAGTCTTGATAACCTATGTGAACCACAAATGGCATGTGGATTTAGTGATTTTGTAGGGTTCACTTTGCTTTAAATAATCCATACTACCCGAAATGGGATAAGTCAGGTTGTAACCGTCCAAAATCCACTCAACCGAATAACTTGTGTTTCTGTCTGCCGGATTTAACGCTATTTAGATAATGCCATGGAAGGATGGAGCAGTGTCGAGGGAATTTCCATTGCTGAGAGATAGAGGGGCTGATCTGATGGTAGCCACACTCTAAGTGGGGTTCATGGATTTCAAGTGTGCTATTGTCTATGGTTCATATTCATAGATCTGAGCATAGTTGCAGTCATTACAATCATCGAGAGGCTAATCGGCTTCTCACCCGTGTATACAACATTGTTCGAGTCTTTACTTTCAGAATTGTGATTAATGGCATAGATCTCGAAAATAATTTTGAATAGAAATTCTAAACAACAAAGCTACTATTTTGGTCCTGTAATTTTTTTGATGCAACAAGCACGATTTCTCCGCAACAGATGCATTCTTGTAAGTACCAATGGATCTCCTAGTTTTATCCAAAGTGCATGCAATATCTCATTCCTCAATCCAAGTAGTTCGAATTTTTTTTTTTCTCCAACCCTCATGCCTATGGAGCCATTCAACTGTACGCCATGTTCGTGGCTCCAGTTCTCATCATTCTGAAATAGAAATCATCAGAGTCGTTATATCGTCAGCAGAGTCATAATAAAATTCTATCCATCGACTTTAGTAATCAATGATTCAACAAAAAAAAAATGATACCATGAATTACAACCTGCAATCTGTTGACGATCGAATTTAAAAATGACTTTGTTCCATCTCATCATCACAGTTCATATCGTTCCTTTGAAGCATTTATCTCAATAATATCTTATTTTCAACAAACTTTCATGCAGAAACAAATCTAAGAAGATTTATTTTTATTTTTATTTTTTTTAATTAATTAAGAATAAACGATATCCATTGCTTACCAAGCTAGGTGAATGGATTCTCTTTGATTGGCTTTGTTTCATCACAAATACTGTTTTCTTGTGCTTCTGTTGCAGGTTCCTTCCGCATCTTCAGAAGATATATTTGCGAGAACTGTTTATTCTGCTTGTGTCAAAGCTCTGGATATAGATCCCAAAAATTCTCCTTCCGGTGCCCATTTCTTCCACAATGAACACAAAAATGCACTCGTCGATTCCTTGGCAGAAATGATTTCAAACCTTGATCAGGAGAACAATATTTAGCTCTTCCCTTGAAGTGCTCATCTCTTTGTGGCGACTGCTTTCCACTACCATTACCACCATGATCCGACTTTCTTGCCTCTGCAGATTTGGAACTCTTTCCAATTTTTGTATAGACCAATACTGCCTTATGAGGTTGTTTATTCACCTAAATAGGATTAATGATGCCTTGACCATTAACCCCAATGCCTCTTCAGTCGTATCCCATCTTGGTCAACAATTTCATACCAATCCCCTTGGTATGATTTTCAAAATCTACAAACGATGCATCATTAACATCATTATTATAAGGTATAGAAAATGAAATGCTTTGTACCTCCTCGGACACTTGATTATCTTCTTGATTCTTTGTCGATGACGAAGTAGAAGATGATGCTCCATGAAAACTACATTTCTCACATGGCTGATAGAAAGAATCCTTCAATGGCTCTTTCAAAACATCTCTGTCTTTTGCGGCTTCAAGCAATATTTTCAGCTTGATATTCTCCTCTCAAAGTGCTGAATTACTCTCTTCCAATTCATTTATATGCTTACGCAACTGAAAATCCTTGTACATTTCTTCTACAATTTGTTTCATGGTTAAGAAAGTTTCCTAATTTTGTTGAAGAAAGGAATCAAAAGATGACATTTTGAATCAAAAAGATTTACCTTCTCCTTCTTCTGCTTGCCTGAGCTGAAACTGGAAGATGTACCCACTAAACTAGATAATGAACCTGCTCTGATACCAACTTGATCTCAAATTGAAATTTTAGTTCTAACACAGATTAAAATTTAAAACATGTATATGGAAAAATGATTAAAAAAATCATTTAATTGAATGCTTTTAATAAAATATTTTCAATAACATAAACAAACATTCACAAGAAAGAGAACAACATAGTTGATAAAGGAGTTCACCCCCTCCACTGGGCTACCTCTCCGGATTCGTCTCCAACAGGACGAATCGATCTATTGTCTTTCTGAATAGAGATAAATGTACATTGAATTTTACATCAAGGTGGCCAGTCGAGAACTCTCAACTATACATCCATACTCTGAAAGACTCATGAGCTATCCAAGCTCTGCTCGAAAATGAATTTTCCAAGAACTCCAAATCTCTCCTTACTCTCTTTCTCCTTACCTTTCATGTACATAGAATGGCATTATATAGCTCTTAAGAGCCCAAAACTAAGGAGGAAATATCTCCTTATCCCTGAAATTATCATATCCCTTAATATTTTCTCATGAGATTTCTATGGAGGAAATATATCAATATCTACTTTCAAGGGACTTATCCCCAAAACCTTAGGGATGAGAATAATCTATCAAATTCAATATGAAATTAGAAATTGAATTTTTGAATTGTTGAGGAAAAATCCTCTCAACATTTTCAATTTCTATTTTACAAATATATGAGCACATTTAATTAAAAATAAATACATCCTCAACCTAGGCTTAACATGAGAATTTAATCTTCATAGTGCTCCTTGGGTTGTCTATATCCTCCTAGATCACAGTATCAAGGAAGGCCCGGAAGGGGAAAAAACAATTTTAAGGTCTCATCTAGTTGTAAGCACTCTCTTTTGCATGAATGAAAGATTATTCTGTTTTACAGATTCTTATGTTATGATCTGTGGTGAAGTGCTCCTTTTATTGTAATCTTTCATCTCTAGTTTTACATACTATTTTCTTTCTTTACTGTGGATAGAAATTTTGTGTAGGATTTACCATGGGGTACCTTGCTCAATTTTGAAACAATACTTTATGTTTTCGTCTGAGACCTGAATGCAGAATTTAGAGACGGTCTTCTCTGCATTTACATAGAACCTAAATCTCCACCTCCTTTCCATTTCATAAGCTGTTAAGATCCATTGACATGGCTAGCTTTCCTGGTTGCACCTGATATCAGTTATTCATCCATTTGAATCTGTTTACACTTTTTTGACTCCATATCCCAATGGCCCTTTTCTGTTGCCTCAACCACAAATTTTCAAACAAACCCCTATGCGCTAATAGCTAGCATAAAATTCCCAATCAACAAAGCTATATCTAAGAGCGAGAGCCCTCTTTGAGTCTAGGAAGGCTAGGTCCTATATTCCGAAGCGGTTTGATGTTGGCCCTCCAACAGTTCTATCATTAGCCTTCGGAATTACAGGGAGCTAACACTGCCATCGGAGGAACAAAGCACATTAAAATACATGTTTGGAGCAAATATTTTCAAGTTCCATTGCCGTGACCCATTGGTGAAAGCGCTGTGAAGGTTTGGGGGAGGTCGTGGGGTCGAGCCCTGACCTCCCCCCTCCATAATGTTTTTTCCACAACAATATATTAACACTCCAACCTAAGGCTTCAGACTTTGCATATGATTAAATATTTGCGCTATATTAAAACTTTAATACATTCCATCCATATTACATATGAAACCCACCATATACGTTACAAAGGTCTGCCATAATGTATGTATTACTTCGGACTTAGGACATATGTGGCCTCGAACTATGGTTTAAATTGAATATGGTCCATTGTAAAGTTTGAAAACGAATTATGGGTTTAATATAATATGTGGAATTGGTATGTTAATTAAAATTAATTAAGGTTTGAGTTAAAATGAAATAATATATATATATAAAACCTTAATTAATTAAAAAAAAAATTTCGAGCACATAATATCATAAGCCCAAATTCAACCTTAGGACATTGGACAAATTTTACCTTCACAAACCAAACTGGCGAATCCCGTAGTGACACTTATCACAGTTCCATTGGAAAAAAAACTGAAGAAGATTCCATGAATTATGACTAGGCTGCCATGTCATCAGCCTGTACCTGTTATGCAATTTTTTTATAAAAATTTGCCTATTCTGAACAACGATCAACATATCATAACTTCCTCATTTGAACTTGGTTTTCAATGAAACGAGTTGCGTTGGATTTCGGGTGATGGGACGATCGCTGTATTTCTGGTTTCATTTAATTATGAGCACTTTCATTTTTGAGCTAAAATACTGAGCTTCTGATCAGGATCAATCATGGACAGGAGGATAGGACAAATGGAGCATATGGTAGCAGGTCACATGGTGGGCATAGGTTGGATAGAGATGATATGGTCAAAGATGGTAGATTCATAGATACACTTGATATACAAGGTAGTGGACATGGGATTTACTCTAGTTCTAGTTCAGACAAGTATCATGGTCATCGTCACTATCATCCTTACAGGAGGAGTGATAGGGGATATTTTTTAAAAGAGTCCAAGAAAGGAAAACCATTCACCTTTGATGGAGAAATGAATAAGTCACAAGATGAAAAAGTGTGGTTACTTGGGATGAATAAGTTTTTTCAGTTTTATGATTACTCAAAGAACATGAAGGCCATAACGACTACGTTTAGTATTAAAGGTAAATCATACATTTGGCGGGAATATGTAAAGAACATTAGAGGCATCCAGGAAGAGGAGTTGACTTGGGGTGATTTCGAGAGACTATTCAGGGAGAAGCATCTATTAGAGAGATACTCTCATGACAGGGAAAAATAATTCTATGAACTAGAGATGGGATCTATGACTGATGAGGATTACACTAGCATATTCTTGGAGTTATTGAGGTATGTGCCTTATATTAAGGAGGAGAAAGAAAAGATTCAGAGATTCATCAGTGGGTTTTCAGTAGCATTCAAATACATGATTGGGTTCGATGAGCTTAGATCATTGGAGGAAGGCATCAGGAAGCTAAAGCATTTTCATGAGTAATCAAAGTGTAGATAATAAACTAAGAAGGATTGGAGAGATAATGCAAAGAATAAGGGAAAATGGGACAAGAAGTGAGAAAGACCTTAGGAAAAAGGTAACAAAGAGAATTCAACACCTCCTAAGAAGTTCAATGCATCTGACATAGTACAAGAATTTCAGTCTAAAGAGCAGAACAAGGGTGTAAGTTGGAAGCCTTTACAGTGTTAGATTTGTGGAAAGGATCACCACAGGGGAGATTTTCCATAACATCAAGGTGGTATACCGTACATCTACAGTTATCAGGAGGCATAGACAGTGGGGGACACTAGACATAGTATTACTTGGATTTAGGCAAAGTTGGATAACATGCAGGCATATCATCAAGAATCTATTATCGAGATGGATGGTAAGATTTATGATAAAGTTTTTTCTATTTTGATTGAACCTAGATCTAATTATAGTTATATTAATCCTGACCTGGTGGATAAGTGTGGTTTTAATAAAGAAGTGCATGCAAAGTCTTGGTTAGTGTAGTTGGCTACAGGTACAAAGAAAAGAGTTCATCAATATGTAAGATCTTGTGCATTTGAGTTGAATGGTATGACTACATCAACACATTTAAATGTATTGTCATTGGGATCATATAGTATTCTTTTGGGTATTGAATGGATGTATCTTATGTATAAATTCCTTGTATATTCAAACTGCTAATTGTAATTTACTAAAACAATAGACTTGAATCTACTCTACCAACTTCGGAAATAATTAACCGATCGCGAAATCACAAAACATACAAGAGAAATAATTCAATCACACATTAAAAAATCATATCTAGGGGAAATCAATAGCTAAAACCCCCTCCTATCTGTATATTAAATTAGTCAGAAAAACATGAGAAGATTACAATGCTTTCTTCAAGCCCGAACAACCTTTGCACTATCTCTATCTCTCTCACTGCTTATTAGACAAGCCTTGGCCAATACTTAACCAATTTTCCACTTGCCTAAGTCCCTATTTCCTTGCATTGATTCCTTGGGAATTATACGCTATTAATTAGGGAAATTCCTCATCCACAAATACACAATACATCATAGGTCTTCCTTTGACTGCATGCACCACTACTACAATTTGGATGTTTATACAACATATAGTAAAATGCCCTTGAACTCCAATCTCAACTGGGTAACTCAAATTCTCTGCATGCATGAGTTAATTTAGGCTGATGGATCAGTTAATTGGTTAAACACCAAAGTTACAACCCCACTACTTGACCTCCCACTAGTTCCTTCAACAGTTAGAACTAGTTTAACTAACCATAACTCAATTTAACTAATTTAAATTGTTACAACTGAAGTTAACTAAACCTAGGCTCCTAAAATTTAGGAATCACTCTACATGACTCAAGTTAGGCCCTCAACTCAAATTAACTGATCCAATTAAGTATTTGTAACTTATTTAACACATTCTTGTTGTCTTCTGATGTGGAATTACAATTTTCTCATAATTTAATTCAAGGGAAAATTAAATTAAGAATTTCTTGTTGCCATTTTCAACATCTTCATAGGACCAAGGTGGATTGTTATGAAAAGTGTATTGAGTGCTTGGACGAAAATTAGGAACCGAGAATATTACAAGATAAGAAGATGACAACACCATTTGGAATGGTTAAAGCTATGCAGGTAAAGCGTAGTTGCAGGAAAGGGCATGTGTTATCTGTAGTGCATATTTCTAGTGATAAAGGTAAGGATGTCAAGGATGCGAAGGTATTGAACTGGTACCCGGTTCTACATCAGTTTTAGAATGTATTTTCTGTAGATATTTCAGATTTTCCGCCTGAATGTTACTAGTCCCTCTCAATGGGATGGGTGCTTGGTTGTCCTCAACGCTTCATTTCCAAAAGTTTCTCTCTCTCAATGGTGCAGAAAACCCAAATTGTATGTTGAACTCAGGTGGGAGCTCAAGAAGCAAAAGAAAATAGTAGCAACAATGAGAATGATCAAAGTGTGACAATGAAAAGGATTAAAGTGAAGAATGAATGAAAAACCCTCCCATTTATAAAAAAATATTGAGTTATCCTTGATAATGGCGAATAATAAAATATTATTAACCAAGATCTAGATCTAACCGCTTGGAATATTTTATTATATTTTGTTGGAGGGAAAAGGTATATAAATTCGCTAAATACCTTTATTTATAAATAATAAACAAATAAATTATTTATTTATAATTTCAAGAATGTGGTTAAATAATAATAAACAAATAATGTTTTTTTTAAATTATTCCTAGATGATTTAGTCAAATTTAACAACGAATAATAACTAAATAATGATTAATTAATTATTCCAAGAGAAAAATAAAATAAATAATTATTTATCTAATTATTCCTCATAATTGGGTTAAATATGACCAGGAATATTATTTAAACAATGGTTTAATTAATTATTACTAGAGGAAAATAAAATAAATAAGGATTTATTTAATTATTCCTCATGGGGTTTCTTGTTTTAACTAAAAATAACTTAATGAAATATGGTTTATTATATTATTTATTATAGTGAAATAAATTTTACTATGGTAAAATTGGTCCTACATGATGTACTTCGATCCATATAATTAGAAATGGTTAGATGGCCATTTTTTGGTGATAATAGATTGCCCCCCAACGTGCGAGCGTTAGGAGCAAATCGTATGATCGAAGTACGTTGTAATAACACAATAACTAGACACTGAAGGGGAGTTAGAGAGAGAGAGAGACCTAATTGAATCGAAGTGAGAGAGGACATTGACTGAGGGGGCGAGACCTACAAATGATATAAGTCTCCTTTTATGTTGGGGTACCTATTATCAATGGGGTGGGGGAGGCATACATATGCCTGCCGAGATCACAAGATACAAAAAATAATGGTGAGCCCAACAATGTGGGACTGAGCTACAAAATGTATAGTATATGATACATGACATGCTGGCATCAACTAGCCAAAAAATAATACAATGGATCCCAAATACATAATACGCCTGGAAAAACATGAGTCAGGATTGAATACGATAATATATGAGTACATGAGACATAATAACAACCCAAGAAGCCTTGCTGAACATGAAAGGGCTTGGAAATATGCATGGATCATCTGAATGATACATGCATGCTATGGGCACTACAAGTGGCTGAAAACGAACCCATCAAATTTGCGAAGCTGCATCTGAGGCTGTAGCATAATCAGAGGTCATCCAGGCATGTGGGGGGATACCCGAAGAGCCACCCCCTCACGAGGTATGAAACATCTCACACATACCTGGGAATCACTGGTACAATTTACTGGAACACTAGATCATAAAGTATATGAATCTTAATCATGCAATAATGAGCTAAGGTCGAGCGGATGAGAAAAAACAAAGTCAGAGGGAAATGATGATTCCCTTTACTTGATCTGAGGCACCAAACAAGAATGGAATTTGGAACCAAGGTACACCACCCTTTAGACCTATCTTCTGGAATGAATGCGTTGATGTTGATAGAAAGAGGTCCGCCATAGGTGAGGCAATGGTGAATCCTCAATTAAGGCACGAGGGATCAGAGTAAAGTGAATGATGGAATGACACTAGGGATGATGATGGAATAAGGGGATACTGAGTAGCGAACATATGACTTCCCTTGTCATAGCATAAAAAGCATGGATGACCTGACAACAATTGACTCAACTCAGGAGGGGATGAGGGGCAATATGATTGGAGGCAAAAATGGGCAACATGTGATGAATGTGACGCAAATATGGATGGAAGACTATAACAGGAGATAAAGGGACTCGGGACAGACTCCATGAATACGATGATGACTCAACTCGGATGCTCTGAACAAGGGTTACTCGATGATGTTGCCACATAGGATAGGCCTTGGAGGGCCATGAAAACATGAGAAAAAGATGGTTACTCATGATGAAAATAAAAATAGGAGTTTACAAGTATGAAGGCAAAGTGGTGCCCCAAGTACAAGAAGTGCATGTGAAGAAATTCGATTTTAAGAGGCGACAAAGTGACCCTTCTTGGAAAAATGGCTTCCTGGTGAAGTGTCAAATTACCAAAAATAAAAGAAGACCTATTATAGTGCTCATTGAGATATTTTCAACGGTGCTGACGGTTCATCATACTGAGCTATGGTTTGGTCGCAATTGGTGAAGGAAAATTTAGGGTTTTTCCTTTAAAAGAGTGATTTCCCTCCAATTTAAATCATTTTATAAGTGACATGTGGTGAATTTTGAGAGTATGAGAAGGCCCTAAATCTTGTTGCAATCGTAATGAAAAAACCTACAATGGGAAATGGGATCTGTGACTTTCAGGAAGGTGGCCTTACTTGTCTAAGGATGGCATTAATGCTTCTTGGAATAATGATTCCTGGTGAAGAATCAAGGTAAGAAAAGAATACATGAACGAACTACTAGTGAAGGTCTAGAATCATCCCTGCCCACCAAGTCAAACATGGGGACCAAGTGGTAAGTGTGGTATCACATGAAGTATAATATTTTAAGATATGGTATCAAGCATCTATGATATATGGCTCGTCAGAGAGGCCGATAGGATAAACTATCCGAGGAATGGGAGGATAATCGACCATACCTAGATTGGTGGAGTCTAGGCTAAGACTTATGTTAATCATGTGATAAGGTGGCTAGGGGTGCTATCATGCCCCCCAAGAATGGGATACTGCCCCCAAGCATATGTGATGGAGGGGAGTGATCTAGTATGCTAAAGGTGGGAACGATGCCCTTAGATATAGAAGTTTGTAGAGCGCCATGATGTTCCAAGAGCTGAAATAATGGATTCAAGCATTCAATATCATAGGCACTAAATCCTCAAGAGGATGGGGAGAATATATAGGGGCATAGGTGCCCCCAAGCCTAGTATGGACATGCCAATTGTATTTATAATAGTGGACTCTAAACACATTTTGATGATGTGGTTAGCCTTTTGTTTATGTTATGGTTATCTTCTGTGGGAAGAATGGAGTTACAGTTAGAGAAAGGAAATGGTGGATTACCAATCCTATTTTCCACTACATATATGAAGCAAATGGACTAAATTTATAGGTTCGCATACATGGTGTCACTATCCCAAATAGTGAACTTGGATATAATTAACTGATGCACACCTAGGAAACATCGAGGTTGGTAAAAAAAAATGTCTAAGGGATTGGGTTGTTGATGTAAGATGAAGGAATGATTAAGTGGGTCATCCCTAGAGTGATCTGAAGTGATATGTCACTCTATAGGTTCTTCTAAATTGGGAAGAATAATGGTACTAGAATCGAGACTACCAGATACACTAGGAGGGTTGTGGAGAATTTCTTCTCCAAGACTCTAAAATATGGGTGCCCTCTTACCCAAACATTGGGTGTCAATGTAATGGCCACAAGGTGTATGTAGGTTGAATGCACGAGTTCGAAGTAAGGGGTTATTGAACCAATCGACTTCACTATGGATGAAGTCTTTCGACTCCAAAACATACTGATCATGGGTATGTTGCAGAAGGAAGTACACACGATGGTGCATATCATCCCAAGGAAAATTAGGGGTGGTAATGGCTTCCATAATGTATTCATCTAAATGGAAGATGGGAAGACTGGAGGAAGGGAGACCACATGATGTGGTGGAACTACCTAGCATATCATCATGAGAAATATGGTTCACATACACGTCGCTACTATGGGTAGACAAAGAGTTAGTAGATGAAACATCTACCAATGTTGAGACTAGGGTGTCTGAAGAAGGAGGCTTGTTAGATACATAATGGGAAGACCCTAAAGGGTATTCCTCCATGGATCTCATGGATGACAACAGGTAGAGAATAGCGACCAAAGATTCTATCATCTCGACATCGAGGGGAGGTATCATAATGGGTGCATAATCGTCCTATGGTTCTGCTGCAACATAACTCACAAGTAGAGGAGTACATGATCCATAACGAGCAGTATCTATTTCACAAATTTCCTCAAGGGTATCGCGAAAGTCGTCGAGATAGGGAAAATGATGAAAATAGTGGCCATAAAGGTCGCACAAAGCACAAGGGTGGTTCGTGCGCAACGATTTGAGTTTATTAATTGAATCAGGTAAGGTAACATGAACCTCTGGGATGTCAGATTCAGGAAATGTTTCATTGACCACAGGTTTGAGACGAGGAAGTTCAGGACAATTATGGGTGGAATGCTCGACATCATCACACAAAGCATAGGGAGGTGTCGACTTTGGAGGCTTGGGTGGAGTCAGAGTTGTTTGGGGAGCCTTGTCCTTAGGTTCCTTATTTTTGGCTTTTCCACCTCATGAGATGCTTTCAAAACAGGAGTGGGATCTTGTTGAGGTGCTTGTGGCACTAAATAAAAGGGAGGGGTCATGGTGACCAGTTGAATTGGGGTCAAATCAGTATATGGTTTAAGTTGACCAGGTGGAGTGTTTGCTGGGGGATCAATGTACGAGACTGGAATCCCCAGGGTTAAATTGGGTAGACTCAATGTAGCCATAATAGGCACCGAAAATACTCTAGAGGGAGGAGCTAAAAATGATATTTGACTGGAAGGGTAATGGCTTGATGGAATGACTCTGAAATGATTAAGGCTTAGGGGGACCGTTCCTGGTTGAAAAATATTCGGAGAGACACCAACAGAAGGAGAAGGTCCTTGAGGATATGGTCCTGATGGTTGTGTCGAGTGAACAACAACAGGTTGTGAAGGCGTCGACTGCTAGCTAGTCGAAGCAGGCTGATTTTGGCTAGCTCGAGATGCTTGCAACGTGCAAACACTCAATGAGCTGGGCTTAGTGATGAGGGGGGGGGGGGGAGACCAAGGAATGAACCAATTAAGGTGGGACATTTAGAGACTCTTGGTAAAGCAATGGTGAGAGGTGCGACTGATTGGTTATCGGCCACCGAAGATATGATGGACTCAGAGGAGGTTTGAGACTTTGGTTCGTAATATGTCAAATAATCGATGATGATGATATTTCCGTTATGGGGGAAGCAAATATTACGGTGAACCGCGGATGTGTAATTTGAAACCGCATAGGTGTAGCTATGACCCAAGGGGATATTATAATCCAAGGGGGCATTAATGAATTCTATGTAAATACAAACAGACTTTCCCGCAAGTGTGACTGGAAAATTGCAAAACATGCCAAGGGGCTGAGAAGGGTGCACGTCCGAAGCACATAAAGTGATGGTGGACTGAGACAAATTGGGGGATACAAGTTTCTTCCAAACATAGGTGGAAATCACACAAGTGGATGCACCCTCATCAATGATACATCTCTGAACATGGGCATTATGGATCTTGACTGGTATTTGGAAGGAAACAGATGAAGGTAAAGGGGGATGTTCTGATTTATCAACATCAAAGATGATCAAACGATCATCTTAAGGATCCACAAAACCCAAAGAAGATAGTATATCTTTTCATTGAGATGGGAACGTCTGGAGGACTTCCAACATTGACATGGCAGCAGGAGACTGTGCCAAGTCATCTACTTTGTTGTAGGTGTGGGAAGCTTTGGAAGAAGCAACATTTTAGGGTAATGGCCCTTTGGGGATATTGTGAATGACCTCTACCTTAGGCTGACGGATTTTTAAGGGAAAATTTTGTGTTGAAATGGAATCTGTGGGAAATTTGGTTTGGGAATTGGTAGTAGACATAGTAGGTTTCTTGTCATATTGGTGCAAATGAAACTAAAGGTTGACATCAGTGATATTGAACTCTTCAGAATTCATCATGAGAATCTGGTAATCATGGGTACCAGACTATCGGGGTTGAGGGGCATCCTAACCTTGAGGTGCTTGGGAAACAACATATCCTTTTTGAGGAAAAGGATTAGTGAACACATCCGGTTGAGCTAGCGTAGTGTTTGGAGGAAGTGACGCAGTGTATTTTTGTCCTCTAGACACTGCTTGGGCTTCCCACAACTGATGCATCTGGGGTAAAATGGAAAAATCATGAGTATAATGGCCATGGACACCACAACATGAACAAGTTTTGTTCTTTTGAAGGATCTTGTTCTACTTGGGTTGATTTCCCTGTTGCTGGTTTATGGTGTTAGGCTGGTTCCGTTAAGGTGTGTTCGGTTGATTACCTTGGCAACCTTGGTCACTGTACGCTTGTTGGTTCTAGTTGCATTTCCCCTTATTATTTTTCTTCTAATATGGAGGATTGGTTAAGCTCTTCTAAGCATACAATTGACCTTGAGGAGGTGGTTGTTGTTGTGGCAGAGGTTGAGAAGGCACTAGAAGCTAGGGCGTTAATGCTGGAGGGGCTGAAGTGTCGTGCTTTGCATAAGGATAGAAAGGAAGTGTGGAAACATTTGGGTAAACAGGTTGAGCAACAACGGGCCCTAGCATCGACTTATGCAGTTGGGAAAATTTATAAGGCGTGCTTTGACCGGGATACAAGTTGCTTGGAGGGGGATAAGTGTTGGAGGAAATGGTCCCCCACTGGGGGTAACCATAACTCATGTGAGGAGGAGCATATGGATGGGAGAGAGATCCAGTGATATCGTCAGTAGCGTGCAATGCCCTTGGTGCGTTGGCATCGCCAGGTCTAGGAAGATTTGGTAAAATGGTAAAACATTACCAGACTAGGCGTAGATCAAGTGATATTTTAATGCTACCTGGAGAGATTCTTCCTCAGAATGAGGAAAATGAGATACAAAATCTTTACCAATAGGGTCTAAGAGAATTCTAAGAAACCAATCCATATAGAGATCTTCGAATGTATGAGCTCGACACAAGCTCCTTCTTCTACGCCATTCTTGAACATGGTAAAAAAGGCGGGTGGCAGAAGATTGAAGGAATGCGGTCAACAATTCAGTACCGGTATCATATTGGAGGGGTAACTGTAAATATGACATAAACACTTTAGCAAGAGTCACAAATGTGGAATGAGACACAACAGTCTAGTCAACATACCACTTTGCAGCTTCTCTAGTGAGTGTACGTTGGAACAACTGAAGGCGAATGCAGTCATCGGTGATGGAATTGGATGAACATCACATATGAAAGGAGCAGACATGATTAGTAGGGACCTCTCGAGTGTTTCTTTCAAACTTAGGAATGTCGAAAGGAAGCTTAGTTGGAATAGCTAGCCAACTTGCATCGTGGAGTATGGGGTCATTAATTAACTGGCTAAAATTGGGAAGGCTTAAACCTGCCATAAAAGGTAGAAAAGGAGTAGCTAGAATGGTTCCAGTAGCAGTTCCGCTAGTAGTAGCTCCAGCACTAGGGCCAGGGCCACCACCAGCTTGAGACATGTACTTTCATTGGTGCCTTACATGGTGACGGTATGAGGGTGAGGAGAACCAGGGTTGGAATCAGAGGAAGAACCTAATGAACCAGAATCAGAGTCGGTATGGAGACTCAGCGGAGGACTAACTTGGACCCTACGAGGTGGAGTAAGACATCCTAATGGAAACTAATGGTGAAGGCCTTGGAGTTTCCATGATAAACACCTTGGGGGTGAAATGATGGCAAGTCACAAATTACATGAAAAGGTTGAAGAGTGTTAAACAAAGGATCTGTGAGGCAGATTGATTAATTATGATGTTTATGTCTTGGCTTGGAGGTGTAAACCAAGCGCTCTTCGCTTTAGGTTTGAGTGTGTGCAAGCTGTGTGTTAATTTTAATTAGGCCCAGATGGCTGTGTAAAGAAAAAGAAAAAATGTTGAAGTATTGTAAATAAAACTGAAATAATAGTAATATAAACATATTATCATGCATAAATCCCGACCCAAAGAAGCCTCTAAAACAACCAGATGACAAGGGGGAAAAATTGACTCAAAACACACTAAAAATGGGCAAGAGATATAATTTCGAAGGAAAAAGGATCTAATGAATCTATATTACTAGAAATGATGCAGAAAAAAACAAGAAACCAAAGGGGAAAACTACTGCAAAAGATAAGGTTAAAGGTTAAAAACCTAGGGAAAAAAAAGAGACAGTAAGGAAAAGACCCAAAAAAACACAAGAGAGAGTTTTGGATGTAATAATAACCCATCAGAAAGGATCTGTAAAAAGAATGGATCAGACCCTGCAACAATGACTGAAAACATTGCAAATCTTAGACTACATACTCAACTTAACCCCTCCTAAAAGGGTGGAAGTGTATTAAACTCTAGTGGGATTGGTTCTACTTCAAGGAGACAAACTGAACATATCCAGGCCTAAGACGGGCTGAAACAGAGGTCAGAAAACCCAAACAGTGCTCTCGGTAAACCTTGACAACTGCAGAAAAAAAAATAGAAAAATATTTCAGATCACAATTTTTGACTTGCAGACAGGTGAGCTCATAGTTTATGGGTAGAAAAGTGGGATTTCAGGGGGAAATCAGACTATTTGAGCTGAAAAGTGCAAGTTGTTGTTCCTATGTTCTCGGACAGCAGGTTGCGGAAAAATTGTCAGATACCTGTTGCTTGCGGAAAACACCAAAAAACATCCGAAGGTTAGATTTTTGACTGAATTAGGGCATAAAAGTAAAAAAAAACATCAAGAGACTGAAAACAACTGAATAAAAACCCTTGTTGCTGAAGCTGATGGTCACGCAGGAATATGAATTACAAAAATGGAGTCACCATTTGTTAGCATAAATTATTAACACAAGTGTAAGAAAAGGTCCTACTTTAGTTGTGTGTGACAAAAAACCCTAAGAATAAAAATGAATTATTTACTCTTTAGATCTGCAAGGAATAGTTAGAACAAATGCTGGAAAAAACCAGATCTATGCCGTAAAAATAGTTAAACAATGAAAAGAAATAGTAATTACTCCATGCATCCAACAGACAAGACAAGGTTTAAAGAATATTTTCATATATTATTGCACCTAGTGAAGGGAACAAATAAATGTTACGAGTCCCTCTCAATGGGATGGGTTGTTGGTTGTCCTAAACGCTTCAGTTCCAGAAGTTTTTCTCTCTCAATGGTGCAGAAAACCCAAATTGTATGTTGAACTCAAGTGGGAGCTCAAGAAGAAAAATAAAATATTAGCAACAATGAGAATGATCAAAGTGCGACCATGAAAAGGATCAAAGTGGAGAATGAATGGAAAAAACCCTCCTATTTATAACAAAATATTGAGTTATCCTCGATAATGGTGAATAATAAAATATTATTAACCAACATCTAGATCTAACCGCTTGGAATATTTTATAATATTTTGTTAGAGGGAAAAATGATTTAAATTGGTTAAATATCTTTATTTAGAAATAATAAATAAATAAATGATTTATTTATAATTTTAAGAATGTGGTTAAATAATAATAAACAAATAGTGATTTGTTTAATTATTCCTAGATGATTTAGTCAAATTTAATAAGGAATAATAACTAAATAATGATTTAATTAATTTTTCTAAGAGAAAAATAATTATTCCAAGAGAAAAATAAGATAATAATGATTTATCTAATTATTTCTCATAATTGGGTTAAATATGACTAGGAATATTATTTAAACAATGGTTTAATTAATTATTCCTAGAGGAAAATCAAACCCGGTGAAGGGAACAAATAAATGTTACCAGTCCCCCTCAATGGGATGGGTTCTTGGTTGTCTTCAATGCTTTAGTTCTAGAAGTTTCTCTCCCTCAATGGTGCAGAAAACCCAAATTGTATGTTGAACTCAAGTGGGAGCTCAAGAGAAAAAGAAAATATTAGCAACAATGAGAATGATCAAAGTGCGACCATGAAAAGGATCAAAGTGGACAATGAACGGAGAAACCCTCCTACTTATAACAAAATATTAAGTTATCCTCGATAATGGTGAATAATAAAATATTATTAACCAACATCTAGATCTAACCGGTTGGAATATTTTATAATATTTTGTTGGAGGGAAAAATGATTTAAATTGGTTAAATATATTTATTTAGAAATAATAAACAAATTAATGATTTATTTATAATTTTAAGAATGTGGTTAACGAATAATAAACAAATAGTAATTTGTTTAATTATTCCTAGATGATTTAGTCAAATTTAATAAGGAATAATAACTAAATAATGATTTAATTAATTTTTCCAAGGGAAAATAATTATTCCAAGAGAAAAATAAGAAAAATAATGATTTATCTATTTATTTCTCATAATTGGGTTAAATATGACCAGGAATATTATTTAAACAATGGTTTAATTAATTATTCCTAGAGGAAAATCAAATAAATAAGGATTTATTTAATTATTTCTCATGGGGTTTCTTGTTTTAACCAAAAATAACTTAATAAAATATGGTTTATTAAATTATTTTTTATAGTGAAAGAAATTTTACTATGGTAAAATTGGTCCTACATGATGTACTTCGATCCATCTAATTAGAAATGGTGAGATGACGAATTTTTGGTGATGTTAGCCTGCGACCGCTCATAACATGGAGAACTGGTCCCTATAAGGAAATCATAAGGCAGAGGCGTGAATGTTTAAGGGGAATGCCAAGCTATTCAAGCACGGGGCCGGAAGGACACCCCGCAATCAAAAGAACAGTTCAAGAGCTGGACCAATGGACACGTTCAGAACATTGCACACAGGTCAGGGCCAAGTCAAGCTTATTCACAAGCTCAGGAGAGACTAGCACTATAGAATACCGTTTAATGCTAAGATGTCTTGAAGTTAAAATTAAACAAGATTATCATTCTTCCAAGTTTGAGTATATCGAAGGCTCGTATTCATTGTGCCTAGATCCAATGGCAACCCGAGAGCACCAGATTAATACCAAGGAGCGGAACCACAAGAAGTCTCGTTAAATCCACTCACCTGCAAATCAATGATTGACATTAACTGTGGGAACACTCTCTTCAAATTCCAAAAAACTGCTTAAGTGCCCCTGCAAGTGGTTTTAGGTTTCAATAAAGGACATTGTTATAGGATCATTTTTCACCCTCATGTGATTCATGATTGTCTCTTTGGCCTTGGGCACCCATTCCCACAAAATTGAGTAAAAGTTCATTAAAAATCCGTGTTTAAAATCCCATACGCAGGTATGCCCAGAATTTTCCGCGTGTATACGCGAGTCCAGAGATACTTTTCCGCGTATGCCATTAAAATCATTAAAAAATATATAAAAATCCCTATTTTCGAGGCTGGGTTGATGGTTATTCCCGTAATTCAACCACCCCAGCCCGTGGCCAACTGTTTCCAACATATTGAAACTACTTTGAGGGAGTATAAAAGCCCCTCATATGCATGGCCTACGGGAGAGAGAAATTTATAGACATTATACTCTGTTGGAGCCCCAATTCAAGTCTGATTTCCCGTGCCTCCTGCACTTCCCAGATTTTTACAGGAAACCCTTGTTTCCTGGAGATGTTCATCAGCTTATATGTCATCTCGTGTGCACAAGTCTTGAAAGTATCCTAGCGAGGCAAGGGCGGGACGGATTCGGACGACGGTCTGTTCGAAGATCGTGGAAGGATTCAGGTGATCTCTCCACCTTTCTATTATTGTACATGCTATTCGTAATGAAGAAGAACCATCTTGTTCCCGAATTCACGTGTTAATATCTGCTTGCATATGTGAAAAGATTGTTAATTAATCATTTATTATTGTTTATATGATGTTTCACATGGATTACACTGAAATTTAGGAAAGATATATGTTGTACAACTAGATTTCCGTGCATGTCTCTTCTTGATTTCCAAGTTGAAGAGGAAGAAGGGTTGCTGGGGGTTCGGACCCCGCGGGATCTACATCAAACGTAGGATCTACGGGTGAGTTCTACAATGGATGTTATCTAGTTTTTAGTATACAAGTGTGGTTGTGTGAGACCTTCTTGAATAGCATGCCCTGATCTGTGGAGGTTTTGACCCAACGACCTCTAGGGAGTTATTTCCCGAAACAGAACTGGAGACTCCGCTGGGGATCGCATTCTTGTGATTCCCCTGTTGGGTGGTTTCAGCTGTTTTAAAGGTTTTCGACAGTTTTAATCATTATTTCCAGTCTAGTTAGTTTTTTCTCAGTCAGAATAAATACCTGGTTCTTTAGCCAGGCCTGATCATTTTTTTTTCATTATTTACCCTTCCATACGCTAGTTTTCCTCTACACAGACGCGTATACATGCAGGTTTGGTGAAAGGAAGTCACGTATACGCATTTTTCCTTTGCCACAGTCGCGTATGCACGCTTGTTTCAAAACTGCTAAGTAGCGTATGCCTGGGAAAATTTTGAAAATTTTGATTTTTTTGACTTTTTGGTCTTGTCTGCCTATGGAGACCTGTTCCTGCAGTGTCCTTTTAGTCTCTGGATTGTGTTGAAAGTGGTTATTAGTATTTTTATCTCTTGTTTGGTTGAAGACTGGCTTATTTGGAAAACCTTGTTTTTAGTACTTGCATTTCTGGTCTGAGTACCAAGATCTCTTTCTGGAGATTCTTGGATGTTCTGCTTAATTAGGACAGAGAGCTTCTGCTCATATACTCTTTCCTAACTTTGTGTTTTGCTTTGCACTTTAATTTTTTCCTGCTTTTCAGTTGGTTTTCTTGATTTCATTTGACTAGGTCTTGTTGCAATTTTTGAAGAGTCATTTTTGGGTCTTTGAAGTTTTGTTTGCTGCAAGATTATGCTATTCTTCTGGGCTAAGTTACTGAGTTTCTTGTCTTCCTTTTGCTCGTATAAATCTTGCTACTAAGTGGCACTATAAGATTTGGAGCATTTTTGTGGCACTATAGTTCTTCTTGGTCTCTTTGAAATATTCTTTTTATAAAATTCAAAAGCTCAAAAACATTTTGTTTTGTCATTGCCTTTGTTTTGCATTTTTGTTTTGGTTTCTTTCCATCTTTTGAAGCCTTGTTGAGATTTCTTACCTACAGTTTCTGACTTGATTTGGGAAGGGAATTTTCATTGGTTTCTTTCTCTTATTTAGAGCATATTTTGGTGTCTTTATACTGAGAGTTTCTGATTTGGGAACTAGCTTTGTGGACAACCGGAAAAGTGATAGAACTGGAGGATTTTTGGAAGTTTCTCTTTGCTTTATTAGATTTTGCATCTTAGAATTGGCATGCTCTTAGTAATTTGCATTAGGTGCACTTAAATATTTGTAGTCTTTTTTAAATTTTGCGAGTGTGAAGTTTGATATCTGAAAAGAAAAAAAAATAGTCTCGTAGAACCCGTGTAGAAATTTCTTTTCATCGAAAGGCAATTACTGCATTTGCATGTAGTTTGGTTTTCATTAATTTCTTTTCTGCGTCATAAAACATCACGAGTTTCATTTCCATATTCCCTTGACTTAATATAACAACTAACTAAAATAAGCACATTAATTTAAAAACAGCTAGCAAGTTTTTTATTAAGTGTCATACATCAACTAGCTAGGTTTTAGGGCCTTGGATTAGGTGAGTGGAGAGTTAACTCTCCAAGGCTGCTCAAACTAAAACATAGAATTTTATTAAATGAGCGAAATCCAACACCGTTAGGTGGACCGGGAAAGCTCTCCTCCAGAGAGTCAAGCGCGAGGGGAAGTGAAGGTTGAGAAGAGAGATATCCCCTCTCCGATTTACTGGATCTTGCCTTAAGACCGTTCCGCCCGGCTGCTGACACGGATTGGTGCCCTTAGTTGCCATTCCTAGGTTCCACACAGGTGACAGCGGGGGGGAATACCCGTGGTACCTGAGGCGGACATCGTATCACTTCTAGCAGTACTTCTGGAGGGTGCCCCGGCGAAGCTTGGGTACTTGCACTGGCAAAGGCTGTTGTTAGGAGGTTGGCGTAACTGTTTCTGTTACCTTCGCTAGTAGGTCTGGGCCGTAATTATCCCAGACTACTTTCGGGAGGTCCTATTTTTCGCTTTCTCGTATTTTGGTGTCCGGTCCTAATCACCCGGAGCGGAAATACCGGAAGGCTGCTTGCTTGGTTGCATCTTAGGGATTTTTGTAGTGAGTGCTCTTTGCTCCTAGCTTGCCTAGCTTTATACTTTTTTGAATCTAATTAATCTGTTAAAGTGGTTGATCAAGCGCCTCGTCGATCGAGGAGAGTTCGGGGGTTATCTCCCGAAAGTATAGAGCCTTCTTCAAGAAGGCGTAGGAGTAATATAGCAGGTGAATATCACCAAGTGGTATCTGACGCAGTGGAGAGAGATCGTCCAAAAGGGCTTGAAGGTTTTGTAGGTGGTTCCGGTGTTGGTTCCGAGAGGAGCGCTTCGCTCACCTCGAGAGTCTTATTTCCGAGAGAAGAAGAAATAGAAGTAGAGGAAGTATCTCAGCTTTTTGAATCACTTCCATCTCCTCTTCCTCCTAATTATCCGTTTGTTGTTGAGTACATTGGACTTGAGTCAAAAAGACCAGAAAGTCCTTATCCATCTTATTCATACCTTTCAATGGCCACGACTGGGAACGCGGCTTCGGCCGTGAGTGCTGTAGGCATTCAGACTCCTGCTTCAGTAGAAGGAGGAGGCACAATTGCTATATCTTCGATTGCTTCTAGTACTACTGTGTTTGGCTCTATTTTCACCCAAGCACAAGCTTCTCAATCTCATCCCTTTTGTTTTGGAATTCCCACTAGTGCAATTCCTTCGTTTTCCTTTTCCGCTGCTGCAACTGCGTTTGCAACCATGTCTTCCATGGCTAGTGGGTCAGCTTCTTTTCAAGGGTTCCCCTTCGGAAGTGGGCATATTCCTAGTTCGAATTCTTCCTTAGGGTATTTTCCTTTTACTTCTCAGACTGAGAGTTTTAACCCTTGGTATGGAGGTCAAAGTTCGACTACCTTTATAGGTTGAAACCCTATATTTACAGCAGTGGGGGCAGGGAATCAGTTTCTCGCTGGTCAGCAAGGGAATGTTTCTTTCCCTTCGTCGAGTGCTTATCAGGCTTTTTCCCCTCTTTCTAGCGCTTAGAACCCCTACCAGGGGGTTTCCTCTTTATTCACTACTTCGGGGGGTGGGGGGGGGGGGGGGGAACTGGTCCGGTCTATGGTAACTCTACGTTGGGAGGGGGTCCTTCTCCAAATGCTGGGTCTTATGGCCCAAAATTTTCTACGAGTTCTTTCTGGCAACTTGGCGCCTCATCAAATCCAGGTTATTCTTTTCAGAATGTTGGGAATTCATCCTACCAAGGATGGAATCCTCAGGCTCCTCCTAGTTTACCTTTTCTAGCAACGTTGAACTTGCCAGATTTGTCGAAATTGACGAATGATCCAATCCGATATCGTCCGGGGTGGCCTCTGGTTCCTACCAAACTACCTTCAGACATTCCAAATTTTGAAGGCAAGAATGGAGAGGACCCGGCTGATCATATCACCACTTTCCATTTATGGTGTTCATCTAACTCTCTGATCAAGGATTCGATTAGGTGGAGGTTGCTTCAACGCACCTTGACTGGAAACGTTGCCAAGTGGTATATTGAGTTAACTGGGGGAAATTTTTCTACTTTTGGAGATCTGGCTACTATATATCTAAATCATTTCCAGTTGCCTGTTCGTTATGATGCTCGGACTGAACTCCTAGCTAATTTAAAGCAGGACGACGCAACCCACATTTATAATCATATTAAGGAATGGCGGAGAAGGAAGAGGCTTATCAAAGCTTATATTCCGGGAGAATTTCTTTTGGAATGGTTTTTGAAATATCTGTAGGCAGATATTTCTAAGGATGTATCCCTCTCAGGGGTATTTTATGAGGAGCAGGTTATTTTTAAGGCCCAACAGCTTGAATTGATATATTCTCAGTTTGGTGTCCTTCATAAATATTTGCATAATGCTCCTTGCCCCAAATTAGACATATCCAAGACTAAACCCGGTCCTCATGGTGACAGACTTATTGGGTTGATCAATAGTGGGTGCTTTGTAGATATGTGATGCATGGAAGCTTATTAGGGTTTGATCAGTGATAAGTGCTGTTACTTATGATCATTCTACGAACTCGTTTAGTCAATTGGTGCTATGACGAGTTGTCTATATGTATTGCCACATTGAAGTCTTGTCTATACAATACTGCTTCTTCACGAGTCGTCGTGGCTCGTTTGAGTCATCGCCTTTAGAATCTCTGTCGGTGAATGCAGTTCGAAATTCTAAACCCTAAAAGAAAATCAACAATCCGAAGGGAAGAAAAAGGGACAGAACAATAATAAGAAAAAGGGCAAGAATGGGAAGGGTAATGCAAATAAATCCAATGAACATGTTGGTGAGGGTCCAAAGGATAAAAAGAAAGTGAAGTTTCCATGCAAGTTATGTGCTGGAGACCATCTTACTCACCTTTGCCCTAAAATTCAGGATGCGCAACGCTTGTTAGCTCAATAGGGTTCTTCCAGTTCCCAGGCTGTGTTGACAAACCCTTTTCCCCAAGGGCAACAACTAGTTGTTGGTGCGAATCAAAACACTGGGGCTTCCTCTGGGGGCACCCAAGAAGGGGAAACTCCATCAAACATATAAATGATGAGTGCTCATGCAGATATCGCCACGAGATCCCGTGATTATGGTGAAAATGAGTCTTCGAAAGCCAAGGGTGCTCCCGATGGTACTGAGTCGCTTCATATTACGAGGCCTACTGTTGAGCCTATACCTCAAATGCCAAAAGCATCTATGAAGCGTACGACGATTAATCCAAATGCCAGGGCTACCCAGAACTACTCTATTATGGAAGATCTGGCGCAGAGTCCTTGTGCCATGTCGGCTCTTGAGGTGCTCCAGTCTTGTCCTACTCAGCGCAATGCTCTGCTCACTACTATTAGGGCTGTCGATCCAAAGAACTCTCTTGTGATTACATTCGATATGTCTAATTTTAAAAAGAGACTCCCCTATCATATGCCTTTTCATATCAAATCATCGTTTCAGAAATTCAATATTTTTCGAACGGTCGTTGATGAGGGCGCTTCCACATGTGTGATGTCTCTCGCATGCTGGAAGGGAATTGGATCTCCCGCAGCTGTTCCATCTACTACTCTTCTAACTACGTTTGATGGTCATTCTCACAGACCGCATGGTATTATCCGAGCTTTGCCCATCTGTGTTGGGGGAAAAACTGTAAATATAGAGGTTGAGATAGTTGATGCAAGCTTGGACTACAACCTTCTGTTGGGGCGAAACTGGATTTATGAGATGGATGCCATTGCATCCTCATTATTTCGGGTTATTTTTTTCCCCCACGAAGGGAGGATTGTTACAGTGGATCAACTGGACTGTTCTCCTGTAGACCCGAATGCATCTACTGACTCAACTATTCCAAAGTTGGATAATGCCAAGTCGCCTGTTGAGAATTTAGGGGTTGGAATGTTTTCTTCTTTGATGGGTACTTTTGATATTACACCTCCTACCGTTCATATAAATGCAATTTCATCCTCCAGGGCTCCTATTCGAAGAGAGTTCTTCAGAACTCATTATTTTTTGGATCCTTGGACCTTTTCTTCCCCTACCTCGACATTAGCAGAAGGTCAAGTGGGTGGAATGGCATTTCCGAGGTCTGCAGCTGAGATTTCTTATCAATCTATTGTTGACTCTGCAGAGTCCATTCTAGCTCCTCTTTCTCCGGAAGAGTTGGATGGCGATGTGGCTCCGGCTTGAACACTTAGTTCTTCTTCCGCTCAGGATTGCCTTGATACCACTCTTCCATCTGAAGAAGCCATCCTGGAAGCTATGACTGGTATAGATAGATCGTGGGATGATTTGCATCATTGGTCTTACTTTTTACCTGATTTGAGCAAAGTTGAATCAAGTTTTCCTAGTCCTTTGTCTCCTGGTCCTGTTCACCCAGTCCTGAACCCTTTAGCACCAACACAGGTATATGCTAAAGGGAACATGGCTGTGATTTCTCCAACTATCCCAGTGAACATTTCCAGGGATCCCAATGTTATAGAGAATGTCTTCATCGGAGCTGAATGTTCCCCTGAAGAGATTCAGATTTACACCGATCTCTTTAAAGAGTTTAGGGATGTGTTCGCTTGCTCTTATGAGGAAATGCCTGGTATAGATCCATCTATTGTCCAGCATGAGATCAAGACTTACGAAAATGCTAAGCCTGTGAGGCAAAAACTTCATCCAGTCAATCCTAGGAAGGTTGCAGCTATCAAAGCCGAGGTGGAGAAGCTGCTCAAGGCGGGATTTATTTTCCCTGTTCCTTTGACAGAGTGGGTTTCGAATCCTGTTCCTGTGGATAAAAAACAAGGAAAAATTCGAGTTTGCATTGATTTCAGAGACCTTAATAAAGCATGTCCGAAAGATAATTACCCCACACCATTTATAGATCAGATTATCGATGAGTGTGCCGGTAATGAGATTTTCTCCTTCATGGAAGGTTTCTCCGGATACAATCAGATTACTATCCGTCCTGAAGATCAACATAAGACTGCCTTTATTTGTCCCTGGGGTACTTTTTCTTACAAGAAGATGCCTTTTGGTCTTAAAAATGCTGGGGCTACATTTCAGCGGGCCATGTCATACGCTTTCCACGACATCAAAAATATTATCGAGGCATATTTGGATGATTTAGCTGCTCGTTCTCGAAAGAGAATTGATCATCCTGCTCACCTCCGTCAAGTATTTGAACGATGTCGTTTCTACAAGATTAGGTTGAATCCGAACAAGTGTGTTTTCACGGTTACATCCGGTCAGTTATTGGGATTCATTGTGTCGTCAGAAGGGATTAGGGTAGATCCCTTCAAGGTTGAGGCAATACTTCGGTTGCATCCCCAGTTGTCTATTCGTCAACTTCAAAGTCTACAAGGAAAGTCTAATTTGCTTTGGAGATTTATCGTAAATTATGCTGAAGTTACCAAAGGATTTATGAGATTGTTGAAGAAGGGAGTTCCATTCTTTTGGGATGACTTCGCTCAGCGCTCATTCAATGCTTTGAAAAAAGCATTGACCTCTGCTCCTTTATTGAGTCCACCTGATTATAGTAGGGATTTCCTTTTGTATCTTGCAGTAGCAGAATCTACCATTGGTATGGTTCTGGTTCAGGAGGATGATGCTCTGGCAGAGCATGTTATATACTATCTTAGTCGAGGCTTGGTAGGACCTGAACTTTGGTATACTCCGATAGAGAAGCCAGCTTTAGCAGCTGTTCATGCTGTACAGCGACTCAGACATTATATTCTTCCATGAAAAACTTATGTTTTGGCAACAACCAATCCATTTCAGTATGTTCTCAGTAGGTGAGTGATTGGGGGCAAGTACAATAGATGGATTGTGATTTTGTAGGAATTTGATCTTGAGTTTGTCTGCCAAGTCCAAGAAATATTTATTTTTCGCGGAATTAATCTCTGAGTTGCCCTGTGGAGAAGAGATAGTTTATGATGAATCCTTCCTGGATGAACATTTGTTTCTCATTTCTCCACGGGATCCTTGGTATGGAGATATCATTGTGTATCTTCAGACTGTGAAGTTTCCCTCTACTTTTTCGAAAGATGAGCGCCGTAAGTTGCGTCACTTGGCTAAAAATTAGTTGATTATTGGTGATTCTTTATATCGTCGAGGGGTTGATTCAATCCTGAGACATTTCTTAACTCTCAAAGAAGCTGAGGCTGTACTGAATGATTGCCACAGTGGAGCTTGTGGTGGTCATTTATCTGGGCTTGCTACAGCCCAAATTTTTTGCGTGCTGGATACTTTTGGCCTTCAATTTTCAAAGATTGTATGGAGTCGGTCAAAAAGTGTCATCCGTGTCAATTCTATACTCGAAAAATGCGTGCTCATCCAGCTCTGATTTTTCCAGTCATTACTATCAGTCCCTTTACAAAGTGGGGTATTGATTATACTACTTGTAACCTGCCCTCGGCTAAAGGTCACAAGTACATTATTGTAGCAGTAGACTAATTTACGAAGTGGGTCGAGGCTATGCCTACTTTTGGGAATGATGGTGAGATAACATCTCTTTTTCTTTTCAACCAGGTTATTGCTCATTTTGGTATTCCTAGAGAGATTGTCACTGATCATGGCAGTCATTTTCAGAATAGCATGATGGCTGAGTTGGCTCTAAAATTAGGTTTCCGACAGGAGCATTCATCTCCATATTATCCTCAGGCCAATGGGCAAGTGGAAGCCATGAACAAATCCTTGAAGACCATTCTTCAAAGGACAATTAATAAAGCTCGATCCAACTGGCATATCATGCTGTATCCTGCAATTTGGGCATACAGGACGTCAGTAAAAACTGCGACTGGCTTTACTCCGTTTCAACTAGTTTACGGGTTGGAATCCATATTTCCCATTGAATGTGAGATTCCTTCTCTTAAGTTAGCTGTTGAGCTTCTTCCTGACACTTCTAGTCTTGAAGAACGTCTCCTTCATCTGGAACATCTTGATGAGCAGCGTCGGGATGCCGCCACGATGAATGAGGTGCATAAGAAACGAGTCAAAGTTCAATACGATAAGGCGGTCAAGCCTAGGGTTTTCTCGGAGGGTGACCTCGTTTTGGTCTATGCCCAAGAGAAGGATGCCCTGGGTGTAGGAAAGTTTAATTCTATGTGGTATGGCCCCTTCATCGTTAAAAAATTCCTTAAAAAAGGAGCATATACCTTGGTTGATTTTGAAGGAAATGAGTTTCCGGAGCCCAGAAATGGGCTCTATTTGTAAAGGTATTATGCCTAGGCTTCGGCCTGACATTTTGCTTTTGTATATAGTAGTTTTTATTTTGTACATGTCTGGTTTTTAGGTCTTTGATGTGATGGTGATGTTTTTGATCTGCTTTGGCAGGTTGTGTCGAATGTCATGCGTCATTATGGTTTCGCCGATGGTGCTAGTAGACACACCCGGAACTTGGCTTCCGCGGCTTGGGTACTTTATCATCCATCCGATCAGATGTTAGTATCAAGCGGAGTCTGCATTGTTCCTAATTCCAATAATATAGCAGAGTACACTGCAGTTATTTATCTACTCTCGGAGGCAATATCTTTGGGTGTTGATTCGTTGGTAGTTTTCTTGGACTCCCAGCTGGTGGTGTCACAGTTGAACAATACTTATCGGGTTCGAGATCCATTTTTATTCTGGTTAATTTTGAGGGTATGTTTGTTACAAAGATCATTTCAATTTTTAACATTCATTCATATTCCTCGAGCTGACAATTGGATGGCAGACTCATTAGCTAATCAAGAAATTGATTGGCATATTAATCATTCCATACATTAAAATTTAATCATCAAAAACATCATGCATTTTTATCCATTTGTCACATCACATCATAAATCGCTGTATATATATATCTCATCATAATTTTCAAAAAAATATACAAAATTAGGGCTTATGCCCGATCATGTTCAGTATCAAAAAATATACAGTCATCTGGTAATCATATCTATCTACTCCTGTGGTCCCTGCCCAAAATTCGTGTTCCTATAGAACACAATCGTAGTAGCGACACGACAGAATAACCGCACCCAGTCATGTGGTACTCCCACTACCCGTCTCTGGATGGCCTCAGGTAGATCTTCCACTGCAGCCATAGGAACTTGGCGAGTTAAACCCTCCAAGTTCCTCTTTACAGCATGGAGGGTCCTGTCTGGGTCTATAGTATCCGCCTCGCCTCTGCGGCGCTTATGCCGTGGGTAGCCCTCAAGACGGACTGGTCCAATATCTGTATCATGATCATCATAATATTGTAAGTCATTTTGAATCCAATCAAAAACATGTTTTTTTTTCACATTTTTTCATATATATTGAAAAAATCCAAAAAAATCATATAATTCAAAAATTGCAATCTTACAGATTGTGCCCCATGCCGCGCCAGGTGGAAGGACAAGGTCTGGATCACCGCGGAAATCAATCCTGGCATAGGGGTAGTCCTCCATGGTGATGATTTGTTCTCCCCACCATTGGAAGAACTCGTCATCCCAGGTGATTCGGGGAACTTCACTTCCCCCCAGTCTCTTCATCAGATCTGCCCATCGGGCAATTCTTGGGTCTCTTGGGCTATTGATTGAAGAGATCACTTTGGGTCGAAGCCCAGGAATCTTCTCAAAGAAGAATGTCATCAAGATGGTTCCATATCAGAAATTTTTTGTTTTTTCTTTCCGGATGGAAGTCAGTTGTTGCTTCATGTTCATTAGTAGAGCTGTACAATCATATAGGTGAGCTAGGCATTCCACAGTTATGCTCATCTGAGTCCTTGATGCTTGATGCAAGGAAGCAGATCCTGCTACCCTGCCAATGGTGAATAGGAGAATCTTCATGTGTAGATCTCTCAAATATTTTATAGGAATCTGAGTCCCTACTTTCTTGGACCCCTCTACACAATAGACGTGAACATAGTCATCCATGGTAAGCCCTCCCAAAGGCTTGCTGTGCAAATCTACTGGGTCTCCCCTCCGTGAGAGTCCAGTGATGAAGTAGATGTCTTCTACTTCTATGTGTATGGGCATTTGATCTATCATGAAACAATATTCCTCCGGTTCCCAATAATTTACTAGCATTTCGAGCAATCGGACATTACTCTTCATATTTGGCATTTTGAAAAATTTGAGCAATCCACAATTTCAGAGGATATTGAGCGATAATTGATCTTGCATTACTTCATTATTGATTGCAATATGCTCACGTTCCCTCTAGGTGATAGTCATCCTGAAAAAATTCATTCATTTGTCCATTAGAAACACTTTTTTACATTTCGGATTGTGCATACGCGACTTACCCTGTACACAGTCGTGTATATACGCAGCTTGGTCCATATGAACCCGCGTATGTGCAGCACCCTAAATTAAAACAAATATTTCTACGGTGAAATTTCCGAATTTTAACTCTATTAATTTACAAAATTGATAATAATGATGGATTAAGAGCTTACTTGATTGATTCGGCGAAGTTTGATCACTCATTTCTCCTGTTTTGACGAAAGAGGGTTTTTCTCCAAAGCTCTTTTTCCCAAATCAACAAGTAACAATGAACCAAATGTGAGGTAAAATGTGTATTTATGCCCATAAATTGAAAATTTTTGCAAAAATTTGTTATGCTTATTTTTTCAAGCTATCCTATGCTGCATAACCCGGATGCTTGTAAGTGCCCAGATTGGTATATTTTCAGGTACATTTTGATGAAGTTGAGATTTTTCCGGTTTTTGATCCATGACTGCTGACCTGTCATGGCAGGTATATGATATTCACTGGCATATAGGTTAGGAAATCCACTTTCCATTGCATTTTGCATACTAGCCTCCATTCTGATCACTTGCCATAGGGTCGATCCCATCAGGTCATGAGTATTTTACCCATTTCACTCGCCGATTATTTAATCATGACTTGGTGGTAGAGCCTTCCTTTACATGGGCTTCCTAGTTAGTTCCTTGCTAGCACTTGTTTCCCATGCTGCGTTTTATGTAGGCTCGGGAGTCCTCTTTAGTCCCACCATGACTTATGTGTTGAAGCTTCATTCTTCTTCTTCTTCACTATCATTTTTTCTGGCTATCACCCTAGAGGCTCCCTGGTGTTGTTGAGTTGTATTACTGCATTGCATATTAGCTACTTGTTTATCCTGGCCTTTAGCCGGCTTCATTTGGACTCGATGTTTAAGCCATCTTTTGACCTTGACTGTCTGAACAAGTTAACCATGCCATGCATTTAGCTATCGCGACTTGACACCCTTTTTACCTATGGATGGAACATTCCTTGAGTATCGCTTACCAATTTCCGCCACCTTGCATTGAGCATAGGATCGTTCCTATCCCAGGAACTAGTGCATATGTTTCTTGATACTCGTTCTATCCATTGTACCATAACATTATTTTATTCTTTTTAAGGCTTATTATATGAAAAAGACAAAAAAATCAAATATAACAAAAAGAGCGGGAACGGGATGTTACTTCGTAATTTGATGGCAGTACAGTATCATTTTTTCGCCCTTGAACAAAGCACATACAGTTATATATTTCCTTCATTTGGGATGGTTTTAGTTTTGACCTAAGTTCAGCTTTTTCCTTTGTTTCACTGGTCAGTCCTCCCCCGGTTGGTTATCTCTTCCAATCATATGGAGAGTTTGTTTTTGCATCCTGCATAACAGACTTATACAGTGTCATTTTTTACTGCCATGGTCATCACGAGTCGTGCTTTTGTTCAAGGGAAGTTTAACCAGAGTCGGCCATTCTGCGGTGTCTCTTGACTCATTATTCAGTCAGCCTTCCTAGTCTTGTCAGTATCTTGTTCTATCACATCAGATGTTTTGGTCTTCTGCTCGTGCTGGTTTGAGAAGGTCTCCATTGACTTCTTGCTAGCGGGTTTGTCTCTCATCGACTACGACATATTGCTCTGAGAGAAAACCTAGAGCCGCACCCTGGCCCTATTTCCATCATTGATAGGTGACCTTGTGCTCAACATTTGATCATCATTATGGGTCTTTGACTGAGTGGTTTTCCTTGTGTTCGACGTTAGCATACATTATCACACTTGGGATTCGTGCAGTACCTTGATTTCCATTTGACCCTATCGGTGGATATCTCGCCTCTGTGAAAACTTTCATTATTGGTTGGTTCAGAGGGTTTCTTTCGTGCGCTAGCTTCATCTTGTGCATGTCGGAAACATACTTCGGTTTGGTTTCGTTACTCTGCTTCGTCCGATTCCTTCCAAATCTTGGCCTGCGGGTTACACTCACGCTGGACTGATGTGGGATGCCTTAATGCCTTCCTTCCAGCAGATCTTTTCCCATCGACTCTGTCTCATTGCTTTGGGAATAAGGTCTAGAGTCTTTTGTTAGTACCTTAGGGTTTGCAGTCATCAGTGGCAGACTCTTCGCTATCGACAGTGGGGATTCATCATTGCCTCCTAATTGGTAGATTCTTCCAAGTGTTCGACTTCAACTCATTCATTCGCACTTGTTAGATTGTACTGGGGCACCTTGACACTCATTTTCATTATCGGTGGGTTGTCTCGCGTTTGTTAACGGTATACATTATTGACCGGTAATCAAACGATTTCTCACATGGTCGACTTCAGCTCATTTATTCCCATTGTGTAGAATTGTGCCATCGAGATCGGTGAAGACCTCAGGTTGCATCAACATCTTTCGGTTCACTTTTGACAGTCCATTCAGTTTCTGCCAGTGATTTCGTCCACCCTTATATGTTGCAGTGTCAGTACAGCAGCATCTTATATGTTGGCTCCCGAGTTGCGTGATTTTACCATGTGTTCCACCCCTTATGATTTGGTACCTGGAGATTCAATTACTTTTGTGATCAGACATCCATTTTCAGTATTATTGATCAGTTTGATATATGTGATACTTGGATATTGATTCCGGGTCGTGCTCAGTTGATTCATTGTGTACTTTCAGTTTAGCTATACTTTTATAAATTCTAGATCTATTCTGTACTCTCTATATGGATATATTTTTGACTGAGCATGGGTATGCCCGCCTCAGACATGAGCTGACTCTCTATTTTCTTTCATTGGTTTTTGGCAGGCTGAAATCTAGTGAAGTCCCCTCTTGTCCTCGTGAAGTTATTTCTATGCAGATAATACATTTCGGCCATCATGTACCCCTTCTGACCTCATATATTAGGGGGCATCTGTTATAGCATCATTTTTCACCCTCATGTGATTCATGATTGTCTCTTTGGCCTTGGGCACCCATTCCCACATAATTGAGTAAAAGTTCATTAAAAAACAGTATTTAAAATCCCATACGTGGGTATGCCCAGAATTTTCCGCGTGTATACGCGAGTCCAGAGATAATTTTCCGCATATGCCATTAAAATCATTAAAAAATATATAAAAATCCCTATTTTCGAGGCTGGGTTGATGGTTATTCTAGTAATTCAACCACCCCAGCCCATGGCCAACTGTTTCCAACTGATTGAAACTACTTTGAGGGAGTATAAAAAGCCCCTCATATGCATGGCCTAAGGGAGAGAGAAAATTATATACATTATACTCTGTTGGAGCCCAATCCGTGCCTCTTGCACTTCCCAGATTTTTACAGGAAACCCTTGTTTCCTGGAGATGTTCATCAGCTTATATGTCATCTCGTGTGCACAAGTCTTGAAAGTATCCTAGTGAGGCAAGGGCGGGACGAATCCAGATGACGGTCTGTTCGAAGATCGTGGAAGGATTCAGGTGATCTCTCCACCTTTCTATTATTGTACATGTTGTTCGTAATGAATAAGAACCATCTTGTTCCTAAATTCACGTGTTAATATCTGCTTGCATATGTGAAAAGATTGTTAATTAAGCATTTATTATTGTTTATATGATGTTTCACATGGATCACACTGACATTTAGGAAAGATATATGCTGTACAACTAGATTTCCGTGCATGTCTCTTCTTGATTTCCAAGTTGAAGAGGAAGAAGGGTTGCTGGGGGTTTGGACCCCGTGGGATCTACATCAAACGTAGGATCTACGGGTGAGTTCTACAATGGATGTTATCTAGTTTTTAGTATACAAGTGTGGTTGTGTGAGTCCTTCTTGAATAGCATGCCCTGATCTGTGGAGGTTTTGACCCAACGACCTCTAGGGAGTTATTTCCCGAAACAGACATTATGAGTTGATAGCTGGAGCCCCCACAATTTACTTTCAAATGTGAGAAAGAAGAGAAATGACATGTTTTCCTTAAAATAACTTAAGGGTTTTGGAGGAGGTGCAAAGGGGAAAAGAGACGGTCAGGATCAAAGTGCAGAATTGAAGCAGAGAGATGGCCGACAAATATTATAGCATATGAACGCAAGTCATATGGACGAACAAGATTAGATCGTGAGATCTAAGTTAGAGATAAGCGATCAAGAATGGATATCGCAAATAAAGATGCATGAGAGTTAATGGATCGAAGATTTTGGAGAAGAGCCATGTGTCGGCCATATGTTCCATCACACATCGCACTTCGAAAATCTTACCGTTTACCCTCCGCCGCTCACACATAAAACTTGCGATTTGCGATATGTGGCAGTCCCACCTCTGTATGCCATGTCATTCCTTCCCATCGCATATCGCTCACCGCAACTTTTAACATTTACCTCCCTGCACTTCGCAGAACAAACATTTAACCCCCACTACTCCCAACTAAACCTTGAGACATGCGATTTGCGGGCAGCCCCACCTTCATCGCCATGTCACCCGTTTTTCCCCATTGCATATTGCACTTCGCGAGGCTTAAATCTTATCTTCCACTCCCCTTTTCGTTAAACCTGCAAGCTGCAATGTTGCGGGCGGCCCTCACTTCATTTCCATGTCACTGCCCTCTCCCCGCACTGCACACATTGCGAGTTTTAATGTTTACCCTCCACTGCTCATAAACTAAATTTGTCAATGTGCAACTTTCGATAGCTTTGGGACACATACCTGCCACAACATTTAAAGTGATCCCCCAGCCTCTGACCCACTCTTTTCTGTTTAAATCTTTTCTGTCGTGGTTAATGCTATTGGCCCCACCATTCCTTCCACCTTTTCCATCCATTCTTCGCACATCCCATCCATGCCCCCCTCCGAAATGTATTTCCCAGTTTGCAATTCAAAACACAACATGGGCTTTTGGGTGGAACATGCAGTTGTGATTTATTCATTTTTCTTAGGAAACGTCCACTAAAGAGCCAAGAATGTGTAGTATGATTGGTCATTTCAAAGCTACTAAGTGGAAATCATGAGAATGAGGGAGTGGAGGCATTCAAAAATAAAGTGGAATTAAGTAATGGAAGACAGACTGCCCACCTGTTCACGACCACTCCTCGTCACACCACTTTTAAGGCTCCCAGATTTTTTCTCCTCCGGTCAAATTTGTTTTTTCTTTTTACTGTTAGATAGTGATGTTTTGCTGGTGAAATCCTGATTTCACCCGAGTTTGTTTTTATTCTCTGTTTATGAGAGTGATTTCTTGATGCATGCTTCGCTAGTTAGTTAGGATATTTTTATTTCACATCTGTGGATCGATCATGAGATTTTGATTTGATCGTAAACCATGAAGGAGAACTCTATATGTAGGGAGTTCTTAGATGAAATAAAGGTTATGGAATTTTGGAGAATTTTTTTGTAGTTTTGTATGATTGTGCTCCCTGTGCTTTGAGATACATATTTGGGAGAGATGTTTGAACTTAATATGATATAGCGTTGTTATTTGGATTCTAGATGGAGCAATGAGTAGTATGTATTTGTTTTCTTCTGTTATCAGTAATCTCCTTTTTATGTATAATCATCTTTCATGCTCTGCTACTTTGATGGTTCGTGTAATGTAGTTGCCAGTGGTCTGTGATTTTATTCATGAATTTCTATCTGTATAACACTCTTGTATTAAGCTTGCTTCACTCCCTTAATTCGCGCTCAACGAACCTCTGTTGTTGTCCATATGTCATTCATATCCGCTTCCTCTGAGTTCACAGGGGACAAATTCTTAATCCTCTTAAGCCTATCTCTTGTGGGTTCGTTCTCCATTCTTTCTCAATGCCTCTGCATATTTTTAAAGTTTCTGCTCATTGTTTTATACTTGGCCCATTTAAAATCCATCAAGCCTCATAGCCTCCTAAGCCCTCTCACAGTATAGGGAATTTACATGAATCAGGCTCAAATGGTGTTCTCCATTCTTGAACCACCAAAACCATTATTCTCTTGATCCATATTCTGTTAGAGGCATTTATACAATTTTCCACATTTAACCTCTAATTTTAATATGTCCTAGGCACTGGTATTTTACAACTCAAGGCTGTCTCTAGGAGCTACAACATATTTTTGGCGCCGTTTCCAAGGATACGAATGAATAAATCTTTTCCCTGGGATATGGCATTATCTTCACCCTTCAATTAGGTGAGCACGAAGGGTTGAGATTTGCATAGTCCTCACCTTGGCGACTCCACTATAAAATAGTCCAAATCAGAAGTAGTCCTAGCTTTCACTAGGCCTCACACTAGATTCAGATCCATCATCTACACCCACCTCTAAATCAGATCTCTATGCCGAGTTTCCTTTTGAAAAATTATTCTCCCTTGGCCCTCCCTCAGCCACTAAATGATATGTCACAAGACTATCTAGAGCGGTTGCCTCGGTTCACCAGGGAAGATAGTACTTCTGCACAGATACATATTGAAAAATTATACGCCTTTGCTAAGAGTGTAAACGTGGAGCACTTAAATGTGGTGTTAAGGATTTTCGTCCAATATTTAGACAGAGAGGCCCATAAATGGTTCAAGTCTCTAGTTGAGCACACAGTCCACACCTGGGAAGAAATGGGAAATTTCTTCACTTTGAAATGGGGAGAAAAGAGGGACCATGGCTATGTTCTCACTGAGTTCAATTCTCTCAACAAGAGACACAATGAGGATGTAACAAAACTTATAAAGAGGTTCAATAAGCTCTATAATAATCTCCCTGCTGAGATAAAGCCTCCCCAAGTAGTTGCTAAGGTGCTCTTCACAGGAGCTTTCGAGCCAGATTTTGGGTTCACCTTAAGAGAAAGAAGATCCACATCTCTGGATCAGATCCAGACTGATGCATTGGAGGTAGAAGCAAACTTTGCTTCTACTGGTAAGTTCAAGGGGAAGACAGAACATGAAGCTAGAATAAATAAGGGGGAGGAGGATTTTACCTCAAATAAGGAGAGGGAATTACAGGATCATAGAATTGAAGAGATGAATAAGATGATCAAGAACCTATCAAATAATCTTGTTAAGCTTGAATCAAAGGCCAATAATTCCTCTCCTCATTCCAAGCAAATGATTCATAAATGGGGGTTTAATACTTAATATCAGAGGCCCCCTCTGCAGCTGTTGCATTAGGCCGAGGAAGTCACAAACAACCAAGAAGATCAATTCCTTGCCTACTCTGATGAGGAGGAGGGTGAAACCATCCTAAAATGGGAACAAGAAGAAGAGGAAGTCCCTACAGAGGATCAAGAGATTGACAGTTACTGCAGACAGTTCATGGATTTCATGCAGTCTCAACTCCACAAGAAGTATGACCTCAGGTCTTCCAGAAATAGAACCCGAGGGCAAGAACAAAATGAAGAGTCGATATCAAGAGAAAAAACCCCTCCTATTCTTGCTAGTAAAGGGAAGAATTTGTTAGTAGATTCAACCCCTCATAAGGCCACTACATCCACTTCCACAAAGCAAGGAGATAATCCTCTAAAGGATAAGAAGCGCACATCTATACCCTTGAAAATGCTTGACCATTTTAAAGAGTAGTTCGAAGAAGCCATTACAGAAAAAGGGCCCACTCCCTTTAATCTCCAAGAAGAACGACCCATGGTAGTTCTTGGACTACATGTGGAGAACTAGTTGCTCACCTATTATGAAGAAGAGGGAGGCAAGCTTACCCTCCATGAAGAAGGGGAAGATATGGAGTGTTTCCCAAGGGACAACCCTCAAAATCAACAGTGGTTTGGTGATCTAGAAGCAGGGGCAGTAGAGTTTAATTGTCTAGATCCACAAGAACATCCTCAACAAGCAATGTTTCCTTCATAGATTAAATACCAATCATATTTGCATGATAAATACCATCTCTCAAATTCTCTTTCAGTACAAGGTATAGTTAAAAATTCGTTTGGGAATCTTCCAACTATTAGCATGACCAATTTTCATCAATTCATGAAAGTTTCCCTAGGTTGATGGGTAATCATGGGAAATTTATTTCTTATCATAGAAGAGTATGGAAATCTAAAAAGACAGCCCGGGGAGACAATACAATATTTTTCATCCAGGGTAAATAAGTATCATTCAATGCCTGCTGATATAAGGCCACCCCTAGGAGTAGATATCTTGCGATACCCAGATGCCTTAAATCTAGAGGTGGCATTTCAAGTAAAATAAAGAGACACCGCAATCCTTAAAGAAATACCAAATATTGCAGTTGATGTGGAGGTAAACCTGCTGAACAGAGAGGCGAAGTTTAAAACATAGGAAGATTTGACTTAGTTTGATTCTCCTCCACCATTATGCCTTATTTCCTCATATAAAATTCAAGCATGTTCTGAGTTGTTTGAAGACATGGAAAACACATGTGTTGTACCAAGTTGTGAGGTTGGATCTATTGGGTTAGAATATTTAGAAACATGCCAAGTGTACCTTGACCCAGTGGCCATCTATATTGAGAAATTATTCATCACAAAGCAACCGTAATTTTCCAGTATTTATGTTATTGTTCAGGTTTACCAGGCTCCTTGCAATAAATATCAAGCCGGGAATTCCTATCAAATAGAATTAAAAATTTTGTTCCTGAGTTTCCTGACAAACAATGAAAGAACAAAGTTATTGGAGTAGTCGCTTGCCTGGTTACATTGGCATTATTATATCCTTTAGAATAGTTATAATTCCAACAAATTAGGGTAGGTAGGTGTGCAAATAAGATCAGTGCTATGAGCATATTTCTAGTTTAGTTTCAGATTGCTTTGTAGTTTTCAGTTCAAGTGTGTTTCAGTTTCCAGTTTCAGCATAGTTCAGATTTCAACACTCAAGATTTTCAACGAGCGATGGTGATTTCTATTTTATATAGTTGGCAATGCACAACTCAGTTGTAGTTTCAATTTAGGCTTACAGTATGCATTTGTGACTCCATGAACCCAATAAATCATAGACATTCAAGGTCTGTAGGTTCTCAATGCACTTAGAACAACATGTTGTCCCTAGATGGAGCCAATGTTGGCCTGTGACTGCACATAACATGGAGAAGTGGTCCCTATAAGGAAATCATAGGGCAGAGGCGTGAATGTTTAAGGGGAAGGCCAAGCTATTCAAGCACGAGGTCGGAAGGATGCCTTGTAGTCAAAATAACAGTTTAAGAGCTAGACCAATGAACACATTCAAAACATTGCACGTAAGTTAGGGTTGAGTCAAGCTTATCCGCAAGCTCAGGAGAGACTAGTGCTGCATAATACCGCTTAATGCTAAGATGTCTTGAAGTTAAAATTAAACAAGATTATCATTCTTCCAAGTTTGAGTACAATGAAGACTCGTATTCATTGTGCCCAGATCTAACGACAACCCAGGAGCATAAATTGCACCAGATTTATACCAAGGAGCACCCCCGCAAGCAGTCTCGTTAAATCTGCTCAGTTGCAAATCGATGGTTGACATTAACTGCAGGAAAAATCTCTTTAAATTCCAAAAAACCACTTAAGTGCCCCTGCAAGTGGTTTCAGGTTTCAATAAAGGACATTACAGGGTGATAGTTGGAGCCCACGCCCTTTACTTTCAAATCAGAGAAAGCAGAGAAATGGCATATTTTCCTTAAAAGAACTTAAGGGTTTTGCAGGAGGCGCAAAGGGGAAAATAGACAGTCAGGATCAAAGCACAAAATTGAAGCAGAGATATGGATGACAGAGATCATAGCACAATAACGCAAGTCATATGGACAGACAATATTAGATCATGAGATCTAAGTTAGAGATAAGCGGTCAAGAATGGATATCACAAATAAATATGCATGAGATTTAATGGATCGGAGATTCTGGCGAAGAGCCATGTGTCGGCCATATGTTCCATCACATAACACACTTCGCAAATATTATTGTTTACCCTTTGCTGCTCACACATAAATCTTGTGATTTGTGATATGCGAGCGGTCCCACCTTCGTCTGCCACATCACTCCCGCCCATCGCATATCGCTCACCGCAACTTTTAACATTTACCTGCCCGCACTTCACACTTCGCAGAACATAACATTTAACCCCCGCTGCTCCCAACTAAACCTTGCAACATGCGATCTGCGGGCAGCCCCACCTTCACTGCCACATCAACCTTTTCTCCCCATCGCATATCTCATTTTGCGAGTCTTAACTCTTATCTTCCTCTACCCTTTTCGTAAAACCTATAGGCTGCAATGTTGCAGGTGACCCTCACTTCATTTCCACGTCACCTCCCTCTCCTTGCACTTCACACATCTCAATTTTTAATGTTTACCCTCCACCGCTCATAAACTAAATCCGCCAATGTGTGATTTGCGATAGATGTGGGACCCATCCCTGCCATGTAATCTAAAGCCATCCCGGGACTTTGACCCGATATTTTCTGTTTAAATAATTTCTGTCATGGTTAATACTATTGGACCTACCATTCCTTCCATCTTTTCCATCCGTTATTCACATATCCCATCCATGCCCCCCTCCAAAATCCAGTTCCCGGTTTGCAATTCCAAAAACAGCACGGGATTTTGGGTGGAACATGCAGTTGTGGTTTATTCAGTTTGCTCAGGAAACCTCTGCTAAAGAGACAAGAATGCACAATACGACTGGTTATTTCACAACTACTGAGTGGAAATCATGATAATGAGGGAGTGGAGGCATTCAAAATTTGTATTTTATTTTTACTGTTAGATAGTGATGTTTTGTTGGTGAAATCCCGATTTCACCCTAGTCTATTTTGATTCTCTATTTATGGGAGATATTTCTTGATGCACGCTCCGCTAGTCAGTTAGGATATGTTTATTTCGCATGTGCGGATTGATCATGAGATTTTGATTAAATCGTAAACCCTAAAGGAGAACTCCATATGTAGGGAGTTCTTAGATGAAAGAAAGGTTCTAGATTTTTGGAGAATTTTTCTGTAGTTTTGTATGATTGTGCTCCCTGTGCTCTGAGATGCATATTTGGGAGAGCTTTTTGAACTTAATATGATATAGCGTTTCTATTTGGATTCCAGATGGAGCAATGAGTAGTATGTATCTGTTTTCTTCTGTTATTAGTAATCTCATTTTTATGTATAATCATCTTTCATGCTCTGCTACTTCGGTGGTTCGTGTAATGTATGTTGGAAATATCGAGAGAGGGGGTGAATCTGTTGAGACTCAACAAGATGATGAGCTTAGTGAAAAGTAAGCACCTTCACTAAGTGGGGCCCACAGGCTATTATTATCTTGGAGCACTTTATTTCAGTATATAGATTTGGAAAATCAATGGGTTGAAGGAATTACACAATTCCTAGGGTTTATTGGTGGCTCATGCATGAGGACTCAGTTAGAAATGAAGTGGAAAAGTTATGACAGAGTTGGAAGAGTAGTTTATGGAGTTGTTATTTAGTTTAACTCAGTTAAGTGACTTAAACTCAGTTGTATCTAGTCTAACTGAAAGATACACTAGTGAGAGTTAAGTGAATTAATTAGTTAATTAATTCACAACTAATAACTCACTAAAAACTAAACAAAAACAACAGTTAACTACAGTGCATGTCATTTCTAGTGGAGACCCAGTGGAGAGATAGGTGAAAGGGTAAGATGGACTATCCGTTGTGACTATAGTGATGCATTAAATGCATTTGACACACATTCCAGTTGCCAATGAGGATTGCGCAGTCAAGGCAAGGCCAATTCGAATTCATTCAGAGGTCTTCTTCAACATGGATTGCGCAGTGGAGGCAGGCTATCAGGAGGCAAGAAATTGGTGCATGGAGATGCAAATTTCTGCATGACAGTGTGTAATGAATCTACATTGTACTGAGAGCTTGATGTACTAAGTTTTGTATGAGATTATTAAATGATTCCATTGATATAAATAATATATGATAGTTGGAGTTTTTAGCTTTAATATTTCCCGTTAAACAACAGTGTTATGTGTGATTGAATTTTTTCACATGTGTTTGCAATTGAGTTTTAAATTTCCGCAAGATCAATAGTGGAAGGATTATGTGTTTTGCAAGAAGATAAATATTGTGAGATCAGGAGGATCTGGTAATACATCATTATTAATAAATTTCCACATGGCACCGGAGCAGTATTGATTACTGGACATTGCAATTGTGAATAATTGCTGAGTTTTGTGCTGGTGGACAATTCGAATTTGCTGCAGAAATTTCTTGGTGCGACAGTTGAGTATTCGTTGAAATGTATTTCTATTGGTTGCGATTGGAGTATGCCCTTGATGGTAGCTCGAATTACATAGCCTGGAAGGATAGGATGGAGGTGGTGCTTGAAGACAATGGGATGAAGGATTTCATTGATAGAGATGTTCCTAAGCCTGCTTCTAGCGATGCTGCAGGACTTGATGCATGGCAAAAGAAGATAGCAAAAACAAGAAGAATTCTATTGGAAGGTGTGAAGGCCCATATTGTGTCAGGCCTTCACAGGAAAGCCACTCCATTTTCAATGTGGAAGGCTTTGAAAAATATTTTCCAAATCAGCAGCGACCAGAGCAAGTTGGCGCTGCAATATAAGCTCAGAAAAATAAAAATGGATAAGGGCAATAGTATTCCAAAATATCTCACGAAGTTTGTCCACTGTAGGGATGAACTGGGAAGTGTAGGGATTACTGTTGATGATGATGACTTGGTGAGCTTAGATCTCCTTGGGCTTCCGAAGAGTTGGCATAGCTACGAAGAGTCTGTCAATGGACGGGAGAAACTGCTGGGTTGTTAGTGACTTTGGTCAGATCTTGTGCAGAAGGAGATACGGCGAAGTACTGGGATGGCTCTTCATCGAAGAATGATGATGAAGAGAACTACGCTTTTGCTACCAAAGCAAGGAAAGGGAAAGGGCAGAAATCCCACCCAAAATCTGAGGCTAAAGGCAAGAAGCTTGATTTGTCCAAAGTGAAGTGTTTTCACTATCACGAACATGGGCATCTCTCCACTAACTTCCCACAGAAAAAGAAGAAAAAGAATGTTGCTGGAGCTACAGCTGGAAAGGCCTTAGCCTCACAATTTGAACTTGATTTCTCCTTGATTGCATACTTGGTTTCAAGCTCAATGGGATCGGTGTGGTATCTTGATAGTGGTGTGTCTTTCCATATGACGGGAGACAAGGAGTTTTTAGTGACTTGGAGGAGAAGGATCTCCAGATGCATATAGAGATAGGCGATGATGGAAGATACAGTGTGAAAAATATTGGAACCATTACCTTTGAGAGGGATTCAGGTAAACCATTTCTGTTGAAAGATGTTATGCATGTTCCAGGTCTGAAGAAGAAATTGGTCTCGGTCGCAATGTTGGAAGACAGAGGTTATGGCATTGTTTTCAGCGAGGGAAAAGCTTTCCTGTGACATAAAACAATGGGTAAAACCAAGAGGATAGAGATTTGAGTTAAGAATCTCTACAAGTTGGAGGTAGATGGCTGCACTGCAATGATGGGCAAAGCAGAAGAAGTGGTGAGCCGGGATGAGGGAAAATTATGCACAGGAGATTAGGCCATCTTCACCATGGCGGCTTGAAGATTTTGCAATAGTTTTTTACTGGAATTCCCAAGGGTACTCTTGCACAGTCATATCAGTGCAAGGGATGTACTATGGGTAAGTTTGTGAAGACCACCTTTCATGAGAAGGAGAGTCGTGCTTCGGTGATCCTAGAGAGAATTCACACAGACGTGTGTAGACCTTTCTCGGTTGCTTCAATAAAAAAACACAGGTATTATGTTATATTTTTTGATGAATATTCTCATAGATGCTGGATCTTCTTCATGCAAAATAAGAGCGAAAAATTCTCAAATTTCTGTAAGTTTAAAGCATTGGTGGAGAAGGAGTTGGGGAAACAAGTGAAAGCTCTACGGAGCGATAATGGTGGTGAATATATCTCGAATGAATTCAAAGAATTTTGTAGAAAAGAGGCATTTCAAAGAGAACTTATAGTGCCTCATAACCCATAACAGAATGGGATCGCAGAGAGGAAGAACAGAACGATCGTGGGAGCTGCACGAACTATGTTGCATGACCAGGGCCTACCGATGCACTTGTGGGCGGAAGCATGCAACACTGCGGTTTATGTGAAAAACCATTGTCCTCATAGAGTACTTGGCATGAGTACACCTAAAGAAGATTTTACTAGTAAGAAGCCTGATATTTCTCATTTGAAGATTTTTGGCTCATCTATTTACATTCATGTGACAAAGGACGCCATGAAGAAGCTGGAGCTGACTGCAGAAGTTGGGATATTTGTGGGGTACATAGAAACACCCCATAATTATCATGTGTATTTTCCAAATAGTCAAATGAATGTGGTGCGACGAGATATAAAATTCAATGAGGTAAAAGCCATGAAGTTGTCGCTTGAGAGGGTCCAACTACACTTGCATGCAGAGGAGGAACTTCTTGTTCCCAAAGATGAGCCTCTAAATGTGGATCAACCACAGGAGGAGATTCATGGAGTGGAGGAGACCACTCATGCAGAACCAAACATCAGAACAGGAAGAAAGCGTACCATAGAAGCTGAGAGACTGAAGCTTGATGCGGCAGAGAATGTAGGAGTCCCTACATCACAGCGCAGATAGAGACAGTCACTTGACCGATTTACTAGATACATGGCTCTTATGAGCAAGTGTATCGTGACAGATCCATTTTCTTTTGACGAAGCAGTGTAGGAGCCCACCTGGGTAGATGCCATGGTGGAGGAGTACGACTCCATTATCAGAAAAAATTCTTGGGAGATTGTTCCAAGGCCGATGGGTAAATCAATGGTAGATTCAAAATGGATCTACAAGGTAAAGCAAGCTATGGATGGGAGTGTCGAGAAGTATAAGGCAAGATTTGTTTCCTGGGGCTTCTCACAGATCGAGGGGATTGATTATGAAGAAACCTTTGCACCTGCCGCATGGTATTCTTCCATAAGGACAATCCTTGCTCTCTCAGCACAGATGGGTTGGCACATTCATCAGATGGATGTGAAGACTGCGTTCCTTAATGGGATCATTGAGGAAGAGGTTTGCATTGAGCAACCTGAAGGATTTGAGATCTTCAACAGCGAGTCGCATGTGTGTAGACTTAAAAGAGCGTTGTATGGGCTGAAGCAAGCACCACTTACTTGGTACACATGGATTGACAACTATTTCACTGGACTTGGCTTCACAAAGAGTGAGGCGGATGCAAACCTATACCAAATTGTGGTGGGGGGTAAGCTTTTAATCATTGTTATTTTTGTTGATGATTTAATACTAACGGGTGATGAGAAGTTGATACACTCATGCAAGGCAGATCTTGCAAAGGAGTTCGAGATGAAGGATTTGGGCCTCCTTCATTATTTCCTAGGATTGGAAATATGGCAGTGAGAAGGTGAACTGTTTGTGTCTCAAGGCAAGTATGCTTGGGAGATACTTGGTAAGTTTCATATGGAGGACTGCAAGCCCATGGATACTCCTCTTCTAGGAAATTAGAGGAAAGAGGATGCTACATCGGTAGAGGTAGTGGATGCCACTGTTTATCGACAGTTGGTGGGTTCGCTCATGTATTTAGTTAATACAGGACTAGACATATGCTATGCAGTGAACCAACTTTCACAAGCGATGGTTAAGCCTACCAAGCTCTTTTGGAAGGCAGACAAGCATGTCCTGAGGTATCGTAGGGGCACATATGAGTATGGCTTATGGTACAGACAGACGGATGAGGTGAAGTTTCATGGCTTCACGGATGCAGATTGGGTAGGCAGCCCAACAGATAGAAAGAGCACATCAGGAGGGGTTTTCAGTATCAGCTATACAGTAGTTTCTTGGTACACCAAGAAACAAAGATCCGTGGCACTTAGTTTAGCAGAATCATAATACATGGCAGCGAGTCAAGCTACATGTGAGACTATCTGGATGAGGAAGATCCTGGTTGGTTTGTTCGGTTCACATTTAGATCCTACAATGATACATTGTGATAATCAGAGTTACATTAAACTCTCGATTAATCCTGTGTTTCATGATATATCTAAACATATTGATATTCGGTATCATCATATCAGAGATTGTGTGCAGCGGAAGATCATGTTGCTTCAGTACATTCCTACGGAAGATCAGGATGCAGATATTCTGACAAAGGTGCTCGATAGGAGAAAATTCAAATACCATAGAGGCAGGATCGGGGTGAAGGATAATACCTATCTTGTTGAGAGGGACTGTTGAGATTCAACAAGATGATAAGCTTAGTGAAAAGTAAGCACCTTCACTAAGTGGGGCCCGCAGGCTATTTTGAGGTGTATGTCTATTTTTAGACATGGTGAGCATATTCTATAAGTTGCAGGATGCTATTTGTAGATGGTTGGTCAAATGTGGAAAATAGATGAAATTATATTTTTAGAATATTGGGAGAAGTCTATTTATAGATCATCGATCTAAAAATAGATGCATGTCGATTATTGTTACCTCTTAATAATAATCCGACAATAAACATCAACTTATTCTCTTGGAGCACTTTATTTCAGTATACATATTTGGAAAATCAATGGGTTGAAGCAATTACGCAATTCATAGGGTTTATTGGTGGCTCATGCATGAGGACTCAGTTAGACCTGAAGTGGCAAAGTTATGACAGAGTTGGAAGAGTATTTTATGGAGTTGTTATTTAGTTTAACTCAGTTAAGTGAGTTAAACTTAGTTGAGCTAGTTGTATCTAGTCTAACTAAAATATACACTAGTGAGAGTTAAGTGAATTAACTAGTTAATTAATTCACAACTAATAACTCACTAACCACTGAACAGAAACAACAGTTAACTACAGTGCATGTCAATTCCAGTGGAGACCCAGTGGAGAGATAGGTGAAGGGGTAAGAAATTGGTGCATGGAGATGCAAATTTCTGCATGACAGTGTGTAATGAATCTACATTGTGCTGAGAGCTTGATGTACTAAGCTTTGTATGAGATTATTACATGATTCCATTGATATACATAATATATGATAGTTGGGGATTTTAGCTTTAAGCTTTCCTGTTAAACAACTGTGTTATGTGCAATTGAATTTATTCACGTGTTTGCAATTGAGTTTTAAATTTCCACAAGATCAATAGTGGAAGGATTCTGTGTTTTGCAAGAAGATAAATATTGTGAGATCAGGAGGATCCAATAATACATCAGTATTAATAAATTTCTACAGAATCAGTATTACTTTCAATTAGTATTATTATTAATCTTTCAGAGCATTAGTTAATCTTAAATTATTATTAGTATTTGTACAATGATAGAAGTAAGCAAAAGGAACACAACTGCACACAGTTTTTAAGGTGGAAACCTTATCTGGGAAAAAAACCACTTGAATGCTTTTCTAATAATTCTTCAATATTCGACTCCAATTGAAAATAAAGCTCCAACTTCCTAGAATCTAGAAAATAATTCTTCTCCAGCTCCCACTGGATTGATGCTCCAACGCCCGAGATTCTTCAGTAGTCAATTGAACGGATGCCCAACACCAAATGAGCTACAACTCACCCTAGCACCACCCTACCACCCTAAATTTTTCATAGGCTTGAAATTTTTGGTGACTTCATGCACTAGACTAGAACCACCCTACCACCCTATAGAAGAATAAAACAGGAATGGGCTCCAGTACCAGGGAAAATAGTCCACTTTACAATGATATAGAATGATGTAGAAGAAGAAGACACACTAGACCATAACCCCAACTATGACACAAATACCTAATGATGATCCTAGACCTCCCGACACTGCCTCTTCAATTCTTGGCAGATAGAAACTTGTACAAATTTTACAATGATGCTTTTACAATGACTTAATACAATGATACCTTTACAATGACTGTATCGAGTGCTGCCCACATGAAGACTTCATGTGGTGAACTTCTTGCTGTTGTTTTGCACCTTGATTTTTTCTCTTGTCATGCTACCCTTTCTCACTCTTCAGAACATTAGATCATGCATTGAGTCTTATCATGATGAATATATAATACCTACAAAAAGTCTTCAAGGAAATACCCATGACATGATAATATCAAAACTTACCTCATCCTGTAGAGCATATGTCAGTGCTAAACAAAAAAAAGGAAAATAGAATACAAAGAAACTAATTCAATTAAGATATGAACATGCATATACAGAATATACTTACCTGGAGTTTACCTCTGCTGCACCTTTCTTTGCTTTCCTTCCCTAGAAATTCTAGTCCTTTGCATCCCTTGACAACATATGATTGCAGCGAAATCCCTACATGAGGAGGATATGAGGATCACAATTTATATAAATGCTTAGGTTGAGAGGGTCTTCAACAAGTGAACATGGGAGGGATTTTAGGATCTTAAAAATTATTAGTTATTTAATTTTCAAAGACCCATTCCACAACCCCATGGGTTTTTAGCCCACTAACTGGGGTTACAAACTTCAAACATGAATATCTCTCAAACCGTGAAGAATTACATGGAGTTCCATATATCAATGGAAACATCTCGATAAGAAGAAACCATCAAAAATATTCTTGAACCAGAATATATTAATTTTGTAGGTAAAAATTCCCATGCAAGATCTGGGTAGCCCTTGGTGCTGCTTGGGTTGACATCAATGACAACCACTGATCAACAATCTCCCCCTTTGGCATTAATGGCAACACAAGTACTCCCCATGCGATCATGACACCTCTTCCTACAACATTGTCTCCCCCTTTGACATCAATGGCAAAGGGTAACTCCCCCTGATACACAACCATCCTGTGGACCTGTACACACTTCCACTCCCCCTTGATATTCTGAATAAGAGAAATATAATGAGAAATTGGGAGAATCCCAAGCTTCTGGTGAAGATATTCAAATGCTTCACGAGTTAAATATTTAGTGAATATATCAGCGATTTTTTTCTTTTGTACCAACATACTCAAGTTTTATATTCTTTTCAGCGACTTGTTCTCTAACAAAATGATATTTGATCGGTATGTGTTTTGTTTTCGAATGCATGACAGGATTCTTGGAGATGCTGATGGCACTGGTGTTGTCACAAAATATGGGAATAGGCTCACTGAATTTTAATTGAAGATCTTGCAAAGTTTGTTTCATCCAAAGGACTTGAGTACAACATGCTACCACTACAATGTATTCCACTTCCACTGTAGATAACGAGATTGAGGTTTGATTTTTTCTCAACCATGATACGAGACAACTACCTAGATAGAATGTTGCTCCACTAGTACTCTTACGATCATCAACACTTCCTGCCCAATCTGCATCTGTAAAGGCTTGAATAATGAGATTGTTACCCTTGGGATACCAAAATCCACATTATTATGTGCCCTTTAGATATCAAAGAATTCTTTTGATGGCAATAATATGTGATTATTTTGGTGCTACTTGGAATCTTGCTACCTATCCAAATTCTTGCATAACATCTGGCTGGGAGGCTGTTACATATAGAAGACTACCAATCATAGATTTGTATAACCTCTAATGCACGTCCTTAGATGAGTTGTCTATGCTCAATTTGCAACCTGTTAATATCAGAGTAAGGACGGGTTTGAAATATTTCATTTTGAATTTCTTTAGCATTTCCTTGATGTACTTGGATTGACATATAAATATTCCTTTCTCTTGCTGAGATATTTGAAGCCCTAAGAAGTATGTCAGCTCACCAAGTAAAGACATCTCGAACTCACTTTGCATATTTGTAGAAAAGTTCTTAGTCGATCATCATTGATACCAAATATTATATCATCCACATATACCTCAACGATTGGTAAATTATCTTTATCTATTTCTACATAAATATTGCTATCAACAGTACCTTTCTTGAACCCTTGTTGACGTAGATATCCATCAAGATGAGCATACCATGCTCTAGGAGCCTGCTTGAGACCACATAGAGACTTCTTTAACCTGCAAACATAGTCTTCTTTTTCTCATAGTAGAAAACCTTCAGGTTGTTCGATGTAAACTTCTTCTTCTAATTTGCGATTCAGAAATGCTGACTTAACATCCATTTGGTAAACTTTGATTTTTCTTGAACATGCATAGGCGAGAAACATTCAGATGGCTTCCATTCTGGAAAACGGTAAAAATTTTTCGTCGAAATCAATCCCTTCCACTTGTGCACAGCCTTTGTAAACCAATCTTGCTTTGTTTCTGGTAACCTGACCATCTTCATTCAATTTGTTCCAGAACACCCATTTAGTCCCAATGACATTTTTATCTTTTGGTCGGGGAACTAATTCCCATGTGTTATTATTCTCGATTTGATCCAATTCTTCATTCATAGCTGCTATGCAATGTTCATTCTAGTCGGCTTCCTCAAATCTACTAGGCTCAAAGTTTGCTAGAAAATCAATGCGAGCTTGTTGTGATGAACGAAGCTATCGACCTTCATTTATGTCACCAATGATTTGATTTGATGGATGGTTCTTTTGAATCAATTCTTTTGTTCTCTTTGGAGGAGCTTCTTGTTGTTGTTCCAGTATATATTGATGATCATTATTTACTTCTTCCTGGTTGACAGTTGCTTCTTGTTTTAGAATTTTCTCTGTGTCTTTTTCAGCCTCTGTCTCAAGTTTCAAATATTCTAGATCATCATCATTATTCGTTAGAACACCATCTTTGTCAAATTTAAAATTTATGCTCTCCACTATCCAATTTTTCCTTAGATTATATCATTTGTAGGCCTTTATTTTGCGTGAGTAACCAACAAAGATACCTTCATCAACAAGTGATTCGAAACTACCCAAATTTTGATCTTATCTTTTGATATAACATTTTCTTCCGAAGATTCTGAAATATTTTACATTAGCTGATTTTCCTTTCCATAATTCATATGGGGTCTTCTTGCAATTATTTCTGAGAAGACTTCGGTTGATAATGAAGAATATTGTATTAATTGCTTGAACCCATAATTTTTCAGCCAATTTTTAGTCCTTCAACATTGTTCTACCCATTTCCTATATGGTTCTATTCTTTCTTTTAGCAACTCCATTTTGCTGAGGTGTTCGTGCTGTTGAAAACTGTATTTTTATTCAATTTTTGTCACAGTATATATGAAATAATTTGGAAGTGAATTCTCTGCCATTATCTGATCTTAGACACTATATTTTCAAATCATTTTCATTTTCGAGCAATTCCTTATAGATCTTAAAGCACTCAAATGCTTCATATTTTTTCTTTAGGAAACTAATGACTATCATTCTGGTATAGTCATCTATCATTAACATGAAATATAGTTCTCCATCTAAGCCTTTTGTTCTCACAAGACCACATAGATCAGTATATATCAATTCCAATGGATGTGATGGAAAGTGTTCTTTTGTTTTCAATTGGCTTTTTGTCTACTTGCCGTGCCAACAGTCCTCACATAGTGTGTTGGAAGGTTTTTGGATTTTCGACATTTCTCGTATCGCTTCCTTTTTTCTTATCCTGACAAGATTGTCAAAATTTATGTGACCCATTCGTTTGTGCCATAACCAGCTTTCATCTTCTTTAGTTAGAATACATTCTTTAGTTGCTTCATCCAGAACATATATGTCATTTGGATCTCGACTTGCTGTAGCCACAATTTTACCATACCTGCCTTTCCTGATTTCACATTTTGTGGAGTTGGATAGCATTGTGTGTCCTTGATCACACATTTCTCCAACACTGAGTATATTGTGATTCATTTTTTCAACCAATAGAACATTCTTGGCTAGAACATATTTTCTTCTGAGTGATGGTACATGATCCTATAACATTTGAAGATCCATCATTTCCAAAGGATACGGTTCCATCTTTCTTCTCTTTCAGAGATACAAATTTATTTCTATCTCCAGTCATATTCCTTGAGAAACCTCTATCAACATAACACACATCTTTGTTGTTTTGAGCCTTTAGAGAAATAGCACAATTATCAGTCTTCTTCTTCTTCCATGTTCGTTTTTTCTATGGCTTCGAACATTCTTCTAGAGGATTTTCAAGTCTGTAATCTCTGGCTATGTGTCCAAAGTTCTGAAATTTGTAACATTCCATATTATTTCTTAAATGTTCAAATCTATTGATGTTTCGTTGAGCCTTGGGAGGTTCATATTTGAGGATCTACTGGAATTGTATTGGTTACTAGGGTACGTGCGACATTCTATGGCTTTATGAACAAATTTTCCACATGAATAACAATATCCATGAAAAATATGTTTGTACTTGGATGAAAATATTCATCGAGGAATCGTCTTCCAAGGATGTTCTTGCAAATCTTGTCCAATGAAGTCTACATGCATGTCAGAACACATAGGTTCATTGTATTTTGTTGTAGAAGGTCTTGCTTCTTCTTCTTTGTAACTGATTCCAATTCTATCATTGTAAGATTGTTGATTGTTGATGAGTTCTTCCAATGCCCTTGAGCTGTTGGCATAGTTTTGGACAATTTTTCCCTTCTTCACTTCCTTACGCAGTGAGACTACTTTGGTTTCTAATGCTTCCCTTTCTTGGTTGCTTTCTTCCAACTTCTTTTGAAGTGACTCTTTAATACATTTATGTTCTTAAAATTCAATTTTGAGACCTTGAAATTGTTCTTTAAGAGTATTGGAATAGATCTTCTCAACCTTGAGCTCTTTTATAAGCCTGATTGCCTCCTTAGAAAATTATTCTATGGTCAACCATTCTTCTTTGTTGTTTGATACCTATTGTTTATTGTGCTTGGCCATAAACAATACTCTCTCATTGGCTTCTTCTTCACTGTCACTGTCTTCATCGGATGACGAGCTATCTTCTTTAGAGAGAAAGTACCTTTTGGATCCTTTCTTTTTGCCTTGCTTGTTGAATTTCTTAAAGCATTTCTTTCCTTTTGAGTTTCCATCACTTCTGTTTGGACATTTTGTTGCGAAATGCCAAACCTCACCACAACCGAAACATATAAATGGAATTTTACCTTTGAATTTTCCCTTACCAATTTTTATTTTTCTCGTAAAGTAAGCATATTATTCATCTGAAAGACCTTCTTCATCATCTCCCTTTTCTTCACACTTTCAGGTGAATGTCTTTTCAATTGAAGGTTGTTTATCCTTATTGGTTTTCTTAGATGCAACAAACACAGTTTCTATATGTGAAGTACCCTCTTCTTCATCAAGTCTCTTTTCATATGCTATGAGAACTCCATGTAATCCCTCTTTGCTGAGTTTTTCCAGATTTGAACTGTATTATAAGACCGATACCTTTGGGTTGAATCTCCCTTTTAACGTTCTAAGAATATTTCGTATAATAGTCTTCTTGTGAACTGGCTCTCCCAATCCTTCCAGAGTGTTGGTTATTTCATTAACGTATTGGAAGTATGCAACAATGTTTCCATCTTCCTTCATTCCGAGTTGCTCAAATTTTGCTCTATATATTTGAAACTTTTCTTCTTTGACATTTGAATCACCTGCATATATATTATCAAGCTTGTCCCATACATTTTTTGTGGTTTTACAACCCAACGCCTTCTGATAAGAAGATTCAATAAGTCCATTGATAATAATATTATTTTCTTTTGCATCATTTACCAAATTTATCTTACCTTGTTCATCTGTGGTTGGTGGAAAGCCATTTTGAATAGTGTCCCATACTTCATAACCTTGCGCCAAGAGATAGACCTCCATTCTTCCTTTCTAGAGTGCATAATTATTTTCATTGAACATAGGTACACCATTCTTGGTATGCTCCATGACCTCCTTCCAGTTTTTAAATTGCTATTGAAGGAACCATGCTTTGATACCAATTGTTGGAAATACTGAGAGGGGGGGTGAATCAATATTTCTTTCAATTAGTATTATTATTAATATTTCATAGCATTAGTTAATCTTCAATTATTCTCAATGTTTGTACAATGATAGAAGTAAACAAAAGGAACACAAATGCACACATTTTTTAAGGTGGAAACCCTCTCAGGGACAAAAACCACATGAATGCTTTTCTAATGATTCTTTAATATTCAAATCCAATTGAAAATAAAGCTCCAACTTCCTAGAATCTAGAAAAACATTCTTCTTCAGCTCCCATTGGATGGATGCTCCTATGCCCGAGATTCTTCAGTAGTCAACTGAATGGATGCCCCAACACCCAATGAGATACAACTCACCCTAGCACCACCATACCACCCTGAAGTTTTCATAGGCTTGAACCTGTTGGTGACTTCATGCACCAGCCTAGCACCAACCTACCACCATATAGAAGAATAAAACAATAATGGACTCTCGTACTAGGGAAACTGGCCCACTTTACAATGATATAGAATGATGTAGAAGAAGAAGAGACACTAGACCATAACCCCAACTATGACACAACCACCTAATGATGATCCTAGACCTCCTGACACTTCCTCTTCAACTCTTGGCAGATAGACACTTGTACAGTTTTTACAATGATGCTTTTACAATTACTCAGTACAATGATACCTTTACAATGATTGTATGCAGTGTTGCCCTCGTGAAGACTTCATGTGGTTGTTTTGTACCTCGATTGATTCTCTTGTCATGCTACCCTTTCTCACTCTTTAGAACATTATATCATGCACTAATTATTATCTTGATGAATATATAATACCTGCAAATTTTTTTCAAGGAAATACCCATGACATGATAATATCAAAACTTACCTCATCCTGTAGAGCATATGTCAGTGCTTAAAAAAAAAGGAAATTAGAATAGAAATAACCTAATGAAATTAATATATAAACATGAATATACAGAATATACTTACCTGGATCTTACCTCTGCTACACCTTTCTTTGCTTTGCTTCCCTAGAAAGTCCTTTGCAGCCCTTGACAACACATGATCTAGCTTTTTCTTGGCTTCTAGGAGCTCAATATTGAAATTGGTGTATCTCTGTTATTTAAGATCTCCAATATGTGATTTTTGGTCTTGTAGTATTATCCGAGTCTTCTTTCCAATGCCATAGGTCTGACCCAATTTTGATTCTTCAAGGTAAAGTTATGCCCAATCTCTCACAATGACCTAATTATGGACTGGTTTAGTAGAGCACACTTGTACGGCGTGCCACGTATAAATGCTTCTTCATTAGACTCTAAAATTGATAAAGATAAAACTATAGTCAGTTCCCTATCCGCCAATTTTTACAGAATTCCAATCCGATACTCAGAGAGATAGTTATGAAAATTTTCCCAAGGTCACCTCTTTGAGATGAAGTTTAGGAGTCTGCAAAAACACTGACTTCCACAGTTCATATCTTCAAAAATATTGCGCACCTTGATCTTAAATTTTTACAAGAGCCTCCTATGGATTTAATCTTCGTATCATAACAATTTCAGCTTCTGAACCTTTGTGGAAAATAATTTATAGTGAAAATTCCACGATGAGCTGTTTCATGTAGCGAAATCCCTACATGAGGAGGATATGAGGATCACAATTTATATAAATGCTTAGGTTGAGAGGGTATTCAAAAAGTGAATGTGGGAGGGATTTTAGGAGCTTAAAAATTATTAATTATTGAACATTCAATGATCCATGCCATAACCCCATGGGGTTTTATCCCACTAACTAGGGTTACAATCTTCAAACATGAATATCTCTCAAACTGTGAAGAATTACATGGCGTGCCATGTACCAATAGAAACATCTCGACAAGAAAAAACCATAAAAATTATTCTTGACCAGGAATATATTAATTTGGTAGGTCAAAATTCCCATGCAAGATCTGGGTAGCCCCTGGTGCTGCTTGGGTTGACATCAATGACAACCAATGATCAACAATGTAGCTGCCAATGGTATGCAATTTTATTCAAGAATTCATGTTTGTATAACACTCATATGTTAATGATCATGTATTAGGATTTTTGCACTCCCTTAATTCACAGTCCAATAATCTCTGTTGTTGTCCATATCTAATTCATATTTCCTTCCTCTGAGTTCACAAGGGACAGATTCTCAATCCTCTTAAGCCTGTCTCTTGTGGGTTCCTTCTCTGTTCTTTCTCAATGCCTCTGCATATTTTTAAAGCTTCTTCTCATTGTTTTACACTTGGCCCATTTAAAAGAGATCAAGCTTCACGACCTCTTGAGCCCTCTCACAGTATATGGAATTCACATTAATCAGGCTCAAATGGTCTTCTCTAGTCTTGAACCACAAAAACCATTATTCTCTTGAACCATATTCTGTTAGAGGCATTTATACAATTGTCCACATTTAACCTCTGATTTTAAGATGTCCTAGGCACTGGTCTTTTTCAACTCAAGGCTGTCTCTAGGAGCTACAACAGGTGATAACAAAACCCTTCATGGATGAGGTATTATGTGATATTGCTTCTCTTGATTCTTTTGATGTATTATTAGGCCAACCATACTTGTGGAAGAGACATGTTGTATATGGGTTTAGGCCTCGCATTGTTATTGTTACTTTGGACAATAAGTTGTGCAGGATATCAGAGGTAGCACCGCCTACCACCATCTCTTTGATCACTACAAAATAATGTAGTAAGCTCATTTCCAAAATTGAGAAATTTGTTTCCCCGATGATCCACCCTCATGGAAAGAAGAAGACTGTGGCCATGACCTCCAGAAAGGGCTCCTCCACATGGAAACAACAGATGGACAAGGTCATGGAGGAGTATAGGGAAATATTCACCTCACTTGAAGGGGTACCTCTACATTGTTAGGTTAAGCACTCCATTGATTTTACTGCAGGCACATCACTACACAATGGACTAATCTATCGACACTCTATTCTGGAGAATGATGAAACCAAGAGGCAGATTCAGGAGATGATGCAGAAAGGTCACATCCAACCAAGTTCATCACCCTGTGGGACCATGATCGTGTTGGTGTAGAAGAAGGATGGGACTAGAAAGATTTGTATTGAATATCAAGCGTCGAACAAGATCAATGTCCGAAATAGGTATCTGATCCTGCATATTGATGACCTTTTAGACCAAATCAAGGGGGAAAAATATTTTAGCAAGATCGACTTGAATTTTAGGTATCGCCAGGTACCAATTGAACCCTTTGATGTGTGGAAAACTACCTTCAAAGCTAAGGAGGGCCTTTTCGAATGGTTGGTCATGCCTTTTAGGTTGGCGAATGCTCCCGCGACCTTCATGAGGTTGATGGATGACATCCTGATCTTCAGCCATATTTGGGTAGAGCACCTCCACCACATTTGACAGGTCCTCCAAACACTCCGACACCGCAAGTTATGTGCCAATTTGGAGAAATGTAATTTTCGAATGGCAAAGGTTTAATATTTTGATACATTATTGATGAACGAGGGGTGCATGTGGACCTGTTAGCCCCCTATAAATTTTTTGACAAGCAAACAGGGGGCTAAAATGTTTTTGAGCCTTCAAGGAATGAATTTCCCCTGAAAACACATCATCCTTGAAGCCTCCTCGTGCCTTTGTCCTTTGATGAAATCCCCTCTGCTGTTTCCAGTTATAAAGCTTCTCTGTTGTGAAGAAAAATGCCCAAAAGGCCTCCTAGTCCTCTTATTCCGTCTCCATTAAGCCTCCATTTCCTCCTATTTTATTCCCACTAAACCCCACTTTTCACCCCTCTCCCCTTTTTCAAAGTGCCCCTTTTCCTGCCCCCAAATCCCCCTTAAACCTTCTAAGCCACTTTCTTTCCCCGCTCAAAACCTTTAAAAACCCTTATTGCCTCTACCGTTACCCTTCCGTGGCCTTGAATTTCATTAAAAATGGGCCAAATAACCATATTCTTCATGTATGTGGGTTTAGCACCTTTTGGCCCTAGCCCCAGAACCATTTCCCCCCATGTGACCCGAGCGCCAAGACCGGGCGCCAGGGCGGAAGGCACTTATCGTAGAATCCATATCGGGCATGTTTTAAACCGTCGATCTGTATAGATCGAACGGTCATCGCGTCCCCACAACGTCCACCGTTCACTCTGTTTGCCGCCCCGATCACGCATCCACCGTCCGTTTTCCCGCAGATCAATGGTCAGCCTTTCAAAAACCAGTGGTCCCAACAGCCGCGCACTATTAAAAAACCGGTGGTATCCATCGCACCGCGTTTGGAGGATGGGCGATAATTTTATTTTCGGATTGATTCCACTCACCGCCTGACACGTGGCTTCGTCACTATTTCAAAACCGCCCCCCCCATCACGCATTATCATTCAACATTTGACCCGACGCGATATGCATATCAACTGTCTGATCTGGGGATCTCCATCCAACAGTCATCGCACCCCGAAGATGCGCGGAAATTAACCCAAGGTATCTGTACCCCTGGCCCGCCATCCGTCACCCTCCGCTACGTTTTCCACCATCGATCTCCTCCTGAGATCAGACGGTCTAGATTCAATCACCCCCGTCTTTGACCGATCCCACTGGCAGAGCTCCACGTCACCTCCCTTCACGGAAATTTCTCATTTCATTGGTTTTTCGTCCGATTTCCAAAACCCTTCATCGTACATTTTCCACCATCGATAATTACCCCCATGCAGGATCAAACGGTCAGCATGTTCTTTCTCCATCGCGCCACCACCTATCTAACCCTCCACCATTTTTGCATTATTTTTCCTATTTTCACCGTTCTACTGCATTTTTTCCATTCGCCTCCACCATTTCCACCATTCCTCCAGCCTCTGAAGCATTCTCCCGCCACCACCCTGGATGTTGTAATTGATTTTTTTTCATTGTGCAGGGTTTTTCACCAGACTGGTTTTTCGCTCTGCCTGTCATAATCGCAGTCAATGCAATTCAAAGCATAGAGATGCCATTACAGTAAAAAAATGTATCAGCAGCAGAGATCAAGGTGTTAGAGCCCGAAAATTCAAGATCAAATGCTCTAATCCTCATTCAAGGAATTAAGGCGCAGTTGAAGATTAAAGAAGCACACGAAACAAAGCTATATCTGTGTTCTATATCAGCAGTGTACTTTTCTCTAGAAAGACTGCCTTTCAACATTCTCCATGCCCCCTCGAGCCCTCAAGAAGCTAAGTACACTGACAGAAGTTTCTGTTATTGTCAAGACCACAGTTATGAGGTATGGAGAGACCTGTGGACCTTTTCTCCGTGTCACTTATTTCAGAAAGCTACCACAGAGTACCATCAATCGGATTTCTTTAGAACATACTAATTGGCTACCGTACTTCCGGACCATGCTCGAGAAAGGGCTGGCTGAAGCAGAATTTACGAAGAGCCATTTTGTAGAATGGGCATTTGACCTACCTCTCCTCTGTCTTAATGAAATCCATTTAATGAATATCACCTACCATTGTTATTCTCTTCTCCTATAAGAATTCCCGAGATCATATTGTAAGGGTTGTTGTTCGGTTGTTGCTGTTGTAGTTAGAGGGATTCAGTTCTGACTGTTAGAACAGTTTGGGAGAAAGTAGCAGAGTAGTTTGTATGTAGTAGGCTAGGAGGAGAATGTTTGGACTGTAATCAACCATTGAGCTTAGTGTATGTGACTGGTTTTGCATCAATTAATCAAGCACATTTCATAGGATCCTGGTCTATTACTATTGGTGATGTTTTTCTAACAATGTTTATTACATTTTCATACTGTTTCATTTTCTACTGGCTTGCATCATAATATTGGCATAGGATTTACCCTTGTTAGGTACCCTATGTTTCTGCTCTCCTTGCCTTTAATGTTTTCTGCTACTTAGTTGTTCTTGTTGGGTTTAAGCTGGAAGATTTGGGAACACTGGGGATTAGAGTTATCCCTATCCACTAGGATCCTTGTGCGACCAGTTGGCCTTTCTAAGATCTCTTGCTGGTGTCAAAGCATTGAAGGTTCAAATTCATTCTCTGATCTATGGACCCTGGCTCTGTTAAAATTTTCTCTGTTTTCCCTTGGAGCATGCTAAAGCTGACCTGGAGTTAAATGACCTCTGGTCCAATCTATAGGTTGCCCCTTTGTCCCTCCATTGAAAGTTTCCTTTGAGTATGTCCAAGCAGTTCTGGAGTTAAATGACCTCTGACCTGATCTATAGACAGAAATTGGGTTGTTTTCCTTCTTTCACTTTCAATCCTTAATGTTCCATCCCACCATCTATCTAAAAGATCCTTTAGTCTAGATCACTTGCCCTCTGAAAGCCATGGCTAGTTGTTGCATGTAATTCTATTTAATGAATCCATATCCCAATGGATGGCACTTTCCTGTCCTATCCTCTTTGCTAAAACATCTTGCTGCTCTGATCCTTTCCTTCCATTATTTTCTCAGTCTATGATCTCATGACCAACCCAGCAACCAACCAACCAAATCATTTTAAAACCCCCTTTGTGCTTCATACCTAGCCTAATACCTTATTTTGAGCTTTCAAATATATATCATTCTTTGTTTTATTGGAGAGATCCCTCTCCGGGTCCAGGGGTGCTAGATCCTAGGGCCCCAAAATGGTTTGATGTTGTCTTATCTTTTGGTATTGCCAAATCTGCCAAAACATAGGAACACCAAAATAATGGCGACTCTGCTGGGGAAGAGACCAATCAACTTGATTTGGTAAATCACTGTGGTGGACAGTAAAGTTTTAAATCATCCACCTGGCGACTCCACAGTTCCTAAATGATTAAAAGAATCCACTGGTGATCAGTAGGCCGCTGATTATATTGGTTTCATGAGACTCCACGGGGAGACCATGTCGCAGTAAAACATCAGCCATGATAAAGACCAAGTCACTTCACTAATGGAATACCCTGAATGGTTTGTAAAAATGTATCCAAATTTCATAGCAGTGTGTCATGATACAATTTCTAGTGACTTGGTAGAATTGAAGGTGGAGGACCTTCCAGGGGTTATTCCTCTCAGCTCAAAATTCAAACTCGTGCTTAAGAAAATCTTTCTAGAATTGCTGGTGGAAAGGTATGAAGCTGAGATTGAACTTTTGAACTCACAAGAAAAATCATACCAGTTCAGAGACCCGAGAGCCTTTTTGGAAAGTCTCCCTCCTCCTAAAAAAGAAGAAATTCCACTGCTTTTTGATGTGCAAGAAGAATATGAATGGGATTTCAAGAGCCACCTTGAGGATGCAGTGGAAGAAGCAATAGTAAAAGCTACCCAGGATACAAACAACCTACCAGTCATGGCAGGCCTGAAAGAAGAAAGTGTACATCATCTGTTCATTGATCCTGTGGCAGAATACATGGAGGCCCTGATTAGTCCAATTTCTCCAGCATTGATCCTTAGCACGGGCCAAATTCATCAGGAGTGGTCACTACTGATGGTGACCTTAGTTTTGAAGAACCACATGCAGAGCACCCTGTGGTTATCTCTGACAGGCAGTCAGTGCTCATATCCTTTTTTGTTACTTCTTGACTGGCTGCATTAGCATTATTGTATCACCTAGAACATCAGAGATTTCCAGGTTAGAGTAGGGTAGGTAGGAAGTCTGAAATAAGCTCAGCATGTGAGCATGTAGTTAGTTGTTTTAATTTCTGCAAAGTCCAGCAAGCCAGACAGTCTAATATTGGCTTGACTATTTTTCAATTTATGTCTTAGAATATAGAGAAGAAATCTGCTAGACAGTTTAATCCTAGTAGATATTAGGTTAGGTAGAGAAGCTATGAGGCCAACAGTCTAATCTGGTCTCATGGAGTAATAAGGGTAGAAGTAGAATAGGTTTATTTTCCTGCTTGTAAAAATTGATGATGTAAAGGGTCTGCAAGTCCAAATGAACCCAGAAGAAAAAATGTTAGGACTATAGTGTGGGTAGGTAGTTGTTTGGGAGAATTTTATTGCTGATACGATGTCTTCATGATTTGTGGCAGCTGATCCAAGAAAGAAAATGAATGGGTCAAGTACCAGGCATCTGGCCTACACCAAAGATTTATCCTCTGAATTCTTGACTCCTTCAAGAAGAATCCATCCCCATGTGGAGCCACTGTTACCCCCCTATAAATTTTTTGACAAGCAAACAGGGGGCTAAAATGTTTTTGAGCCTTCAAGGAATGCATTTCCCCTGAAAACACATCATCCTTGAAGCCTCCTCGTGCCTTTGTCCTTTGATGAAATCCCCTCTTCTATTTCCAATTATAAAGCTTCTCTGTTGTGAAGAAAAATGCCCAAAAGGCCTCCTGGTCCTCTTATTCCATCTCCATTAAGCCTCCATTTCATCCTATTTTATTCCCACTAAACCCCACTTTTCACCCCTCTCCCCTTTGTTAAAGTTCCCCTTTTCCTGCCCCCAAATCCCCCTTAAACCTTCTAAGTCACTTTCTTTCCCCGCTCAAAACCTTTAAAAACCCTTATTGCCTCTACCGTTACCCTTCCCTGGCCTTGAATTTCATTAAAAACGGGCCAAATAACCATATTCTTCATGTATGTGGGTTTAGCACCTTTCGGCCCTAGCCCCAGAACCGTTTCCCCCCATGTGACCCGAGCGCCAAGACCGGGCACCAGGGCGGAAGGCGCTTATCACATAATCCATATCGGGCACCTTTTAAACCGTCAATCTGTATAGATCGGACGGTCGTTGCGTCCCCACAACGTCCACCGTTCACTCTGTTTGCCACCCCGATCACGCATCCACCGTCCATTTTCCCGCAAATCAACGGTCAGCCTTTCACCCGCTTGGTGGTCCCCACAGCCGCGCACTATTCAAAAACCAGTGGTATCCATCGCATCGTGTTTGGAGGATGGGCGGTAATTTTATTTTTAGAGTGATTCCACTCACCGCCTGACACGTGGCTCCGTCACTATTTCAAAACTGCCCCCCATCGCGCGTTATCGTTCGGCATTTGACCCGTTGCGATATGCATATCAACCATCTGATCTGGGGATTTCCATCCAACGGTCATCGCACCCCAAAGATGCGCGAAAATTAACCCAAGGTATCTATACCCCTGGCCTGCCATCCATCACCCTCTGCTATGTTTTTCACCGTCGATCTCCTCCTGAGATCAGATAGTCCAGATTCGATCGCCTTTGTCTTTGATCGATGCCATCGGCAGAGCTCCACGTCACCTCCCTTCACGGAATTTTCTCATTTCATCAGTTTTTCGCCCGATTTCCAAAACCCTTCATCGTACATTTTCTGCCATCGATCATTACCCCCATGCAGGATTGAACGGTTAGAATGTTATTTCTCCACCGCGCCACCACCTGTTTAACCCTCCACCATTTTTGCATTATTTTTCCTGTTTTCACCGTTCTACTACAGTTTTGCCATTCGCCTCCACCATTTCCACCATTCCTCCGGCTTCTGAAGCATTCTCTCGCCACCACCCTGGATGTTGTAATTGATTTGTTTTCATTGTGTAGGGTTTTTCACCAGACTGGTATTTTGCTCTGCCTGTCATAATCGCAGTCAATGTGATTCAAAGCATAGAGATGTCGTTACAGTAACAAAACGTATCAGCAACAGAGATCAAGGTGTTAGAGCCCAAAAATTCAAGATCAAATGCTCTAATCCTCATTCAAGGAATTAAGGCGCAGTTGAAGATTAAAGAAGCACACGAAACAAAGCCATATATGTGTTCTATATCAACAGTGTACTTTTCTCCAGAAATACTGCCTTTCAGTGTTCTCCATGCCCCCTCTAGTCCTCAAGAAGCTAAGTACACTGACAGAAGTTTATGTTACTATCAGGACCACAATTATGAGGTATGGAGAGACTTGCAGAACTTTTCGCCATGTAACTTATTTCAAAAAGCTACCACAGAGTACAATCAGTCAGATTTCTTCAGAAGAACATAATTGAAGTTATTAACAGACTTCTGGACCATGCTCCAGAGTACACACAGTTAATGAAGAGCCATTTTTCAGAATGGGCATTCGACCTACCTCTCCTCTGTCTTAATGAAATCCATCTAATGAATATCACCTACCATTGTTATTCTCTTCTCCTATAAGAATTCTCGAGATCATATTGTAAGGGTTGTTGCTTGGTTGTTGTTGTTGTAGTTAGAGGGATTCAGTTCTGACTGTTAGAACAGTTTGGGAGAAATTAGCAGAGTATTTTTTATGTAGTAGGCTGGGAGGAGAAAGTTTGGACTGTAATCAGCCATTGAGCTCAGTGTATGTGACTAGTTTTGCATCAATTAATCAAGCAAATTTCACAGGATCCTGGTCTATTACTATTGGTGATGTTTTTCTAACACTGTTTATTACATTTTCATACTGTTTCATTTTCTACTGGCTCGCATTAGAATATTGGCATAGGATTTACCCTTGTTAGGTACCCTATGTTTCTGCTCTCCTTGCCTTTAATGTTTTCTGCTGCTTAGTTGTTCTTGTTGGGTTTAAGCTAGAAGATTTGGGAACATTGGGGATTAGAGTTATTCCTGTGCACTAGGATCCTTGTGCGACCAGCTGGCCTTTCTAAGATCTCTTGCTGGTGTCAGAGCATTGAACGTTCAAAGTCCTTCTATAATTTATAGACCCTGGCTCTGTTAAACTTATCTCTGTTTTCCATTGGAGCATGCTAAAGCTGACTTGGAGTTAAATGGCCTCTAGTCCGCTCTATAAGCTGCCCCTTTGTCCCTCCATTGAAAGTTGCCTTTGAGTATGTCCAAGCAGGTCGGGAGTTAAATGACCTCTGACCTGATCTATAGACAGAAATTGGGTTTCTTTCCTTCTTTCACTTTCAATCCTTAATGTTCCATCCCACCATATATCTAAAATATCCTTTAGTGTAGATGAATTGCCCTCTGAAAGCCATGGCTACTTGTTGCATGTAATTCCCTTTCATGACTCCATAGCCCAATGGATGGCACTTTCCTGTCCTATCCTCTTTGCTGAAACACCCTGTTGCTCTGCTCCTTTCCTTCCATTATTTTCTCTGTCTATAATCTCATGACCAACCCAGCAACCAACCAACCAAATCGTTTTAAAACCCCCTTTGTGTTTCATACCTAGCCTAATACCTTATTTTGAGCTTTCAAAGATATATCATTCTTTTTTTTTATTGAAGAGATCCCTCTCTGGGTCCAGGAGGGCTAGATCCTAGGGCCCCAAAGTGGTTTGATGTTGTCTTATCTTTTGGTATTTCCAAATCTGCCAAAACATAGGAACACCAACAAGACCCACCAAGATCCAGGTCATTCAATATTGGCTAGCCCCAACCACTCTAAAAGAGTTATGCAACTTTCTAGGTCTCCTCAATTTCTACTGCAGGTTCGTGTTGGGGTTCTCTCATATCACTTGGCCTTTGAGTCAAGTCACCAAGGGAGAAGCAAAAGAAAAATTATTTTGGTCTCAATCTCAATAGAAGGCTTTCATAGAGTTGAAGCATCGCCTCTGCTCTACACCACTGCTCACATTATTAAACTTGCAGTAACCATTTTAGATCAAGAAAATGACTTTGACTATGCTATTGGGGCAGTAATTACTCAGTAGGGGCATCCTATGGCATATCACAGTGAGACACTTTCAGACATAGTCCGAAAGAATCCCATCTATGAAAAATAAATGTATTCCATTATGTAGCCCTGCCAACAATGTAAGCATTACATTTTCGAGAAGGAAAAAGTCATCCACAAAGATCACTGATCCCTGTAGTTCATACGGAAACAAGGGAACCTTTAGAATGATCGCCATCAGAAATGGTCCACATACCTGCAAAAATTCCATTTGAACATCAAGTACAAGAAGGGAAACACCAATAATTTTGTAGATTGCCTCATCCGACCACTATTCGTGGCGCTAACCACTGTAAGCGAGTTCCAAATTTTCAGCTCCAGGATGCACTGTTATGCCACCTGGGACACCTCTGTGTTCATTCAAGTCAGCATTCCAAGATGATTTGGGAAATGCACTATAGTTGGGTTGCTAGAAATTTCAGGGTCAAGAAAACAGTGGCAGTACTGCAGAAGTATTTCTATTAGCCGAACCTTCTACATGATGTTTGGAAGTACATCATATCCTTCACTACTTGCATCATTTCCAAATCGACCATAAAGAACCAAGGCCTATATACTCTGTTGTCTACCCCTAGATGACCTTGGGAATCCATCTCCATGGATTACATATTGGTACTTCCTCCTACTGAGCATGGCAACAACTGCATTTTTGTGGTCATTGACATATTCTCTAAAATGGCAGTTATTTTAGTCTACAAGAAAAATATCACAGCAAAAGCCACTGCTAAACTCTTCTTTGAACGAGTGTGGGTACACTTTGGGATCCCACAGTCCATTATCTCAAATCGGGATATCAGGTTTCTCAGTAAATTTTTGTCAAGTCTATGGTTGATGCTGGACACCAAGATCACTAAGTTGACAACTTTCCACCCCCAAATTGATGGCCAAACAGAGGTCGTCAACAGGATGATCGTACACATTTTGCGCATGTGAAACTCGAAGCATCCATGGACATGGGATGAAAGCCTCCCCTATGACCAACACAACTATAACAAGGCTCTCCAAAACTTAATTGGCCATAGACCCTTTCAGGTGGGCTTGGGATTACAACCACTATGTTCCATTGATATGGCCATACCATTTGCATCTACTCAAGCAGATTCAGCTCATGTCCAGTCTACAGATGACAAGGAAAATAGCTTCGTTGAGAAAATTTACCACATCCAACAGCAAGACCATGAAATATTGGACAAAGGTAATGCTAAGTACAAGCAGTGACATGATCAACATCGGGTGCCACACAAGTTCCAGGTGGGCGAAAAAGTTTGGCTACATTTGCAAAAAGAATGCCTCATTGGATCCCACCACAAGCTTTGCCCGCTCCGATATGGGCCATACACCATCAACAAGATAATAGATGACAATTCCTTTGAGCTCACTATTCCACCATTCCTTGTTCTGCACCCAGCATTCAATTTGGATCACCTTCGACCCTACTTTCCACCATTGTTGGACACATCCGACATTGCAGAGCAACTCAAACCAATAGATTTAAACCAAAACTACATGGAACAAGCCATAAATAATTGGATCATGGACACACATATAAAGAACACCTAAAAATAAAATATCCGGTTGTATTGAGTTGTCAAAGTTGGCCAACTCTTGCACCAAGGCAAGTGGCTCACTAGGGACCAAGTTCATCAGAAGTTTCTTCATCTCATGGAGGAATTCAATGAAATGGGGACCATTGCTTCCTAAGGGGGAGGAATGATCCAAGTGGACATTGGTGGTGACCCTCCTAGTCCACTTGGACACCCACCTTTTTTTCTTTCATCCTTTCAGTTTCCTTAATCGTAGCACCATTTATTATTTTTGACAGTTTTTCGAGTCTTGAACTTTCAGAGCCATTTTGAGACCCTAACGACGTTTTTTTGGGAATACCAAGACCAACATGGGTCTTTCACTAATTTTTGTCACTCAAAATTTTTATTCCTAGGATATATATTTCTAACAAGGTGATGTGTGGTTCAAACAAATATCGTATGCCAAATTTACGTCCCCGGGAAGTTGATGTACCAATTTACCCAAATGGGGCCCATAGTTTTGGCGCTTCATCTCCTAGGGTTAGGTTTTTGGATGTTTAGGGGTTTCCATTGTTTCTTAATAATAAATAGGCCTTCGAGCCTCATTGTAACACAATTCAGAGGCATGTAGCCACCACATCTCTTCTCAGAGATAAGCTACCATCACCCGAGCTAGTTTATTTTCCATTATGTTTGTAAGCATTTTTCAGTATTTGATATTAATGAAATGAAGTGTTATTCCTGTTGCATATCTGCATTTATGTTTATTTGTGTTTTTTATTTTGTTCTTCAATTAGTTTGAATCAGCCAATGTAGGTGTAAAAGAGGCATCGACATGCAACGCAGGCACAACGAAGGCTCTGTAGGGTGCAACACTTTGTCCCTAGACCAGAGGGAGCGTTGGTCAAGAAATAGAAATATTCGGCACAAAAAATGAAATTGAAACTAAATTAAGGGTCTTCCTAGGTATGTTCTTGACTGAGTATGACAATGAAGGTTTGAAGAAGAGGTATAAAAATCACTAAGGACAAAGAAACCACCAAGGGCATAAATCGATCCCTAGTGGAGTCACCAATTTGTTATATGTAATCTATGACTGCAAGCAAAAGTATATTCCCTAGACTGGGTGGCCTAGCCTAGAATAAAAGAAAGAAAAAGAATCTAATGTTTTCATTAAAGTAAATAGATAATGGGATGAATCCTACATGTAATTTGTTATATGCTTCACTCCTCTCTTTGCTTGTGTGCTCCAATCCTAGCTATGATTTCTATAATTAGAACCTGCATAATCAAACAACACAAGCCAAAGATCTATGACATCTATGGCATCAAAATACATGAAATCATAACATCACATATAGGAAAAAAATAATCTTTTCATTAATAGAAATGGAGTGAGTTACAACCAAATATAGGAGTTGATATTGTAGAAGAACTCCTCCAAGTTGACTTGTCCTTCTTTGCCACAAAGTGTACCTCTATGTTACCCTAATGCATGGAATAATGATTCTCACAATAACAACATAAGGTTACAATCTATCTCCAAAAGCCAACCTCTAGCTTGTGGATGGTTACAAATATATAAAAAAGAATGGTAAGTTGGGTGTTCTTATCCATTTACAAATCTAGGCTTGAGATCCACTCTTGATAGGAAGATGAGCTCAAGGGATAAGGGATGATAACTACAAGGTAGGATGGGATTAAATACTTTCATCTCAGGTAAATAGTTATAATAACTGTTAGAAGCTTCTGGAAGAGGAAGCTTCATGATTCTTTTTATTTTTCCCGAATTTCTAGAATATACACAACCCCAACATAGGGCAACCTATAGGTGATTGTCCCACCCTAGTAAGGGATAACCTATAGGTGAACGCAGGTCTCCAAGCCAACATAGTGCGTTGGTCCTGAAATGACTGAAATGAAGCAGTTTCAGGCAGAAACTCAGGGATTAGGCAGAGCCATGCTTAGGTCTTTGTGCAAGGATTATAGCAAGGGGTAAAAGGATGTTGACTGATCCATTTTGTATGCCTATTGACCAGATGTGAAAAAATTTCCAATAACATCTATAATTGGTTGTCCCTTTTCATGTTTGTGACTTCTCTTCTTAAAGGGTATGACAATTTCAACATCGATGGTAGCCTTAAGTGTTGTAGCATATACTAGTCCATGTGTTATATCAAAGATATAATTTCCAGTTGTTCCTTCTACTAGTTCTTGTGTTACAATAGGGGTCTCTGCTTCACATTTTTCACCTCTCTTGCTTTTTTGTTCTTGTGTTGCAACGTGGATCTCTTCTTGATTCATTCCTCGTATTAGGTATTGTGTTACTGTATGGGTTTGTTCTTCACTCATTCCTCCTACTAGTTCTTGTTTTGTAGAAGGGGTTTCATGTTCACTCGTTCCTCCTCTTTTTTCTTGTGTTTCAATAAAGATTTCTTCTTCATTCATTCCTCCTGCTGGTTCTTGTGTTATAGTAGGGGTTTCTTCTTCACTCATTTCTCTTGCTACTTTTTGTGTTATACTAAGTGTTTTTTCAAATAATTTTGTTCCTTCAGTTATGCCTCTGGATATTGTTTCTTTCTTGGTTGAAAACCATGTCCTTTTATTCTTTGAAATCATTATGCGGGGAGTTCCTCTAGTTCTTGTTTTCCTCATAGGTCAAACTACTCTTATTGGGAGTGAAATATGAATAATATATACATCATTTTCATGGGAAGCCTTTGTTTTCCCTGTAACTTTTGTCGATCAAAAGTTTCTAGAAGTAATTGTGTAACATGTGGGAAATGTTTGATGTTTCAAGTAGACGCTCTATCCATATTTAGAGACAAACAAAGCTTTTTAAATGAATGCCAAACAGGGGAAATTTTAAGGATAAAAGTTTATCTTAAAGTTTAGAAACCTTGGCGAATCTTACTAATTCCTAATATGAAAAGTGTAAAATAATTGGTGATATTTTTGTAGAAATATTTATATTTCCAATCATTTTATATTATTTTATATAAATTTTTGGCAAATTTTAAAGTAAAATAATTTTTAATTGTAAAGGTTTGGAAAATTATTTTTAGGAAAAAATGGAAATTGGCGACTGTGTTTTTTGGAAAAAGCCTGGAAAATTAGCCCACCTACGAATATTAGCCCCTAAAATTTTCCATGATGCCAAAGATGGAAATTGAAACGAATAAACAATGAAGATCCTTAAAGTGGGGATTAAATTATAAAATTTTGAGAGTGGGTAGGAGGTTTGACTCAAATTATTAATCATAAAATAATATAAAAGAAAAATTCAATAAAATCGTTTATAATTATTAACTTAAATAATCATAATGATTACAATGATCATTTGAATTTAAATGATAACATTAAATTTAAATTAAATAAAACTAAGAATAATAATATTATTAATACTTTTTTTTTGTCAAGTTGTATGTGATCCTCGGGGCTTGACTTGTGGCTTGAGGAGTTGCAACCCAGAGGCATCTAATCTGCCAAACTTACCTGAGGATTGCACCTGGCCTAGGCCACACCAACCCTTCGCTGACTAGATTTTTTATCATGTCTCATCCTCCTAGCACATGACACAACCACCCCTCGTGAGATTTGATCCTATGTTGCCTTGCTAACACGATTCATCCTCAACCAAATGTACTATTGAGACTTGACTAGTAATAATTATTTTAATATACTTTATAATAATTATAATATTGTATTATATGTTATTATAATGAGTTACTTCAATTTAATTTAATATAAATTAAATATAATATTAATTTTAATAAAAATATATTAATATTATTATTTCTGATAAAAGATATTACCATTTATACTAAAGGGGAATTATAAAAAAATATTATTAATTTGGATATTACCCTATTATTATTTTTACTGCAGTTGAGGTAATAATATCATATGTTATGAATTAATGTAACACAACGTGGAATGTCCATTATCAAGAAAATGATGAACAACTAATATAATAATATTTCGAAAGTATTTCCTAGAACTTTACTCATTAAAATGTTTGAGAAAAGTTATTCAAATGCATTACATGTATGCATGCTCAATAAAACATTACAAAGCCATTTAATTAATATGTCCTACTTGGGCAAAATTCAAACATTACAAAGCCATTTAATCAATATGCCCTTCTACTTTATTTGTCCCATTAATTGTATCCCTTAGACTGAAGATTCCATTATAAAGACATTATGAGGAGATTCCATTATAAAGATATCATTGTATAAAAATTATCAATGAGGAGATTCCATTATAAAAACATTATTTTGTAAAAATAATTGAGCGTGGTCTTGTATATTAGTATTAAATTTAGGTTCGTTGAATTAAATATTTTTTAGAAAATTATCTTATATTTTTGATAATAATATTAATAGTATTAATGTTTTCATAAGCAATGACATCATGAAAAGATCACAAAAATGTATAAAATTAAGTAAAAGTTATATTTTATATTATTTAGGATATTATAAAAGAAAAAGAAATGGTGTTTGTTTTTAAATATTTTTATTACTTTAAATTTTATTATTATTATTATTATTATTATTATTTAATTTCAAAGTGTTTTTGAGTTAGTTTAATAATTTATTATGAAAGTATAGTTTGAGTCGGTTTAATGGTTATTGACCTAGATCTATTTTAATTATGGATTTACTAAGCATCAAGAGGAATCAAATCTCGTCACTCTAAAAGAGGTGTGAATCTCAAGAGATTTGATTCCTCTTGATGCTTGGTAGATCAGAATTAAGGTGGATTTAGGTTAGTTTAATTATTAATTATAATTTTTTGTTTAGCACCAACACCAGAAGTTACGCACCACCTAGATCGGATGACAGAAACACCTGGCCATTCGAAGACCTGGAGTGCCCCACATCGCGAAAGTACATAGAAGATAACACGTTGGAGAGATGCAGAAAGAGCCACAAGTCACCTCGCCGTGTCGTCCATGCCACTCGGCTAGTTTCAAATGTTGGAGGCTTGACGCTACGAAATGATGCCACATTTCCTCCACGTGGGCGACCCTCTCACTACCTACACGTGTTTCACCTACCATTTGTTCAGTACCTGCCAAGTCACCCTCCTCATGTTTGTACCATATGCCTAGTTAGTCGCCCAAGTCACCTGCCACGTACTGACTTTTCTTATCCAACCAGCTTACACGTGGCAGACCCCACCTTCTGCCTATGACAACATGACATCAAAAGAACTCTTGGATGGCTTGCATAATGAAAGATATAATGGAAACAAAGATATGTCATTCGACGACTACAAGAGATCCACATTGCAAAGCTTCCTGGTCAATAACTCAACAGACGCGTGCGACAAGAAATGAAATGAAATTTTAATGTCCACGAGACTAAAAATAGTCTATGGGACTATGAGTTCCCTGTTTTTCACCTTTTGCATTTCTGTCTTTTTCTTATTCAAATTGATGATGAGTTGGCCCAACCTTCCAACAATCTCATCGTTGAAAAGACAATGCGAAGAAACCGATGCTAACATATTCCCATAACTTTCTCTAATGTCTTTGAACGCATCACATTCCAAAATGAAATGTTTTTCCGATTCCGCTGCCCAAGACGTGAAAAATGTACACACTCATTCTTCCTAAGCTTATTTAGGCCTTTTCCATGGTCCAGTTTCACACGGAAGATGATGCGAGTTGGTTCTTAATTGAGAAATAAGAGCCTTTGCCCTCCACGGAATGTTAGCTCCAATGTACTCCTTTTGTTGGAGATCATACATAGGGTTCAATTATTCAATGTTGTACTTCTTTTTTCAACCCAGCTCTTTTTCCCATACCTATTTACCAAACTTCTCCATAACAAAATTCTTTAGGTCCTTGCTATTTCTGGGACAAGCATTGAGGTAGATATTCCATTTTTTCATCCATGTGTAGTTTTGTCTCATCCATGTTTTCTTTGTTTCACTCATGCCTTCCTTGAAGATAACAAGTCCAACATGTCACCTCCTCAAGAAATTCACATGCATTTAAGGTTTTCAAAGGTTAGGGGATTCACGATGCAAAAGACTGCCACGTGGCCCTCCATGTAGGCATTTCCCATCCAACTGTCACGTCTACCTTGCCACCACATGCCTAGCCATGCCAGTCTTATCACCATACACAGTCAGCTCCCCGCATGACTAACCCCACATCCCGATAATGTTGGAGTCTCTCCCAATTAGAAGGTTACATGTGTCCAGGTCAATTTATTTTATAAAAACAGGGGAATTCCGATATTCTGTCATTCTGCTTGAAATATCTCACTTCTTTATGCATGCAATTACCTGAAGACTTGGCTCATTCTTTGAATTTATCAACGTGAATTAAATAATTTGAGCCACCATTCCCATTTCCATTGTAATTTCGACCTCTTCAAGCAAATTTTGTAGTTGAAACAATGCAATTTGGAAAGAAAGAAGGAAATAAAGTATTTTTAACATCCACGAGGCTAAAAATGCATGCTCCTTGATGTTACACCATTTTTTGGTCATCTAACCTATTATCATTAGATGAACCCAAGTACACCATGTAAGACCAATTTTACCCTAAGTAAAATTGCTTTCACTGTGTGAAATAACTTAGTAAAATACCTTTATTAAGTTGTTTATGGTCTAAACAGGAAACCCCAAAATGAAATAATAAACAAATCTATATTTTTTTATATTTCCTGGTCATATTTAACCCAAAACAAGGAAATCAATTAAATAAATCCTTATTTATTTGATTATTTCCTAGGAATAAGTTATTTAAATCCTTATTTAAATAATCTTCCTAGTTAAATTTGACTAAATCATTTATAAATAATTAAATAAATCATTATTTATTTAATTATATTCCCACCATTTCCTTAAAATAATAAATAAATCATTTATTTATTTATTATTTAGAAATAAAGGAATTGACCCAAGTCAAAAATCCTTTTCCCTCCAACAAATATAATAAAATATTCCTAAAGGGTGATTGTAGAATTTGATTAATAATATTTTATTCATGCACCAAGTTCTAGATCGCCCTAATATTTTGTTATAAATAGAAGGGTTTTCCCCATTCATTAGTCACCTTTCATTGCATTAGATCACTCTAGATCTATACTTTGGTCACATTCTCCATTTTTGCCTTGTGAGCTCCCTTTGAGTTCTATGTTTGTCTGGGTTTTCTACACCAACAAGAGAGAAAAATTTTAGATCTGAAATGTTGAGGACTTTCAAGAACCCATCCCATTGAGGAGAATTAGAAACACCTTTCTTGTTTTCCTCTCAGGTGCCCCCTTTTTAATATAAAATATTCTTTCAAATACATTGTTCTTGTCTTGTCTATTGGATGCATGGAGCCATATTTTATTTGTACTGCTTAATGTCTTTTGTGCTTAGATCTTAATTTGTGCATCATTATTTGGATCAACTAACTGCAGGCTTAAAGATATTGGTAGCCATAATTGATGTTAGGGCTATTTGTTATGCGTAGCTAAAGTGGTCTTTTCCGATGAAAGATTCATACTAACAATTGGTGATTCCACACGGGTTTTCTTTTGCGACCGCTGTTGTTTTATATATTCCTGCATATCCAGCTATTTCAGACTCTAGGTTTTCTCTTCAATTTCCTGTTTTTCCTATTTTTATGGTGATTTTCACCTCTAAAACCCTCAAACATTAAAATTTTAACTTCCGTGTGTTTCTGGCCCTATTGCGCAGGTGACAGACATCAGCCGCAGCTGAGACAACAATTTTTTCTGAAATCTGCCACCGAGAGACCTGGATCTGCAGGTTGCACTTATCGGCCCAAAAACTACGACCTAGAGTTGAGGCGCACTTCTCTGCCCCAAAACTGCAACCTGAACTGAAAACACGCCAGAACCTATGACCTGCACTTTTTTCTGCAATTTTCCAGCAATTTTTCTGGGTTTGTCTGAAGCTTTTGTCAGGGTTTTCCAGATTTCATCTCTGCCCGTTTAGACCTGCTTCTGATATGTTTCACTCAAATAAGTGGGAATCTTTCCCCTTAGGGCTTTAGTACCCTCCACTTTTTGTGGGCGATTTTTAGCTGTTTCAGACGTCTGAATTTTCAGAGTTTCAGGCTTCTTCTTTTCAGATCTGATACCTCATTTTCAGATGCCTCTAGATCAGCTCTTATCCCTTTCAAATCACCTCATATAGTTTTGTTTAGGTTTACCTCTAGGGTCACCTCCTTGTCCCTCCTAACTTTAGCTGATTTCCCCCTTTTGCTACAGCAACCTTGCCTCTGCCTCTTTGCTTTTTTCTGCACCTCTTTTCAGCAGATTTCCCCTTTAGATCCCCATCCCTCCTAACCTTAGATCTATTGGTCTCCTTTTTGTGTGTTTTGATTAGATTTTTTCCCTCTTCTAGACTAGTTTTGAGAGACCTGCCTTCTTGGGTTAGATTGATGCATTGTTAGCTGTTAATTTTCTATTATTTCAGTCTTATTTACTGTTCTCTGCAGATTTATTTTCAGTTACGCAGCACACTTAATGATCAGTCTGAGGATCTCATACAATACCTCGTAAATATTGATGAAGATTTGGGAATTAGGCATCCTGAAGGCCTGTTAGAGGAAATTCATGCATTTCATACTCAATTTAACTACCATGACAACCAAAAGGAGTTGGTTGAGAATGAAATCAATCAGGAAATAAAGGACGAACCACAATATCTCTTTAAAGAGACAAGTGATGATTATTCATCTCTTTTTTGTGAGGCTCAAGAAAAAATTCAGCCTTATGATCAGTCACAAAAGTAGGAGAAACATCATGGTTCTACCCAAGGAAAAAGGAAAATGCCTCCCCTTTTAACTAATGATGAAATCAATCAGATTCTAAACATACAGCCAACCTCTAAAATTTTATGTAAAGAAGATATTTTTGTTTGTTATAGTGTTGACTTATCCACTGATGCACTTTCTTCTATAGAAACTATAGAACAGATTAATACTAATGTTGTACTATTTTCTCAAGAGGACCTGCTACCGGGAAATGAACCTATTGATGTCTTTAATACAACATCCAGTTCATTCAATCAAGACATATCAGGATTGCTTAAAGACAACATAGAAAATTTTTATGAGGCTGCCAAGATAGATAATCATGAAGAACGAGAGGAGGTTCTCACTCAGAAAAATCCAAAGTATAACAAGGTGGAGCAAGAAATAATCCTGGATGTAGTTGATTATTCAAATTCTCATAACCAGAAATTATTCCAAGATCCTTTTGCTAGTTTCTTAAATGCATTTGAAAAGGGAGTAAAATATTCCAGGAACAATTTGTTGCAAAGCTTACAGAAGATCTTGGGCACTGTTGTTCAAGGGAAATTGAGGTGGGAGTGGCCTTTTTATTTTTTAAGCATACCTAAAAGTTTGAATGAAAATCAATCATGTAGTCACTTACTTGATTGGTTGTATTGGAAAAGAGAGTTCACCTAGTGTATATATCATATGTGAGTTAGACTAGGATATATAGGTATCACAAATAAGCTCAACACTATGATAATACTTCTAGCTTTAGTTTTAGATTGTTTTGAAAAAAGGAAGAAAAATAAGCACAAAAAGAAAAGGAAAAGAAGAAAAGAGGGTAGATAAAAAGAAGAGGTAAAGCCCCATACCAAAAAAGAGTATTTCTGAAAGTGTTCAAGTCCAAATTGCACTAATTTTAGAAAAGAAGTCATGTTCAGTTATACAGCCTAATCATGATTGAACAGTTTTTAAATTTCTTCTGATAGGTTAGTAAATGAAGATTTGCCAAAATGTTTAAACTTGGCTTATCAATAGATTAGATTAGGAAAATATATTGGTTCCAATGTTTAAATTTGAACAAAGGAAGTAAGAGAGGGATTCATAACAAATTCCAAATTATAGCCCTCAAAGTTTTTAAGTTTAATTTTTTGCAAAATAAATTCTGTGTGCAGTTTGTACAAAATGCCACAGCCTATGACAAATCAGACTGCTTAATCGTGATTTGATCATGTTTTCAATTTCATGTTTTTAGAATAGAGAATAATAATCTATCAAACTAATTAATCTTGACAGATAAGTATATTAGGTAGAGAATAAAGAGATCATTAGTCTAATCTGAGCCTTTGGATGATATAAGTGTAGAAGTAGATAGTTTATTATTTTCAAAAGAAAATGATGTTAAGGGTTTGCCAATTTAAATGCACCCAATGAAGAAAAATGTTAGGAAAAGTATGATGGGTAGGTAGAAGTTGAGTTGAAGCACTGATGTTTTTTATATTTTGAAGATCACAGCTTCCAAAGAACAAACAACAGCAAATCGGCAAATGAAGAAAGAAATCTGTCAAAATGAAAAATCAAGGCACTAATCTACTTATTCCAGAGATTTGATCTCTGAGGTTCTTGACACCTCCTAAAGGAGCTGCCCTCCCCTGTTGGAGCCACTGTTATATGCTTGTATTCTACAGAGTTCACTAGATGACTATTGATTTTCCACAAGCAGCTAAAGATTGCATTATTTTCCTATGAGCTATCTTGAGAAATCTCACTACCTTCATTATCCTCAAAAAGTATTTTTTCACTATATTTCATCTCTTCCCTTTCAAATATTACCTCGCTACCATTAAAAAACTTCATTTGGCTTATTTCTCCCATTCTCATTCCCCCTCCCTACTCAAACTCGCCTTCACTCATTTTGCCCTCTAAAAACCCATTTCATCCACTTTAACCCTTCAAAAACCCCCACCTTATTCATTTTCCTTCTTTTACACTGAAACAATGTAAAAATGCCTTAAACCCCCCTTGAACGTTTTTAAGCCCCCTCCACACCTTATCCAAAATCCTTCATAAAATTTGCTTTTTACCTATTAAAAGAAAATTCTCTTGGTTTATAAAGACCCCAAGCCCCACTTTCTATTTTGAAACCTGTGCCCACTCATACTCTACCACCTGTCCCTGGGCTCCACCTTTGAACTTACCCACCACTCCCGAAACTTGCGACCACCGTTGATCTCATCCCACGAGATCCAACGGTTGATCGCGCATATTGAAAATGTAATTGCACTCGGGTTAAAAAATCTTCGACTACATGAAATGGGCAGTGTTCTCCCTCCATGTGGAATTTACTGAGTGGAATCGCATGCCCGCCCCAAATACCATTACTCCCTCCTCGTCTGCGCGAGAACCACCTCTTGGTTTAAAAAAACTGCTTCTCCCTCCGTGCCAAAATTTAAACACTTCCATCCCTCGTTAAAACTTCCCACAGGTTTAACCTATGGAACCAAGGCCTAGAACACCATTCTTCGCCCTACGATAGCACGAAAACCCCAGAAAAACATAGTAAAACACTCCCCACAGGTTTTAAAGCTAATTGTTTGTTTTGTGTGCAGGCTTAATGGGGGAAATGCATAAAATGCATTTCAACGGTCCAAGAACATCCAATTAAATGTCTAGGTGAGGATCCATAGGTTTGGTTCAAATTTAAAGGGACTTGAGGCCCTATTTGAAGCTTAAATCATTGATAAAACATGGTTATTGATGATTATTAAAACCCTCCATCAACGAAGAATGCATCCCTGCGCAGAAAACACACATAAACAAAAGGCACAGTGAGAATATAAACAGTCAAAGGACTCTGATAAAGAAAGAAATATTAAAGGGCTAATCATGTATCAGAGACAAATCATGAGGATTAGCCAACAAAGCAAATATTAAAGAAATTGAAGACAGACAGAGGAAAATAATAAAAGATTAAAGGTTAAAGGTTTAAATTATAAAGTCAAAGATTAAAAGAAAGTAAAATAGGAAGTTAAATAACAAATCCAAAGTATAAAGGCGTAAAAACACAGTTAATGACAAAGCAAAGGTAGACTAGCACAGGAACAAATTCGAATGACTAAACCTATAGAAGTTACTTCTTCAAAGGATATTTTTTGCCAGCTACAGCATGTTTTATTTCAATAAAGCATCAAAAAGTTATTACAAACAATCAGAGATATTTTTCATCTACCAGCAGTTATTGTAAAAGTTATTGAAAAAGCCTTAAAGTCAAAAATTTCACAAAAATTAACTTAGAAGTTGAGTTAGGAGTTATTATTCCAGAGAAACACCTTTAGATATTTTTGCCTTGGGCCTAGAAATGATTTAATAGAGTCAAGGCAAAGAAGTCTATGGTGAGCCCTGTCCTTTGGTGTAGCTTGAAATATTTTTTTTTAAGGCCTTTCTTTGAAGCATACATAGTAGAGTCTAAACCAGGGAAGTCTATGGTATGCCTTGTCCTCTGGTCTACCTCAAAATGTTTCTTTGAAGGTCTTTTGAGTGTTGAGTTAAAGAAGATAGGTTTAGCTTACTCTTTAGCTACTCTCACTGTTATCTTAAATGTTTTCTTTTGTCTAACAGTAGGCTTAGGATTGATGGATTGTTGTCTTAAAGGCTTGATTATTAAAGTCTAGCCAAATAACTCTATGGTATGCCCTATCCTTTGGTTTGCCTCAAATAGTTACCTAAAAGGCTTTTCATGTTTATGTAGAGCTAGAAGGTTCTTAACTGGCTATAGATTTACTACCTTCCCAACTTATTATTGTTTCATATCACAATCTAATCTAAGAGATCCACTTGATATAGTTAGCTTGCCCTATGGAAACCCTTGTAGTGTTTATGAACAATTAAATCCTTTTATGACTCCATGGCCCAATGGATCATAGTCTACCTATTTAGATGAAACACCCCCTCAATTAATTACACCACAGATCTATCAACCTATCAATTAAATCAACCAAAACAATCAAGTCATTAGAAATTAATAACTAGCCTAATATCATAAACAAAATAATACAAATATATCATTTGAAAACACATATATAAGAGAGATCCCTCTTTGAATCCAGGAAGGCTAGGTCCTAGGATTCCAAAGTGGTTCTGATGTGGCTCATGCAGTGTTTGTTCTTGCCAATATTGCAAATCACATGGAGCCAACATGATGGGAAATTTTTTTTTATTAATTATGATGTCTTAAGTCTCAATTCCAAGTGGAATCACTCCAAAATACCCTTGTTCAAACGTGATAAGAAATAACAGAAAATTACTATAAAATATGGAAATTCAAAAAATAGTGAGCTAGATAATCTATCAAATGGCTAACCTAATCAAGTGAAAATTAAATGGGGTGAATTTTTTTATTAACTTTAATATTATTATGACCTAATCCAAGTGGAATCAAGTCAAATGAAGTGCATTAACCCATTCTAAAAAATATTAGAAATTTATTATTATTTCGCTACAAGGCATTAACATAAAACTTATATTCGTGAACTAGTAACCAAATCCAAGTCGCTTAATGATGAATATGACCTTCCAAAGTTATTAGAAGGATGAATAATGATTATGAATATGTAAAAAATGTGCAAAATAACTAACTTCAATCATTTAAATCAATCCTACAACAAGAAAAAAACCAATACTAAGTATAGAAATATGCAAAGCAAAAATAAGAGATGCATGTGAATAAGAAGTGAAAATAACATAAAGAAATTGTGCAAGAGGGCTCTGAGGTTCCTGGGATGGCTAAGGCCAAGGAGGATGCAGAGTAATATGGAAAAAACCAAGCCTTATAAGCTAAAAATGGCACCAAAATTCATTTTTGAATCACTCCAAATACATCCCTGCAAGAAAAGAAAGTGGAGGTGCTAAACAACAAATTTTCTCCAGAATAAGACTAAGAAATACATGCCCCTAGAGGCCAATTCGAATTTTTACTTATACAAAATTATGAGCAAGCATTGTCCCGGAAAGGAGGAATTTTTCCCCTCCAAAATCCCTCAAAGACTGGATTTGGTTCCCAATATTAGGTGTTTGCATTAAATGACAAGGAAAACATTCCTATATTTTCTGAATCATCTTATTTCCAGAATCCCTCAATGATTTCATGATATTTTGTTCAATTATTCTCAATATTGATCCTCCTGTAGTAGGGAGCAAGTCCCTAAATTATCTCCTCCTCCAAATCTTCATAATCTTCCCAATATTCTCACAATATCCCTAAAAAATAAATAATATTAGGCACAAATATGAAATTATCTCTAAACCTTCCCAATAAAATATTAAATCTTAAAAAACATTAATAAGTGTACAAGGAGAGATTTAATATAGCCTTTATGTGCCTAAGAAAGGTTATATGGGCCTTAATTTATGTCTAGTTTAGAGGCCCATCAAGCCCCACCATCATCTTCACCACAGTCCATCCTCCTGCACTGATCATTCACCATTACAGACCCCAATTCCCCATTTCCCTTCCATTAACCTATTCCCCACCATTGCTTCCTCTCCCAATAACATTTTTCCACTTGGCACTCTCCCGTCCACGTCAGACAACCGTTATAACAATAAATGTCTCACGTCCACGTCCACCAAAAGGTCCTCATGTTTCTACAAGAGAATATGATATTTTCATAGGGTATCCCTTTTCTTAAACCTCCAAATATCCCCCAGATACAACTCAGACAACAGATTGGATCAAGACACAGACGAGACAAACATTTTTTCCAAATATAAAGCAATCAAACATAAGAATGAAATGCTAAAGTTAATCACACACAATCAATTCTGGAAGAAAACAACTACGTCACAACACATGCTTATTTCAACCTTTGATACATAGAAAGGAGAAATTCAAGTTGAATTTATTGATGCACAAGTTCTAGTGCCAAAGACACCAACAATTTACAAAGGATCCACATTTTCATTTGATGCACACAAGATTCATTCAATTGACCAAATGGATATGCATAATAAAACTAGTGAAATCATGCACTCTACTTTAAAAAATACTTCCATGTTAGCCTCCAAAATATAGGTCTTAGTCAACAACATATATACACAATTAAATATGGAAAGGATTTCATCCTTGGCCAAGGATACCAAGATCAAGTCACTAGAAGACTTGGAAATCAAGCTGGGCTAAAATCCTAGTGATGTGAAGGTAGCAGAAGAGATTGTAAGAAGAAAGAATGTTGATATAGAAACATTAAGGAAACAACTCAAATTTTTCAGTACAGAAGATCCGCAATCCAAATAATTTGGGGAGCTAGAGAAACAAAAAGAGTACATGTTCAAGATAATAATTGAGAAAAACATCCAAATCAGAGACATGAAATTGGAAATGGAGAAATTTCTGAAGGCAAAAGACCAGACATCACAATTGGCTATAGTCCCACTGACAGTAATACCCATTTCAGTTGCAAAAACACCATGAGCATCTACATCAACATCAGCACAAACACAGACCACAGATCCTTCAAGTGAGTTGGTCAAATCAATGGACAATTTGTCCATTCAAGGTTAAGAAATTGAAAAATTAAAGCCTCAGATTAAGATTCCACAAGAACAGAAATTAAAAATAGATACTTCATATGTAGGAAAATTGCAAAAATCTCACAAACTCACTTAGAGGGTTGAAAAATTCAAATGTGAATCAGCAATGACACAGACTTTAGCACAGAAAAAAAAAATTATATGGATAGATACCAATGAAACCATCATTGAAATATGGCCTTCAATCCAAATTATTCTTGAGCAAGAATAATTGATACACAACTCCAAAGAAGTGGTGAAGGAGATAAAAAAAAATTTGGGGTGGAAACCTGGTGAAGCAACAACTATTATAAAATATTGAATTCTAAAACCAAAGAAGAATTAGAAGAGCTTAGAATTCAAGACAGGATAGAAACCATCTTGGAGGTAAAAATGATGCATACTAAAAGGAACCTTATGCTACAACTCAAGAATAAGTGTAACAATCTGGAATCCAACATTCAAAGATTCCATTAGAAGTTTCATGAGCTAAATAGGAAAGGAATACCAGGATTAATTGGGATAGGAGACAATTTGATTAGGCTAAAATATAATTAGGAGAAATTATGCACTATTGCTCGAGATAAATCAAAATTTGCAGGTACAAAGGGGATCATTACAGGGAAGGCATTCATGGAAGCTATAGAATTTGACTTAGTCATCAGTCATGAGATCAAACACTTTTTTTTCATGAAGCCTACTTTCTAGAAGTATACTGATGTAGATGAGACATAGAAAATTGATTAAAGTTTCTATCCCAAGTGAAGACCTATGGGAGAAGCTATCTGAAATATTTATTGGATAAAACAATTTCACATCCAACAACGAGACAATAGGGGAACACTTTTTGAGGTCAAGTCATCAACAACCATCGTAAAGAATAGAGCCAATAACCACAACAGTTTCATATTTCCTATAATTTTGTTCTATCTTTGTAAAGTAGTTTTTGATATTTTGTAAAAGAACTTGAGATTTTCGTTCAAGATAATTTTGATAGTTTTTCATAAATACTTCCAAATTTGAAGTATTATTGTTGGGACTTGTACAAAGAAATATAGAGGTGAATGTAAAGTTGTTCCTTGAGCTCAAGTGGACAAATTTCAGTAATACATAAGGCTTTCAAGATTTTTGTGTGAAACTTGTTGGTGATGTTATCTTCTCTTGTTAATGTGTTCTTCTTTGTCAATTAATATGTTTCTCTTATCTATTTTTTTCAAAGAACAATAAGAATATGAATTTGTTTAAATACACTCAATTCTAGCTTCTGAAGAAATTTAATGTTTTCAATTGAAATTAAACAATATAATTCTTACTTTCTCTATGTTTAATGGATCCTTAATATTTTCTTCTTTACCATATCAAAAAGTTTTTTATATCTAATAAGTCCACCTACCCTTCCCTGTTAAATTTGTCTGTCATTGTTGTAATTAATAAAATTAAATTTTAATTGACTCCATTTCCAAATGGCTTTCCTTCGTTGTTCCAACCAAAACGATTTAAAAACCAAACCCTGAACTTCACATCTAGCCTAAAATTCTAAAATCAACAAAGTTAAATCTAACAGAGAGAACCCTCTCAGAAGCTGACAGGGCTAGATCCCAGCTTTCATAGTGGTTTTGCGGTTACCTCTAGGTCTATTTCACAACCTTAATAGATTATAGAGTGATAACATTTTGGTGACCATACTGAGGAGCGAAAAAATTTCATTTAAATTCAATTTTCCGTAGTGAAATATTTGTTTAAGTTCTTCAAGTTATTTCTATGTTTGTGGCTGAGAAATAGATCTGATTTATGGTTGTTTGCCGCTCAAAATTTTTATATATTCAATAACCATAAATATATCATAGTATATTTGGCTTCTAAAAGGATATACACTAGAACAAACCCAGGTCTAGATCCTCCGGAAATTGTAGATAATCCTAAAAAAATAATTGGGAAGAAAAGTGCAACTGAGAGTGAATCAAGTGAAATTATTCTTCCAAGAGTTAACTCCCTTGATGAAAAATTTGTTACTTTAGAGGACATATAATTTTATTTCGATTTTGAAGTTACACTTTTTAGAAGTAAATTTGATAGCTGTTGAGTCTCAAATTTGCATCTTTCCTATACACCTTTCTAGACCTTTTTCATTCATCTGAACCTTCTAAGTCGTCAATATCATTGCATATTAATTGTAAAAGAGCATCTAAAATGGTTTTTAACTATGTTTTGTGTCTGCTGTTTGATTTAGATTTTTGCTCATTTAGCTGCGGAATCTTGCCACTTTCCGCAGCTGCTGCAACTTTCTGCAACCATTTTGTGAAAGTCTATGTTGCAGGTGTCTTCAAGAAATTCGAGCCACATGGGAAAGTTAGAAATGATGTGGACATGGATCGTGTCCTATTGGCTCGGGAAAATTCACCTAAGGAGGCTGTGGTCAAAGGTGGCCAAGTGGAAGTCAACCGTAGAGTCCCACGGTGACAGGACTCTGTTTCTCATCACGTGAATATTTGTATGACCGTTTCTAATTTACGGGAGACACATCAACACCTGTACATGGCTCCATAAGCCGAATCCAACATCCACTCTTCATAGATTTACTCCTCACCGCGGCCATGATGCTGGATCTCTGGACGTGATGGTTCACGTGTCTCTATCAGCACAAACTTTAGGGAATTAGTTATATCACCTTTTTTATAAATAACACGTTTTCATACGCATAATAGTTAGCCTCCATATAGCTCTGTAATGTAATTGCGTTGCCACTGTGCTGTAATATCATTTCTCTGTTATGACTGCATTTTAATATATAATAAGACTCTGTTTCCAAGCGTAATTCGTATTTGAAGGCTGTTGCCAGAGGCTAGTGCAGAGGGCCCCTGCACACGCTGAGGTTTTGTGCATTACTGTATAGTTTCTTTTTTTATTTCTTTAAGTTCATTGTGCCATAAGTCATTCACGTGTTTATACATTGCATATTTCATGGTATTTATGCTTCATCTCTGTTCATAATCTTTCATGCTTTACATTTTACTTCTGTCCATAATCTTTCATGTTTTATGTTGTTGTTAATTGATCAGTGTTCTTGTTTCAGATTACAAATAGGTAGCCCGGGCATTTGCATATCTTTTGACTAATGACATGGAATCAATATTGTTCTGCTGCTAATTTATTTTTCTTAGTTTTTGTTTAATTCCAGTACTGCTTTGTTTATTTCAGTCTTGCACATTTGCTTCAATAGTTAGATTTAGATATATTAAATTGCTCATGTCATTTTCAGTTACCTCCGAAAACCATAGCTGGACTAATGGTGAGGGATTGAAGTATGAGTGTGTAGTTTGATATTAGTTTCCTTTCTGCAAGTTAGAAATATTAAATTGCTCATGTCATTTTCAGTTACCTCCGAAAGCCATAGCTGGACTAATGGTGAGGGATTGAAGTATGAGTGTGTAGTTTGATATTAGTTTCTTTTTCTGCAAACTAGATATCAGGTTGCTCAAGTTTTTTATGGTTACCTCCGAAAGCCATAGCTAGACTAATGGCGAGGGATCAGAATATAAGTTGATGTAATTTGATTTAGATTTACTTTGTTGCAATTCTTGGATTTATTTAAGCATAGTTTCTTTTGTATTTGGACAACAGCAAGGATAATGAGTTTCATGATCAGTAGTTCACTGTTGTTTGACTAGAATAGTGATGCAATTTCATTTTCTTTGAAGAATTAATTTTTTCATTGTGTGTTTTAAAAATTCTTTTGAAGTTTGGAAAATCATTAGAAGGACATCATTGTCTTGAATATTTGTCTCCATACTTGTCTTTTAGAATTTCATAAAAATCCAAAAACGACAAAAGTAAGAGATAGGTTATCTTGCACATATAGTGCGCCACACTTCATCAGCTTACGAATCCCGGATTGATAAATTAATGTATCAATTTAGGACACACTAAATTGACCAAACAATAGCGTTGTACCAAAAATTATGTGGATAAGGACCTTCTACCACCTTATAAGTTGGATTATATTGAGCACAAATATCTGGGCCATCAATCTCCACGTAATAAAATGTTTATTCTACTGCATCATATCCTATTCCACAACAAAGTTCACATGTTAGTGTTCTACTTCCATTAATCCCTCCCAATAGCTCTACAATTAGTTCAATCAGTTCTACACCCAGTACATCTACTATTCCTACCACTTCCTCTACAACACATAAAACTATTATAACTCCGCCTTTCATACCAACTATACCCAAACCTCCTACTACTACATCTTCCTCTCATCCCCATGTTCGCATCATGGTTGCCCGTTATGCTCCTCTAATTTTACCTGGGTAACTTAGTCCCATGCCAAAAGATTATCAAACTCAAATACCCCAGTTTGATAGCCCTGGACCAATTATTTCCCAACAACACATTTATTGAATGAATGATTATTTTGATTTATAGGAATTTGATGAAGATGATGTTAGAATGAGGTTATTTTCGCAAAATCTCATGGGAGAAGTTAAAAAATGGTTTAAATCATTAAGAGATGCCTTTATCCCATATCTAACTCAGTTTCACTCAAATTTTCTTAGAAGGTGGGAAGTCAAGAAAAACCCTATCCAGATCTTAGATGAATATGAAAGTATCAAGAGATCTCCAGGAGAATCCATCCAAGATTATTGTACTAGGTTCAACAAGGTTTATAATTCTATTCCAACTGTAATACAACCTCCTCTCGAACTAGAAATTCTGAAGTTTCCACATGGTTTTGACCCTGACATGGCCTACCAAAATAGGGAAAGAAACCCTGCCACCTTAGAAGAAATGTAGAGGAATGAATTTAGTGTAGAAGAAAACTTGTTAACAAAGAGAGCTAGGTTGAAAACTGAAAGAAAAGTCTAAATTAAAGAGGAACTCGCTTCTTCTTCTTCAAATGCTAAGCTGGATGCCTTAGTGAAAACTATGGAGACAATGATGGATAGAACAATATCAGCAGAGTAAACTCCTACAAGAGAAAATCAAGGAGCTCCTCCTATTAGAAATCCTATTTTTAGAAGAAATCCCCCAAAAATTAAAAAAAGAGAACAAAGAGGCCCTGCTAATCAACAACACATTAGGTCTCCATTTCAAGAAAACTATGCTAACTAATAAAATGAATTAGTAGAGGAACCTAATGAAAATAAAATCAATTTATTTGGAATAAATGAGATAAATCAAATCTTCTTAAGAAAAGAAGAAGATCAGTTTTTGTTATCACAACCAAAGCAAGACCCTTTAGAATCATAAGAATACAAACAAGGATATCAAAATGGCATGATGGATTTACAAAAAAAATATAACATAAGGAGAAAGAAAGGTGTTGAATATTATCCTAACAAAACTAAAAAATATACTACCTCAACCAGTCAAACAAAAATAGATCCTGAAAAATAAATCTTTAAAAACTAGATACTCCTTTGACTAGTCGAACAAAAGTTGACCCTCAAAAGGAAATGCCTAAGAAACCATATGCAAATGTCAAAGAAGTTGACGAATCAAAAACATCCTTTAGCATTGAAAGTGAATTGGCCAAAGTAAAAATTCCCATTCCTCTTACTGAATTGATGACTAAAGATGTTTATAAGATTCAAGTCATAAAATATTTGAAGATAGCAGAAAGGACATACACAGTTAATTTAAATGATGACCATCCTGAATTATTCTTTGGAACTGAGGTCGAAGAAAAATCCCAGGATGGAAGTGTTCCACCTTTTTACATTACCTTGAATATTCATGACAAAAGCTTACACAACTCAATGCTTGATTCTGGTGCTTCCCATAACTTAATTCCCAAAGAAATCATGGAAAAACTAGGACTAGACATCACAAGACCTTATAAAGACCTATATTCTTTTGATTCTAGAAAAGTGAGATGTCTAGGGCTGATTAAAGATCTGTGTGTCACTTTAGTTAGCCAAGAGTCTAGTCATGGATATTGTAGTAGCATAAATACCCCCCATGTATGGAATGCTACTGTCAAGATCATGAGGTGCAAAGTTATAGGGTACTTTGCAAATGGATATGACCTATGCCACCATTATTGTCTTTGGTTAGAAAAGAAGGTTATACAGAGAAATTTTAATGAAATACATGATTAGTATCCAAGCTAAGCCAAACAACTACCCCTTGTACACTATACACTTTGACTTGTATTCCTTCATTATATACAATGAAAAACCAATCAAAGAGGAAGCATCACAACAAGAGATTGAATCCAACAAAAAAAACCAAATAACTAAAACCGAAAAACAAGATGTAGAGAAAGAAGCTCTTTGGAATATGGATTTTGATGGGGTTGTATGTAAATATGGTGTAGGAACTAGTGCTTTTATTATCAACTCATCAACCAATATGTCCAAGGGACATGGCTATAAACTAAATTTTCAGTGCACCAATAACATGGCAGAGTATGAAGCTTTGATCTCAGGGCTGCAAATTTTTAAAGAGAGTAGGAAAAAAAATGATTTCTATGCATGGGCATTCTGAGCTAATTATCAAACCGATCAAGGGTGAATATGTCGCTAAACACCCTATATTAAGAGCCTATAAGAATACAATCTTATAATTTTTACAATGTTTCACTGAATATGATTTTTTTGTTATCCCTAGAAACCAGGACATTTTAGTTGATGCCTTGGATATTTCAACGAGTACTTGTAAAATGATTTTTCACCCTAATAGGAAATATGTGGTGGAAGTCAAACATAGATCAGTTGTCCTTGACAATGTAAGATATTGGAAAGTTTTCAGAAATGACGAGAAAATTGAAATTTTTTTATAGATGGAAGATAAATTTGAATGTGTAAATATTGACATAGATAATGGTAGTGATAATAATGTAAATAGCAAAAAAACAGAAATGTAACTAAATGAAATGATGATAACTAAGAATAGCTAGAAGTTATACAATTGAAAGGCAATGTGCTGCCAAGAGGATTGGTACCATTGGAAGAGTTTTTTTATTTCAATGATGTGGCCAAAAAACCAAAATTTTAACTTGTGGGTGATAATGTAGAAGAATGTAACATCGGGACACAAGAAAGTCCCAAAATTGTAAATTGTCTACATCCTTGCCTCCTAAAGAAAAGCAAAGATACATTGAACTTCTTAAGGAATTCTCTGATGTGTTTGCATGGAGTTACGAGGACTTAAAATCTTATGATACTTCTATCATTAAGCACACCATATCCATCAAAGAAGACCAAAATCCCTTTAAGAAAAAACTAAGAAGAGTAAATCTAGTATTACTGCCTCGGATTCATAAAGAAGTGAAAAAGCTACATGATGCCAAAATCATAGTAACATTGAGGTTCTAAAAATGGGTTTCTAACCTTGTACCAACTAGGAAGAAAATGAGTGAAATTAGACTAGTGTAGACTTTAGGCTTTTGAACAAATTCTCACTAAAATAAAACTATCCACTCCCTAAAATGGATCACATATTACAAAAGGTAGTTGGTTTCAGTAGAATATCCTTGTTATATGGATTTTCAGGTTACAACCAAGTTCCAGTTCATCTTGATAACCAACACAAAACAACATTTACTACACCATGTGGCACTTTTATGTATGTAAAATTTCCTTTTGGCCTTATTAATGTTGGGTCCACTTTCCAAAGGAAATGGACATAGAATTTGCTGTTAAAATTTATAGGCCCATTGTAATATACATAGATGATATCACTTTATTTTCAAAAATAGATGAAGAACACTTATTACATTTGAGAAACGTTTTTGAAAAGTGCAGGAAATTTGGCATCTCTCTAAACCTTAAGAAAAATAATTTTCATTTAGAGGAGGGAAAAATTATAGGTCATATCATTTGCAAAGAAGGCATTAGAATTGATCCCAGCAGATTTGAGGCCTCTCAAAATTTATCCTCCTAGAAACAAGAAATAAGTTCAATCCTTCATGGGCAGAATAAATTTTCTTAGGAGATTTATTCCTAACTTTCCTGAAATATTAATATCAATTACAAACATGCTGAAGATATATATTGAAATAAGATGGATTACCGAAGCCAAGAAATCCTTTAGTGAAGTAAAATAAACTTTAACTACTACTCCTATTTTGATAAGCCATGACTTTACTAAAGATTTTATGATTTTTTCTTTTGCTTTTGAGCATACTGTTGCAGTTGTCTTATTTTAGAAAAACAGTGAGGGACATGAACAACCCATAGTGTTTTTCAATAGAGCTTTGAGAGATACATCACCAAAGTACAACATCATGGAGAAACTAGCCTTTTCCTTGGTGAAAGCATTAAAGGACTTCATAGTTTACATCTTACATTCTCATATCATTGCATTTGTCCCAAATGTTATTCTCACACAAGCCAACCCAGATGGAAGGAGAGGGAAATGGATTGTTTCCATCCTAGAATATGACATAGAGATAAGACCAACTAATCTCATCAAAGGTCAAGGATTGGCCAAACTAATGGTAGAGTCCAATTTTCATGCCCTTGATATAAATTGTTTTGTTGCACTTGATGAACAGGAAGAGTTAGCGACTCCACAAGTATCAGAAGCCCTTTCTACCTCACCATGGTATGTAGATATAATTTTTGTACTATAGAATTTACAAGCTCCTCCTGATTTAAAAAATACTAAAGCTATATTTATTAAATTGAAAGCCATGAAATTAAGTATTTTAGATTAGAGTTTATATTGGAAAGATGCTAGAGGTATCTTGCTAAACTATTTATTGAAAGATGAAGCAGATAAATTCGTATAGGAATTCGATATAGGAGACTGTGGAGGACATTTATATTGCAAAACCACAACCAATAAAATTTTATGAGATGGTTTTTATTAGCCCACTTTGTTTAAAAATGTGCACAATAAAGTCACCTCTTGCCACCAATGTCAAATCTTTGACGACAAGAAAAATATTTTACCCTTACCAATGAAACCTATTTCAATTGAAGTCCCTTTCAAATAGTGGGGTCTAGATTTCATAGGTGAAATTAATCCCACCTCCTGAGGCCAACATAAATGGATCTTGGTAGCCACTGATTAATTTAAAAAATGGATGGAAGCTATCCCAACTAGACAAGCCACAAATATTGTCATTATCCAATTTCTAGAGGGTAAAATTCTGTCTAGGTTTAGGTGTCCCTATAAAATTATCAATGGAAATGATGCAACCTTTAAATCCAAGAAAATGGTGGACTTATGTGATAAAAACCATATCAAACTAGGAAAATACATAGCCTACTACCCACAAGGAAATGGATTAGTCGAGTCTTTAAACAAAAATTCAGTCAACATTATCAAAACGTTGTTGCAAGAAAATAAAAAATCTGGGCATAAAATGTTGATTAAATCCCTGTGGGCTGACCAAATTACTACCAAAATATCTATTGGAATGTCTCCATTTCAAATATTAACTGGGGTTGATGCAATTTCTCCTACATCATTCGGAATCCCTGTACTAAAATTATTGTAGGAAGTGCAAGTGGAAACAAATGATTTATAGAGAAGAATCAACTAGACCTTTCAATTACAACAATCCAAAGCAAAGGCTGTTACACCATTTTTTTGGTCATCTAACCTATTATCATTAGATAAACCCAAGTACACCATGTAAGACCAATTTTACCCTAAGTAAAATTGCTTTCACCACATTTGTCTATATTGCATGGTCATATTTAACCCAAAACAAGGAAATCATTTAAATAAATCATTATTTATTTGATTATTTCCTAAGAATAAGTTATTTAAATCATTATTTAAATAATATTCTTAGTTAAATTTGACGAAATCAAATATAAATAATTAAATAAACCATTATTTATTTAATTATATTCCCCTCATTTCCCTTAAATAATAAATAAATCATTTATTTATTTGTTATTTACAAATAAAGGAATTGACCCAAGTCAAAAACCCTTTTCCCTCCAACAAATATAATAAAATATTCCTAAAGGGTGATTCTAGAATTTGATTAATAATATTTTATTCATGCACCGAGTTCTAGAACAACCCAATATTTTGTTATAAATAGAAGGGTTTTCCCCATTCATTAGTCACCGTCATTGCATTAGATCACTCTGGATCTACTCTTGGTCACCATTTTCCATTTTTGTTTTATGAACTCCCATTGAGTTCCATGTTTGTTTTTCTACACCAATAAGAGAGAAGAATTCCAGATCTGAAACGCTGAGGACTTCCAAGAACCCATCCCACTGAGGAGAACCGAAAAACACCTTTCTTGTTTTCCTCTCAGGTGCCCCATTCTTTAATATAATACAAATCATTCTTTTAAACACTTTGTTCTTGTCTTGTCTATTGGATGCATGGAGCCATACTATAATTTATCTGCTTAATGTCTTTTTGTGCTTAGATCTGAATTTATGCAGCAGAATTAAAGATATTTTGCAGCCATAATCGATGTTAGGGCTATTTTTTATGCGTAGCTAAAGGGATCTTTTACAACGAAAGATTCATACTAACAATTGGCGACTCCACACGGGTTTTCTTTTGCGACCGCTGTCGTTTTATATATTCTTGCATATCCAGCTATTTCAGACCCTAGGGTTTCTCTCCCCTTTTCTGTTTTTCCTATTTTTATGGTGTTTTTCACCCCTAAAACCCTCAAATAGTCAAATTTTTAACTTCCGTGTGTTTCTAGCCTTATTGCGCAGGTGACAGACATCAGCCGCAGCTGAGATGACAAATATTTCTGAAATCTTCCGCCGAGAGAGCTGGATCTACAGGTCACACTTATCGGCCCAAAAAGTGCGACTTGGCCTTGAGGTCGCACTTTTCTGCCCAAAAACTGCGTCCTGGACTGCACACAGGTCAGAACCTGCGACCTGCCCTTTTTCTGCAAATTTTCCAACACTTTTTCTGGGTTTGTCTGAAGCTTCTGTCAGGGTTTCCCATCTTTTGTTTCTGCCCGTTTAGACCTGTTTCTAATCTTCTTCACTCAACTAAGCGGGAATCTTGCCCCTTAGGGCTCCAGTACCCTCCACTTTTGTGGGAGATTCTTTGCTGTTTCAGAAGTCTGAATTTTCAGAGTTTCAGCCTTGTTTTTCTCAGATCTGATACCTCCTTTTCAGATCCCTTTAGATTAGCTCTTCTCCCTCTCAAAACACCTCATATCATTTTTTTTGGGGCTCATTTCTAAGGCGACTGAATTGTCTCTTCTATTTTTAGCTGATCTCCTCCTTTTTAGCAGTAACCTTGCCTCTGCCTATTTGTTATTTTCTGCACCACTTTTCAGCAGATTTACCCTTTAGATCCTAGTCCCTCTGGACCTTAGATCTATTGGCCTCTTTTTTTTAGCGTGCTTTGCCTAGTTTTTCCCTCTCAAAGACTAGTTTTGAGAGACCCACCTTCTTGGGTTAGATTGCTGCCTTGTTAGTTGTTAGTTTTCTGTCCTTTTAGTCTTAGTTACTGCAGATTTATTTTCAGCTACGCAACACAATTTTTCTTTTACTCTCAAAAAATCTGGGTTTAAACAATTAAAATTAACGCACGCCACACACTGACCCTAAGTCAAGAAGCGCCTGGTTAACACTGCCTGGCAAAGACTTTAAAATCAATTGTCACTGAACCTTTTCTGCCCTTGACCTCACTTGATTTTGTCTCTCCCTGCCCTTGTCGGTTTTTGCTTCTCCCGTCATCATTGCGCCCCCAAGGCGCCTTTCTTAGAGACTTCTTGGCCTTCACCCTCAGCTTCCGCTTGGTCGACTTCCTCCTTCCCGTCGTCATCGAGAAAGTCCTCCCCTGAGTCCGCACTCTGACTCTTCCTCTGATTGTTCGAGTTCTCCCCCTCCTCTTGGTTCCCCCTCTGTTACCTTCCCCATGTCTAGTTCCGGACCTAGCCCTAACCCTAGTTCTATGGCTGGGTCCGCATCCAGTGGAACCCCTACGGGACCTCCCTCGACTGCCCCATTACTCCCTTATATGGCTGGCCTCAGTCTCCCCGATTTCAATCAGCTGATTAATGATCCTATTCGCCACGATGTTAGTTGGCCTTCTATGCCAACCAAGCTCCCCTCCGACATTCCCAATTTCGAAGGCCTTGCTAGTGAAGATCCCTCTAACCATATCTGATCTTTCCATATGTGGTGTTCTTCCAATTCCATCACCGATGACTCCATCCGTCTTCATTTGTTCCAGCACATGCTTACCGGTGAAGCTTCCAAATGGTATGTTGATCAAGCCACCTCTTCCCATACCACATTTGTGACCATTGCCCAAGCCTTTTTATCTTATTTCCAGCTCCCTCTCCGATACGACACTGGCACTGAACTCTTAACTTATTTCCATCAATCCTCTTCGACCCGCCTTTCTGCTCATGTCTAGGAATGGCGGTGAAGACGGAGCCTGTGTCACGCTCCCCTCTTTGAAGATCAGGTTTACATGGACTGGTTCCTTCGCTCTCTCTTACCTCCCATTGGCAAAGATGTCACATCCCATTTTCCCCAAACCGAAGAAGCCGCCCTCCAAATTGCTTTGAAATATGACCTTATCTATGCCCAATCTGGTTATGTTTATACCATCCTTCCTGACCTTCCCAAGCCCAGTGGCTCTAATGCCCCGGGGGCATCTCACTCTACCGACGGTATCGTTGGAGCCCTGTCACATACCTCTTCCCAACCTCTTCCAAGACATGGTTTCCCTCTAGGGGCCAGCCCCTCCAGCACTTTTTCCCCTCCAGGTAGCATGTATTCAGGATATGGCATGCCTCCTCCTTTTTCCCACCCTCCTGCTTACCTTATTGCTGCCCACCCTACCCCTTATCCATATTCGCAACCTGGTGTCCCAGCTACTTCAGCATTTTTACCTCCCACTCCCTTGCATTTTCCACCCCTGTAACCGCACTTACTACCCCCTCCAGGGCAAGTATTTGCACAGTAGGGGGCACCTAATTTTCCTCCTTCTCAAAGAAGGAGAAGAGGCAATCAATCCGCTTCTGGTAATTGTGGACCCAATCCTTCAAGTATTGATCCTCACACTGCCAACCAGCCACAGGGTTCTCAGCCCAAGCCGAACAGGAAACTTCGCGCCAATAAGCCCTATTCGTGTTGCGGTGTCTATGGTCACTACACTCATGATTGTCCATTATTACCACAAATGCGGCAGATGTGATATTCTCATGCCACCGTGCCAGGACAACACTCCTCCCCTTCCTCCCCAACTACTTCTCAGCCCGCTGTGTTTACCAATCCTTTCCCTCAACAAGGATTTGTGGCCACTCAACCCCCTCACGCCCTGGTAACCACTCAACCTTCCCCTTCTAGTTCCTCTGATTACCAGATTCTCATGATGGCCTCTGACCCACCTCTCACCGTCGACCTCAACCTTCAAACTCGGTCATGTCAGTATTCCACACCTCCCGTTCCATCTGTCTCCGAGTCTCCATCGTCAGGTCCTACAGAGCCTCTATCGACACCCAATGGTCCCTTGCAACTCCCTTTGCCCAAAGCCGAGTTTCATCCCAAACCTCTTAAGGGACCATTACACCGAAATGCTGCCTCTGGTCGGGCTGCCCATTCATACAACATAGTAGATGATCTAGCCCAATCTCCTGCCGCCATTTCAACACTAGAACTCCTCCAGTCGTGTCCTTCTCAAAAGAGGGCTCTACTATCTGCTGTGGGCGCTGTCGATCTTGCTGATGGCCAATTGATCGTTTTTGACGCCCGTCAGTCAGAAGATCCCCCTCTTCCTCCTTCGGTTGCTTTCTAAATCCTAGTCAAAATCCGAAACGCCAATGTTGCTTGGTGTATTATTGATGAGGGGGCATCTACCTGCGTCATGTCCGCTTTGGTTTGGAAACAACTCGGCTCCCCTGAACTGGCCCCTTCCACCATCACCCTTTGCGCGTGGGATGGCCATGCCTCCTAGCCCATTGGCCTATTTCGTAACTATCCTATCACCCTTGCCGGAAAGACTGTTTGTGTCGACGTTGAAGTTATCGACGCCCCTCTTGACTACAACATCCTTTTGGGGCGTAGTTACACTTATGCCATGTCATCCGTCCCGTCCGTAGTCCACCGTAAGATATTTTTCCCTCATAATGGCAAGATTGTCACCAATGACCAATTGACCTACCAAGAACCAAAATCTCAGACCTCCCCTGAGTCCACCATCTCTACTGTCACCAATAAACCAACTGTTGATTCGTTGACCAGTGTTTCCCCAAAGAATCCTCTTTTCTTGGAACTTTTCCTGGTCCTCCCCCTCCTCCTATCTCTAACCCCAGCTTAGCGAATGTTTGCATGATGCAATCGTCTCAGGTTGGCCTTCCACAGCTTTCTCTGGCTAGTCATCAACCTCAATCTCGCCCACTGCCTCCTGCTCCTAGCCCTTCGCTTCAGTCAACCAAATTTTTTTCACCTGGCCCTTCCCATCACACTCAGGAACCTCCCTACCCTCCTGAGTCAGTTCCCTCAGGTCTCCACGATATTGGAGCCGTCCCCCCTGGTCACTACTCCGCCAGTTAGATACCTTTCCTTGGTCACCCCCCCGGCGTCTATTCGGTCCCCGTCATGGCCACCCTTTGCCTTCCCAATTTAACCTTTGGAATTCCCGTTTGGTATCTTACTCCTCCAACTGAGACCCCACCAGGCCACCCCAAACCATACATAGCTGTGACACCAGTACAACCGCTCCCCGTCGCTCCTTCCACCACCATAGTGCCCCTAGCCCCTTCGCAGAACCCTCCTAATGCTGCGATAGCTACAGGTAAGAAACGAAAAACTCGCAAGGGGGCATCCAATGACAAGGCCACCGCACCTGACCCTACCCCTCCCCAACCTACCAAGCCTTGTGCCTTGTGTGATGGTATCAGTCATCCCACCCATACTTGTCCTGAGTTGCCCCGTATCCAACCCATGGTTAAAGTCGCGTTCCCTGAATCTACGGTCTTTGACACCTCTGTTTCTTCCTCATCCGTAGCCAAGAACCCAAAGACTCTTCGCACCAACAAGCCTTGTGATCTGTGTGGTGTCCATGGCCATTACTCCCACCATTTCCCTCACCTCACGCATTACTGAGCCTCCTTAGGGGTCATTCGCGAGTACGAAGTTGAACAAAAGCAATCTGCCTCACCCATCCTTGCTCAGTATGCGTCAAGTTTACTTGAGGATCCCCCAGCTACCATTGACATCCCTCCCCCTGATGTTTAGATGTCTGAATCTGCTGCTCCTCTCTTATACCTATCATCATCCGCACACCCCTCCTGTACATCCCCTCTGAATCCACTCCGTCTGTTTCGCTTGATCCCCCTTCCGCCACTTTTTTGGGCTCTTTATGTTTCGACCATATTTTTACTTGTTCCTCTGTCATTTCCCTAATGACCCGTATGTGCACCTTTCTTCCTCTACTGATGATCTAGGTAGCTTTGCAGCCTCTTGTGGTTTCCACCACCTTTCCTTGCCTTCCCATCATCCCGATACTCCCATCCGTATCTATGATGTACTTCGCAACATGCGTCCCCACTTTTCCTCCCTTTTCTTGTCTTGTGATGATATTCCCTCGACCCTCTCATCCACTCATTACCTTGGTTATGCCGATGGCGCCAGTCACTATTCTCGAAACCTTGCCTCAGCCGCCTGGGCCATTTTTACCCCCTTGCATACCCTTGTTCTTGCAAATGGGATTTGCATTGGTACTGCCACCAATAATCAGGCCGAATATGATGCAGTCCATGGTCTCCTAGCTGACGCTCTCTCCCATCACATCCTCCATTTGCACGTTTATTTAGATTCCCTGCTTATTGTCTTACAACTTAATGGCGTCTACCGTGTGCATAATCCTATCCTGTTTAGACAATATTTACGGGTCAAAATTTTGATACGTGAATTTCGATTCATTACATTCAACCACATACCTCGAAGTCAAAATCACTACGTTGATCGAATCACAAATCATGTTCTAGACTGGCATTTATCACACACAAGACATAACATTTAAACACCATCAACAAAATGCATATAAATCATCTATATCATATATAATGTGTTTTCAGATTCCACTACTTTGAAACATACGACATGCCCATAGCATGTTACAAAAACATAACTACAAAACTGGGGGGCACCACTTGCCCCTACAAAAAAACTGGGGGGCACCACCTTCCCTACACCTAATCACTCCCTGGAGGATCCCGAGCCAATGGCTCTGCTCCTGCAGCTCGTAGGTCATGCACAGTCTGACCGTCCATCGCCATGCGTCGCATGATACCTCGCCATTCTAAGGGTAGCCCAATACACAACTCTATGTATCGGTCGTCTAAACCCTGCCAACCACGCTCCGACACACTGGTCAGCAGTCCCTCACATCTACAATGGATGTCCTCCACTAGTGTGGCCATCTCCTCATTTTGTCCTGTCCTTGATCCACTTGCCCCTGTAGCTCCTCCTGCTACAGGACGTCCCATATATCCGGCCGGTTTTACCAGAGCTATATCTACATTCCAAAAAAGTATAAGGATTAGCACCATGCATACTAGTCACAAAATTTAAAATGCACATAACAGATTAGTTGCTTGTCACTTACCATCGGGTCCCCATACTCGACCAGGTGGAAGCGGCAAGTTCGGATCTCCCCAATAACTCATCCCACTATAGGGATAGTCGTCTATGTATAACGACATCTGATCCAAATGGGTGAAGAACTCTGGTCGGAACACCCGTCCGATCACCCCTCCCCCTCCTCTACTCAGTAGCCGTCCCCACCGACGCATCCGGGGCTCTCTCGGGCCCCCATCAGGCAACTGTATACGAGGTCGTAAGGTCGGGATCTTCTCAAAGAAGAAAGAGCACAATACCATCCCATACGCACAATCGTGATTCACTTGCCGCTTACATAGCGATAGCTGTCATTTCAATGACACCAGCATCATCTGGGCCCACCCATAGTAGGTCCCGCCCAACACACTCTCTACAATCATCATCTGCCCTCCAGTGATGTGATGGAATGCCTGGCTGCCCAAAATTCGTAACACTGCTGCTGCCACTGCCTTGGTCTCCAACCTCTCCAGATCCCCAACCGTTATCCGAGTCACTTTGACTCGGACGCCTGGTCGACAATTTTGCTCACCAAACTCCATAATGTTATGTCCCCGTGGTAACACGGGCTGCGTATTTCCCACCATCCCCAATGGTGGGCGACCAGTCAAGAAATAAAGATCCTGGACCGTCAGCTTGATCATGTGCCCCTGCACTATAAACGCCTCATGATCTGGGTCCCAATAGCTGATAATCCGGGCCAACAAGGGCTACCCCGCTCTCATCAACGGGTTCTCCAAAAATTTCAGAACCCCAAATCTAGCCAGTACACGACGGACACCCTGACCCACTTGGATTTCCGTCCGCAATGTACCTAAGTCTCTCTCTCTCCATTTGATCAATATATTTTCCATATCTGCACAAAAAACATCATTTTGTCAGTCTACAGATCCACAAAACTACATTTATTCACACCAAAACTGAATCTCAACCCAAAACAGCACTGAAATCACCTCCCTCTCACAGGTCACACTTTTCAGCAAAAACCTAGGCCAGGTCGCACTTTTCAGGCCCAAACCTGCGTCCCAGGTCGCAGTTTTTGCCCCAAAAAGTGTGACCCGATTGTGAGGAAGAAGTAGGTGCAGTTCCTGAGATTTCAAGCCCTAATCTGAACTTTGAATCCATAAAAAAAAGAGAGTAGGATTAGACCTATTACCTGCAACTGACGAATCACGATTCCAACGATCGGTTTGTCCGCTACGATCACCACAAGATTTAGGGCCTTCTCTCCTCTCCACATTCACCACAGCTACACAAGAAAATGAATGATTTTGGAGGGAAAATGCCTTATTAGAAGAAAAACCCCTGTTTTTTCTTTTGCCAGCTGCGACCAAACCGTAGCCCCGTTTGAAAAACCGTCTGCACCGTTGGAAAGCTCTCACCGAGCACTCAAATGGGTGTTTGTTAGTTTTTTCATGTTTTGATACTTCACCAGGACAAATTTTGTCCATGAAGGATCTTTTCATCTTTTCTCAAAATCGAATTTCTTCACTTACAACACTTGTACCATGGACACCACTTTGCCTCCTTACTTGTCTTTGTTCGTGTTGATTTTCATCATGAGCTACCCTATTGTACTCATGCTTTTACGGTTCCTAATTGGGCCTTCACTGCATGGCAGCACCATCGAGTCACCCTTGTCTAGAGCATCCGAGTTGAGTCATCATCAGTCATGGAGTCTATCTTGCATCCCTCCGTATCCCACTATAGTCCTCCATCCTTCATTGCTTGGTCCCTCTCTCGTGTTACACATTATGGCCTTTAGTCCCACTGTCCCCTATCCCTCATGATATTGTGTCAGTCACTGCCAAGACATTCATGTCCTTTATGTTCTAACAAGGGAAGTCGTCCATTCGCTACTCGGTATCCCTCATTTCATCATCATCATTAGTGTTCGTCTGATTCGTCGCTCCACTATTTTCTCTCGTACCTCAGTTGGGGTTCCCTTATTGCCTCATCTATGGCGGACCTACTTCTGTCGACATCAACTCATTTACTCCAGAAGTCAGGTCTAGGGGGCAGTGTTCCTTAGTTCAAGCTCTTTTCAGCCTGATCGTGATCTACACACTTGATGGTTCAGTGATGCAGCAACAGCTATTGGTGATATCCAGGTGTGTGTGAGATGTCTCAACCCTCATGAGGGGGAGGCCCTGCAGGTAGCCCCCCACATACCCAGATGACTTCTTCATTCCAACCCTTGATGCAGCTCCTCCTAGTTGATGATATCGGCCTTAGTCGCTTGTAGAGCCTCTTCGATTTGCATGTATCAGTCTAATTTCGCAAGCCCTTCCCCGTGTGTAGGGGGCATTTGGGTGTATTTATATCTCATGTACTAAAAAATTATTGTATAAGTCCTGACGATTATTCCAGGCATAACATGTATGTGGGATTCATCATTCTCGTTTTTGGGCTCATTTTTAGGCCAACACTTGTTTTACTATTGTGTTCCATGGTTTTCCGGGCGCTTTATTGTGTGTACTATTGTCTCAGCGGGCATAGGTATGCCTCCCCCACCACCTTTAGCACAGGTACCACTTCATACACTAGAGACTTGTTGCACCTGTAAGTCTCATCTCCTCCAAGTCTAGTCCTTTAGCACTTTAGACTACATTAAATTCCTCTCTCTTACTTTCCTTTCGTCATCTAGTGATTGAGTTCTTACAATGTACTTCGGTCATACGATTTTCTCCTAACACTCGTACGTTGGGGGGCAATCTGTTACACCATTTTTTTGTTCATCTAACCTATTATCATTAGATAAACCCAAGTACACCATGTGAGACCAATTTTACCCTAAGTAAAATTTATTTCACCACATTTGTCTATATTGCATGGTCATATTTAACCCAAAACAAGGAAATCAATTAAATAAATCATTATTTATTTGATTATTTCCTAAGAATAAGTTATTTAAATCATTATTTAAATAATATTCTTAGTTAAATTTGACGAAATCAAATACAAATAATTAAATAAACCATTATTTATTTAATTATATTCCCCTCATTTCCCTTAAATAATAAATAAATCATTTATTTATTTGTTATTTACAAATAAAGGAATTGACCCAAGTCAAAAACCCTTTTCCCTCCAACAAATATAATAAAATATTCCTAAAGGGTGATTCTAGAATTTGATTAATAACATTTTATTCATGCACCGAGTTCTAGAACACCCCAATATTTTGTTATAAATAGAAGGGTTTTCCCCATTCATTAGTCACCTTCATTGCATTAGATCACTCTGGATCTACTCTTGGTCACCATTTTCCATTTTTGTTTTATGAACTCCCATTGAGTTCCATGTTTGTTTTTATAAACCAATAAGAGAGAGGAATTCCATATCTAAAACGCTGAGGACTTCCAAGAACCCATCCCCCTGAGGAGAACCGGAAAACACCTTTCTTGTTTTCCTCTCAGGTGCCCCATTCTTTAATATAATACAAATCATTCTTTTAAACACTTTGTTCTTGTCTTGACTATTGGATGCATGGAGCCATACTATATTTTATCTGCTTAATGTATTTTTGTGCTTAGATCTGAATTTATGCAGCAGACTTAAAGATATTTTGCAGCCATAATCGATGTTAGGGCTATTTGTTATGCGTAGCTAAAGGGATCTTTTACGACGAAAGATTCATACTAACAGAGGCCTGCAATAAGACTCAAATTATTTTGGAAAATGTCAAGAAGATTTATGAAAGAAGGAAAAAACCTTATGATTTCCAGATGGAAATTTTGGTTCTGAAATGAGATTCAAGGAATGAAGATAAATGCAAGCATGGAAATTTTGATATTTTTTGGAAAGGGCCATAAAAAATTGAAGTTATTGGAGGCAACAATGAGTTTTTCTTGAAGGATTTAAATGAGGAAGCACTGCCTCGTGGACCTGTTAATGTTAGACTTCTTAAACATTAATTCCTTCTAGAATAAATCAGTTTCATTTAGAATCATTGTATATATGTCACTTAATTATTCTAATGCAAGAGTGAGGGAAATTTACATCACAAGTTGAAGCCCGAAGAGAAGGCCCTAAGCTTATGATGATGGATTTCATACATTTATAAATAACCAACACGTCGATCCATTTTAGTTTGAGAATAAAGAAAACATGCCTAATGGATTAAGGCTACTGATCTGCATCATTATTGGCACCTCACAAGGAGAGTGCCATCCCCATTGGAGCCACTGTTAGAGTCCTGTATTTTATAGGATGACTTGATTGTAGCTGTAATTTTGTACATGATATGTTTTAAATAATGTTCCATTCTGCAAATTTATTTCCAAAAAGAAAAATAAAGAAAAGAAAAGAAATAATAAACAAAAGGGGCTACAAAATAGATATGTGGAAAGAACAAAAAATAAAAAAATATGAGAAAAAGAAAAAGAATAAAATACCCCATAAAAATTTGAGTTTATAGAAGTGAGCATGCCTAAATGCCACTGAAAAAATGAAAAAAATGCATCAATCAATACTTAGAAATTTTTAAATAAATGTGCTACTAGTTAAAATTCCACATTGTAATAGGAAAAGTAGAATAGTTAGGCTAATCACATTGTTTATTTTATATTAGGCTGAAATACAATTAGTTTAGGTTAGTGAATAATCAATAAGACAATTTAATCATGATTGAATTAGGTTAGTTAAAATAAAGATGAAGTTAACCACATTATTTAATTGTGGTTAATTAGAAATTATACAGAAAAATGAAAAAACCTTAGAAAAATCAACAAAATATAGGCCTGCTTGTCAAAATGCACCTTAGAAAAGTAATTTAGGATTAGCACAGTTAATCACGATTATTCCAAATTGTATTAAGGTTTGATTTTTTAATATGTAATAACGCTCACACAATTTTCAATGGATGCAATCCACCCTGCCTGGATCAATGGCGGGGGATCGCTTTCGGGCCCCCCTGAGCTCTTTTGTGCTTTCGGGGGGGTTGGTCTGAAATGACAGGACCTACCAATCAACGTGGCAACACCATATGACTTCGCACCCCCCCCCCCCCCCCTTAAAAAGTTTTATCTCGTTGACCGTGGACTCCACCATCTCGTGCCAATAAGCGCCTACCACGACGTTTCCCTAACCCCACCATTCTCTTCTCCACAGTCCATCCTCCTCCATTGATCATCCATCACCTCGCCTCTGCAGACTCCTCGCCACCATTTTCCTTCCATCAAGTGATTCCCCACCATCACTTCCTCTCCCATTAACAGGTTGCCACCTAGTACTCTCTCATCCACTTCAGCCAACTGTTATAAGAATAAATGTCTCTTGCTCCCGCGATAATAGATCTGCTCCATTTAACGATAATTAAAAAAATGGTAAACATTATTTTACCTATAAACCATCGGAAGCCCATTTCACCCCCCCGTTTACTATTACAGGGTCGTCTAAAAATTGTCAAGTGTAGAATTAAGCTAAAAGATATCCCTTATCATCCAATTAACCATTAATATACTGTGATTAGAATGCCATCATCGACCCCACTTTAGCATCCGACTTTACCCACCTATTCCAGGTAATCCTTGCTTCCTCAGTTCTTCTATTTTGACAATGTTACCTAAAGGGAAGACCCCCAAGAACAAAGCTAAAACTCCTAAAGAAACTCTGATGCTTCCCCCAACCATCGACCTTGACCACCTACCACTAGTCGACCTACAATAAAAAGTCACTGAAACCAACTATGAATTTGACATGTTCAAACTTCGCAATTGGTTGAAGCAGAAGTATTTACATCTCAGTGATGAATTGGGCCTTTGGGAATTCTCTCTGCCCCAATCTATGTTCCCACAGACCCACTACTTTCCAAAACTTGTATCCTGGAGCCAAAACAGATATTTCCCCATCCAGAGAGAAAATACAAGCCAAAATGGTGAAGTTATGCTCACCATAACCTATGAATGTATTTCCCAGATGCTGCAAATACAAAATCCTAACTCCCTAAAGCCACTTTCAGTAGATTCCCTCATGGAATTCTACAAAAATTTAAATTTCCCACAGAGAACCAAGATATTTGAAGTTTTTCTCCCTGAGGATGCAATTTACCCAAGAAAGTCTCCCATATTCATCCTCCATGTTATCATATACGACTAAACAAATAATTGCCATGATTTCATACATACTTGGTTACTATTCTGACTAGTTGATCGATGAAGGTATTGTAGGAATTTTTTCAATTTTTACAACTGGTGAAAAACCTATTATTTTTAATTATATTGATTTCATTGCAGATGAAATGCATGACCAATTTCTAAAGTTTCTCACTGAGGGAGATTTCAAGTACACTTACGTTTTAGTTTATTTGTTCCTTTATCATCAAGCATATAGGTTTTCATTTTCTTTGCAGAAGTTAGATGAGTAGGGTAATTCACAATAAGTCATTCATTGGACCTCCTTGGTGAGGAAAAACTCCACTAAATTTACCTTTGCAGATTATGTTGATCAATTCCTTTATACAATGACTTTTCTACTGAACAATGATGTAGAACCTAGAATAGGATAAAAGATTCAAAGAGTTTTGCATCTTAGTGACTAGACAAAGACAGGGGATTGGTATTTATACATAAACTGTACCGAGATCAGGGTTTATGGGTGTGAATTTCCACCCTAAAGGTTTCCAAAATTTGTTCCCATGAGACTTTTCTCATTGGAATATATAAGACAAATGATACACATGGATGACTTATACTTTGTTGCAACTAAGAAGAAGGCACAATTTAAGTTCAAGGCTCAGATTGGACCATTCATTTTCAATAATATATATGATGTAGATATTGAGATTGGACCCTTCGTTCGCAATACATGAAATGGAAATTTTAAAATTTTTGTGTGTTCTAATGAATGAATTCTTAATTGCTCAACTAACCACTAGGTTTTGGTTGATTGAAAGGAATTCTTAATTGCTCCTTTAAATTTGGAAAAATATGTTCTTCATTTTTCACCTACCTTCCATATTTCAAATCTTCATGTAAAACCCAAGGGTCATAAATGATATAACTTCGATTAATGGAAATGAAACCCAAAAAAAATTATTTAATGTCTTATAATTTTTCCCTTAACCCTGATTCCAAAAAACTTTTACACTTTGATATAAATCAAATCTAAATTTGAACGTAACTCATGCATGATTTGTTACTTTATTTCAAGAACATAGGATGGATGTTGAATGTAAATATTGAGCTAATTTTTAGTTCAATGTAATATCAATTATGTTCTGATTTGTTTGTCTACATTCAACACATAAGATATAAAAATATCTAGAGATTGGATATCAGTTCAATGGTTATGTTAGTTTCTTGTGACACTTTATAGGAGAAAATAAAGTACATGAACTTTGAACTTCAATCCAAAATCTGTAACATTAACCAGGTTCAAGATAGAGCTACAGTTATTTCACAACAACACATTGACATGAATAATATAAATATGCAATATTATTTGCTTCATTTTCAAGTCATCTACACCTGTTCGAGGAAGTTTTAGGCACAAAATTAAACACTCAACCTAGAGAACATAAAATTATAGTAATTAGTATTTGATAGCAATATATGACCATACACACTGATTTAAATATAATAGCATTAACATAACAAAAAAATGAGATCACACTTATATGTTCCTAGGATCTGCACTATAGCACAGTATAGTGTCACTCTGGGGCCCCAACAATATAATTGTTGATTATTTTATTTCATTTTGTCAAGCCAAGAGGTAACTACACGAATTGAATTGTTTATTTCATTAGCCATATCATGAATTTATACATGAGTGGAGAGACCCTTGGGATTCCAATTCCAAGGTCTCTTGGTTTTCTCAAATGCATAACTGGAAATATTTAAAATATTTACTATAATCCTTTTGGATTAGGTGTCAAAATTATCCCCCCCCCCCCTCCCATTAATCTGAAGGGATGTTGGTGATTCCAAGCATCATTCTGAATCTTTCAAAATTTTCTCTTCCAAACACTTTTATCATGTCTACAATTTTATCATTTTTGGAACAATGTCATAGGTGGATTGTCTTGGCCTCAACATGATGTTGAATCATATGGTATTTTTTATTGATTTGATTAATTCGATCATGAACTTTGGGTACTTACTTTATTGTAGAAGTATTATCAATCAAAAGAGGAGTTGAATGCACTTGTTTGGGCCTGCAAATCTTCCAAATTTTTCTCGAGCCACACAATTTCCTTTGTTGCTTCAACTGCTGCTAGATATTCTGCCTCAGTTCTGGAATATGTTGGAACTTACTATATGCGTGACCTCTAGGAGACAACTCTTGATCCAAGACTAAGAAAATAACCTGAAGTAGATACTCCAGTTTCTTTATGTCCATCGAAGTCTGAATCAAAGTATCGAATAGAGATGAAGTCACCCACCTGTGTATACTTGAGTCCAAAGTCATGAGTTCCCTTCAAGTACTTTAGAAATATTTTTTTAGCAAACCAATGACCCTCATAAGGATTTTTCATAAACCTGGAGAGGATTCCAATAGAATTTGAAATGTCTAGTCTGATAGTTTTCAGGTAGTTGAGACTTCCTACGAGTTGTCTATACTTTGTTGCATCCTCAAATTATTTTCTTTCAGTGGATTTGAGCTTCTAGTTATGTTCCATTAGAGTAGTCAAAGGATTTCACTCAACCATTCCAAACTTGTTGAACAGATCTCCAATGTAATTCTCCTGAGAGAGGAATATAAATTTATGATGTCAAGCTACTTCAATACCAGGATAGTAGTGAACTTAGCCCAAATATGTCATTTCAAAACCTTTCCTCAATTCCTTCTTTATGGATACAATGTATCTCTCATTGTTCCCTATCATCAAAATATCATCTACATGCACCATAAGATATACAACTATTTTTCTAACTTTCTTGACAAGCAAAGTTGCATCATCAAGATCATAATGTTTGAATTTGAGTTTTAGAAGATGCTCAGTTAACTTCTCGTACTAGGCTCATAGTGCTTTCTTGAGGCCATACAATGATTTTACAAGTTTTCATAATTTATTTTCATGTCCCTTCACAAAAAATCCTTCTGGTTGGTACATAAAACATTATCTTTCATATCTCTAGTCAAGAAAGCAGTTTTTACATCCATTTGATGGAATTTCCAACTGTTCTGAGTTGCCAAGGAAAATAATGTCTATATGGTAGCCCACTTTGATGTGGGGAAAAATTCTCCTCAAAATTGACCCCTTCCTTTTGTGCAAAACCTTTTTCCACAAGCCTGGATTTATGCTTGTAAACTGAGCAATCTTCTTTATACTTGTTCTTGAAGACCCACATGCAACCAATTGGTTTGGTTCCCAATGGAGGATCAAATAGCTTCCAGGTGTTATTCTTTATCAAAGCATAGCATTATTTATACATTGGTTCTTTCCATTCAACGTGAGAAGCGACTTATTTTAAGGAATTTGGTTCAAAATATGTGGATAAATTTAGTTTTCAATCATAGCAAACATCCATATCAACAGGTGAATCAGAATATTCTACATCACCTCCATTATTTTTGGTTTAGCTTCTTGTTCCTGTCTTTCCAACCTCATAAGAATGAAAACTTTCAAGTGTATTTGTCAACTATTTTGGAGGACCTTTTTGAGATGACCCAGGATACTCAATTGACTGAGATGGGGCTGAATTGATATTTTTTCTCCCAATTCTGTCAATCACATCACTCAAAGTTTCATTGGTGGCTAGAGCTTCATATGGGGGAGAGAGTTCTTAAGAATAATATTCCACAAACTGATCCAGTATAGGAATCCCCCCTTCAAGATGTGGAATCTAATTATCAAATTCTTGAAAATATTTTGCATGCCTGAATCTATCCAAGAAATCAAGTTGTTGCTCAACAACATTGTAAGCCTTGGAAGATTTAACGATTATAACATCTCTAGATATTATAAACTTCTTGTTCACCTCATCATAGAGATAGTATGATTTGGAGGTATTTCAGTACCATAATAAGATACATTTGTGACTCCTTGCACTGAGTTTGTTTTTTTTTTCCTTAGGTATTAAGGAATAACAGGTGGAACCAAAAACCCTAAAATGCCTCACTGAAGGAATGTGGCCATTCCACATTTCATAAGGAGTATTTTTTTTTATAACATTAGATGGACACCTATTCTTTGTATACACAACACATAGAAATGCATAAACCCCAAACATTAGTTTAACATTCTTGAAAAAAAACATGGAACGTAACATATTTAATATTTTCATGTTCATTATTTCAGCTACTCCATTCTGTTGGGATTATAAGGCACAGTTGTTTGATGTTTGGTCCCATGATGGCAAAGATAGTTTTGAAATTCATTTGAAGTGTATTATTTTCTGTTATTAATGATAATAGAGCCAATATGAGATTGTGAATCATTTTCAATCTATGCATGAGTTCTTAAATGTTTCAGAAGATTCAAATTTGTTCTTCAATAAATAAACCCAACACATTTTTGTGTAGTCATAAATAAATGTCATCATATATTTATTACAATTTTCCGAAGGAAAAAACATCGGTCCACATAAGTAAGAATGAGTAAGTTCAAATTTTCTATACACTCTAGAAGGAAAATCATGAAAATATTGTTTTTTGTCCTTTCCTAGATGACAAGAATCACATTACTTAAGCTTCCTAGGAATTGTAGGAAAATGAGTAACAACATTTTTATTCAAAAAACGAAGGTTGTCATAGTTCAAGTGTCCAAATATAGCATGCCATAAAATACTTGATGGAAATGTACCTTCATCATAGTGAGATTTTTATGAGAATTTTCGTGCACGAGCAAAGGTTCCTTGCAGCTTCAGAAGTGTTTATTATTTTATCCTTGTCATGACAAGTGAGTGATCTGATGCTTTTATGACCTTGGAATTTCCATCAAATATATGAATGTAGTGTCCTTGCTGGCGGATGTGGACCAAAGACAACAAGTTTCTCCTCAGCTCCGAGAGGTATAGAACATCATGTAGAAGAAAGTCTGGAAGACCAGGAAGTTTGAGCCTAATGGTTCCAAAACCTGATGGCTTGAGTTTGGAGTTTTCTACAAAGTATACTGCTCCATCAACATTGTCAGTGAATTATTCAAAGAAATCTCTCTTGAAATTCATGGTGTAAGTTGTTTCTGAATCAATAACCAATCATATTTCCATGAAACAAGTGAAGGATGTTGTGTAACCAGCTCCAAAAAGAGAAGAAAAGAGATATCAATGCCTTATAAATGAGCCACTTCGATGGGGCAACCTCCAATACATTACATAAATGAAAAATTCTTGGATGATACAATTCACAAAACCTCCTTTCTATATATAGGAGTCTATGGGGCCATAATGTAATCCTAGTGGGCCACAATGTAATCCTAGCCGACCTAACAATAATAATTTAAGGGCACAATAATAACAAAATGGGGGTTACAAGGGTACAGTAATAACAATAAGTGGATTACACTAACAATAATAAGGGACTATACTAGTGATATAGGGACCTAACATGCCCCTCTCCAAAAAAATTGTTGTCCTCAACGCTTGAGTAGCTCCAGGTGCTTCTGTATAAAATTCTCATCCTCCCATGTAGGATCTTCAGTGGGTAAGTTCTTCCACTTGATGAGATACTCTGAAATTGATCGATTCCATAGCTGTCGAGTTCTTATTTCCATGACTGCTTCAGGTTCCAATATGATTTTTCCTTCCTCATCAAGTTCTGGCAATATTGTTTGAACCGGAAGATTTTCACCTATAACCTTCTTTAAGCATGAAACATGGAAAACTGGATGTACTCGCGAAGAAGTAGGAATCTCCAATTTGTATGCCATAGTACCAATCTTTTGCAACACCTTGTAAGGACCATAGTACTTTGGTGATAATTTATTATCCTTCTTAGCTTGCTTGAGGGACATTTGTTTGTATGGTTGTAGTTGTAAAAATACCCAATCTCCTACATCAAAACTTCTCTCGCTGCGATGTTGATCTGCCTGTTGTTTCATTCGATTTTGTGCCAAATTCGGGTTATCCTTTAAGAGTTGGAGAACTTCTTGCTGATGCTCGATGTGATCTTCCACTGCTTGAACCTTCGAATTTTCCCTTAAAGATGATGTGATCGATGGTGGATGATATCCATAAAGTGCCATAAATGGGGTCATTTTTGCTGCAGTATGGAAGGAAGTGTTTTACCACCATTCAGCTAGAGGTAACCACTTAACCCATTATGTTTTTCTATCAGATACAAAACAACGAAGATATCCTTCCAAACATTTATTTACTATCTCAGTTTGACCATCAGATTGAGGATGATAAGATGAGCTATGAGCTAATTGAGTAGCCAAACAAGAAAATAACTCCGTCCAAAAATTTCCAGTAAAAATGGGATCTCTGTCGCTCACAATAACCCTTGGGCTTCCATGTATCTTTTGAATTCTGTCCATAAATGTAGTAGCAACTGTACTTGCTTTAAATGGATGAGATAATGCACAAAAGTGTGCATACTTGGTAAGTCTATCAACTACCACCATGATAACATTCTTTCCTTTGGACTTAGGTAAACCTGTGATAAAATCCATTGAAATCTCCTCCCAACATTGACTTGGAATGGATAAAGGTTATAGAAGTCCTGGGGTCTTAATTGTCTCAACTTTATTCTGCTGGCAAACCAAACATTCCGTCACAAACTTTTGAATATCAGATTTAAGGCCATCCCAAGAAAATTATTTCTTCACCGTTTGGTAAGTTTTTAAAAATCCCGAGTGTCCTCCTAAAGGAGAAGTGTGCAATTCCAGAAGAATATTTTGTTTTAGTTGGGAATTCTTACAAATATATAAGTGATCTTTGTACCATAAGGAATCATTTTTCCAACTAAATGTATCAGATGTACTAGGATCTTGCTGCAACTTCTGAATGAGTGTCCATACATCTTTTTCCTTCTTCCATTCATCCCTTGCTTCGGTTATCCAATCTTGTTGGATAATAGAAATGGCACAAAGCAATACTTCCACCTCTTCATTCTTTCTTGAGAGTGCATCTGCAACAACATTAAGCTTTCCTTTTTTGTAGATTATTTCAAAGTCATAACCCAACATCTTTGTGACCCATTTTTGCTGCTCTTCTGAAGATAGTCTTTGTTCCAAAAACTGTTTAAGACTATCATGATCAGTTTTTACATTGAAGTGTCTTCCCATTAGGTAAGTTCACCATTTCTTTAGTGCATGCGGTATTGCTAACATTTCCTTCTCATAAATAGGTTTCTGTAAATACTTTCCTTTGATTGGACGACTTTCAAAAGCAATGGGTCTTCCTTCCTGCATTAAAACTGCACCAATTCCATTTCCTGAGGCATCACATTCCACAATAAAGGTTTTTGTGAAGTGTGGCGTAGCTAAGACCGGTGCTAGGCACATTGCCTCTTTAAGATGTTCAAAGGCCTTAGTTGCTTGAGGAGTCCATGAAAATGCATCTTTCTTCAATAATGTTGTTAGAGGTGCTGCTATTCTCCCATAATTCTTAACAAACTTGCGATAATACCCTGTTAACCCGAGAAATACTCGCAACTGCTTTATGGTTGTGGAGACTTTCCATTCCTTAATGGCTTTAATTTTGTTAGGGTCTACTTTAACACCCTCGTGAGATACAATATGACCCAGATATTCTACCTCTTGTACTCCAAAGAAACATTTGGATTTTTTTGCATATAATTGTTTCTCCTGCAATAGTTTGAGCACCCTGTCAACATGTTCAACATGATCCTTCCAAGACCTGCTGTAGATTAGTATATCATCAAAAAAATACTAGCACAAATTTTCTAAGGAAGGGTTTGAAAATGGAATTCATCAACCCTTGAAATGTAGAAGGTGCATTGGTAAGGCCAAAAGGCATGACCAAAAATTCATAATGACCCTCATGAGTTTAAAATGCTGTTTTTGGAATATCTTCAGTCTTCATTCTAATTTGATGATATCCTGAACAAAGATCTAACTTGGTAAAATAAATTGCTCCACGTAATTCATCCAATAATTCATCAATCACAGGAATGGGAAATTTGTCTTTAATGGTGAGCTTATTGAGCTCCCTATAATCTGGACACATTCGCCATGATCCATCCTTCTTGTGTACCAATACTACAGGAGCAGAGAAAGAACTTTGACTGGGTTGAATTATACCCGCCTCTAACTTTTCTGCAATCATACGTTCAATTTCGCTCTTTTGGAAGTAAGGATATCTATAAGGCCTGATGTTTGGAGGAACACTTCCTGGAATCAAATGAATAGCATGATCATGATCACGAATAGGTGGGAGTCCTTTGGGAGTTTCAAACACCTTGGAATGATTGTCCAATACTTGTTGGAGATCTGTAGCAATAGATGATTTTGATGTTGGAACATCTAGTGAGCATAATTGTGCAATTACGCCTCGTTGTTCTTTCTTTAGAAGTTTTGTCATGACATTAGAGCTTATTATCCTTCTCGGCTTCCCTGCAATACCTCGTAATTCAACTTCCTTTCCTTCTGAAAAAAATTTCAAGAAAAGTTCTTGAAAATTAAAAGTTACTATCCCCAAAGATTGTAACCATTATACTCCTAGTACAACATCAGCACCTCCCATAGGAATGGAAAGCATTGGACTAGTCAATACGTATTCCCCCATGGTTAGCTTGATATTATGGATTTCCTGTGAGCAATTTATAGTTCCTCCATTTGCAACCATCACTTGGCATTCCGGGTGTCAGAGGTGGTGGCATTGACTCCTGCTACCTTACAATGAATAAAATTATGGGTGCTACCCGAATCAATCAACACTATTACCTTTTTCTTCTTGACATGTCCTTCTATATTGAGAGTTTGAGGAGTGGTAATTCCTACTAGTGCATTGCACGATATGGTCGGATTCATTTCTTCCTCTTCTAGGGCTGGTTCCTAGTGTATATCCTCTTCTTGTTCATTTTCTTCTTCCTCTTCACAATATATGTAAAATAGTTTCTTCTCAACACACTTATGACCTTTAGTGTATTTTCTATCACAACTGTAGCAAATCCATTTTGCTCTTTTTTCTTCTAATTGTTGTGGTGTGAACCTTGTAGGTTGTGGAAATCTAGGTGTAGAAACACTTCCTTCTTTATAGAAGTGAGTGGTAGGCTTCCTTGTCGCCATAATTTCCCTGTCGCCATAATTTTACATTCAATTTTTCTTGCCAACCTGAATGCCTTCTCCAATGAATCAGGTTCCCAAACGCGAACTTCATGTTGGATGTTATCCTTTAAAGTCCCTATGAAGACATCAATCTTGTGTTCCCTCTCGAATATCGCTAATTCCTTATATTCAATTTTTGGAAGTCCTCGATGTGCTCCACCATTGAACCCTTTTGTTTGATATTTCTCAATTGGCTAAAGAAGAAGTTTCTATTTGTATCCTCATAATGTTCTATAATTTCCTCCGTTAAAATTGACCAAGTGACAATTTTTTTACGAGAGCAAAGCCATCGATACTGTACAAATGTATTTTTTTTTCTAAATGTAAAGTTGCAATGCGTACCTTTTGTGTGTTTTTCACTTTATGGAGATCAAAATATTGCTCCATCCGTATTATCCATGTTACGGGATCCTTGCCATCAAACTTCCTCATATCCATCTTTGGAATATGGTGGTTCTCCAATCCAACATTACAGTTTATGAAATCAAAATTAACATTTATTTTGTTCTCATCATGAGTTTCTTCTACTATCTTTTCGCCATTAGGAATCATTTCTTGTATCAACTTTGTCAAACCTTCCATGTCTCATTTAGAAAATTCTTCATGTTTTCCCATTTTCATCGATCTTAGCTTTCCATGTCATCCATCTTTGGGGATTCCATGCCACTCTCTCCATGCCATCCATATTAGCTTCCACACCATCCATATTAGCTTGCAGTCCATCCATCTTAGCTTCCATGCCTTTCTTCAAAATTTCCATTTCATTTTTTGTTGCTGTTTGCGAGATCAAAATTTGGTGCACTTGCTCTTGTAATTTTGATATATCATGTTGTCATTATTCGTCTTCATGAGTCATAGTAGAGCCTTCTAAAGGCTTAATGGGTGTTGAATTCTTTTTAGGGGCCATTTTATAATCCAATACCGATATCTATTCTACAATATTCCCCTGCAATCAATTCAACTTGATTCTTCAAACAAGACTTATGCAATTCGGAAAAAAATTACACACCTTTTACCTGCTTTAGAGGAGCTCGATATTTAAATTGGATTATCTCTGTGATTACGGCTCTTCAATATCTGAAATTCAGCACTGACGTCGCCCTCTAAATTCTATTTTGAATGCCACAGGTCTGACTTGATTTGGATTCTCCAAGACAAAGTTATGTCCAATCTCCCACAATGACCTAATTATGGACTGGTTCAGTATAGCGAACTTGTACGACTTGCCACGTGTCACTGTTTCGTCCTTTGCCTCTGAAATTGATAGCCAAGAAACTACAGTCCGTGTACTTGCAACCACTTTTTACAGCACTCCAATCCGATGCTCAGAGAGAGAGTTATTGAAATTTTCCCACGATCACCTTTTTGAGATGAGATTCGAGAGCCTGAAAAAGAACTACCTTCCACAGATCATATCTCAAAAATATTGCCAATCAAGCTCCGAAATTTTTTGACGAGTTTTAGGATTTCAGCTTCACACCATAAAAATTTCAGATTCTAAACCTCGTAGAAAAAATTATAGCGTAATACATTTAAGTGACCTGCTTAGGAGCCTAAAAAAATGTAATTCGACTTCCACATATCATATCTTCGAAATATCGTGAACCAAGCTTTGAAATTTAGAAAATATTCTTAGGATTTCGGCTTCTGCACCCTAAAATTTCAGCTTCTGAACCTTCAGAAAAAGTTATAGCGAAAATTCCATGATGACCCGTTTGGAGCAACAAAACCCTAGAATCCTAAGCTCTGATACCAAATGTTGTGTAACCAGCTCCAAAAAGAGAAGAAAATAGATATAAACGTCTTAGAAATGAGCCACTTCGAGGGGGAAACCTCCAATACATTACATAAATGAACAATTCTTGGATGATACAATTCACAAAACCTCCTTTCTATGTATAGGAGTCCATGGGGCCATAATGTAATCCTAGTGGGCCACAATGTAATCCTAGCCGACCTAAGAATAATAATTTAAGGGCACAATAATAAAAAAATTGGGGTTACAAGGGTACAATAATAACAATAAGGGGATTACACTAACAATAATAATGAACTATACTAGTGATATAGGGACCTAACAAAGGATTTAATAAGTATTCAATTACTCTAATATTTTAATGTGGCACAACATAATGACCAGATTAAGGTGATGTTATCACAAAATTGGACCTGATAGGCTGCTAATCAAATCAATCTCATGTAACTATTTGAAACCAATCTTTTGATTGAGGCTTAGCCTCCTCAATTTGAGAGGGCTCTCTCAAAGGGTTAATGATTTTTGATAAAAATATAGATGGCTAACTCTATGTGGGGTAATAATCAGATAGATGATAAATGTAGGTTGAAAATCACAACAAAAAGTACACATTGGGCTTATGGACTCAAAATAGTTTCATTAAATCAATAAATCTACTTAATATGGAAGTTGACGCATGCCAGAGTTTTAGTCAAGAGATACACATGTGAAACTATAAAAAACACAATCAATTTATCTATATAGGAATTCAGAGCATCAAAGATGAATTCTGAGTAACATAGACAAACACCACTGCAATAGGATAATAAAAGATTCCATTAGAACAATAACACACTAGAAATCCTTCTGAATCTCAAGTTGTCTAAGTAGAAATCTCTGTATTAGCTGAAAACCCGTCAATTACAATAAACACAACTTTTTTCTAAAAATGTCGAACCCTTTGCTAATTCGACCCAATGGCCTTTAATAGACCATTTACAACATGATATGATCTCATATTAGGCTAGATACATTGAATTTCTAACTCTTGACACCTTACATAACCATAAAACATCAAATTTATGACAAACAGACACCTATCCTACTTGACAGTCCTATTTGAACTAGGACACAAACACTTCATGACTATCTTTAAAAACCTTATCCTAACAAACTTATCTATTTGAAATTACATCATTGGACAAGTGTTTCATCACATGGTAGAATTTGGATGATGGGCTTCAGTTCTTCATGACCACTTTGCTGACCTCCACAAAAGCAGGAAACCAAACCCTATTTTTTAGGCATAAGATTCTTTTCCTTATTTGAACATTCTGACCATCATTTAAAATTTATTTCATGGTCCTTGGATGTTGGATATTATCTTAACATGTCTCATTACTCATACCTAGATTCCAGCTATCCAAAACCACTTCTGAACTTGTTCAAAAAGGCTGTAATATCATGCACTACAAAAACATAGTAGTTTCATAGCGCCCTTTGTAATGCTTCCATTTTAAGTCTTAATTATCCAAAAAATGAATTGTTTCCACTTGAATAATTTCATTTACCCTTTAATACATCCTCCATAGAAATTCAAATACTTGATTCATCCTTCAACCCTTCAAAAAATGATCAAAATGAGCAAGAAAAGCTGCTACAACAATTTCATAGCGCTTTTCTGCTTTTTTACACTAAATGTGCTACGAAACTGCTGAGTGTGCAGTTTTGTCAAAAAATTTCAAAGTGTCAACTATATTTATGCCCAAAACTCCAAATATACCTGTATCCATCATTTAAAAAATCATATCAACCATAAACCAACTTAATTTTAGCTTTCTCCTTCATAACTTGTTAACTTCTTGCAGTTTTCTCCTGTTTTTTTCCTGAAAAATAAGTCTTGAGATAGAGACCATATCTCCTAATCCATGATCTAATTTGAGAAACTGAAGGAGGTTTTTGTATTCCATTATGTCTTGAATCAAAATATCTATTTTTTTTTTAAACACATCTCCTGTTGTCCAGAAACGGCCTTTGAAAAACATGTGTAAAACAGGAAAAATCTATTTTCTAAAAATAGGGCTTCAAAGAAAGCCTTGTATCTCCCAACTAATAACAAATGTGAGAAATGTAAGAGAGATTATTGTTATTTGGTATATTTTTGAAAATAATTTCTCTCATTTGCTTAAAATACCTTTTTGTTTTCTCAGAAACCGCCTTTGAAGTTGACTGCTCAAAACCAGAAAATAGAGTTTTTGCTTCATAATTTTCAGTGTTGTCGTAGCGCTTTCTACCTTTTTTACACTAGATGCGCTACGAAAGGAGCTAAAAAAGGAGCTATGAAACTGCTGTAGATGCAAATTTTTTATACAAATCTGAAAATTGAAATCTGTAAGTGGAAAAACTTGCGGCCAATATGTCTTCATCATCCATTAATCATAAACCAACTAGATTTTAGGCTCTTTGAGGTATTTCTTCTTCATTTACAATTGGTTGGCTTATTGGTTCTTCACCCACTGTCCTTTTCATGCCTCTGCTCTGTAGTTCATCAAGAATCATTTTAAGCTGCTCTTGTAAATCCTTCATCTGGTCTTTAAGTCTTCCATAACCTTCTCTGTGTACTTTCTTTTCCTCTCCCATGCTTCTCAGAAATCATGTCAGCCTCACTTGATAAATTGAATCAGCCTCACTTGAATATGTGAAACAATAGCCTCTCTTGATTAATTTAGATCAGCCTCACCTGATAGGGATGAAGAAAATCTTTGTATAAAACACTCACAGGTTTGGCTTTAACACTTCAGAGCTCATACATCTCGAATGGAGGCAAAAGAAACAAGAATGACCAATTAGGCAAGATTTTGAATTTAAAATGTCATCCCATAACTGAATGATGCCTCATTCATACCCTATCATGACAATAATGACTGCAACGTGGGTAAGTACATTGAATTTCATCATTAATTGACTCATCAACCACTAAATTACCAATTCCCAATGGTTTCTGACCTTTTCCAGCTCAGGTGACAAGACAGTTTAGAAACTGCACTTTTGTAGCACCGACAGTATATTTTTTCCTGTTTTCTCTATGAAACTATTAGCACTTTCATAGTGCAAATCAACTTTTTTGAACTAGTGGTGCTACGAAAATGAGGTTTCTTGGCTAATTGAACAGTTTGACACGATTTTTTTTAGGAAATGACCCACAAATGAAAATGATGGATATTTGACATGAAGGGAATTAAAAGAAGACTTTATCATAACCCAAGTATGGGCTTTAAAATATAAAAATCTAAAACCTACCCTTGATCAAATCCTAAATTGACTTCTAAACCCAATTTTGAACCATGCAATTTTGCAACCTTGTCACAATGATGTGCTAAAATTTTTGGGTGATAACAGGTGCTTTACCTTTCCCTTTGTCAATTGTTTTACCTTTTCCTTCATTTCTTTCCTGCTTAATTCTATCCTAAGGAAACTGACATGTTGTTAGAACCCTGTAATTTACAGTATCACAAGGTGACTGCGTACTTTCTCTTTACAAAATTTTCATATTATATATAGATGTGAATATTCAAAATCTTTTCCAAAGAAAGAATCAAAGGAAAAAAAGGCAACAAAGAAGAAGTTAAGGTAGAAAACAACAAAGGCAGAGTCGTGAACGTGATTGGGTCAAGTCGTGCACATTTGGGTCGAATCGTGAATGTGGGAAAAGTAGCGAGTGACCCAAGTATTCAACGAACAAATAGAAATAAACGAACAGGCACAACCAAAGAAACACAATCGGCAAATCACAATAAAGGAGCAGTTAGGACCGTTGGATCTGAGCTTTGATTAACAACAAAGACTGAATCACATAATCACATTACAAACCCTTTCTAATTTTATTTTCCTTTAAAAACATTAAACTACACCCATTTCCACCTTTCCACTATATATTCCTACTTTCCCTTTTTCACAGCTATATCATTGTTCTACCTCCACTTTCCTGATTTCCCCAGTTGCGATTAAATTGGGGCCATTCTCCCTAACATGTCACCCTTCCCCCACCATCCATCACAAGATCACAACTTTACCTGTTCAACCACCATTTTGCATCACAAATATTATAACTTACCTTTTAAATGCCCGCAATGTATTTGGTTTAACATGCAATTCAGTTGGCCCCACCACAACAGCTCCACCCCCCACTTCAGACCACTTGAATCATAAACCTTACCTTAATGCAAAAACTTTCATGCTTGCAATTTCAATGTAGGTGAGTCCCTCTTCCCGCACTTCGTAAGCTTTAGAATTTAACCTCCGCGCTTGCTAGAAAAACTTAATATTTGCGATCTGCGGGCTACGGTCTGGTCCCACCTTACCTGCTACGTCACTCTGCCCTCCTTGCGCTTTGCACTTCACATATTTTAGAGTTTACCTTCGCGCTTATAACTAAAGCTTAAGAGTTTCGATCTATGGGTTTCGGTTGGGTCCCACCTTCCATCCACGTCACCTCCCACTTCGCATTGCATCGCCGATTCCTTTTCTTATATCGTAAATTGAAAAGTTTGAAAAATGAGATGCTCTCACGGATGCGATGCGGCTCCAAGATAAAACCTAAACATTTTTTAGGTATGGGTAAAGGATTTTTTTATGCCATTTTGTTTGAAAATGGGTTGAAACACGATAAGAAGGATTCGGGCAACAGATAAACACCACAGGTCAAGTCGGGTAGCAAAGGGCGGTCATGCAGAATTGTTATGTTATGACAGTAGAAATGGAAAAGGCAGCAAAGCACATCAGTACCATCACCAATCGATGAAAATTGGCTAGCACTGCACATATTTGATTATCCAATGTTGGTTTTCTGAAGAGAAGGGCCACATGTCAGATCCACCACTGGTTACCTCTTCATGACCATCACAGCCACCTCCAATCTTATTGTTTGATCTTCTGAGGAGCCATTGAAGCATTTGGATCTACGAAGAGTTACTTAAAATTAATTCTACAGGCGGTGTCTTTGTCAGAGATTTAGGATTAGGCCTTGCATGGCCACACTTTTCAATTTTATGTTAAATTGTAATCAATGAAAGTTTTTCGAGTAAGATAGGGCAACCGACTTAGTTTTTAGATAAATACTGCTTGCCTTAGCATGAAGGGTTGGAAAATTGGACGCTGCTGAAACTTGCATTGTAAGAACTATTGGAACACTGTAACTGTTTGCAGTTGGGCATCAATAATAAGAGACTGTTCACAGGATTCTTGAGTTATGTTAATGGTGATGTTTTTCCTTTTTCTTTCAACGTTGTGCATCAATTTATTTGATTTCAAAACTGAAAATTTAGATTAAGATTTACTAAGAGAGCACCTTAATTATGTCTGTGTTTGTTATCTGAATGTTTTCCTCTAAGACCTGAATGCATAATTCAGAGACGGTCTGCTCTACATTTACGTTGAACCTTGATCCTTTTCTCCTTTCCCATTTCACACAGCTAGTAAGATCCAGTCTGCATAGTTATCTTGCCCTGTGAATGTCCTTAAAAAATTGATGCAAAATTTAGCCTTATATGACTCCATAGCCCAATGGATTAGCTTATGCAGCTCTTTCTGTCTAACCACCTAATCAATCAAACAAGAAACCCTCATAATTTCTATAACTAGCCTAACATCAGCAGTTAGAATTATTAAGCTAAATCATAAAAATAGAGAGAGCCCTCTCTGAGTCTAGGAAGGCTAGGTCCTGGACTCCAAAGTGGTTTGATGTTGTCCTATTATTTTGTTCTTGCCAATCTTACTAATTACAGAGTGACAACAGATGTAGAAGCATCATGTCCATCTCTATTGCATCGTATGAAATGAAGATCAAACTTTTCTCCATGGAACTGTCTACCCCCCTGCCTCTAATATTCCTCCTTCCTCTTCCTCTTCGACCACATATTTTTATAGGAGTTATAGGAGAAGAAGGAAGTTAAAATGGGGTTGGCTTTGATACCATGTCATGCTAAGAGGTAAATCCATGAACTGATTTATTTATTGCATTAACCATATCATGAATTTATACATGAGTGGAGACACTCTTTAGGTTCCAATTCCAAGCTCTATTGGTTTTCTCAAATGCGTAGCTAGAAATATTTACAATATTTACAATAATCCTTTTAGATTAGGTGTCAACATATTTTATTTAGTTTTAATTTAATTTAATTTAATTTTTATTTTTATGTAATTTGATTAAGTCAAAATGTTTAAAAAGACATGACATTACAACATATATACCATATTGGGTAATAAAGCACCTCTCGATGCAAAGAGTATGTGTTTCTTCATAAGATGTCACATGTTCAAATGCATAGGGTAGTATACTAAGTGCATCTCTATAGACTTTAACAGTCATACTATTGTTGTGGATCCCTTTTCCTACAAAAAAGGGTGTTTGATACACCAATTTGGTACACCAATTTGGTATTAGGCTTGGTCATGACCTTAAAATTATATTATTAGATTATTATTATTATTATTATGAACATTAGTCTTGTTTTGACAATATTCTTTTGTTCATTTCTTTTTATTTTTTTCTTTTTTCTTTTCCATTTCTTTTGTTTTTTGTTTTTTTTAAACTAGAGGAACCAATCATTGGGCTAGGATATGAGGTTGATTTCAACCACTATCACTGTAACCCTAGGTGTAACACCCATCCCCCAACGATGGCACACAAGTCAATACAAAGGGGATTTAATAAAATGACCTCATCCATCACATAGCTTTACATAAAATGGGACTGCCAAGTGAGATATACCTTGGGGGAGGGTGACAATATTCAATATGTTATTTAAATTCATAATGTTAAATTAGTATTGACCAATAAAATGATTATTAATAAAATCTTCATAATATTTAGTATTAATTATTTTATTATCATGTTTATTCTTATCTTTAAAATTCACGAGAATTTAAGATTCAATATCATTAATATTATCATTTTGATTGTGTTATTGTGTTGGAAATATTGTCATTGATGGAAAAGGAGCACAAAGGTGTAGCACCAAGATAAGGGAGCAGATCAGAATCACATGGAATTTTTGCAGAGAAAGAAAGTGAAGTGGAAGAGGCTACAAGAGGTGTTATTTGCTGGAGGATAAGACCAGACATTTGTGGGGACGAATGCTGGTGGAAAAGATTGGAAGGTTCCGCTTGGGTTTAATGTAGTCGACTTAATAGATGCAGTGTAAAAGGAGAAAGTTTTACCTGGAATGAAGACTGGAACCATAATTGATGATGCGGAGGAACTACATTAAAAATTGGATGTGGAACCATGAGCCAACGGCAAAAATGGAACAGTGAAAGTGGTTTCGAAAGCCACCAGAGGGTTTTCGCACCGCTTTTGGAGGATAAGTAGTTTTAAGTGAGATGGACGTGATACAGTTAGGAGGGCGACGCGTGGCATACTGAAACTGCCTATTTCGCGTAGGTTCAAAAACATTACCCATCGGGCTAGTTGGCACGCGATAACGCGATGAATTTGATTTAATAATTAGAGCACCTTTTGAGGTCCGGTGCTATGCACATTGTGGGGCCAATACACTTTGTTGACGTGTTTTGTTTTAAAGAAAAAAGTATATAAAGCGCGAAATGATAAAAGGTGTGGGACCATTGTCACAGAGCAGGACAGCGTAAACAAATGGAAAATAGACTAAGGCAGAAGAATTCCAAGTGAGGTGAACGAACGGTCACAATTAGATTGCAACAGCAAAGGCAAGAAATGAGTGGATAAGATTCATCTCAAGATACGCATGGTAGAAATCAATTGGAAGTGTCAGCAGCAGCAAGGACCATAGATCTTGGCAGATCAATGGTGGCGATCACATCGGTGGAGATCAAAATCGTAAGTGACAAGGTCATTGTTTTAATCTTCGATGCGATCGCATATCACATATCGCATAAGATATGATTTCGCACGGTATGGTAAATTCTATGCGATAGTCGATATTTCGATATTGCAATAGCCAATATTTCGATGCGATACTACCATCGCATGTCGCAATCGGGGCAGGAGAAAAATCGCACAACACAGTGGTCACAGAAAATGCGAAGTGCGATAAAGAGAGCAGACGCGATGTAGATCGAAGTTGAAGCCTAAAAGTTTTCAAGTCCAGAAGTATGTGATTTTCCCTTTGTAAATCGCATCGGAGAGCAAAGTATCCATATAGCAAAGAATGACGGGAATACCAAAATGCGATAAAAAGTGGACGCGATATTGTTCAGAGGTAAATAGTAATGTATTTCATGTCCAGGCTTAATTTATTATGCATTGTTGGTCAAGAAAATAGTGGAAGCAGAGGTTGACTCGGGTAACAAAAGAAAAGGTTGAACATGACGAGGAAAGGTTCGCGTAGTTAAAAGGACCCAATCCCGTGCAGAACAATGTGATGCAGTTGTGGCTGTGAATTAAGAGGGAAGTTCTAAATGTGAAGGCAGCACTCAGGATTATAAGTGACCCAGCACAAAGAGAAGAGCATGGAACGATGCAAGTAAAATATGAAAGAGGTGGAGGTTGTGTAAAACGTAAAGGCATGGGTCAATTCAGAAAAAGATAGTTGTGCAGAAAAGTTAGAAATATAACAACAGATAGAGAAGATAAGGGGATAGCAGGCAGAGAAGACAAAATAAACTGAAAATCAAGAGGTTGAAAGGGTTGAATTGAAATAGTGTTGTAACTACAAATGTAATTTCATTAATTATTTTTATTGTATGTGATGCAAAGGCAAGTATCCGTAGGCATAGGAAAAACTCCATGAGTGTTGTAATGATTATTTCTCATGTAATAACTTGAACTGAAGAATGAGGAATCGAATGGGTGGAAGGCATAGGGTCAGGCCTATTCACTTCATATTCCCTCTAGAATGCAATCAGTCAGGATTTATCTTTATAAGAGATGTAATATCAGTGGAGAGAAAGAAGGTGAGAGAACTACAGAATGGATGAGAGAGGAAGAATAATGTAAGAGAGCTAGAGGAGGTTAGAGAGTGTAGGAAGGAGGAGAAAATAGAGAATTTGTGAAGATTCAAAGATGATATAAGGCAGATATGAAGGCTGGAGGATAGCAGTGAAGAAGGAACATAACAAAGCTTATATCCAGGTAAATCAGCATGTGTTTTCATTGTAGTGTGAGGAAGTTGGTGCTTCCATATCAAGTTGTAGCTTGATATATGTCCAGTTGTAGCTGGCTCAGGTAGGAGCCTCCTGTAGGTTGTAGCCTGCAGAAAATAGATGGGATTTGGAGCTTCCTTGCAAGTTGTAGCTTGTAGAATTGAGGTAGGAGCCTCTTGTATGTTGTAGCCTGCAGAAAATAGATGGGAGTTGGAGCTTCCTTGCAAGTTGTAGCTTGCAGAATTGAGGTATTAGCCTCCTGTAGGTTGGAGCCTACAAAAAATTAGTGGTGAGAGGGAGTTGGAGCTTGCCTTTGCATCACAACAATAATAAGATGTGGTTTTCTCCCTTATGGGTTTCCACTTATATCTGTTGTCTATGTGCATGATGATTATGTGTTGATATTTTTTATTTAATCTACTTAATACCTGCTCCTCACTTATTAAGATTGTTGTTCCATTTTATATTAAGTTGATCACGAAATGAAGATGTAAATAAGTGTAAAATAAAGTTTTACAATACCATGACTGCATTAAACTGATTCACCCCCCCTCTTAGTTTAACCAAGGATTCAACAATTGGTATCAGAGCGGGTTCCTTCTGTATCAGTTTAACAATTGTAAGGAGATCCTTTGTCCCCAACATGGATAGTCTAGAAGGATGCTCAACAAATAAAGCCCCTTTGTTTACTGGCACAAATTATGCCTTCTGGAAAATAAGAATGAGGACGTACATAATGTCTCTAGGAATAGAAGTTTGGGTTGCTCTGGATTTGGGATATGCCCCAAAGGAGTATGACACAGAGAAAGAAACCAAATAAGATTTTTATAGCTAATTCCAAAGCCATGAATGCTCTCTTAAGTGGTCTGTGTGAGGCAGAATTTATCAATGTAATGCACAACAAGACTGCCAAAGAAATATGGGATACATTAGAAAGTATCCATGAGGGAGATAAAAAGGTGAAGATAGCCAAAATACAATTCTATCGAGCTCAATTTGAAAATATAAAAATGAATGAAGAAGAAGATGTTTCCAGCTTATTCTTAAGGGTTGCAGAAATTGTGAATAACATGAAAGCTCTAGGAGAAACCATTAGAGAATGTGTAATTGTTCAAAAGATATTGAGATCTTTACCATCCAGTTTTAACCCCAAGGTTTCTGCAATAGAAGAAACAGCTGATTGTGAAACATTGACCATGAACCAATTACTTGGAAACTTAACAGCTTATGAGATGAGACTTCCACAGAGGAATTCAAATGTGAGGGAGGCAACCTTTAAGGCTGAGAAGAGCAAATAAGAAAAGGAAGATACATGCTCCTACTCTAATGAAGAAGAGGCCAAATTTATCAGAAGATTGGATAGAGGCTCAGGTAAGTATAAAGGTAAAATTCCATTTAAATGCTTTAACTGTGGAAAAGTTGGGAACTATGCATCAAAGTGTCCTTACAAGAAAACAAAGAATCAGACTCAAGAGACAGAGAAAACCAAACCTAATAACTAGTAGGAAGGGATGAGATTCAATAGAAAATCCCTTTATGTTCAGCAAGATAGCAGTGCATCTGAAAACTTAGATGAATCCTCAAATGAAGAAGGAACCTCTGACTTTATGTTGATGGCCAAGGAAGAGTCTGAAGGATTCCTTCTAGAAGATGAGGAAGAAGGTGAGGTAGATCTTGAGGGGGAGCTAAGAAATGCCCTGGAGGAAATAGACAGACTTAAACTCAAGTACAAAAAATAGAAATACATTCTCCTCAAATATGTAAAAGAGGTACCAAATTCAGAAGACCTCATTCAATTGAAAGTAGAACTTGAAGAATCTAAGAAGGCGGAAGACATTTTGCTAAATAAAATTAGAGATAAACATCATAAGCAAGAGAAATTGGAAGAAGAAGTGGTATTCCTGAGAAAGAAACTAGAAAACACCCAAAGGGAATTGTCAATAAACACTCCTCGAATGACAAGCATTGAACAGTTGGACAAGATTCTAAATGCTCGAAGTTCTCCTCTCATAAAGGCTAGGATAGGATATGAAGCAGAAACCAGTAAGTCCAAGGTAGAAGATAACAAGAATATCATTTTTGTAAAAGTTGTAAAGGATAATGAAGCAGCTCAAAAAGGAACTACAGAAGCAGAAGCTAGCAAGAACTTGATGTGTGATGAAACAAACAGAAACAAGCAGCAACATCAAGAGACAAAGAATGAGAGGAAGAAGCAAGAATTTACAAAAAGCTCAATTGTTCCTGAAGATCAATTGAACAAGTTCGGAAAATCTCAAAGGAGATTCTTTCCTCCTATGAGAAATGTCACTTGTTTTTCCTGCCACAAACTGAGACATATTACTGCATAGTGTCAGACAAAGATAATCGGTTTCAACTAGCAAAAGATGTAGAAATTGAAAAGACTACCTCAAGAAAACAAATGGAGAGGACAACCCTTCACCAGGTACGCTAATCGTTGCCATGGGTATTGTTTTTGTTGTAAGGGGTTTGGCCATAAAGCCATGGAGTGCAGAACACATGGACAAAGACTAATGTTTAAAACCCCAAGGAGATTTATGAACAATGGAGAGTTCACTCATACACATAATCCATTTAAAAATATAATCAAATGCTTTGTATGCCATCAAATCGGACACATGTCTTCCAAATGCCCTCTCAAAGAATGTGGTCCATCTTCTCAGAAAAGGTGCCAAACAAATAGCTGCCTACAGTGGAAAAAGAAGTTGAACAAGTGTGACCTGGCTCTAATAGCTCAAGATCATAAAATCCAATGGTATATGGACAGTGGATGCTCAAATCATATGACTGGAGATCGAAGCAAGTTTGTAACCTTTGATGAAAAGAAATATGGAAATGTAACATTCAAAAAAGATAAAGCAAGTAAAATCAAAGGAAAAGGCTTATTCAGTCTGAATAATGGAAGAGGAAAGGCTCAAGATGTACTATTTTTGGATGGGATGAAAGCCAATCTGCTAAGCGTCAGTCAAATGTGTGATAAAGGCTGTGAGGTCCTTTTCAGAGCCCAAGATTTTGAGGTAAGATCGAGCACCATAGGAAAGACCTTGATCAAAGGTGTTAGAATAGAAAGTAATGTCTATATAGTGAAATAAGAGAATGAAGCATGCCACATAAAGAAACTTGATGAATCATGGTTATGGCATAGAATATTGGGACACCTAAACTTTGACCACATCATCAGTATGAGAAAGAAGAATGCAGTCAGAGATATGCTTGCAATAAAGAAGCCTCCAAATACCATATGTAAATCCTTCCATCTAGGCAAGCAGAACTGCACATATTTCAAGACCAAAGAGAAGCTATCTACAAGTAGGCCTCTTCAGCTTGTTCATATGGACCTGTGTGGACCTTCAAGAACTAATGCACCAAGTGGAGAATCTTATTTCATGCTAATAATATAGGATTTTACTAGATTGAAGTGAGTGGCATTTCTCAAATATAAATCTAAAGAAATTGATAAATTCAAGATATTCAAGGCATTGGCATAAAATCAATCAGGATGCAAGATAAAATGCATCAAATTAGATAAAGGAGGTGAATTCACAGACTATGATTTTGCAAACCTATGCAATGAACATGGGATAAAACAATAGTTTACAATTGCAGGTACACCTCAACAGAATGGAGTGGCAGAAAGAAAAATAGGTCAGTACAACAGATTTCCAGAGCCATGATGCAAGAAAGTAAAATTTCCCAAACCTATTTGGTAGAAGCAGTACACACAGATATCCACATTCTCAACAAATCTCATCTAAGACCAAATTGTGATAAGACTCCTTACGAATTATGGCATGGTAAACCAGCATCAATCAAGCACTTTAGAGTCTTTGGAAGAAAATGTTTCATAAAAAATAATGATGAAAAACTGGGGAAGTTTGATGCAAGAGCTGATGAAGGAATATTTTTAGGATATGCATCTAAGAGTAAGGGTTACAGGTGTTACAACAAAAGACTGCACAAAATTGTGGAAAGCATTGATGTAAGAGTTGATGAAGATCTACCTAACATAACAAGAAACACAAGCTGTGCCAATCCTCCAGACGATCATGAGGCTGAGAACCAAGATAATTATGAACATAGCAAGACAATAGAAGATACTGAATTAAACTCAAAAGGTCCCTCAAGATACACTCAAAAGAACCATCCAGAAGATCAAATCATTGGGGACAAGAGTGTGGGAGTCCAGAAAAGAAGACAGCTTGCTGAACAGATAGAAGAAGTATACCTAGCCATGCTATCTAAAATAGAGCCAAATAATTTCGAAGAAGCCAGCAAAGACAAAAATTGGGTAAATGCTATGAATGAAGAACTAGACCAAATTGAGAAGAACAATACCTGGGAATTAATTCCAAGATCCACTAGGAAAAATGTCATTGGCACAAAATGGATATTCAAGAATAAGATGAATGAACAAGGGCAGGTAATTAGAAATAAATCCAGACTTGTATGCAAGGGATATTCTCAAATTGAAGGACTTGATTATGATGAAACCTCTGCCCCTGTAGCCAGAATGGAAGCAATCAGAATGTTTTTGGCATTGTCATGCTATCATGATTTCAGGGTATATCAAATGGATGTAAAGTCCGCCTTCCTGAATGGAGATCTAGAGGAAGAATTCTGCATGGAACAACTTGAAGGATTCTCATTAACAAATAAACATGACTATGTGTGCAGATTAAAGAAAGCCTTATATGGTCTAAAACAAGCTCCTCGTGCATGGTATTCAAGTCTGGACAAATACTTTCAAAAACAAGGGTTCAAGAAAGGAAGAGTAGACAACAATTTGTACATAAAGGCTAATGAAAATAAACTCTTAATTGTATTAGTGTATGTAGATGACATCATGTTTGGTAGCAACAAAGATGAATTAGCAAAAGGATTTGCTGAAGAAATGAAATCAGAGTTTGAGATCTCAATGATTGGAGAGCTCACCTTCTATCTAGGACTTCAAATTCAAAAAAAGAACACATGAATATTCATTTCACAAGAAAAATACTTAATAGAAATGTTGAAAAGGTTTCAAATGGAATACTACAAACCTGTGTCAACTCCCATGATCACTGGATGAAAACTATGTGCTAATGATGGATCAACAAATTTAGATCAAAAACTTTACAGATCCATGATCGGAATTTTTCTATACCTAAATGCTTCTAGACCATACATTATGTTGGCAGTATGACTTGTGGCAAGATATCAAGCAGCACCAAAACAAAATCATTTACTTGCAATCAAGAGAATATTTAGATATCTACAAGGAACTTCACATTATGGCCTATGGTATCCAAAAGGAAAAAGCTTCACATTGATAGCATACAAAGATGCAGTTTGGGCCAACTATGTGGATGACAGGAAAAGCACAAGTGAGGTTCATTTTATTTGGGAAAAAGTCTGGTGGCATGGCTAAGAAAGAAGCAACTTCTTTCTCACTATCTACAGCAGAAGCAGAATACATAACAACAACTGCATGTTGCACACACGTAATGTGGATGAAACAAACTCTCCAAGACATGAAGGTAAGCATTGATGAACCCATTTCTATAAAATGTGACAATACAAGTGCAATAAGTATATCAAAAAATCCTGTACTTCATTCAAAAACAAAGCACATCCCAATAAAGTACCACTTCCTCAGAGAACAAGTAGCACAGAAATTAGTGAAGTTGGAATATGTACCAACTAAGGAACAAATAGCAAACATATTCACCAAACCTCTTGCTAAATAACCATTCGAATATCTAAGAGACAAGCTAGGGGTAGTGTCTACAGATGTTACTCTCTAACATGATAAAAAAAAGGGGGGGGGGTTTCATACAAGAAACAGGATCAGTGTAGAAGACAAGTGATAGTCAATATCAGAAAAGAAAGCACCATTCCAGGGGGAGAGCAGTCAATAAATTTTCATAAAAGAGATAGAACAATGGAGCAGTGCATGGAACAGGTCCTCAAGATTAGACGAAATGGAAAGATAGAAACTACATTGGGAAATGTGTAACCCTTTGTCATTGATGTCAAAGGGTGAGGAAAAGCAAGAAAAAGAAGAAAGGGTCTTCTGAAAAGCAAGTAGAGGAAGTCCTGGAGGATGCATTGGAGTATTTCCATCAATGCCAAAGGAGGAGAATGTTGGAAATACTGTCATTGATGGAAAAGGAGCACAAAGGTGCAACACCAAGACAAGGGATCAGATCAGACTCAGATGTAATTGTTGCAGAGAAAGAAAGTGAAGTGGCAGAGGCTACAAGAGGTGTTATTTGCTAGAGGATAAGACCAGACATTTGTGGGGACGAATGCTGGTGGAACAGATCGGAAGGTTCCGCTTGGGTTTAATGTAGTCGAGTTAACAAATGCAGTGTAAAAGGAGAAGGTTGTACCTGGAATGAAGACCGAAAACATAATTAATGATGTGGAGGAACTACATTAAAAATTGGAAGTGGAACCATGAGCCAACGGTGAAAATGGAACAGTGAAAGTGGTTTCAAAAACCACCAAAGGGTTTTCGCACCGCTTTTGGAGGATAAGTGATTTTAAGTGAGATGGATGCGATATAGTTAGGAGGGCGACGCGTGGCATACTGAAACCGCCTATTTCGCGTAGGTTCAAAAACATTACCCATCGGGCTAGTTGGCACATGATAACGCGATGAATCTAATTTAATAATTCGAGCGCATTTTAAGGTCCAGTGCTATGTACATTGTGGGGCCAATACATTTTGTTGACGTGTTTTTTTTTAAAGAAAAAAGTATATAAAGAGAGAAATGATAAAAGGTGTGGGACCAGTGTCACAAAGCGGGACATCGTAAACAAATAGAAAATAGACAAAGGCAGAAGAATTCCAAGTGAGGTGAATGGACGGTCACAATTAGATCACAACAGCAAAGGCAAGAAATGAGTGGATAAGATTCATCACAAGATAAGCAGGGTAGAAATCAATCGGAAGTGCCAGCAGCAGCAGGGACCGTAGATCTGGGCAGATCAACACTGACGATCACATCGGCAGAGATCAAAATTACAAGTCACAAGGTTATTGTTTTAATTTGCGATGCGATCGCATATCGCATATCGCATAAGATATGAGTTCGCACGGTATGGTAAATTATATGCGATAGCCAATATTACAATATTGCGATAGACGATATTGCGATGTGATACTACCATCGCATATCGCAATCGGGTCAGGAGAAAAATCGCACAACACAGTGGTCACAGAAAATGCGAAGTGCGATAAAGAGAGTGGACGCGATGCAGATCGAAGCTAAAGCCTAAAATTTTTCAAGTCCGGAAGTGTGTGATTTTCCCTTTGTTAGTCGCATCGAAGAGCAAAGGATCCATATAGCAAAGAATGATGGAAATCCCAAAATGCGATAAAAAGTGGACACGATATTTTTTAGAGGTAAATAGTAATGTATTTCATGTCCAAGCTTAATGTATTCTGCGTTGTTGGTGAAGAAAATAGTGGAAGTAGAGGTCAACTCGGGTAACAAAAGAAAAGGTTGAACACGACAAGGAAAGGCTCGCGTAGTTAAAAGGACCCGATCCCATGCAGAACAGTGTGATGCAGTTGCAACTGTGAGTTAAGAGGGAAGGTCTAAATGCGAAGGCAGTACTCGGGAGTATAAGTGACCCAACACAAAGAGAAGAGCATGGAATGATGCAGGTAAGCTATGCAAGAGGCAGAGGCTGTGTAAGACATAAAGGTATGGGTCAAGTCAGAAAAAGATGGTTGTGAAGAACAGTTAGAAATATAACAGCAGGTAGAGAAGATAAAGGGACAGCAGGCAGAGAAGACAAATTAAATGGAAAAGAAAGAGGCTGAAAGGGTTGAATTGAAATAGTTTTGTAACTGCAAATGTAATTTCATTAATTATTTTTATTGTATGTGATGCAAAGGCAAGTCTCCGTAGGCATAGGAAAAACTCCATGAGTGTTGTAATGAATATTTCTCATGTAATAACTTGAAATAAAGAATGAGGAATCGAATGGGTGGAAGGCATAGGGTCAGGCCTGTTCACTTCATATTCCCTGTAGAATGCAATCAGTTAGGAGTTATCTATATAAGAGATGTAATATCAGTGGAGAGAAAGAAGGTGAGAGAACTACGAAATGGATGAGAGAGGAAGAAGAATGTAAAAGAGCTACAGGATGTTAGAGAGTGTAAGAAGAAGGAGGAGCAGATAGAGAATCTGTGAAGATTCAAAGATGATATAAGGCAGATATGAAGGCTGGAGGACAGCAGTGAAGAAGGAACAGAACAAAGCTTATATCCAGGTAAATTAGCATGTGTTTTCATTGTAGTGTGAGGAAGTTGGTGCTTTCATATAAAGTTGTAGCTTGATAGATGTCTAGTTGTAGCTGGCTGAGGTAGGAGCCTGTTGTAGGTTGTAGCTTGTAGAAAATAGATGGGAGTTGGAGCTTCCTTGCAAGTTGTAGCTTGCAGAATTGAGGCAGGAGCCTCTTGTAGGTTGTAGCCTGCATAAAATAGATGGGAGTTGGAGCTTGCCTTTGCATCACAACAATAATAAGATGTGGTTTTCTCCCTTATGGGTTTCCACTTATATATGTTGTCTATGTGCATGATGATTATGTGTTGATATTCTATATTTAATCCACTTAATACCTGCTTCTCACTTATTAAGATTGTTGTTCCATTGTATATTAAGTTGATCACGAAATGAAGATGTAAATAAGTGTAAAAGAAAGTTTTACAAGACCATGATTGCATTAAACTAATTCACCCCCCTCTCAGTTTAACCAAGGATTCAACATATTGTATGTTCTCATACTTAACCCAATCCTTAGAATATCTAGCCTCATCACTTTTAACCTTGTTGTGATTTTTCTTATACTAGAAACAATCTCAAGTAGTCAATATGCAATTTATGCTTCTAACTTAAATATAAAATTATGCCATGAAACTTAATGGGAGTACATCCAACTCTAATAAAAATAGGGATAAGGAGTTTTCTACTCAATTTTAAATTATAAGTTATAAATCACTTTTCGATTTTCTCAATTTTATTCCAAATCTTATGAGGGGTATTTCAAACTCAAACTTAATAGCCATAAAGAATAATTGATATAACTAAAGTGTTTAAAAGAAATTTTATCTTATTCTATTTCCATAGCTAAGTCCTTTTAAAATTGTTTGAAGGTTGTAATAATCTTATCAATCAAAAGAAACTCCTTTTCCAAAACTATAATTCCAGATCAAACAGAAATTAATTTATATATTTGAAGTATTTATACGATAGCATATTTTCTAAAATGTTAACAATATACATACAAAATAAGATAATACATTATTTTAAAAAAAAAAAATTATCATACCCTGATGGGGTGGAGGATCAATTTTATATTGAGGAAGGGGGGCGGAACCATGCCCCACTCTCATAAGTTGAATCCCTACACATCTGTAATTCTAGTATCATGAAAGTGATTATGAGGGGAACCTTCCAAAATTTAAGTGTTAGAGTTATGTGTAGGTTGGCAGAGCTGGTCTTGGTTTTTTCAAGCTTAGTTATGGGTGTTGGAAAAGGTAGTGAAGGATGTGAGTTCGATGTGCAGACCATCAATCTATGCCTAGTCCTAAGGGTATTTTTTCAGAGGCAACAACTCTGAATTTAGGGAATGACTTTATCATGGTGTTATTAGAGTATAGAAGCACCAAGTTTTGGACACTGAAGAGATAGATAGTCAGGTCTAGCTATGCTACTGAGAGAGATAAATCCCAAGGAGACGAAAATTGAATGAAAATGATGATGGGTATATTCTAAGTTTGATTTTTGTAGCTAGCATCCTACTAATCGTCCTCGGTCCTTTAAGTGGGCTCTCATGTGTCTTTCCTATTTCAAGGCTGGAGGTTGTGTTTATAGAGTTTATCTATATCTCAGTGCCTTTATTTTCTACTCTTGGGAGCTTTATATTTAAAGGTTGTAGGTTTAACTTAGGACAAAATTGTGGGTATAAATAATATGCATGTCTTTTATGGTTTGAAACTAGGTTTTGTGTGGCTTGTTTGAACACTTGGGATGTCCAAGCTGTAGGCATGGTTAGAGTTTGGTGGTATGGTGGGTGTGGGGAGTCCAATTTTTTTAATTTGTTTCATTATTGTCTATGTGTACATGTTTTAAGTTGGAGCTCTCATCCTGTAGAGGCCATAGGTATATTTCTCTTAATATTGGGAAAATTATTCATTTTTAACCTTGTTGTGAGATTTTGGAAAGAAAGTTTTGTTTACGGGTCTGGGGATTGCCTATGCCATAAAATTCCAGTTTTTTAGTTTTAGCAGGATGCGTGACCAATGGGGGAAAATAATATCACTCCACTATGATGGTGTTAATATAGCCAAGGAGGAAATCCTAGGCAAGAGTCGAACTGGACATGGGGTGACTTGTACGATCTTAGCTTGGAAGGCGATTTGTTATGGCCTTGTAGGATTTTTGTCACCATGGTTCGATTTATAGTGGATTTTCATGATTTCCTCTTGCTATTGCAGTTGGGGTGGTGGCCTCAACGAGCTTATGAATTTTTGGAGATGCATAGGAAATGTGGTAGGGTAAGGAGAGGCATTGGACCAAGGGGGATGCAAGCGAGGCATAGAAGGGATGATGCAGAGATGGGGGGGGGATATGAGGGATGATGTATATCTTGGGGAGGAGGTGTCCCATAATATAGTTCTCTCTCTTGGTTAGGTATAACTTCCCCCAAACTTTTATGCTTTAGAAACTTAACTATGGCACATCAATCTTCTTCCAGAGTAGTTGGTACAAGACCGACATGATGATAGAAATGTGGTCATTGGCTTTATGAATGATCTGCAACATAACCAATGGCACATACAAGATCGTTTGGATTCATTACAACAAGGCCATAGGATAATTTATGAGAAAATGGAGATATGGAGGGGATTTTGGCTCATATGGAATTCCACGTGCATGGTGATTTCAAACCTCCAGCTTCACTTGGTGATGGAACAGACAATCCAAGTCTTGTAAATCCTCATGATCCATGATGTTTATGCTTGTATCTTCATCCTAAGAGTATTTTTTTCTTTCTGGTATTTTTTTTATGGGTTCTCAACTATCTTTAAAATTTTGTAATTAGTTTTTGAGTGTCTCTTCTCAACAACAAATCTAGTAGGAGTGAGGCTGGAATAATTTGGAGAACTGAACAACTATGGTGTAATATTTTGATGAGTTAATAAGAGCATTTTGACCCACCAAAAAAATTTAATTATCATAAATTTAATAATAATAAAAATCATAATCTTATTTCCTTGGGTTAGCTCTTTTGGAAAACTCATGATATGTAAATTAATGTGAGTGATGAATGTCCCATGCTTAATCCTCCATATGTTATGAAACTTGTGCCTTAAAAATGATAAGAAACCCATAATTAAAGTATTATTCAAGGGGAAAACCTCCTTTTACAATAAATAAAATATACATTAAAATATTTGATAATGTAATACTATAAATCCTTAGTATATCTATAGGAGAAAAGGGGCACAATTATATTAAAATGAATTTCAATTGGGGTTATCTCAAGTGGCTGGAAGGATTGGTTGTTATCTTCCTCACCAAGGTTCGAATTCACACTAGTGACATGATAGTGACATGATTAGCTATAATGACTTGATCAATATTATTGTAATAGATTTGTGCATGTTACCACCAAACTGAGGCTGATTAGGTTTCTTAATAGTCAATTCAGTTTAACTCTTTCAAACCACTTGTGATTGGAAGCTATCCATTCCAACCTAAGAGGGATCTCTCAAGGAAATGTATAATATTCAATAAAAAATTATTAGAACAAATATGGGTAACTCTTGAGTGTGTTTTGAATGGTTTTTTATAGGTGAAGGATGTGAATTAATGGCTACCATTGGGCATGGATTCACTGTGAAACTTAATTACATAAAAACTCTTTCATGGAAGCTGAGGCATATGTAATCTGATAAAAAACATAACTTGAACAACACACTAGATGCATAAAGGAAGTTGGAGCATGTTTAACCATGAATTCCAAGTGATTATACATAAATTATATTGAATGGACATTAAAAAGGTAGATAAGACAAACACACATAAGAGTGCATGAAGAATCTCAAGTCTGAAAGAAGCTTTCTACAACTGTATATTACTGACTGGAAAACATTACAAAAGTAGCATAAGGCATAACATCGATCAACCCTTATATAACTCTAAAACTATCTGATTTATAGAGTGAGGACTGTTGTGCAGGTAAATCCCCTCTGTGGACAGAGACGATCCCTCTAGCCCTGGAGTGGGTCTAGCAAAAAGGAAACAAGCTGGACGTTCAGAATCCTAGATAATAAATGAAAACAAGTTAGGATAGATGGCCTACCTTGGTCCAACGCTTTTGTTGTCGTTTGCAGTAGTGATCCGCTAATCGTTGTCTTCACACGTCGTGGTCTTTCAGTAATAATGTTGGTGTACCGACACAAGGATCAAGTGAATGATGATAGCATACGAAAACATATTTTCATTCACATCTATTCAATTGGTCAAGGAGAATAAAAAAATCTTCATATTATCGAACACAAAATTGGAACCAAAAAACCAGTCTTGTATTAGAGATAGAGAAAAGAAGTTTACAACAAAAAAGCCTTGATGTTGCAACATCCTTCGACAGGTTCAGTCAAACATGTCTCAAGCATTCGTTGGGGATCAGACTTAGTGAAGCAATGGGCCTAAACTCTCTCTCGATAATGGATTCCTCTTTGCTTTGTTCTCACACCTACTATAGGAAGGACTATTCAACTAGCTGAAACTACATGAGAAGTATGTATTTATAGGAGAGGAGGAGGTGGTTTTGGATCCCTCATAAGGTGGAAGGGAGGCCTTATCCTTTGGGGAGTTTCTCAAATGTAGGAAAAAAGAAGCCAACGGAAGGACTACGATGTTATTTAATCGAACAAGCCATGATGACTCCGCTCACGAAATGGTTGGGAGTGGAAAACTCATTTCTATTTTTAAAAAAATTCCAAAAATAGCTTGGCGTAGGTAGTCCACTGAGGAAAAGTGCCAATGGGCGCGAGGCCATAACTGCTTACTAGCACTAGCACAAAAGCATATTTTTTGAGAGCCTACTCCAGGAATGATCAACAATGGAAAATTTCTTCACATGCCAAGGGATGCAATAAATCTTTTTGCAAGGTATGAAAATACACAAAAGTCACTAAAATGGTCCTCTAATGTTTGGGATGGGGATTGCAGGGACGGTGAAAAAATACTGTGTAATAGATGCCCCCTAAAGCATGAGGTCCGAGAGAGAGGGAGGAGTGAAATGCTTTATGAGAATGTGCTCAAACCAAACACCATCGTCGGAAGACCGGCAAGTACAAGTACAATTGATATCTCTGATACATGAATATGTGGCATGGGTGCATCCATCTATAATAGAGTTATATAAAAATAAGATCTGAGGTATGGAAACAACCATCCAGTAAGAAGTATCAATAAATAGACTTAGGTATGGTCGTAGCCATCCAATCAGATGAGTCATGCATATAGTCATGATAAACCAAATCGTCTCATAGCCTGGATTTTATCAGACAAAACCCAGTGTCTTGTGCTCCATGTCGACCCAAAAAAGTAAAAATTCAAGCATGCAAACAAGTGAGATAAAGTCGGACATGAAAGAAAGTCATCTAATTACCAACCAATGATGAAAGTTGTTAACAGGTGTGAGAGAAACCATCAATAATGAAAATTTCTCTCAAGGTACAACTAGTACAATTCGCTGAATGTGAACAATAAGTTGGAGTCGAATACCCACAAAATCACTCAATCGAAGTTCAATTATGCAAACCTATATTCAAATGTGAAGAACTTGCCATTGAGGCATGCAAGCTCCAAGGTACTGGAAGGGAGTCTCTAGATCAGCTTCTTGGATAATGAGTTGAAGTTGACAGGAAGTGACCTAGTCCCACATCATAGACATGAGACAGAGGAACAAGATGATAGTGAATCAGGACCAAACATAGGATCAGAGGTTGAAAACCGTAGAAGGAAACTTCTCTTGAACATACTGGTGACATGACTCTGGAATTTGGAAGCATTTGACATCAAGGGATATGAGGCCATGATGAGCTAGAAAAGGGCAGATGAGAGGTCAAAACAGATAACCCAAACCCATGGAGGAAAAAATGACAAAATGTGGTGTCCCCAACCCGACACGAATTACAGACGAGCTTCACATTCAAGAGTGACATACTGCCGACAATACTGAGAACTGGTTCCATTTTCCCCCACCATTTCTGGCGAGTACCTCTTTATTTTTACACAGGTTTGAAGAGGGTAGCATATGCTTGTCATATAAGTTTGTCCTTTGGACAAATCCAACCTAGTGCATTTTACAAGCCCTAGGAAGGAGGAACTCGATTACGTCATGGTGATAATTTTCGATGTCATTTAGGTTTTAATTAGTGGTGTCTTTTCATGTTCAGAGAGATAGAAAAGAAGCAGAAAAGAAAACACTAGTAGGTCCCTTTTCGTAGGTAGTCTCACAGATCTGAAAAGGTAGAAAACAATATCTGAGAGAACCTCTTAGCCATTTGACTAAGGTATTCCTTTTTTGTAAATAATCTATCACATCCCAAAAAAAGGGGTAAACACATATTGGGAGGAAGACGTTTCACAGCCTATAACGAGTTCAAAATTACAACAGTCTTAACAATCTTTTCAATTTTAGAGAGTCAGAAAAGAGATGAAAGATGACTCCACCTCAGGGAACGAGTGGTATTAAGGGTAGAAACTAGTTCTGGTGATGGTGGAACTGCTCAGAACATGATAAAGGTCAAGACACTGGGTAACAATACCACTCATTGCAGTTGTTCCTCAGGAATGGGTAAAACAATCAAGTGAGGGCATATGATCGGCCAAGCAGATGGTAATGATGGAATGAGAAAACTAAGGTTCATCCGGAAAAATAGGTTGATAAAATGGAAATCATGAGACATAAAATAAGAATGGTTTCATTTTTACACAAGCTTGAAAACATGAAACTTTGCTTGAAGGTGGTTTCATTTTTACACAAGCTTGAAATGAAACAAACTATGCTTGAAACTGGTTTCAGTTTTACACAAGCTTGAAACGGAAACAACCTATGCTTGAGATTGGTTTCATTTTTACACAAGCTTAAAACAAAGATAAACTATGCTTGAAAAGGTTTCATGCCCCTAGTATGGTGACTCAATTCGAGGTACATGCCCCCCATCTTCATGGCATTCACTTGAGTAGACTACTAGTTACTAATAGGTGGATCGAATGAAGGTTCAATTATGAGATCAAGAGAAAAAATTGACTGGGATTTTACGAGATCTAATCAAAATCTCGAATTGCAAAGGGAACCTATTTCATTTTTTAACGAGGTTGACACAGTAAAATAACTATCCTCATGAGAGCTAATTAATTTTTTAACGAGGTTGACATAGTAAAAGAACTATCCTCATAAGAGCTTGTTTCATTTTTTAAGGAGCTTGACACAAGAAAGCAAACTATGCTCCAACGACCTTATTTTAGTTTCTAAGGAGCTTGACACAAGAAAATGAATTGTGCTCCCATGACCTTGTTTCATTTTTTAAGGAGCTTGACACAAGAAAATGAACTATGCTCCCACGACCTTGTTTCATTTTTTAAGGAGCTTGACACAAGAAAAAGTACTCTGCTCTGAAGAGCTTGTTTCATTTTTTAAGGAGCTTGACACAAGAAAGCAAACTATGCTCCAAAGAGCTCGTTTCATTTTTTAAGGAGCTTGACACAAGAAAATGAACCGTGCTCCCATTAGGGGAATTTTGAGGTCTAAAATGGGCATCCTAAGAAAAATGTACAACAAAAATAAAATTTATGAGAACCAATAGGATTCAAGATGATGATGTCAACCATGGGGGATTATTCACCATTTTAGGAGTAAAAAAGTAAAAATATTAAAAAATAATAAAATAATAAAACTATTTTTTCAACTCGTATTTTCAACTTATCTCCTGAAGGGTTTACTCAAATTTCAAGTGGGAGTACTCATTGGATGCAAAATTTAATTCCTCATCCAAGGAGTACCCATGTTGCATACTTTTGTTGGACCCTGCTACACATAAAATGAGAAATACATGAAAAAACATGATTGTAATAATGTTTTTCAAGTATTTCTGATTTTTTTGTGTAGAAGAGTCCATTTAAATTATGAAACATGGGTAGTCCTTAGATGGGGAACTAATTTTTGCATCAAACAAGTATTCCTGCACAAAATTTGAGTAAACAATTAGGGAGATAAGTTCAAAATACGAATTGAAAAAGTTTTTTTTTTTTCCCTCTAAAATTTGATGATGTAATCAAACCTTATTTTATTATTTCCACTATTATTTTATAATTTCCTTAGTGGCCCATTTTAGACCTCACAATTCCCCTAATGGACGACCTTGTTTCATTTTTTAAGGAGCTTGACACAAGAAAACGAACTTTTCTCTGGCATCCTGATCATGACAAATAAGAATTCATGGCATCCAAGAGTTTCTCATCCAACGGGAGAACAACGCTCTGGAAATCAAGATCCAATGCCCCAAGCACACGATGCACAACGACACTATCACTGAATGCGGGCATGGGGCAGGTTGCCAAATAATTAACCTGTGGTGGGGAAGATATCACTGACAGGTAAGGACCAGGAAGGGATGACAGTATACGATATGTCACATTAGGAATAAAGAATGAAAGCTGATCAATGATCATAATCTGACCTTCATGTGGAAAAAAGATCACGCGAAAGAGGGAAGAGACAAGCGCGCCCATGGCATAAGAATAGTTTCTCCCCAAGAGTAAATTAAAATCCAAAGGGCCCTGGACAACCATCACGTCTATATAGACAATCTTTCCTCCCAAAGTAATAGGCAAATTTGGAACTATCCCTAATGGTTGACTTGTTCCTCTATTAAAAGCCAACACATTCTGAGTAACGGGCACAAGCTTTAGAGAACCCAAAAATTGCCATGTAGTTGAGGAATTAATACTAACTGAGGTGCCTTCATCTATAATCGTTCCTGGTACAACCATATTTCAGGGATGTACAATGATCTCAAAGGGCACGTAAGAAGGAAGACGGTATCCCGTAAATCGACTCCAGTCAAAGGAAGCGACCAAACTACATGGAGGGGGTGCCATAGTAATAGGAGGATTATCCCCTTGTGTTACGGGAGAAGAAAGACCATCCTTTTGAACGTCGGGAATGAGAGAAGGAGGATCAATTTCAGGGACTGTGGCAACAGGAATTGGAGGATCACCCTCTTGGATCATAGAAACAGAAGGACCGTCCACTGATCCCGGGGAATTAGAGGAAATAAAAAGAACCTGACTAGGATAAGACCCACTCTCGATGGAAAATACCTGATGAACTGTAGGTGGGATCAGATCAAATGATTCCACGACCAATGGTTGGTCAGGAATGAGTTCGTGATTTTTAATTTCTGGGGGAGCGAGATCGACCGAATATGAATCTCGACTGATTGTGTGATCAACTAGCGGAGGACTCAAAGAAAGCTTCTGGTAAACAACCAAAATATAGGACACATATGCAGTAGGGTTACTCAACACTCTAGTGGCTTCATCCATGTACGGAAAAGGTGAATGGGATGATGCACTTCACACAACTTATATGGATTCGTGATCTTACCCTGTTTCTTATGAGTCTTATCAGTACTAGTCGAAGACGTGTCACCAACATGACCTCTTGAGGTGGATGAAAACGGCAGATGATCGTCAAACCATACTTCAAGCACCTTGGGGATGCTAGGGCAATCTCTAAGAAGGTGGTCACCCTTACTTAACTTACAAGGGAATTTGACTTTCCATGGGGGGTTGGAATATTTTTCGATGGAAGGTACCTTTGGAGCAATAGTTGCAGGGTTGGCCTCTCGCTTATCTGACTTCTTATTTTTCGTCTTTCTCTTCTTCTTATTAGCTTTCTGGTTACTAGATTCAAAAATTTCAATAGGTGAAGTAGAAGAAGATGAAGAAATAAGCAAAGAAGGCGAGAGTTCCACCTTAGAACCAACATGATGTTGTTTAGGCAGAGGAGATGGTTGAACAGAGGTCAGACCACTAGGGACCACCGAGGTTAAAAATAACCACACAGGAAAACCAATAGTTCACCCAGGAAGGGACAATGTTGCCATTTCAAAAGCAGAAAAAGGACCAGGATTCCCTTCGGAGGGGACTCCTTGGTTGGTAAAATCTGGAAACGTGGCCATGGAAACAACCCTAAAAAATTCGCTAAGGAAGATAACTTGAACTAGGAATATTTCATGGGCAATTAATTTTTTAAGACATTGAAACAAAACTTTGTCGTTTCATATTTTAAGAGTCAAGAAACAGGAAAAAGGTGAATCTAGTCATTTTCAGGTTGAACGAGCATGAAATAACAAGTGATCGAGGATATTTTCAATTTTAGAGAGTCCCGAAAAGACCAACATGACTACTCAGGAAATCTAAGCAAGAGGGTGTACCAAGTTTCCGTGAACTGCAATATGCACCTTGGTGATCAAATGAAAGAGAAATGACCAAGGACTATGTACGTGCAGGCAGTCTCCCTAAATGTTATGTTTGGTGTATCATGGTTACAGGGTGGCAGACTCAGATCCCTATGGATAAAGGATTGAAACCTATGAGGGTATCCATTTATATACTCGATGGTAAGGGGAGCACAAGTTCGTGCTAGTGTTGTCTAATTCCAGATGGAAAACAACAGCTACTAGGTTTAACGATGCCAGAACACGTCACTAGACAAGACCTCTAAAATGTGTGCATTAGGTTTTAATGCTTCCCTAGGTTGATTGAATTCATTTTAAATTTGATCTTGAAATAATGTTGCAGTTTCAAGGCCTTAGAGAATGTAATCTCAAATCCTTAATGCACAACTATATGCGAAAGAAAATCATTCCAATTCGATCAACAACTAGCTAAGAGAAGGATAGTAGTTCATGACAAAGCAGCAATCAATTGAATACAAGAGAATTTTCCCCAATGCATCTAAGAGAAACAAAGCAGAAAATGAAAAGATCTTTCCTTGTTCACCAAAAGCTACTAATGTAAAAGAATGTTTTTAATTTTCAAACTTAAGAGAAAGAATGCAAATTTCGTCTTTTTAAATAAATAAGAAGAAAAATGCACTATTACACTAAAAAGAAAAATGGACACTAGTTTTGAGCAATTCGAATGAAACGATTCAAAGCAAAGAGATCAATCCAACACGAACATCGAACACACTCAAAAGAGAGATACACTCCTTCAAATGAAAAGGGGCTTCCAAAACGGTTTCATGAGCAATGTAATCTATGCCCAAGGTGAGCAATGGAGAGCTAAATGAAATCCAAGATGATCATTCAACAACCCAAAGACACATAGAACCGAAAGAAAAGCTAAGATAATCAGTCAACAAAATGAAATGATAGAGACTAGACTGACCCAAAATAAACTCAGAAGGTTCAGTGAGGAGGGAAGTGAAAGAGCGGCAGAAAGCACCTAGAACCCTAGGATGAAAAAATCCATTGATCGGATGAGGGAAAAACAACTGAGAAGAACGAGACAAGAGATTCAAAAAAATCCCAGTGGACCAATTGAAAGGTAAAAATCCAACCCAGAGGCAAGATAAATTGAAAAAACTCAGGGAAGAGGTTAAAATTTTGACCTATAGGATTTAGCGCGTTTGTCGAGCTGTAATCCACGCTAAACAGAGGTTGCTGCACCTGTGACAAAGGAAACAAGCACCAATCGACACGACTGTTCAAGCAATAGCAGCGCCGAGCCAAAAAACCATTGAAAAAATAAAAAAACTATTGAGCAGAGGTCAAACTTGGCACTCTAAGGCTGAATGTGATGGCTGAAAATAGTCAGACAGGCAAAACAAAGCAGAAAAATGTTGAAAAGACCAAAGTTGACTCGACAAGAAAAACACTAAATTAACAACGAGAGATGACAAACACATTGAATCTAATTGTGGTCGCCAACTTGTTGTGCAGGTAAATCCCCTCTGCGGACAGAGGCGATCCCTCTAGCAAGGGAACAAGCTGGAATTTCACACTCCTAGCTAATAAATGAAAACGAGTTAGGATAGATGACCTAACTTGGTCCAACGCTTTTGTTGACGTTTGCAGCAGCAATTCGTTGATCGTTGTCTTCACACATTGTGGTCTTTCAGTAGTAATGTCCATGTACCTGCACAAGGATCAAGTGAATGGTGACAGCATGTGAAAACATATTTTCATTCATAACTATTTGATCGGTCAAGGAGAATCAAACATTTTTCATATTATCGAACACAAAATTGGAACCAAAAAACCAGTCTTGTATTAAAGATAGAGAAAATAAGTTTACAACCAAAAAGCCTTGACGTTGCAGCCTCCTTCGACGAGTTCAGTAAAATGTGTCTCAATAATTCATCAGGGATCGGACTTGGTGAGGAAATGAGCCTAAACTCTCTCTTGACAATGGATTCCTCTCTGCCTTGTTCTCACACTAGCTATAGGAAGGACTGTTCAACTAGCTAAAACTATGTGAGAAAGGTGTATTTATAGGAGAGGAGGAGGTGGTTTGGGATCCCTCATAAGGTGGAAAGGAGGCCTTATCCTTTGGGGAGTTTCTCAAATTTAGGAAACAAGAATCCAAAGGAAGGAATTCGATGTTATTCAGTTGAAAAAACCATGATGACTCCGCTCACGAAGTGGTTGGGCATGGAAACGTCATTTCTATTTTTTAAAAAAATTGAAAAACAGCTCAGCACGAGCAGTCCACTGAGACAGAGTGCCAATGGGCGCGAGGCCCAATGTTAATTTCTCTATGGGTGTGAGGCCATAACTGCCTACCAGCTCCGACCCAAAAGCATATGTTTTTGAGAGCCTGCTCCAAGAATGATCAACAGAGTAAAAGTTATTCACACGCCAAGGGATGCAATGACGCTTTTTGCAAGGTATGACAATACACAGAAGTCACTAAAATGGTCCTCTAATGTTCGGGATGGGGATTGTAGGGATGGTGAAAAAATACTATGTAACAAGGACTCATACAAAAGGTTTTCCACCTACCTCAGATACCTATTTCAAATAGGGTTACATCACTTGGAGACTTCCTAGGGATATTTTTTGTTTGGCAGAGTTCAACAAAAATGACTCTTCTTTCATTAAATAGTTCAACAAATCTCTTTAATAACCATTATCAAATGCAACCAACTAATTTTCTGAGTGTACCATACTGCTTATGTGTCATTATTCCACATGGATGTTGAGCTGGACCTCTTCCAAGTCGAATTTTACAATTTTCACACAAATCTGGTTAGTGAAAATTCTGAAAAATAGGCCTCAAAGATGAGCGCATAATTTCCAAACCTTGATGTATTTACAAAAATTGAGAGAGGTTGTTGTAGATGGGCTTGTGCTGGAGAAATTTTTTCTTCATATTTCCAAAATGATTTTTCATTTGGTCAAAAATTGAAGTTGAAATTTCCTTCTAAAACAATCATGTACAGGAAAGTTCAGGAAAGTTCAGAAAGTTCATAGCGTAGTTTTCGTACAATTTTCATTTCACCACCTTCTGCACCTTTTCTAAATTTTTTGCATGTTGGATGGTCTTCACTAGGTAAAATAAGGTAAGCACATGTTTTTATTCACCCCTTTCACAATATATTTTGGAAATTTTACCTCAAAACATTCTACAGCGTGTTCGTAGTGAAAACTCGGCTTTAAGCCTAGAGCTCGCTATGAACTTGCCTGATTTTTCCAAATTTTGAAATTTTCACTCTTACCTCCAAACAATATGTTCACATCTCTGTAACTGATTTGATAGATTATCCTAAGACAAAATTTTCCAAAAAAAGTGTCTTACCATCGTTCAAGGGGCAGCAGGGTCATCCATTACAATAATTTTTAAAACCCTTTTTCTTCAATTATGCTTGCACCATATCCATTGAACCAAAAAAATTTCTTTAGGTGGCAACAACCATTATCATGTGGAAAAATATCATGCTAGATTTTAGGTCCTAATATTTCGAATTTGAAGATGAGCTTTGTATTGGTGAGGTGGAAAAAATGGTGTGTTGGCCTCCATATCATCCTTTTTCCAAGTGATCTTCGTCAATATGTGTCCCAATGACACTCCTAAACTCTTTTGATGATTCATATGCTCTCTAAAATAGATTAAATGCTTCAAAAATACCAAAAGTTCAGCTCACTGTAAAAACAAAGTTGTCAGGAAAGTTCATAGTGAATTCTAATTGTGTTACATTGATTTCGGTATGCACTTGTGAAGAAGTGCCAAATTCATGAATTGGCCAATTTCACTTATTCACGAGATATTTTTGGGATTTTTATTTGACATTTAAACCAGTCACCTTAATGATTACCTTTAAGACCCCCACATATGTACATTTTTTAAAAATTAATGAACTTCATGACCTTATTTCACCCTAATGACCTAACCATACTTACCTAAGACCAACCTAGACAAACCTAGTTGTTATGAAGGATAAAAGTGGCTCTAATGGGGATGATGTCCCCCCTGCTGGGTAGCGGAGAACCTCAGATCTGTAGTTCCAGTGCCTGACCATTTAGAATGCTCCCGAAACTTTGACATACTTTCCTTCGACCATGCAATGTTGACCTTTAACCTACTCTCTAACTGAAGAAAAGATTCCAAACTGAAAGAAACAACTGTATAAACTGATAATGAAACTGAGAACTGAAAACCAAACTTGCACATTCCTATGAGCTTATTTTTGTACATGTAAACCTACTCTAATAGCCGTAAATCAAATGTTGGATTCAAACGGCATGAAAATTCCTATATAACCAATCAATTAGATGGCTATTCAAAACAATTTTTCTCATACTTTCTTCAAAAAGAAAGATAAACCTGAAAGATGGCAACTCAAACTTCCAATTGAAAAAAACCCCATGATCCAAAACTGCTGTGAAAGGAACTTTTCTTGATGGTTGTAAATGATTGGCCAAAGGATCTTCAAAATCATGAAATATAAGCTCATTTTGAAGACCAATAGAAAAAGAAACATCTTCTTCATTTACAACTACAATCTATCCCTGTTTCATACCTTGATTTGTAACATCATTTTCAGGACAAGACTTTGAATGTTCCTGAAAATCTTCAATAGGAGAAGCAATATGCACAAATATATATTTCTGATCATTTAAATCTACAACAAGAGATTTGGGATCACAACTTGTAGATAAAAATGTTGTGTTCTATTGTCTATTAGTGCCTCTTCATGACAACCTTCAAGCATACTCAAGGAATCAACCTCCTCCTCATGATGAAAAGAAACATGTTTCACATAAGCTTTTCCTTTCTCCTGCCCATTTTCATGTTCCTCAGCATTCAAGGGTTCATAAAATGAACAAACTTAAGAGCCTTGTAACTGACCATATTTATGTTCCTCTTTATCATCTAAATATTGGGAAAGCTGCTGCAAATTTTCACAAATTTCATGGGATATAACTTAGCTATCAAATTGCTGATCTATCTTCAAGTGAAGAAGAGACATATTCTTATTTGAAAATATCTTGATCATCATAACATCTAGATTGTGAATAAAATTCATGAAGTGCCTCAAATATCTCCTCATCATCCATCCATTCTACATCATCATGAATGATTTTGACATATTGAATGAAGCTTTCCAAAGATTGCAATAGTCTTGAAAAAGTGATGATAAAGGATGAGACTTCCCATAATGTTCAAAAATATTCGATGAAAATCTTTAAGAGAATACAAGCTTCTTGATTTCAACCCTTCATACCATACTCTAGCTTTGTATTCTAAGGTAACCATAAACATCTTCATGAGACAAAATTCAGGAAAATCAACCCTCGGTCTACATACATGTATGTGGAATTTAACCAAATGCAGAACAACATCATATTTATTTCATCTCCAAAAATGGGAATATGGGTTGACCATTCAACACGAGGCATACAATTTTGAAAACCATAGATGTGAGACCGATCCATAGGAGCATACCTGGGATTTATTAGTCCATTAGAACTCATCTTGGAACTTCATCAAGCTATTGATCTTCAAGCAGTGGATTCACCATGAAGCTTTGAATTTCTTAATTCTTTAAGAATGGAGTTTCCAAGGTAGAATTACAGCCTTTGAATTGTGTGATCTCATGCTACCTTCAATATTTTAGTAGTTTTTATTGAGCACAATTTTTTTGGAAAATGTAGCTTCAGGATCCCGACAGACGCACCAAAATTTTATCACCAAACTGAGGCTAATTGGGCTGCTCAACAGTCAATTCAGTGTAACTGTTTCAAACCACTTTTGGTTGAAAGTTAGCCCTTCCAACCTAAGAGGGCTTTCTCAAGGAAATGTATAATATTCAATACACAATGCTTAGAAAAAATATCGCTAGCTCTTGAGTGTGTTTTGAATGGTTTTTAGCAGGTGAAGGATGTGAATTAATGGCTACCATTGGGCATGAAGTATGTGTGAAAATAAATGACATTAAAACTCTTTCATGGAAGCTGAGGCATGTGTACTCTCATCAAAAACATAATTTGAACAATAAACTAGATGCATAAAGGAATTTGGAGCAAGTTTAACCATGAATTCCAAGTGATTATACATAAATTAAACTGAATGGACATTAAAATTGTAGATAAGACAAACAAACATAAGAGTACATGAAGAATCTCAAGTCTGAAAGAAGCTTTTTGCAACTGGATATTACTAACTAGAAAATATTACAAAATTAGCATAAGGCATAACATTAATCAACTCCTCTCTAACTCTAAAACTATCTCATTTATAGAGTGGGGACTCATACAAATGGTTTTTGACCTTGCTAGTTTCGAATTCCTACCTCAAAGACCTATTTAAAATAGGATTACATCACTTGGAGACTTCTTAGGGATATTTTCTGTTTGGCAGAGTTTGAATACAAAAAGGACTCTTCTTTTATTAAATAGTTCAACAAATCTCTTTAATAACCATTATCAAATGAACCAACTAATTTTTTGAGTGTACTAGACTGCTTATGTGTCATTATTCCACGTGGATGCTGAGTTGTACCTCTTCCAAGTCGAATTTTACAATTTTTACACAAATCTGGTTAGTGAACATTTTGAAAAATAGGTGTTAAAGATGAGTGCATAATTTCCAAACCCTGATGGCTTTGCAAAAAAGGAGAGAGGTTTTTATACATGGGCTTGTGGTGAAGAGAAACCTCATTCATATTTTCAAATTTGTTTTTCATTTTCGAAAAAATTGAAATTTACGTTGACTGCTAAAACAGTCATGTACAAGAAAGTTCAGGAAAGTGTGTAGCGTAGTTTTCGTAGCGTTTTCATTTCACCACCTTCTACACTTTTTCTGACTTTTATTCCTATTGGAAGGTATTCATTAGGTAAAATAAGGTAAACACATGTTATAATTAACCCCTTTCATGATATATTTTGGAAATTTTACCTCGAAACATTCCACAATGAGTTCGTAGTGAAAACTCAACTTTAAGCCTAGAGCTCGCTACGAACATGCCCAAATTTTCCAGATTTTGAAAATTTCACTCTTTACCTCCAAAAAACATTTTCACAAGTATGTAACTGATTTTATAGAGTATACTAAGACAAAATTTTCCAAAAAATATGTCTTACCATCTTTCAAGGGGTAGCTGGGTCATCCATTACAATCATTTTTAAAACCCTTTTTCTTCAATTCCACTTGCACCTTCTCCATTGAACCAAAGAAATTTGTTTAGGTGGAAACAACCATGATTAAGTGGAAAATTTTCATGCTAGATTTTAGGCCCTGATATTTCGAATTTGAAGATGAGCTGTGTATTGGTGAGGTGGAAAAAATGGTGTGCTAGCAGCTATGTTATCCATTTGATAAGTGATCTTCATCAATAGGTGTCCCAATGACACTCCTCAAATCTTTTGATGACTCATCTACTCTCTGAAATAGATTAAATGCTTCAAAAATACCAAAACTTCAGCTTGCCATAAAAACAAATTTTTGAGGCAAGTTCGTAGCGTATCCTAACTGTTTTACACTAATTTCGCTACGAACTTGCGTAGAAGCTCCAAATTTACATGAAATGGCCAATTTCACTTATGCATGAGATATTTTTGCGATTTTTTTTTGACATTGACACCTATCACCTTATGACGACCTTTAAGGCCCCGACATATGTACATTTTTTGAAATTAATGAACTTCATGACCTTATTTCAACCTAATAACCTAACCTAACTTACCTAAGACCAACATAGACAAACCTAGTTGTTATCAAGGATAACAGTGCCCATGAATATTGTTGTATTAGCTTCTATCCTTGTGAACGATTAAGTGAGTATACCTATGGGATGGCCTAGTACTAGTAACCTCAGAGAGAGGTTGATTTATTTCCTTATAATAACAATAATAATAAAATGAGACCATAAGGGGTTGTATCCTACATAACTATATAAAAATATAAATTTCATTACTTATTATCACGAGCTTAATAAGGGGTTTTAAGGTTAACATGGGGCTTATATAGGGCTTAACATGCCCCTCCAATTAAACATATGTTTTCCCTGACACTTGACCAACTTCTAGTGATTCTGCAAGGCTTAATTATCATCTAATGCCAGCTCTTCCACTGGTAGGTTCTTCTATTTGATGATGTACTCCACAATTTTTGGGTTACTCAGTCGCTTAATCCTTCTTTCAAGGATTGTTTCTATTTCTAGTATGATATTCTATTATTTATTTATCTATGGTACACTTTGAGTGTGCAAATGAATAGTATGGCTCCGATATTGATTAGGTGGAATACCCTTAGACATTAATCCAAATACCTTGGGAATATTGTTGACAAATTTATGTAGATCCATTGACATAGATGATATTGACGCTTGACAATTTTGTGAACATAATTTTTCCGTTACACCTTGGTGCCCCTTTTTGAGTTATTTTTTCATTCTACTAGAGCATCATCACTTTAGAGGGTTTCCCTTGGATGCCTTTAACTTGCTCAATTTCCTTTCCTTCTGAGGAAAATATTATGAAGATATATTTAAAATTGAAGGTCAATATTCCTAACGGTTGTAACCATTGGACCCCTAATACAATATCAATTCTACCCATTGTATTGCAATAAGGGAATTTTCCAATGAATACTCCCCCATATTGATATTAATATTATGGATTCCTTGAACAATTTATGGTGCCTCCATCTGCAATCATTACTTGAAACTCTAGTGTTGGATATATGAAATAATTGAGTAGTTATGCTAATTTGTGTTTGATGAAGTTATGGGTGATGATAAAATAAATCAACATGTTTACCTTTTTCTTTTTTATATATCTTTCTATATTGAGGGTTTATGGAGTATTGATGCCAACAAATGTATGTAAATATATGGTTGGAGTATTCTCTTCTAGCTCTAAATCTTGTGACTATTCTAATTCATGATTTTATTCCTCTTCAGAGTCCATGTAGAATAATTTCTTCTCACTGCATTTATGCCCCTTACTCTTCTTGTTATCAAAGTTGAAACATAATCCCCTTTTTTTTTATTTAATCCATTTGTTGAGGATTCAACCTTGTCAGTTTAGAACATGGATCATGATCCCCGCTATGGTTAGTAGTGACTGATTTTTTAGTGGCCATATTTTTACTTTCAACTTTCCTTGCTAGATTAAAAGCCTACTCTAGAGATTTAGGTTCAAAGAGATGCACCACATGTTGGATGATTTTCTTTAAAGTTCCCATGAATAGATCTAATAAATTATCCTTTGAGATATTCTTTACTTTGATGCACAACTTTTGGAATTTTTGAATGTTCTATATAGCTAGACTTTTTTGTTTAATATTTACTAATTAACAAAAGAATGTATTTCTCTTAATATCCTCATAAATTTCTATCAATTCCTATGTAAAAATGGACGAAGATATAATATAATATATTTTCCTTTCAAAAATATATTGATACCAGACATGTTGGCCTTGTTCTAAAAATAGGGATGCAATATTTACATTATGTAAGGATGCCACTTTGTGTAGATCAAAGTATTGCTTCATATGATATATCCATGTTACAAGATCAATGCCATAAAAATTTATCATATCAATATTTAGAATATAGTTGTTCCTCGGTGTTGACCTAAAGCTCAGATGATGTGGATATTGGATATATGATTCTACAATTCAATATTTGTGGTCTCCAATTGTGATATCATACTCCCCATATGATATTGGTTCTCAACACCATGCTTCTCCTTATGTTCCTCATTTCCTTAGATCTTTACATCCCTTTTAGGGAGATATTTTAATAGATTATTTTTCTTCCATGATGGATTTTTGTATATCTTCCTTGACATTTTTCATTTATTCCTGATTTTATTTCATCTTATTTTTTATTTAATCCTTATTTCCATTCATATTTTTTTCTATTTCTTTCTTATATTCATTCATCTTCTTTTCTCTTTCTTCCTTATATTCATTCACCTTATTTTCCATTTCTCTTTTAAATTATTCTTGAGAACTTGATAAATTCACCTATTTCAACATACTACCATATATTTCATTAACTTTCTTCTCTAATTAAGATAACCTAAACTATACACTTTCTTCATGATTCAAGGATGATCCTTCAATAGATTTAATTGGTTTAGTAGATTTATTTGGAGGAATGTTGGAAAATAATAGTAATACACCTCTTTATCAAAAATTTCAATCACCAAAAGAAATGGATCTAATAATCAATAATTAGGTCAATAGTGAGTTACATAGCTTAATTTGGAGAATATCAGAATTGATGAACTTTTATTGATATATTTTTATGAGATTTTAGTCCATTTAGATTTGAAACTTTGGTCTGTAATACTTAAATATATATTTTCTATAATTTTGTAGGTGCGAATATAATTTGATGTCTTAAGTGAAAGTTATGGTGACTTCACCAAAATTGTTGATTTTTGGTCTATTACCATGAGCAAAACTTGTATAGTCTGCCACATGTTCAATTCTTCAAATATAATTTTAAACTTTTGATCCGTAAACTTTCGTGGATATTCCACTAGACAATTTGTCACAACAAATATGATGACAATATATTAAAACACTAAAAGTTTACACTATTACAGTTTTATTAAACTTTAATATCTAAATATTCAACTGCAATTAGTGCATCCATGCGAATGGAAATTATGAAGAAAACTAGAGAACGACAAAATAATCTCACACACATATAAGAAACAAGATATGATCTCTGGGAAACCTTTTCGGGAGAAAACCTAGCTGGAAGATGAGGTCACTTCACTCTCTTTCTTTGTCTAGAAATATAGATGCAGGTACAAAGAATTAATGTTTGTGGCCCATGGGCCACTATAGTGCACATATCCTTTATGTGTTCTCTACCTCCTATCTCTCCTAGCTATCTTTTCTCAGCTATGGAACAAAGTTATCATGAAAGAATGGAAAATGCATCTTCCTCCTAGTGGTTTGGTTATAACACAACCCGATATCCTACTAGTGGTTAACTTTGACTACATCAACTCTTAACTAGAGTTACAAAATAGGCTCTTCTTGAGTTTTTGACATCAAAAACACATGTCTAGGCCCTTTTCCATGAATAATGGTGGTTGACGCGACATCCAACTAAACTATAGGGTGAAAACAAGACGATCAACTTCTTACTGGCAGAACTTTTGCATACAGACTTCGATTGACACACTTATTGTGTTGTGGGAAATATATGTGTGTAGAATAACATAAAAATATTGTTTGATGCCTCAAAATTCTCTTGAAAGGATTTCATACCATGTTTTTCCAAACTGGGTCCCTGTGGTAAAAACAACCCCGTGAGCTGATTCCTCGACTTTTTCCACTCTGAATGCATCCAATATGGATCAAATTTTTAATTTAGGTACTTTTCTATGTCTCCTAAAATTCCTTAAGGTTTCATAATATGAAAAATCCTATGTGTTAGCCACCTATAAATTTTTTTCAAGCAAACAGGTGGCTAAAAATGTTTCTGAGCCTTCAAGAGAGACATTTTCTTTGAAAATCTATCATCCTTGAAGCCGCTATGTGTCTTTGCCTTTGAAAAGACCTTCACTGCTGTTTCCATTGAAAAATCCTTGTTGTTCTGTGAAAAAGAATGCTTCAAAAGGCCTCTGTAATTGCCCATTTTCACTCATTTCCCTTCATTTTTCATTAAGCCTCCTTTCCCTCTTTAGAACTCCATAACCCTCTAAAAATCCTCCAAAATCCTTTTAAGCCACTAAAAATCTCTTTTACAGGTTTAAAACATCCTTTTCCCCTTTATCGAAAGCCAAGAAATTCCTTGAAAAACCTTCATTTTGGCTTTAAAAACTCCTTTTTTCATTGAGGCGTTAAGCCCCTTTCGACTTAGCCCTTAGCGCCTTCTCCGCATAAAACCCGCACCTAGGAATAGGTGCTAAGCCCTATCACGCAATTGCAATCAGAGCTCTCACTATTACCTTTTTCCTTTGTTCCTTATATTTTTCCGATGCAATGGAATTTTCTTTGCAAACCTCTGCTTCAATATTGACCGTCGATCTTTAGAGATCTAATGGTCAACGCTGATATCTCATCGCGCCCATAACATAATTTCATTACACCTCCACTAGAATCTCCACTGTTGATCTTCCATACAGATCCGACGGCTTGCGTTAACTCGCATAATCGCCAATCTCAAGAAGTCTTAAGTGCCATCCCTTGTTTCCTCCGATTTGCGATTTCTGATTGAATCTCAACCATATGTTTGTGTAGATCTGATGGTTGGAGATGAACCTGATAGCCTAACCTCATCACTTCGCCGGTTTAATATGGACCGTTGAATCCACAAGAACCAGTGGCCTAGATTTAATCGCGCTCCGCCCATGTGCCCTCCATCATTTCCCCTCTGATCAGATCTCCACTGTTGATCTCTCCAATGATCCAACGGTCCGCGCATAATCACAAAATCAAAACCTCGCATTTTTTTCCCCTTGCCTTTCTCCGATGCAGTTATATCTTAGCCGTTCAACCCGATAGATCCAACGACTCTCTTTCTCCCTGCCCATTCACTTGCCCCTTTGCCTCCGCTTTCTCTTTTAAATCTCTGTCATCCATTCCGTAGATCTGACGGTCAGCATTTAAACTACCCTGGACCATTCCCCACCTTAATAACTGTGGATCTTTCCATATTGTGCACTATCCCGCAACGTCAGATCTCCCCATCCTACATCCAACGGCTGAGGTGCATATCGCGTGATTTTAGTGTCCGACAGTTAAAGTTTCAAATTTACGCGATGAAAGTGGTTTTGGGGGGGACACGTGTCAGGCAGCAAAGAATATCGCATTTTTTTGGCAAAATTTCAAAACCACTTTGAATCCACGCGAAACCATCAGTTTTTCTGCTAAAACCACCTCTTACCCTTTGCACCTGAAAGCTCCATCTGAATATCTCGACCGTCCATTTGATCTAGATCAGTGGCTCTTATTACATCACATCTTCGTCCATATTTATTTCATCGAGCCTCCTAAGAACTTCGTCGGAAGATCTCCACCATTGATCCTTTTCGTGATCCAACGATCCACGTTCAATCGCCCTCCGCCCTTCTGGTCCCACCACCAAAGCGCCTCAATTTCATTGTTTTTAGCCCTTTTCCTTTGTATTTGCTCGAAAATTAAACTTTGGTGTTTAACACTAAAAGTTATTTGTGTTCTTTTGATTCAGTCTAACCTCCTCCACCGGTAAATCTTGACCGTTGATCACCATCCACCAATCTAATCCAATGGTCCAGAACCGTCCTCACACCAGACTTTCACCAGGCCATTTTTCTTCCATTCCACAGTGATTTTCAGTCATTTTTCCACTGCATCCACCATTTCCATTGCTGCGACACCGTTTCCTCGGCCCTCCAGAACAATCTTCCTCCACTCCGATGGATTTTTCTTAACATGTTGATTGGTTTTTTGTAGGGTTACAGATGGTGAAAACCTTTCTTTCTACACATTCACTGTCATGGTGATATAGGGCGCAGAATGCAATTTTTCAGAGCCATATATCACAGGGAAGACACCTGAGAAGGTTTTAAGGCATATTTTGATTAAAATATCAGTGTTTAACTCTAGTTCAAACCTTCTAGCGCCGTTAAAGCCTGTGTATTCACAGACAGATCAGAAGAGGAGTAGCAAAGAGTATCAGCGAAAGATTAAAAGGATTTGAAGCCTATTATTGAATATTAATGTCATAATCTAGTGTTTAAAGGATGAAGATACAGATTTAAGACCTTATAAATTATCCAGAGGTCTAATAAGGCCTAAAGCGCATGAAACAAGCCTTATCAGTGTTTCACATCAGAAGAATGCTCTTTCCCAACAAAGGACAAGTCCCCATAGTGTTTTTTATTCTACATCGAGTTCCTGAGAAGATTATCACCCTGACAAACTCCTAAGAATGCCAGAGCATTAGTTACAAAGTATGGAAGGCCATGAAAGTTGTTTATCCACCTTACTTGTCCTAGTGTACCAACAGAGTACATACTGCCAGAGAGTACTTCGAGAACATACCTTTGAAGTTATTTTATGCCTGTAGAAGACCACTAGTTCACCCAAAGAGTACTGAAAGTCAATATGGGATATTAAAATAGAATGGCTTCAAGCACTCTTCTTCCTCTATTTTAATTTTTCATTTAAAGTTCTATCTACATCTACAACCACTCTTTCAGCTATAAGAACTCCTCAGAAATACATTGTAAATGTTGGATATTCGTGGATTGTAAGTTGTTCTTTGAGATAGAGTTCTGTATGTATTAGTTGTAAAATAGGCTGGGAGATGATTTCAAGCTGATATCAAGCTGTTGGAAAATGATGTGTGTGACTGGTGTTGCTCTTTAATATGACAAGCATGTTCATTGGATCCTAATCTAAATCAGTGCTGATGTGTTCTATCTTTGTCAATGTTTTCCCTCTGTTATTCATCATATCTAGTTTCTATGATAAGATTCAGTAATCGAGCTTAGGATATACTGTTGTAGAGTACCCTAATGCTTTTCTACTAATTGTGTGATCTAAGAACAAATTCATGATAATTTAAGTAGTATAGTAGATGGTTCTCCCTACTTACTGATGTATGAATTTAGAGTTTGTTTCTAGATGTTATTGTCTGGCTTAAGCTGAAAGAATTGGGATACTGGGAGGTTCAGAGTTGGTTCTATCTCACTAGGGTCCTTTTCCAACAGTTTATCTTTTCTAATATCCCTTAAGTTGAATGTCAAAAGCATTGAAAGTTAAAAGCCTTTCTCTAATCTTAGGCTTCACTTTGTGTCAAATCTTAAATGTTTTCTATTGTCTGAAGAGTTAGCCTCATAGGAGTTTGATCATAGACGGTTAAGGCATGCCCTGTCCCTAGATTTTCTCCTAAGTGGTCACCTTGGAAGGTTTCCTTGTCATTCACCTTCATTCCTTTATCATTTCATCCCATACTATCATCTTTAGAGATCCTTTGTTTTAGATGACTAGCCCATTTGAAAGCCTTGGATATTGAATTGCAAGTACACCCTTTTATGACCCCATTGCCCAATGGACTTGATTTTTCTTTGAATTATCTCCCCATTGCCAAAAATCCTTCTTGATTCACCTATTTACAACAAAACAACAACCCTTGTGCCCTATAACTAGCCTAATACCTTAAAATCAAACTTCAAAGATACATATTTATTTGCCTTTATAGAGAGATCCCTCTTTGGATCCAGGAGGGCTAGATCATGAGATCCCAAAGTGGTTTGATGTTGTCTTGTCTTTTGGTATTTCCAAACTTGCCAAAACACAGGAACCACAACATAATGGCGACTCCACTGGGGGATTTCTGAGTGTTTTCCATCTTATACATCCTTTGGACCTCAGAAATCCAAAATCTCTGGTTATTTTGGCAGTTAAACACTGTGGTGGACAATAAATCTCCTTAAAACATTCTAAACCTTCCACCTGACGACTCCACTGTTCCTAAATGACCATAAGACTTCACTGATGATCAATAGGCTTGTTGATTATCTTTGTTTTCACAAGACATCACTGGGAGACCAGTTGCATTACAACATCATCCATATTAAAAGAAACACATAGGATTAAGCTTCTTGGTTAGAAGATATTTTGCCTCTCAAAGACTTTAATACGTGGCTAACTTTCGTCGTTGAGACTTAACATACTGGCTTCAAGAACAATCCATACTAGAGCTTATCCTAATCCAAACCCACCTGAGGTAGTTGAAAACCCCGAGAGTATCCTTAGGAAGCCTTATACATATAGGGATCCAACTATTGTCAAACACTTTAATAGAGCTAATTCAGCACCTGAAAACTTTGCAGCTCTATTAAACACTCAAATTGACTTAGACTTATCAATTAATTTACCAAGAAATCAGTCACTCAGTGCTATAGAACAGACAGACTTTGAGCCTCCAATATCACCACCACATAGTGGTCAAAACATTAGGGACAGAAAAACTCCTCCATCAACACCTCCTGATATTCATTTCATCCATAACTTGGGTCTCTCTCACCCTAGATATGCTCAACAGTTTGTTGCTGGTCCTAGCATTCCTGTCATTCATATACCTGCTGCTCAAGCCCAAACTTTACTTCCAAAAAACACTATCATTGTACCATGGTATGCCTCTCTAGTGTTGCCACAGCCTCTAGTGCCTTTACCCAATGATTATCAGTCTAAAATCCCTCATTTCACTGGAAAAGAGTCCACCACAGCTCAACACCATGTAGATAGGATGGAAGATGCCTTTGACTATATGGAGATAGATGATGAAACAGTCAAAATGAGGATATTTGCTCAGTGTTTAGGAGGATAAGTGAAGAAGTAGTTTAAAGGCCTACCTCCTAATAGTATCCATGATCTTCCCTCTTTGCATCAAATATTCATAAACAAATGGGAAGTCAAGAGCAACCCTCTCCAGATACTAGCTAAATATAAGAACCTTAAAATAAATCAGGGAGAGAGTGTCCATGACTATTCCACCAGAATTAATAGTGTCTACAACGATTTTCCACCACACATGAAACCTCCCCAAGGAATGGCCCTAGTGAAATACCTGGAAGGATTTGATGCTGACATGGCCTATCAGTTAAGGGAGAGAGATTATAACACATTAGAAGACATGCAGAAAGGAGCAGTGAGTGTAGAAGAAAACCTAATTGAAAAAAGAGCTAGAATGAGGGTTGAAAAGAAGGTAACATATAGGGATGACACTGCAACTTCTTCATCTAATTCCAAATATGATAGCCTAGCCAAAAAAATGGAGAGGATAGAAAGAATGATGGAGAAAATGGTTGTTCAAGTCAATAACCAGAACAAAACCAAAATCAAAACCAGAACCAAAACTTTAGGAGAAACAATTCCACAAATAGACAGAGAGACTCTGACCAACAAGTCATACCTCCATTCCAAGAGAATTTCCTTGATGAAGATGAGGGAATAATAGAAGAGTCAAAGGGAACTACAATAAATAGGGTGGAAGTAGATAACAAAGATCACACCTTTCCTTCAGAGGATAGTCAGACCTCATACTCGCACTGGGATGAGGAAGGGTTAGAGTTTGAAGACTATAGGTTAGGATTTGAAAATGCCATCATGCAGGTGCGAGAAAAATATGATCTCAGAAGAAAAAAGAGCCTAGACACTCCCTGTTGGGGTTCCCATGTTTTGGCCAGATTGGCAAGACCAAAAGATGAGACAACATCAAACCACTTTTAGACCTCAGGATCTAGCCCTCTTGGGTCCAGAGAGGGATCTCTCTATGATATGTCAAAGGTATATGACTTTAAAGCTCAATGTTAAGATGTTAGGATAGTTATAGGCACAAGGTTTGTTTGTCTTGTTTTTATTTGGTTGTTGAGAATCAAGAATGAAGGTTTCAATATAAGACAAGGGAAGGCAAAGAAGATTTTAGGCAAAGAGAGATAAATTCAGATAGTATTCAAGACCATTGGGAAAATGGAGTCAGGAAAGTGTTTACTTGTTGTTAAATGTGCAGGCTTTCAGTTGGGCTAGCCATCTAAAGCATTGGATCCTAAAATGATAGGTGGAGTGAAACAATCTGGAAAGAAAGTGAAAGAACGAGGGTAAACCAATTTCTGTCTATAGATAAGGTCAGAGGTCATTTAACTCCAGACCTGGTTGGACATACTCTTAGGCAACTCTCCAAGAAGGGCAAGGAAAAAATTAAGGGATATTAGATAGGTTTAATTAACTGAAAAAGATCCTAGTGAGACAGAGATGGAGTTCTACACTCCCAATGTTCCCAATTCATTCAATTAAACTCTAACAAGAACATCTAAGAAGCAGATTAATTAACTCATACATCAGCTAGCAGGCAATAACATCCACTACACTGGTTAAATTAACTGAAACCAATTCTCAGATAACACATTTAGCAGAAAACATTAAGGCAAGGAGAGCAGAAACATAGGGTGCCTAACAAGGGCAAATCATATGCCAGATTTCTAATGCAAGCCAGAAGAACTGAAATGGAATGAAATAAAACATAGAGACAGAAAAACATCACCGTAGATTTAGATTAGGATCCAAAGAAATGTGCTTGTCATATTAAGAGCAACACCAATCAGGTACAACATCAGACAATAGCTTGAAATTCAGTTTGAAAACATACTCCTCAGCCTATCTTACAACTTTACACATTGAGCATGCCTCAAGAGGAAAGCTTGCAATTCTCAGATATCTCATCAACAACCTTTACAATAATTCTCATGATTTTTATAGCAGAAGATGAGCTGAGGAGGTAGGTGCAATAATAAATGAAGCATTAAACACTCAGAATAGAAAAAAGGCCTGAAGCCCATTCTGTTTTAACTCCTGTGCATTGATCTCTAGCTTTCTTTGGGTGAACAAATGATCTTCTTCGGCTTCCATTTAATCTGGTCTGGTCCTGATGTACTTTGACTGCAGAATTCTGTAGTACCTTTGGTGCATAAACAAAATGGTAAATAAATGACTGAATGGTTTGCCATACTTGCGAAACAAATGCTTTGGTAGCTTTGGACAGTGGTCTAGGCGGAAAACTCTTCTGGAGCACGACATAGAATAAAGCAGTATGGAAAACCCATCCTTTCCTGGAAAAACATTCGGCTGATGTAGAAAAACCTGATATATATTAACTTCTGCTTATCTGTATCCTTTGGTGGTCTATGACGTCTTTGACCTGGTAGCTTGCCTTAAAAAACTTGGTTTAAGGCTCAAAATCTTCGTTTGCATGCCTGGAACTCTCTGCCACTTCATTTATGTCTCTGTAGGTGAAAAATTGCCACTATATTGAAACTTTGTAATCATGGCGGCGTTTCACCTCCTGTACCCTGCAAAAACCCACAGCTGTGTGAAGAAATCCATGCACGGAGGAGGTGGATGGTTACGAAGGATGAGCAGAGTGGTAGCGCGGCGGTGGTGAACTGGTGCTTTTGGCTAAAACAGTGGTGAAAATGCATAAATGGTATAAACAACGAATAATAGGGTTTGGTGGAGAACACGCGTGGACCGTTCGATCGTGGCCCGGAGACAAGATCAACAGCAGAGATCGAACAAAGGAATGATATATGTAAATCGGGTGGAATAACATATGAAATATGAGATTTTAGTGCAAAGTCTAAAACTTTGGACATGGACGAAATACAAAGAAATGCGAAAAAAAAAATGCAATGAAATGCATGGAAATAGAGGTGGGACCCAGCTGGAGGCGGAGGGCGATTCATTCTTGACCGTTAGATCTTAAGATCCAATGGATGGTCAGGCTTAATATCGGAGAATCTCAATCGGGAAGGGACCAGGGGTGACACATTTATAAGTTCCGATTGTGATTGGGAAGGGGACGCGATGACCGTTGGATCTACCCGGGGATCGACGATGGAGATGTGGATCGGGGGATCGTAATCAGAGGGAACACAAAAGATGACACCAACAAAATTTCGATTACGATTGGTGGAGACGGGCGATAGTCGTTGGATCGACAAGGAGATCAATGGTGGAGATCTGTTCGAAGGGCAAAAGGGGAGGAGCGACGGGCGTGAGGCGAGGAGATCTGGGCCGTTGATTTGGAAATGGACGAACAGCTGTGATTTAGTCGGGCAATCGCAATCGGAGGGGGACTGAGGTGACACATATCAAAACTTCCGATTGCGATTAGGCGGGGAGTGCGATGGCCATTGGATCGGTGGGGGGATGGACAGTCGGGATGAAATCGGGAGTCGGTATGATCGGGCGATCGGGAGATGGGACTTGCGATCAATCGAAGGGGGAAGCGATCGGAAGGGAATTGCGATTGCGATCGACGGAATGGAGCTGCGATCAATCACATCGCAATCATTCAAGATGGAATTATTGGGGAACACAACATAAGTCTTGCGATTACATAGTTTTGCGATATTGCGCGAGCCATCCGATCCCGATAACAGATCAACGGTGGAGATTAAGTTGCGAGACTTACACACGAAACAATCGCATCGGAGTTTTACAAAGGATTTTAACGCTCCGCTCCAATCTTCCGATGCGATTATCCCCTAAGGCACTAAGCGCTTGGTCTTAGCGCTGGGTGATACGGGGGAAAAGTTGAAGGGGGATGACAGGAAAGGGGTTGAGGCCTATTATAATGTTAAAAGTGGGTTTTTAACCCATTTCGGTGCATTTTAAAGCCAAAGGAGGGTAGCGATAGGGAACAAAGATGAGAATTTGGCTAGAAAAAGGGTAAAGGTGGGTTTTCAAGGGTATTTGGGGAGATTTAGGAGACCATAAAGGGGGAATTTTGGGATGGAAATGGAACTTGGGAAAAGGGAAAAAAAGGATAAAATGGGGGAAATTTTCCGAGATACAAGGGGCGAGAAAAAAGCCTTTTTGAGCAAAATTTAGTCATCTGGAAGGCTCATAGACACCATAACAGCAGAGGGGAATAGTCAAAAGGCAGGGAACATAAAAAGGCTTCAAGGAAGATGTGTTTTCAAAGGAAATGCATTCCTTGAAGGCTCATAAAACAATCTAGCCCCTTGCTTGCTTGTCAAAGAATTCATAAGGGGCTAACAGTGGCTCCACATGGGGATGGCTTCTTCTTGAAGGAGTCAAGAATTCAGAAAATGCTCTTTGGTGTAGGCCAGATGCTTGCTGCTTAAGCCACCTTTCTTCTTTCATTTTAAGCTGCCACAAATATGATAGATCAGCAGAAAAATTCCCAAACAATCTACCTACCCATTCTACAATCCTAGCACTTTTCTTCTAGGGTGCATTTGAACTTGCATACCCTTTACATCATTCATTTTTATAACAGAAAATAAACCTATTCTAAATCTACCCTTATTACTCCATGAGACTAGATTAGACTGTTGGTCTCATATGTTTCTCTACCTAATCTAATATCTGCTAGGATTAAACTGTCCAACATATTTCTTCTCTACATTCTACAACATAAATTTAAAAAACAGTCAAACTAGGATTAGACAGTCTAGTTTGTTGTAGATCCAAGGCATAAAGACAGTTGCACATGGACAGAAATTTGCAGAAAATTGAAAACAAAACTGTGAAGGCTTGAAATCTGAAGCTTGAAGTATCCTTCTTTCTTTGTGACTCAAGTTTTGAGCATGTTAGAGTCACTTATTTCTTCATTTCAGCTTTGGTTTTGGGCATGTTAGAGCTGACTCTTCTTTCTTCTTTGCTGGTCCAGATTTTGAGCATGTTAGGACCAGCTACTTTGCTTTCCTTGGCTCAGGTTTTGAGCATGTTAGAGCCAATATTTTTCACATTGGAGGTTCATGTTTTAAGCATGTCTGAACCTCTCTTTTTCCTCTGTTTTTTGAAACATTTTCTCTTTTTCTTGAAAACAAAAATTGCAATGGTATGTACAATGGAAATGAAAACTGGAAATTGAAAATCAGCAGAAGTAGTGTTTGAGCATCCTGCCATTGACAGGACCCCCAAACAGCTCTGCACCATCTAATTCCTGTAGGAAGAAGGCATTTGGACCCACAGTGGCCTGGATGATGTATGGACCTTGCCACAAACTATCAAACTTGTCGTGCTTTCCTTTATCCTCTCTTCTTGAGTCCCACTTTAGAACTTTATCCCCAATTTTGAAATCAGCAGCTTTGTTTCTTTTTTCAAACAGTTTCTTTATATTTTCCTGAACCTTCACTGCTCTGTTGTAAACCTCTTCTCTTGTTTGCTGGAGATGAACTATCTGGTTTATCCTTCCCACCATACTGTCTTCTTCTGTCTGAATCTCTTGGACCAGCTTAATCACTGGTACCCCAAGGATGGTAGGAAAAACTGCTTCTGTACCATAGACAAGCTGATATGGTGACATGCCAATGGACTTCTTGGTTGTAAGCCTGTCCGCCCACAAGGCATGCACTAACTTGTTATGCCATGACTTTTTGTTCTCTTCTAGCAGCTTTTTAAAGATGGCCACTAGGCTCTTGTTTGATGATTCAGCTAGGCCATTACCTTGTGGGTAATAGGCAGTTGAATGACCAAGCGCTATTTGATACTTGTGACACAAATCAACCATTTTCTTGGATCCAAATGCAGCAGCATTATCGGTGATTATTTTCCTTGGGAAACCAAACCGAGAGAGGATATGACCTTCTAGGAACCTAATGATGACTGAGTCTGTGGCATTCCTAGTAGGTATGGCCTCTATCCACTTAGTGAAGTAGTATGTAGCTGTTAAGATCCATTTGTGTTGTGCAGAAGAAGCAGGGTGGATTTCTCCAATAAAATCTAGGCCCCATTGCATAAAAGGACCCTCAATAGTGATGGGTTGTAAAGGGAGGGGAAGGAGTTTTCTCTTGCCTTCGAAAATATGGCATTTGTGGCAAGCAATTACCATCTTATGGATATCATTGAAGAGTGTGGGCCAGTAGTAGCCAGCTCTGAGTATTTTGTTTGCAGTGGCCTTCCAGTTCAGGTGGCATCCACACTCTCCTGCATGGAATTCCTGTTTAATCCTTTCTGCCTCTGTTTCAGGCAAACATTTAAGCAATAGGCCATTTTGATTTTTCCATTATAAGTTTTCATTCAAAATGCAGTAGTTTTTGGCTTTTATTTTTAAGAATCTGGCCTTAGTCTTTGACAGTTCAGGTGGAGCATTGAGGTTGTTGAGCACATAAAGGATATCAGAGTACCAAGGGGAGTTCTGAAACTTCTCTTCAACAGTGGGATTAGGCAATCATTCTTGCTCATGTAAGGAAGCTACCATGTTAATGTCAAGGGCTTGCAGATTTGATTCAACCATTAATTTGGCTAAGCCCTGACCTTTGATCAGTTTGGTGGGTTTTATCTCAAGGTCGTATTCTAAGATCACAGTGATCCATTTGCCCCTATTCCCATCTGGGTCTTGGGACAGAATATCTTTGACTATTATGTTAGGCACATAAGTTATGGTGTATGAATGCAATATGTACACCCTAAAGTCTTTTAATGATTTGACAAGAGCATAAGCCTGTTTTTCCATTATGTTGTATTTCAAGGGTGCATCCCTCAGTGCTTTGCTGAAAAAGGCAATTGGCTATTCCATTCCCTCTGGATTTTTCTGCAGTAAGATTGTAGCCACTGTATGCTCAGAGGAAAATGAAAATATCAAGAAATCTTTTGAGAAATCTGGGCTGATTAGAACAGGAGCTTGGGTGAGAGTAAGTTTTACTGATTCAAAATATTGTTTAGCTCCAACAGTCCATTTAACTCCTACACCTTTCTTCAACATATCAGTCATATTTCTAAGGTGTTCAGCTAAGTTGGGAATGAACCTCCTGAGGAAGTTGATTTCCCCAATGAAGGACTGTAACTCTTTGATGTTTCTCGGGTGTGTGATTTGTAGTATTCCCTCAAATATTTGTGGGTCTATCCTAATTCCCCTTTCAGATATAATGTGGCCAAGAAGCTTTCCTTCTTGCAGCCCAAATACAGTCTTTTTGGGATTTAATGACAGACAAAACCTTCTACATTTTTCAAACACTTTCCTCAGATGTCTTAGATGTTCTTCTTCAGTCTTGGAATAGATTGTTTTGTCATCCAAGTAAATAACAATGAAGTGCCCTATCTCATCTGAAAAATCTATGTCCATTTCTCTTTGGAAGGTTGCACCAGCGTTCATCAACCCAAAGGGAATTTTTACATACATAAAGGTGCCCCATGGAGTGGTAAAGGTTGTCTTGAGTTGATATTTTGGGAGTACAAGGACTTGGTTGTAGCCTGAGAAACCATCTAGCAGGGAGATTCTCTTGGAGCCTACTACTTTCTGAAGAATATGTTCCATTTTTGGCAGAGGGTAGTTGTCTTTGAGTGAGGCTCTATTGAGATTTCTAAAGTCTATACATAATCTGATCTCACCTGTTTTCTTTCTCACAGCCACTAAGTTCGATACCCAATCAGAGAACCTTACAGTAACTATTATGCCTACCTCATACATCTTTTTAATCTCTTTTTCAAGCTAGCAGTGATTGTTTGCGTTTATTTTGCGGAGTTTTTGTCTAAACGACTTCGATTTTCTTTCAAGGTATTTTTGTGTATAATGTTCGTGTCATAGGCCTTTAAGTCTTCATAACTCCAAGCAAACATGTCCATAAATTCCTTGAAAAGGTCGTGTATTTATTTTTCATTTTAACGAGGTAAAGACTTAGCGATTTAATCATTTTGGGCTTATCTTCTGTGCCTATATTGCATTCTTCTACGTCGAGTCCGCGTGCTCAATGGTGGGATTTTTGCCACATCCTTCGAAGTCAAAAGGTCTTCTAACGGTGCAGACCTCGATACTGTTTATCTTTGGCCTATAACACCTATACTTCTTCACTGTCTGCGTTTTCACACTCTGTAGTTGAATTTCCAGTTTCTTCATTTAAAGAGTTTATTTCTACATTGTGGGGTGTAGTTTCTTCCTCGTCTGAGGGTTCCTCACTTAGGCAGCTATCACTAGACGTAGAGTCTGAATTGGAAAACTCAAACTCGTTCTTGCCTATTAGAAAATCTTCAATTTGTTTATCTCCCTCGAAAACCTACCAGTATTTTTCATTATCTGGCATTGCAGGCCTAAATTTGGTTTGTATTATGATTTGTTGGTCGCTTGGAGTCTTAGGGTATGAACTGGCTAGGCAAGATAATCCATTTGCAATGGCGTTCTGATTTCTAGGAACAAACACAAATTCGTATTCAACAAATTTTTTCAATATGTCCACGGCATCATTCCTATATGCTCTCAACTTAGGGTGTTTGGCTGTGTATTCACCGTTCACCTGTTTGATAACCAATTCAGAGTCTCCCTGCATGGCTATTCTATGAGCTCCTATTTTCTTCAACAGATTTAAACCCAAGATAAGGGCCTCATACTCTACAATATTATTGGTACATTTGAAATGCAGATTGCAGGCATGGCTCTCTGCGTAGTCGCTCTCGGTGTTACGTAGCCATACCCCAGCTCCGGCAGTTCTTCTTGTGCAGGACCCATCGAAACTCATCTCCCACAGGGGTTCATTCTCGATTTTGTTATCCGTTATTTCCCTATGGCTGGGTTCGCCATCATGTAGTATTATAGGGGTTGCACTAGGCTGTGGGTCGTTTTGTTTTTTGTCATGTGTGTGAAAATCAGAGGGGTGACTCGTTCGTTGATTGCATTCTGTTTCCGGTTCACTTTGCATCATTGTTTCAGTGCACTGTTCAAGGTTTTCTACATCTTCTTCCACTGAGTCTAGGTAGCCATTATGTTAAAGTCCATTGGTTCTGTTTCATTATGTGTATCTTTGCATGTATCTACATTTTCAGATTCTAGTTCCCCTAGAGATTTATCATTGCAGAGGATAAAGGAATCCAGGTCTTTATGTACAGAGTATAGAGGAGAATTTTCAGGCTTTTCTAGGCTACTAACTAGGAATTTCATTTGTGCCTCCCTGTATAGTCTTCTAAGTTGGCCAAAGATAGGGATTGTGGCATAAGCCCCATCCATCTACAGCGTTCCTTGCAGCTTGGCCCCCCATGATCTTGATAATAACATGCCATACTTGGGTGGCACATCTGCCACCACAACATCCATGACCATACATTTTGTTGGAATCTAGGTGAGGCTCACACATAAATCTTTGATCAGGCCAAGGCATTTTACCCTGCTAGAGTCGAATGAATATAGGTCTTTGTAAGGTCGGGTTATCTCTAGGCCTAGCCTCTCCATGAATACCTTAGGCATTAGGTTATGTGATGCTCCAGAATCATGCATTGCATTATGAAGAATCTTGTCATGAATATTAAGAATGATATAAAAAGGGGGCACTACACCTTCCTGAAACTTTCCTTCTATCTTTGGACCAAACAGAAGGGCAGGTTGATGATCACTCAGATTTACAGTGTCACTGTTCTCACCTAAATTTAATGCTTTCAAAATTTGGCCTTTATATACATCCTGAGTGGCTAGCTCATATAGTGGGACAGAGATTTTAATTTTTGTAATCACACTCTCCAAATTGAAAGTGGACTAACTCTTTGGAATGTTCAACTCTGTTTTGTTAGCCACTGCCTTTGTGGCTGAATCAATGTGTTGATTCTCGTTATGTATAGTGTTTGTGATAGTTTTATTAGGAGCACTAACTGCAATGCTAGTGCTGCTAGCTGGTTTACCTTGTGTATCAGTGTTTTGGTTGTCTTTTTCTTTGTTCTTTCCAGAACTCTCGGCTGCTGATTTGTTACTTTTAGCAGTTGCTTTAGAAGTTTTCTCAGGCCTTTTCTTGATGGTGACCTCAGAAGCTTTTGGTTTAGGAGTTTCTTGGCTCTTTTTGCTTCTAAGTTCATACTGTCTAACTTGCATGATGGCATCTTCAAACCCAAGTCTGTAATCATCAGATTTTGATCTTTCCTCATCCCAATATGAGGGTGAGGGCTGATCTTCTTCTGTGTAACAGTTATGGATTGAATCCTCTGCTTCAAACATGTTTATTGTATTCCCCTTAGACTCTTCTATGATTCCCTCATCTTCATCAAGAAATTTCTCTTGAAATGGGGGAATAACTTGTTGATCTGATTCTCTCTGTCTGCTGGGAGTGGCATTGTTTTTTCTAAAGTTTTGGTTCTGGTTTTTGTTCTGGTTGCTAACTGTGACAGCCATTTTTTCCATCATTTGCTGTAGTATTTCCACGTTTTTGGATAAATGGTCATATTTGGGATCAGATGTGGAAGCTACAGCGTCGTCTCTATATGTTACCCTCTTCTCAGCTCTCAATCTTGCTCTTTTCTCAATCAGATTATCCTCTACACTCACCGCTCCTTTTTGCATGTCCTCCAATGTGTTGTAATATCTCTCCATAAGCTGGTAGGCCATGTCAGCATCAAAGCCCTCAGGGTATTTTGTCAGAGCCATGCCCTGGGGAGGTTTCATATGTGGAGGAAGAGCATTATATATGTTTTTAAACCTCGTTGTGTAATCATGGACACTCTCCCCCACGTTTCTTTTAAGGCTCATATATTCTGCTAGGAGTTGGCGAGGGTTGGCCTTAGCTTCCCATTTGTTTATGAAGGTCTGATATAGAGCTGGGAGTTCATTGATGCTACCCAGAGGTAGGCCCTTAAACCATTTCTTCACATCACCCCCTAAACTCTGGGCAAAGATTCTCATTTTGATTGTATCATCATCTATCTCCATGTAGTCAAAAGAATCTTCCATCCTATCTACATGGTGTTGGGCTGTGGTAGACTCTTTTGCAATGAAGTGTGGAATTTTTTATTGATAGTCATTGGGTAAGGGTACTAGAGGCTGAGATAAAACAAAAGGTGTGTACCAGGCTACCATGATGATGTTTTGATGAGGTAAAGGGTTGACTTGGGCAGCAGGTATATGAATGATAGGGATATTATGACCAGCAGAGGACTGATGAGCAGATTTAGGGTGGCTAAGCCCCAAGTTCTAAATGAAGTGTATATCAGGAGGTGTAGATGGAGGGGTATGTCTATTCCCAAGGTGCTTACCACTTTGAGGTGGTGAACCAGGAAGCTCAAAGTCTAGCTGGTCTAGAGCACTGAATGACCTAGTTCTTGGCAAACTATTTTGAGTGCCTAGATCGCAAAGTGGGTCTGATAGAGCTGTAAAGTTTTTTGGTGTAGAGTTAGCTCTACGGATGTGGTTGGAAATAGTTTATTGTTTGGGTGTAGGAGATATCTTGAAGATGCTCTCAGGATTGTCAACTATTTGAGGTGGGTCTGGGTTAGGGTAAGCTCTTGTGTGAATGGTTCTGTAAGCCAGAGTGTTGTTTTTAACCAAGCAGCTTAACCTTACTTGTTACTTCTACTATGGTTGATGTTGCTATGGAGGTTGGTCTCCTAGTGGAGTCTAATGTGATACCGAGATAATCAGCAGGCCTACTGATCACCAGTGGAGTCTTTAAATCGTTTAGGAACTATGGAGTCGCCAGGTGGAAGGTTTAGGATGTTTTTGGAGGGTACACTGTCCACCAAAGTGCTTATGAGATGTCCCCTTTCAAGGATATCTTCCAAACAGAGAAAAATCTAACCAGAGATTGACTGGGAGGGCATTTACCAGATATGTCACCTCTAAAAGAAAGTGAGATCTGGAGGCTAACTGGCCCTTTCAAGACTCTATCCAAGAGTATGGGAAAACAAAAAAAATGGTATAGAGGTTGATGTGTGAATAGGAGTGTTTAACTACCAACCTAACCAGATATTGTAGGTTTATGAGGTCCTTGTGATGTAGTAAGACAGATGGTACTCAGATTTTCCCCAGTGGAGTCGCCATTATGTTGGGGTTCCCATGTTTTGGCCAGATTGGCAAGACCAAAATATGAGACAACATCAAACCACTTTCAGACCTCAGGATCTAGCCCTCCTGGGTCCAGAGAGGGATCTCTCTATGATATGTCAAAGGTATATGACTTTAAAGCTCAATGTTAAGATGTTAGGCTAGTTATAGGCACAAGGTTTGTTTGTCTTATTTTGATTTGGTTGTTGGGAATCAAGAATGAAGGTTTCAATATAAGACAAGGCAAGGCAAAGAATATTTTAGGCAAAGAGAGATAAATTCAGATAGTATTCAAGACCATTGGGCAAATGGAGTCAGGAAAGGGTTTACTTGTTGTTCAATGTGCAGCCTTTCAGTTGGGCTAGTCATCTAAAGCATTGAATCCTAAAATGATAGGTGGAGTGAAACAATCAGGAAAGAAAGTGAAAGAGCGAGGGTAAACCAATTTCTGTCTATAGATCAGGTCAAATGTCATTTAACTCCAGACCTGCTTGGACATACTCTTAGGAAACTCTCCAAGAAGGGCAAGGAACAACTTGAGGCATCTTAGATAGGTTTAATTAACTGAAAAGGATCCTAGTGAGACAGAGATGGATTTCTACACTCCCAGTGTTCCCAATTCATTCAATTAAACTCTAACAAGAACTTCTAAGAAGAAGATTCATTAACTCATACATCAGCTAGCAGGCAATAACATCCACTACACTGGTTAAATTAACTGAAACCAATTCTCAGATAACACATTTAGCAGAAAACATTAAGGCAAGGAGAGAAGAAGCATAGGGTACCTAACAAGGGAAAATCCTATGCCATATTTCTGATGCAAGCCAGAAGAACTGAAATGGAATGAAATAAAACACAGAGACAAAAAAACATCACTGCAACTTTAGATCAGGATCCAAAGAAATGTGCTTGTCATATTAAGAGCAACACCAATCAGGTACAACATTTTCCAATAGCTTGAAATTCAGTTTGAAAACATACTCCTTAGCCTATCTTTCAACTTTACATAGTGAGCATGCCTCAAGAGAAAAGCTTGAAATTCTCAGATATCTCATCAACAACCTTTACAATAATTTTCTCATGAGTTTTATAGCAGAAGATGAGCCGAGGAGGTAGGTTCAATACTAAATGAAGCATTAAACACTCAGAACAGAAAAAAGGCCTGAAGCCCATTCTATTTTAACTCCTGTGCATTGATCTCTAGCTTTCTTTGGGTGAACAAATGATCTTCTTCAGCTTCCATTTACTCTGGTCTGGTCCTGATGTACTTTGACTACAGAACTCTGTAGTACCTTTGGTGCATAAACAAAATGGTAAATAAATGACTGAATGGTCTACCATACTTGCAAAACAAATGCTATGGTAGCTTTGGACAGTGGTCTGAGAGGAAAACTCTTCTGGAGCACGGCATAGAATAAAGCAGTATGGGCAACCTGTCCTTTCCTGGAAAAACATTCTACTAATGTAGAAAAACCTGCTATATATTAACTTCTGCTTATTCGTATCCTCTAGTGGTCTATGACGTCTTTGACCTGGTAAATTGCCTTGAAAAACTTGGTTTAAGGCTCAAAATCTTCGTTTGCGTGCCTGGAACTCTCTGCCACTTCATTTATGTCTCTGTAGGTGAAAAATTGCCACTGTATTGAAACTTTGTAATCATGGCGGCGTTTCACCTCCTGTACCCTACAAAAACCCATAGCTGTGTGAAGAAATCCATGCATGGAGGAGGTGGATGTTTACGGAGGACGGGCAGAGTGGTAGTGCGGCGGTGGTGAACTGGTGCTTTTGGCTAAAATAGTGGTGAAAATGCATAAATGGTATAAACAACGAATAATAGGGTTTGGTGGAGAACATGCATGGATCGTTCGATCGTGGCCCGGAGACAAGATCAGTGGCGGAGATCGAACAAAGGAATGATATATGTAAAGCAGGTGGAATAACATATGAAATATGAGATTTTAGTGAAAAGTTCGAAACTTTGGACATGGACGAAATACAAAGAAATGCGAAAAAAAAAAAATGTAATGAAATGCATGGAAATAGATGTATGAGGTGGGACCTAGCTAGAAGCGGAGGGCGATTCATTCTTGACCGTGAGATCTTCAGATCCAATGGACGGTTAGGATTAATATCGGAGAATCTCAATCGGGAAGGGACCAGGAGTGAGAAATTTATAAGTTTTGATTGCGGTTGGGAAGGGGACGCGATGACCGTTGGATCTACCCGTGGATCAACAGTGGAGATGTGGATCGGGGGATCGCAATCAGAGGGAACACAAAGGATGACACCAACAAACTTCCGATTGCAATTGGCGGAGATGGGCGGTAGCCGTTGGATCGACAAGGAGATCAACGGTGGACATCTATTCGGAGGGCGAAAGGGGAGGAGCGACGGGCGCAAGGCGAGGAGATCTAGGCCATTGATTTGGAAATGGACGAACGGCTGTGATTTAGTCGGGCAATCGCAATCAGAGGGGGACCGGGGTGACACATATCAAAACTTTCGATTGCGATTAGGCGGGGAGTGCGATGGCCGTTGGATCGGTGGGGGGATGGACAGTCGGGATGAAATCGGGAGTTAGTATGATCGGGCGATCGAGAGACGGGACTTGCGATCAATCAGAGGGGAAGTAATCAGAAGGGAATTGTGATTGCAATCGGCGGAATGGAGCTGCGATCAATCGCATCACAATCATTCGCGATGGACTGCTCGGGGAACGCAACATAAGTCTTGTGATTACATAGGTTTGTGATATTGTGCGGGCCATCCGATCCCGATAACAGATCAACAGTGGAGATTAAGTTGTGATACTTACACACGAAACAATCACATCAGAGTTTTACAAAGGATTTTAACACTCCGCTCCAATCTTCCGATGCGATTAGCCCCGAAGGCACTAAGCGCTTGGTTTTAGCGCTGGGTGATATGGGGGAAAAGTTGAAGGGGGCTGACGAGAAAGGGGCTGAGGCCTATTATAATGTTAAAAGTGGGTTTTTAACCCATTTCGGTGCATTTTAAAGCCAAAGGAGGGTAGCGATAGGGAACAGAGGTGAGAATTTGGCTAGACAAAGGGTAAAGGTGGGCTTTCAAGTGGAATTGGGGAGATTTAGGAGACCATAAAGGGGGAATTTTGGGATGGAAAGGGAACTTGGGAAAAGGGAAAAAAAGGATAAAATGGGGGAAATTTTCCGAGATACAAGGGGCGAAAAAAAGGCCTTTTTGAGCAAAATTTAGTCATCAGGAAGGCTCATAGACACCATAACAGCAGAGGGGAACAGTCAAAAGGTAGGGAACATAAAAAGGCTTCAAGGAAGATGTGTTTTCAAAGGAAATGCATTCCTTGAAGGCTCATAAAACAATCTAGCCCCTAGCTTGCTTGTCAAGGAATTCATAGGGGGCTAACACTCCCATAAAAAAAGCTTCTGAAATCACCATTAAGAAGAGACCCGAAAAGACTCCTAAAGTGACTGCTGAGAGCAACAAACTAGCAGCTGAGAGTTCTGGCAAAAACAAAGAAAATGACATTCAAGCTACTGATAAACGAAGTCAAGAAACTAGCATCACTAGCACTGCAGCTAATGCTCCTGATAAAACGGCTTCAAACATTGTACATAATGAGAATCAGCAAGCTGATTCTACCAATAAAATGGTGGCCAACAAAACTGAATTAAGCCTCACGAAGAGTCAGTCTCCTTTCAATTTAGAGAATAAGATTGCCAAACTTAAAATTTCAATTCCCCTCACTGAGTTGGCCAACCAATATGTATATAAAGGTCAAATTTTGAAGGCTTTAAACTTAGGAGAAAATAGTGATATTGTCAATTTAAATGATGATCAACCAGCTCTTTTGTTTGGTCCAAAAATTGAAGGGAAATTTCAAGAAGGAGTAGTGCCTCCCTTCTATGTCAGTCTCAATATCCATGACAAAATCCTGCATAATTCCATGCACGATTCTGGGGCTTCACACAACCTTATGCCAAAAGTGATTATGGAGAAGTTAGGCCTAGAGATAACCAGACCCTATAAGGATTTATATTCATTTGACTCTAGAAGAGTGAAGTGTCTTGGCCTAATCAAAGATCTCTATGTGAATCTGACCCAAATCCCAGCCAAGTGCATGGTTATGGCTGTTGTAGTGGTAGATGTGCCTCCTAAGTATGGAATGTTATTGTCAAGGTCATGGGGTGCCAAGCTGCAAGGTGCAATGTAGATGGACATGACATATGCCACGATCCCTGTCTTTAGCCAGCTTAGAAGACTTTATAGGGAGGCACACATGAATTTTATGGTTAGCAGCCCTGAGAAAGCTAAAAATTCACCATTATACTCTGTCCATACAGATCTGGACTCTTTTATCCTTTACAATGATGAACTTATGGATGAGCCAGAGTTAGAAGACAAAAATTTAAACAACAGAGTAGGGCCCACAGAACTTAACACAATGGCAGCTCTAGATGTAGAGGAAAATGAGGGAGAAACTTTAGAACTATGTACTGAATCAAAAGACTAGAGTGAAAAAGACCAAGACTACAAACAGCGGATTAATCATCACTCTGAACTCCATGCAAATCCCGAAGAACAAAAAATTACACAGCCTAGTGCCGACTTCAGAATATTACATAAGGGTGAACATAGCATTAGGGATGAAAATGATACTAAGTCTATAAACAATCCCTAATGGAGAATTAACTTTGACGGGTCTTGCACTAGAAAGAATGCAGGAGCTGGAGTATGGTTGCGCAATACTGAAAGAAATTATTCTGAAATTAATGCCTTCAAACTAGATTTTAAATGTACAAACAACATTGCGGAGTATGAGGCTCTCATCCTAGGATTGAATCTATTGAAAAAAATAGGAGCCCAAAGGATAGTTGTATGTGGAGACTCTGAATTAGTCATCAAACAAGTGAATGGAGAGTACACTGCGAAGCATCCTAGAATATGAGCTTGTGTTTATCCCTAAGGACCAGAACATTATCACATATGGATTGGCCTGCGCTGCTAGTTCATATCAGAGAACACCTAGTGATAAATGGATCATTATTCAAACAAAATATAGACCAGCAGTGCCAGATAATGAGAAACATTGGCAGGTCTTTGAAGGGGACAAACAGATAGAGAATTTCTTGCTTTGCAGGAATGAGTTCGAATTTCCAGAGTCGGGATTTAAGTCTGATGAAAGCAGTTCGGATAAAGAGCCTCCTGATGAAGAAAAACCATCTTGTTCTGTAGAAATAAACATGTTAACCAAAGAACTTGGAACGCAAACAAAAGAATACATAAACGCGGATAAAGAAGACATAGAGGTGTTGCAGTCCAAAGATAAAAACATACCCAAAGGACTAGCGCCCCTTGAGGACCTTTTTCATTTTAACGATGTGGCAAAGAAGCCCACTATAGAACACGTTGAATCGAATGTTGAAGAATGAAATATAGGCAGCGAAGATAAGCCTAAAATGATTAAATTAGCTAAATCCTTGTCGGCACACATCAAGAAGAAATACATTGATTTATTTAAAGAGTTTGTTTATGTGTTTTCTTGGAGCTACAAGGGCTTAAAAACCTACGACACGAAGATCATCTAGCATAATATCCCATTGAAAGAAAACCAAATACCCTTTATGAAAAAACTGCGTAGAATTAACCTAGTACAATTGCCTCTTGTGGAAAAGGAAATCAAGAAAATGTATGAGGCAGGAATCATAGTGCCTGTGAGGTTTTCTGATTGGGTGTCTAACCTTGTAGCTATGAGAAAAAAGATGGGAGAAATCAGACTGTGCATTGATTTTAGAAACCTTAACAGAGCCTCCCTTAAGGACAATTACCCCTTACCCAAAATGGAACACATCCTACAAAGGGTAGTTGGTTCAAAAAGGATATCTCTGTTAGATGGTTTTTTAGGGTATAACCAGGTCTTAGTACTCCCAGAAGATCAGCTAAAAATAGCTTTCACCACTCCATGGGGCACTTTCATGTACGTGAAAATGCCTTTTGGACTAACGAACGCTGGTGCAACCTTCCAAAGAGCTATGGACATCGCATTTTCAGAGGAAATAGGGCACTTCATCGTAATCTATCTCGATGACATAACGGTTTATTCCAAAACCGATGAAGAGCACCTTAAACATTTGAGAAAAGTATTTAAGAAATGTAGAAGGTTTGGTCTATCTTTAAATCCCAAGAAGACAGTATTCGGGCTTCAAGAAGGTAAGATTCTTGGCCATATTATATCGGAAAAGGGGATTAAAATAGACCCGAAAAGAGTTGAGGGAGTACTGCAGATTAGCCACCCGAGAAACATAAAAGAATTGTAGTCCTTTATTAGGAAAATTAACTTCTTAAGGAGTTTTATTCCCAACTTAGCAGAACTCCAAGGAAATATGACTAACATGCTTAAGAAAGAAGCGGCAGTTAAGTGGATTGTAGAAGCCAAAAAATATTTTTAATTAGTTAAACACGCACTGACCCGAGCCCCAGTTCTAATCAGCCCAGATTTCACAAAAGATTTCCTTATTTTCTCCTTTGTGTCAGAGCACACAGTGGCTACCGTCCTGTTGCAAAAAAATCTAGAGGGACAGGAGCAGCCTATTGCTTTCTTTAGCAAAGCCTTGAGAGACACACCCTTGAAATATAATATAATGGGAAAACAGGCTTATGCTTTAGTAAATGCTTTAAAGGACTTCAGGTTGTATATTCTACATTCTCACATCATTGCCTATGTGCCTAATATAGTGGTAAAAGACATTTTGTCCCAAGACCTAGATGGAAAGAGGGGAAAATGGATTGCTATAATATTAGAGTATGATTTGGAGATCAAACCCACAAAACTTATCAAAGGTCAAGGCTTAGCCCAATTAATGGCCGAATCTAACTTACAAGCCCTTGAAATAAACATCGTAGATGTTTTGGATGAACATGAAGGATTACCTGCTCCCACTATTGAAGAAAAATTCCAAAACTCACCTTGGTATGCTGACATCTTGTATGTGCTTACAAATCTTAATGCTCCTCCTGATATATCAAAGAATAAGGCAAGGTTCCTAAAGCTAAAAGCTAGAAATTATTGCATTTTAAATGAATTTTTATACTGGAAAAATGCAAATGGTTTTTTGCTTAAATGTTTGCTTGAAGTTGATGCGGAGAGGGTCAAACATGAGTTCCATGATGGAGAGTGTGGAGGCCATCTATACTGGAAATCCATTGCCAAAAAAATCCTCAGGGCTGGCTATTACTATCCCACACTTTTTCAAGATGTACATAAAATGATAGTTGCCTGCCCTAAGTGCCATATTTTTTAGGGCAAAAGAAAACTCCTCCCTTTACCATTACAACCTATCACTGTTGAAGCTCCTTTTCAGCAGTGGGGCCTAGATTTCATAGGTGAGATCCATCCTGCTTCATATGCCTAACACAAATGGATTCTCACAGCCACAGACTATTTCACAAAGTGGATAGAGGCCATCCCTACTAGGAATGAGACAAATTATGTTATTATAAAATTCCTAGAAGACCATATCCTATCTAGATTTTGCTGCCCTAGGAAGATTATCACTGATAATGCTGCTGCTTTTGGTTCCAAAAATATGATTGATTTTTGTCACAGGTATCAGATTGCACTTGGTCATTCTACTACTTATTACCTACAAGGTAATGGGCTAGCAGAATCATAAAATAAGAGTTTGGTGACCATCGTCAAGAAGTTTCTAGAAGAGAACAAAAAATCATGGCATAACAAGTTAGTGCACGCTTTGTGGGCAGACAGGTTGACTACAAAGAATTCCATCGGATTGTCCCCATATCAGCTTTTCTATGGGGAAAAGTCAGTATTCCCTACCAGCTTGGGGGTACCAGTGATAAAATTGGTCCAATAAATACAGTCATAAGAGGACAGCATGGTAAGGAGGATCAATCAAACTATACATCTTCAGCAAACAAGAGAAGAGGTCTACAACAGAGCTTAGAAAGTGCAAGAGAACATCAAAAAATTGTTTGATAAAAGAAAAAAAGCTTGTGACTTCAAAATTGGAGATAAGATACTTAAGTGGGAATCTAGGAGAGAGGACAAGGGTAAGCATGGAAAATTTGACAGTTTGTGGCAAGGTCCTTACATCATCCAATCCACCATTGGTCCCAATGCCTTTTTTCTGCAAGAATTAGATGGTACAGATATGTTTGGGGGTCCCGTCAATGGTAGGATGATCAAGCATTACTACTACTGAGTTCAAAGTTTAAATTTTTTCACTTCCATTGTAAATACCATTGCTTTTTTTAGTTTTAAAGAAAAAGGAAAAATACAAAAAAAGAGAGAAAGAAAAGGTTCAGACATGCTCAAAACCTGAACCTCTGAAGTTCCAAATAATGGCTCGAATCAGCTCAAAACCTGAGCCAAAGAAAGTGGAAAGATGGTTCTAATATGCTCAAAACCTAAAATAGCAAAGAAAGAAGAAGAATCATCTATAACAAGCCCAAAACCAAAGCTGAAATGAAGAAGAAAGTGACTCTAACAAGCTCAAAATCTGAGTCACAAGAAAAAGAAGGATGCTCTAAAGTTTCACCATTTCAAAACTTCACATTTTGGTTTCAATTTCCTGTAAAGTTCTACTTATGTGCAGCTATCTTTATGCCATGGACCCATAGAAAACCAAATAGTCTAATCCTGGTTTGACTATTTTTAAATTTCTATTGTAGAATGTAGAGAAAGAAATCTACTAGACAGTTTAATCCTAGCAGATATTAGTTTAGGTAGAGAAGCTATGAGGCCAACTATCTAATCGGGTCTCATGGAGGAATAAGGGTAGAATTAGATTATTTTTTCTGTTTTCAATAAAAAATAAATGATGAAAAGTTCTGCAAGTCTAAATTCACCTTGAAGAAAAAATGTTAGGACTGTAGGATGGGTAGGTATATTGTATAGGAGAATATTTTCTGCTGACTTAAGATCCATCTTGTTTGTGGTAGTTGATCAAAGAAGAAAAGGATAGTTAAAGATCGGACATCTGGCCTACTTCCAAAGATTATTTTTTGAGATCCTTGACACCTTCAAGAAGATGCCATCCCCATGTCGAGCCACTGTTAGCCACCTATAAATTTTTGTCAAGCAAACAGGTGGCTAAAAATGTTTTTGAGCCTTCAAGAGAAACATTTTCTTTGAAAATCTATCATCCTTGAAGCCTCTATGTGTCTTTTCCTTTGAAAACACCTTCACTATTGTTTCCATTGAAAAATCTTTGCTGTTCTGTGAAAAAGAATGCGTCAAAAGGCCTCTGTAATTGCCCATTTTCACTCATTTCCCTTCATTTTTCATTAAGCCTCCTTTCCCTCTTTAGAACCTCCATAACCCTCTAAAAAGCCTCCAAAATCCTTTTAAGCCACTAAAAATCCCTTTTACAGGTTTAAAACATCATTTTCCCCTTTATCGAAAGCCAAGAAATTCCTTGAAAAACATTCATTTTGGCTTAAAAAACCCCTTTTTGCATTGAGGCATTAAGCCCCTTTCAGCTTAGCCCTTAGCCCCTTCTCCGCATAAAACCCGTGCCCAGGACCAGGCGCTAAGCCCCATCGTGCAATCGCAATCAGAGCTCTCACTATTACCTTTTTCCTTTGTTCCTTATATTTTTCTGATGCGATGGACTTTGCTCTGCAAACCTTCACTTCAATATTCATTGTCGATCTTTAGAGATCTAGCGGTTAGCGCTGATATCTCATCACACCCATAACATCATTTCATTACACCTCCGCTGCAATCTCCACCGTTGATCGTCCATACAGATCTGATGGCCTGCGCTAACTTGCATTATCACCAATCACAAGAAGTCTTAAGCGCCATCCCTTGTTTCCTCTAATTTACGATCTTTGATTGAATCTCAACCATCTGTTTGTGTGGATTCGATAGTTGGAGATGAACCCGATAGCCTAACATCATTACTCCGCCAGTTTAATCTGGACCATTGAATCCACAAGAACCAACAGCACAAATTTAATCGCACTCTGCCCCTGTGCCCTCCATCAATTCCCCTTCGATCAGATCTCCACCGTTGATCTCTCCAATGATCCAATGGTCCGCGCGTAATTGAAAAATCAAAACCTCGGAGTTTTGGCCCCCTGCCTTTCTCCGATGTGATTAGATCTCAGCTATTCATCCTGATAGATCCAATGGCTCTCTTTCTCCCTGCCCATTCACTTGCCCCTTTGCCTCCGCTTTCTCTTTTAAATCTCTGTCATCCATTCCGTAGATCCGACGGTCAGCGCTTAAACCACCCTGGACCATTCCCCACCGTATTGACCGTGCATCTTTCCATATCATGCACTATCCCGCGTCGTCAGATCTCCCTGTCCTACATCTAATGGCTGAGGTGCATATTGCGTGATTTTAGTGTCCGACAGTTAAAGTTTCAAATTTACGTGATGAAAGTGGTTTTGGGGGCGGCACGTGTCAGGCAGCAAAGCATATCACGTTTTTTTGGCAAAATTTCAAAACCACTTTGAAGCCGCGCGAAACCAGCAAAACCACCTTTTCCCCTTTGCCCCCGAAAGCTCCATCTGAAGATCTCAACCGTCCATTTGATCTAGATCAACGACTCTTATTACATCGCATCTTCGTCCATATTTATTTCATTGGGCCTCCTAAGAACTTCGTCAGAAGATCTCCACCGTTGATCCTTTTTGTGATGCAACAATCCATGTTCAATCACCCTCCGCCCTTCCGGTCCCACCACCAAAGCGCCCCGATTTCATTCATTTTAGCCCTTTTCCTTTGTATTCACCCAAAAATTAAACTTTGGTGTTTAACACTAAAAGTTATTTGTGTTCGTCTGATTCAGTCTAACCTCCTCCATCAGTAAATCCTGACCATTGATCACCATCCACCAATCTAATCCAATGGTCCAGAACCATCCTCGCACCAAACTTTCACCAGGCCAATTTTCTTCCATTTCGCAGCGATTTTCAGCCGTTTTTCCACTGCATCCACCATTTCCATTACTGCAACACCGTTTCCTTAGCCCTCCAGAGCAATCCTCCTCCACTCCCATGAATTTTTCTTAACATGTTTATTGGGTTTTTGCAGGGTTACAGACAGTGAAAACCATTCTTTCTACACATTCACTGTCATGGTGATACAGGGCGCAAAATGCCATTTTTTAGAGCCATAGATTGTAGCGAAGACACTTGAGAAGGTTTTAAGGCATATTTTCATTAAAATATCAGTGTTTAACTTTGGTTCAAACCTTCCAGTGCCGTTAAAGCCTGTGTATTCACAGATAGATCAGAAGAGGAGCGAAAAATATTGTCAGTGAAAGATTAAAAGGATTTGAAGCCTATTATTGAATATTAATGTCATAATCTAGTGTTTAAAGGAAGAAGATACGGAATGGAGACCTTATAAATGATCCAGAGGTATAATAAGGCCTAAAGCGCATGAAACAAGCCTTATCAGTGTTTCACATCAGCAGAATGTTCTTTCCCAACAAAGGACAAGTCCCCATAGTGTTTTTTATTCTACATCGAGTTCCTGAGAATATTATCACCCTGACAAAGTCCTAAGAATGCCAGAGCATTAGCTACAAAGTATGGAATGCCATGAAAGTCATTTATCCGCCTTACTTTTCCCAGTGTACCAACAGAGTACAAACTTCCAGAGAGTACTTCAAGAACATACCTTTGAAGTTATTTTCCGCTTGTCGAAGACCACTAATTCACCCAAAGAGTACTTAAAGTCAATACGAGATATTAAAACAAAATGGGCCTCAAGCACTCTTCTTCCTCTATTTTAATGTTTCATTTAAACTTCTATCTACCTCTACAGCCACTCTTTCAGCTATAAGAACTCCTCAGAAATACATTGTAAATTTTGGATATCCATGCATTGTAAGCTATTCTTTGAGATAGAGTTATGTGTGTATTAGTTTTAAAATAGGCTGGGAGATGATTTCAAGCTGATATCGAGTTGTTGGACAATGAAGTATGTGACTGGTGTTGCTCTTTAATATGACAAGCATGTTCATTGGATCCTGATCTAAATCAGTGGTGATGTGTTCTATCTTTGTCATTTTTTTCCCTCTGTTATTCATCATATTTCGTTTCTCTGATAAGAATCAATAATCGAGCTAAGGATATGCTGCTGTAGAGTACCCTAATGCTTCCTGCTCTTCTTATCTTTTATGTTTTCTACTAATTGTGTGATCTAAGAACAAATTCAAGATAATTTAACCAGTATAGTAGATGGTTCTCCCTGCTTACTAATGTATGAATTTAGATTTTGTTTTTAGATGTTCTTGTTTGGTTTAAGCTGAAAGAATTGGGATACTGGAAGGTTCAGAGTTGGTTATATCTCACTAGGATCCTTTTCCAATATTTTAGCTTTTCTAAGATCCCTTAAGTTGAATGTCAAAAGCATTTAAAGTTAAAAGCCTTTCTCTAATCTTAGGCTTCACTTTGTGTCAAATCTTAAATGTTTTCTATTCTCTGAAGAGTTAGCCTCATAGGAGTTTGATCATAGACGGTTAAGGCATGCCCTGTACCTAGATTTTCTCCCAAGTGGTCACATTGGAAGGTTTCCTTGTCATTCACCTTCATTCCTTTAGCATTTCATACCATACTATCATCTTCAGAGATCCTCTATTTTACATGACTAGCCCATTTGAAAGCTTTGGATATTGAATTGCAAGTAAACCCTTTTATGACCCCATTGCCTAATGGACTTGAGTTTTCTTTGAATTATCTCCCCATTTCCAAAAATCCTTCTTGATTCACCTCTTTACCTAATATCGAACCCTTCTCTCATGTTTCCCAACCAAACAAACAAAACAAAACAAAAAAACAACCCTTGTGCCCTATAACTAGCCTAATACCTTAAAATCGAACTTCAAAGATACATATTTCTTTGCCTTTATAGAGAGATCCCTCTCTGGATCCAGGAAGGCTAGATCCTGAGATCCCAAAGTGGTTTTATGTTGTCTTGTCTTTTGGTATTGCCAAACCTCCCAAAACACAGGAACCACAACATAATGGCGACTCCACAGGGGAATTTCTGAGTTTTTTCCATCTTATACATCCTTAGGACCTCAAAAATCCAAAATCTCTGGCTAGTTTGGTAGTTAAACACTGTGGTGGACAGTAAATCTACTTAAAACATTCTAATCCTTCCACCTGGCGACTCCACAGTTCCTAAATGACCATAAGACTTCATTGATGATCAGTACACCTGCTGATTATCTTTGTTTTCACAAGACTCCACTAGGAGATCAGTTGCATTACAACATCATCCATATTAAAAGAAACACATAGGATTAAGCTTCTTGGTTAGAAGATAGTTTTCCTCTCAAATTCTTTCATACTTGGCTAACTTTCTTCATTGAGACTTAACATACTGGCTTCAAGAACAATCCATACTAGAGCTTATCCTAATCCAAACCCACCTGAGGTAGTTGACAACCCCGAGAGTGTCCTTAGGAAGCCTTATACATATAGGGATCCAACTATTTTCAGACACTTTAATAGAGCTAATTCAGCACTTGAAAACTTTGTAGCTCTATCAAACACTCAAATTGACTTAGACTTATCAAGTAATTTACCAAGAACTCAGTCACTCAGTGCTATAGAACAGATAGACTTTAAGCCTCCAATATCAGCACCACATAGTGTTCAAAACATTAGGGACAGAGAAACTCCTCCATCAACACCTCCTGATATTCATTTCATCCATAACTTGGGTCTCTCTTACCATAGATCTGGTCAACAGTTTGCTGCTGGTCCTAGAATTCCTGTCATTCATATACCTAATGCTCAAGCCCAAACTTTACTTCCATAAAACACTAGCATGGCAGCATGGTATGCCCCTCTAGTGTTGCCATAGCCTCTAGTGCCTTTACCCAATGATTATCAGTCTAAAATCCCTCATTTTACTGGAAAATATTCCACCACAACTCAACAACACATAGATAGGATGGAAGATGCCTTTGACTATATGGAGATAGATGATGAAACAGTCAAAATGAGGATCTTTGCTCAAAGTTTAGGAGGAGAAGTGGAGAAGTGGTTTAAAGGCCTACCTCCTAATAGTATCCATGATCTTCCATCTTTGCATCAAATCTTCATAAACAAATGGGAAGTCAAGATCAACCCTCTCCAGATACTAGCTGAATATAAGAACCTTAAAAGAAATCAGGGAGAGAGTTTCCATGACTATTCTACCAGATTTAATAGTGTCTACAATGCCCTTCCACCACACACGAAACCTCCCCAAGGAATGGCCCTAGTGAAATACCCATAAGAATTTGATGCTGACATGGCCTATCAGTTAAGGGAGAGAGATTATAACACATTAGAAGACATGCAGAAAGGAGAAGTGAGTGTAGAAGAAAACCTGATTGAAAAAAGAGCTAGATTGAGGGCTGAAAAGAAGGTAACATATAGGGATGACACTGCATCTTCTTCATCTGACTCCAAATATGATAGCCTAGCCAAAAAAATGGAGAGGATAGAAATAATGATGGAGAAAATGGTTGTCCAAGTCAATAACCAGAACATAAACCAAAATCAAAACCAAAACCAAAACTTTAGGAGAAACAATTCCACAAATAGACAGAGAGACTCTGACCAACAAGTCATACCTCCATTCCAAGAGAATTTCCTTGATGAAGATGAGGGAATAATATAAGAGTGAGAGGGAATGACAAAAAACATGGTGGAAGTAGATAACCAAGATCACACCTTTCCTTCAGAGGATAATCAGACCTCATACTCGCACTGGGATGAGCAAGGGTTAGAGTATGAAGACTATAGGTTAGGATTCGAAAATGCCATCATGCAGGTGCGAGAACAATATGATCTCAGAAGAAAAAATAGCCTAGACATTCCCAAAACAAAAGCTTCTGAAATCACCATTAAGAAGAGACCCAAAAATACTCCTAAAGTGACTGCTGAAAGCAACAAACCAGCAGCTGAGAGTTCTGGAAAAAACAAAGAAAAAGACATTCAAACTACTGATAAACCAAGTCAAGAAACTAGCAGCACTAGCACTGCAGCTAATGCTCCTGATAAAACAGCTTCAAACATTGTACACAATGATAATCAGCAAGCTGATTCTACCAATAAAATGGTAGCCAACAAAACTGAATTAAGCCTCACGAAGAGTCAGTCTCCTTTCAATTTAGAGAGTGAGATTGAAAAAATTAAAATTTCAGTTCCCCTCTCTGAGTTGGCCAACCAAGATGTATATAAAGGTCAAATTTTGAAGGCTTTAAACTTAGGAGAAAATAGTGATATTGTCAATTTAAATGATGATCAACCAGCTCTTTTGTTTGGTCCAAAAATTGAAGGGAAATTTCAGGAAGGAGTAGTGCCTCCCTTCTATGTCAGTCTCAATATCCATGACAAAATCCTGCATAATTCCATGCACGATTCTGGGGCTTCACACAACCTTATGCCAAAAGTGATTATGGATAAGTTAGGCCTAGAGATAACTAGACCCTATAAGGATTTATATTCATTTGACTCTAGCAGAGTGAAGTGTCTTGGCCTAATCAAAGATCTCTGTGTGAATCTGACCCAAAGCCCAGCCAAGTGCATGGTTATGGATGTTGTACTGGAAGATGTGCCTCCTAAGTATGGCATGTTATTGTCAAGGTCATGGGGTGCCAAGCTGCAAGGTACAATGCAGATGGACATGACATATGCCACGATCCCCGTCTTTAGCCAACTTAGAAGACTTTATAGAGAGGCACACATGAAGTTTATGGTTAGCAGCCCTGAGAAACCTAAAAATTCACCGCTATACTCTATCCATACAGATCTAGACTCTTTTATCCTTTACAATGATGAACTTATGGATGAGCCAGAGCTAGAAGACAGAAATTTAAACAACAGAGTAGGGCCCACAGATCTTAACACAATGGCAGCTCTGGATGTAGAGGAAAATGAGGAGACTGGATGCCTTTTTCCTACTACATCCGGTAGTAGAAAGGGAGGCTGTAGAGATTGTAGCGCTGCACCTAGAGGGTGAAGCAAAGATTTGGTGGTTCAGCCACTTGGGCCATGAAGGAGTGATCCATTTTGTTGAATTTACTCAAGGGGTGATGGGAAAATTTGGTGAAGGAAAATCAAAGGAGAAGAAGCCCTCACCACCAGCGGAGGATACTTGTACCAGTGTTGTCACAGCTATGAGGGACCAGTCCTCAACATCTTTAGTTGGAGGAGCCAACCTATTGGAGGAAGAAGCCCTTGCAGCCATACAATATACTCCTAAATCTCATCAAGGTATGCAGAAATTTTCATCTCCTATTGTTTTAGCAAACCATATGGAGGATTGTATACCATTGCATACTACTCTTTTGGAACCACGTGATTGCACTACGCTATGCCACCTTGACTTGATCAAGGAAGGAGTGAAACACCATCCTAATGGGCCACTGAGGGGCTGCACACCACATGTGAGGGTGGGGTGTGAATTCTTGGGGGATTGGGTGAACTTTGCCCCAAACAAATTTATGCAGAACCATATGTTCATCCTGGATTTGAGACATGAGATAGCCAAAACACCATGGAGGTGAGTTACAATTCTGTCAAGAGGTAGCAATGAGGAGGCTTTTCCTTCAGCCCACTTGGATCCTTATGGGTTCAAGATGATCATTGGTGAGAGATATTTCCTTGGAGATCTCTAAGGAGTTTCATTTCAACATCCTATGGAATGCAAGAAGATAAATTTGATTTGGAAGGAGGGTAGTCTTCTTTGGAAGGGTACCAAGGTTGATCATGATGGGAGGCACTCACATCGGGAGGAATGGGAGTGGATGGAGAGCAAGGAGCTGGTAGGCTACTTGAAAATATATGACACTGGGCAGCAGGAGGCTTGGCTGTGTTGGTTGCTCTTGAAAGAGTTTGGCCATCATGGGACATATCCTTCTTCCAAGGGTATGTGGATGGAAGGGACTTGGCAGGGTACTTGCATCATGGAGCAGCAAGGAGTGTGGATGCATTATGATGATATGGTCATTATGTTTTCACCACATGGGACGTTGTATGATGGAGGTATGAGGAGGTAGCAAAGACTTTTTTTGCTTTGGAGGATTGAGAGAGAGCAAGGGCAGATTTGCTCTCACATTTTGCATGATGTTACAGTAGGAGGAGATGGCAACATTATGGGAGGAGTCTTTGACATTGAAAATGTCAGAGAATGGATTTATGAGATGGTAGGAGCCTATTTGCATAGGCCAACGACGCTGTCACTTTGGAGCAGGAACTTGTTGATGGAGTGTTCCTAGGATCACCTCACATTTGATGCACTTGGTGGACATGGAGGAGGTGAGACTGAGAGAGTAGTGAATGGATTCATCTATTGCTGTGGTATGTTCTTCTTGACTTGGACTTCCAAGCATGGGGAGGGGGATCTTCATGCAGCATATGGTTTATTCCTCTTCAGAGGAGTATGTCATACCACTATGGAGGGCCCATTTATGGGTCTTGTACTCACATCATACTTTCATTAAATGGTAAAAATTATGTTTTTGAATTTATTGATTGTTCAACACAATATTTGCATGCTCTTACCATTTCCTTGTAGTGCATTGCTCTATAAAGGGGCAAGTTTTTCTTTAGGCTCCATGGACCAATTTTGGCCAGGTATTGTGATGGAGACAACCATCTACTGTATGACCTGGGGCAAGTTTTTGGTTACTCCTTGTATGCTCATTTGATACATTCAACCATCTGATATTTACTAGTGGATGTGATGACTTACATAACAAGACATTTGTCAAGAAACAACTTTCCAGGCTATTTTCTGAAGCTGCAGTGGGGAAGACTACGCTGTGACCACTTGGGAGACTATTGGTACCTTCCAGCACCACATGAAACCTTCAGTCTTTCTTTCATTTCGATGCTGATCATGAGCCCATTTTCTGATGTTGTTCTTGCCTATATGGGGAGCATGATTGGGGGAGGAACACATTGGGTGGATGTGTTCTTGGGGGAGGATCATCCCCAGACTTTCTGCATGACATGTTCTAAGGGGAGCATGGGAAGAGACATGGCCACTACAGCAAAATATTTGTTTCTTTATGAGGAGGGCCATGAGATGGATAGGATGCCATATGGTGGTGATTTCTTATCCATCATGTATGATATGGTTTGGTCCAACTTGATTCACAACGCTAGAAAAGGGATCTTTGGAGATCTAGTTTCCTTCTTGCCATTTGAGAGAAACATTATTGCAGCCCAAGGTCAGAAAATTATCTGCACTTATCTTAAGTGGAGGGGAGGATAGTGTGGGGTAAGCCACTTTTTCTACCATGTTCAGGATTTCAGCCCACCTTCTTTGCAGAAGCTCAAGGTGGAGGAGGATTTTCAGGAGTTGCCATGTTGGGAGGCAACTCATTTTTTATGGATGATAGCTTGGGGATGGGAGATTCACACGAGGATGTTAGATCCCGATATATATCAGACCACATGCCTCAAGAAGGCCTTTAGACCACCAATTGTTGCCTCCATTGATATCTTACTGTCACATATGATAGCTATTTGGGGTGTCCACCAAAAGCTAGCTTTTTTACTCGGGTGGGGAAACTTGGAGATATGTTGATGATGGAGCACCTTGATCCTTGGATGATTTTATCTTATGAGGTTGCTACAGGGGAGAAGAGGATGCTCTTTAATCCTATCCTTGCAGTTGCTTGAGGACAAGCAATATTTGGGAGGGGAGGACTGTAATATTCCAAATTTTGCATGCACCAAATTGGAATACTAAACTTTGCTATTGTCACTTAGGAGATGAATAAAAGGGTGAGGAGACCCATGCATTACAGAAATAAGGATAAAGTCCCTCATGTTGTGTAAGGGGATCATAATGCCAGCTGGATTTTACACTCTCATGTGTGAACATGGATATTTCGCATATGGACAAGGCCAAGTTTAACCAAGTCAACAACATGAATGTAGAAGGAGTGGATCAAAAAATAAAAGAGTTCAATGTGAATGTGGTTTAGCCTAGATATCTATATGTGAGGTGGATTGAAGACCCTTAGGTGTGAAAAGGGCTGAAACAAATTAAAATGGTCAACCTTGACCAAATCAAACAGTGCAGTTTAGAGGAGTGGCTCTAATGAAGGCACAACACAGTTTTGGAGGGATATTTTTTATGTGATGGTGGAAACCCTATTGAGTGGGAACTGTTAGGCCCCCTATAAATTTTTGACAAAGCAAAGTAGGGGGCTAATTTGTTTTTTTAGCCTTCAATGAATGCATCTCCCCTGAAGACACATCATCCTTGAAGTCTCCTGTGCCTTTGCCTTTGATAAACTTCCCTCTGCTGACTCCCTTTATAAATTTTCCTTTAATTACATAAACTATGCTCCAAAAGGCCCTCATTTGTCCCTTACACCCTTGTAGAATATCTCATGTTAACCTTTGTTTTCCCTTGTTCCGTGCCCCTATAATTCTTTAAATCCTCTCTGAAAACCCCTTTGCACTAAGCACACTCCCTTTGTTTATGCCTAAATCCCCCTCATTCCCTTATAATTTCCCTTGGCTGGCCTTAAAATTCTTTAAAAACGAGCCAAAAACCATATTTTCTGCATAGTCTGGGCCTAGCCCCTTTCGGCCTAGCCCCTGCACCTTCCCACCATGTAACCTCGGCGTCGGAACCACCCGCCAGCCCAAAGGAGCGCTTATTTCATATGGTTATCGGACGCAGTTTCAACCATTGATCTTTATAGATTGGACGGCGATTGCCGCCCCCACAGCGTCCGTCGTTAAACCGTTCACCGCCGACCGTCACATCTTGACCGTTCATTTACCCACCAGATCAACGGTCTACATTACGTCCATCCCAGTGGTCCCCACCACGCACTATTCCAAAAATAGCCAGGTTTTCATCGCACCGCTAATGGGGGTCGGGCGGTATTTTCCCATTTCCCAACGATTCCACTCAGCTTGCGACACGTGGCAGCGGCACTGTCCCAAAACCGCTTGCCCATCGCATGTTAACATTCGACACAGGATACGGAGCGATATTCATATCAGCCGTCCAATATGGGGCGCCTCGTCCAACGGTTGTCGCTTCACGAAGTCGTGCAGGGTTTAATCCATGGTCGTTGTGCTCCTGGCCCACCGTTCGTCGTCCTCCACTGCATTTTCAACCGTCGATCTCCTCTGAGATCCGACGGTCCATATTTTTTTCTCCGCTATTGACTTTTCTCCATCCCCGTATCACCATGTAACCCTTTCCACGTGTTCCATCATATCTTCCCCTCCGTCATATATTTTTGTTCCAAGGTCGATTTTTCGTAGGTTTTATTTAAATTCCTGCTGCACTCCACCCATGTCCGATCGACTCTATTCCACTTTCATACTACATTATCCACCACAGTCCCGCGCTACCCTGCCATCTCATTCGTCTGCACAGTCGTTATCATCCCCCTCCATTGCGTCTGCCACCTTCATGCTTTGTTTTTTCTTAATCAGTTTTATATTTTGCAGGTTTTCAAAGAAGCGAAAACTGCCATGGTTTATATGTACTATCATGTTGGCGCGTTGCCCAGAGGGAATTAAATTCAGAGTTGGTGTTACAGAAAATGTCCGGAAAGGTGGAAGCCACATAAAAAATTAGCAAAGGACATTTCAAACCCAGGAAACCTCTCCAGCGCCATTAAAATTCAGATTTCATAGTTAGAGATATAAATGGAGCAGCAGAGAGCTTAAGGCATGCAAATGAAGATGTATAAGCCTTAGGTTCTAAGATTTAGAGGCAAAGTACCAGATTGAAGACCCAGGGATCACGCAGAAGGTACAACACGCAGAAATCAATGCATATCAGGGTTTCTACAGCAGCAGAAATTTTTTCCTCCATAAAGGATAAAGCGCCCATACACTTTTTATTCTACATCATGCTCCTGAGGAAATCTCCACCCTGACAACAGTTCGAAGCTACCAGAGCATTTTTTTCACAAGTATGGCAGACTTCTCGGTCGTTCATTTATCTTTTGTCTATTCACCAATAGTACCATAGAGTCATGCAGTCAAAGTACATCAAGATACATACCGAAGTAAATAGAGGCCTGAAGGAGACCACTCTTCCATCCAAAGAGTGACAGGAATTGAATGCTCAGAATTAAACAGAATGGGCTTCGGCCCTCTTTCTTTTCAGAAGTTTTAATACTGCATTTAGTTTCTCATCTACCTTCCCTGCTCCACTGGAGCTATAAATTCATGAAGAAACTCATTGTAATGGTTGTTGTTGATCAGTTATCAGAGAATTGCAAGTAGTTTCTTTTGGAGACAGTCTCTGTTTAAAGTTGTAAGATAGGCTGAGGAATATGATTTCAGACTGAGTATTTGGCTATTTGTATTGTTGTACTAGATTGGTATTGCTATTCAATATGACAAGAACATTTCTTTAGATCCTGACCTAAAGCAGCAATGATTTTTTCCTATCTCTGTGTTTAATTCATTTCATGTCGTTTCCATTGGCTTGCATCAGAATATTGGCATAGGATTTAACCTTGTTAGGTACCCTATGTTTCTGCTCTCCTTTCCATTAATGTTTTTCTTCTGAAAGTGCTATCTAAGAATCGATTTCAGTTAATTTAACCAGTGTAGCGGATGTTATTGCCTGCTCTCTCATGTATGAATTGAGTGTATTTGTTCTTAGATATTTCTTGTTATGGATTTAGTTGGAAGATTTGGGAACACTGGGGATTAGAGTTATCCCTATCCACTAGGATCCTTGTGCGAATAGCTGGTCTTTAATGTTGTGCTCTGAATCGGTGTTATCTCCTTCCCCCCTACTTTTCCATATCACACAATCATCTTTAAGATCCTATGTTTTAGATGACTAGCCCAATTGAAAGTCTGCCTATTGAGTAGCAAGAAAATCCTTTCCTAACTCCATTGCCCAATGGTTTTGAATATTTCCTGGAATACTTCACCTCTGCCTTTTTCCTCTTTTCTCATCCCTGTCTTACATTGAACCCTTCCTTCCTGATAACTAGCAACTAGATCAAAACAAATCAAACAAACAAACCTTGTGCCTATAACTAGCCTAACATCTTAACATTTGAGCTTCAAAGACAAATATACTTTGACTATTATAGAGAGACCCCTCTCTAGACCTAGGAGGGCTAGATCCTAAGGTCTGAAAGTGGTTTGATGTTGTCTCATATTTTGGTCTTGCCAATCTGGCCAAAACATGGGAACCCCAACATAATGGTGACTCCGATGGGTATTGAGTGCATTACACCTTAAACATTCTTAGGCATTCAAAAAACCTACAATCTCTGGCTAGGTTGGTAGTTAAACATTCCTATTCATACATCAACCTCTATACCATTTTTTGTGTTCTCCCATACTCTTGGATAGAGTCTGGAAAGGGCCAGGTAGCCTCCAGATCTCACACTCTTTCAGAGGTGACATATCTGGTAAATTCCCTCCCAGTCAATCTCTGGTTAGAGTTTGCTGTGTTTGGAAGATATCCTTGAAAGGGGACATCTCATAAGCACTGTGGTGGATAGTGTACCCTCCAAGACATCCTAAACCTTTCCACCTGGTGACTCCATATTCCCTAAATGTTTTAAAGACTCCACTGGTGACCAGTAGGCCTGCTGATTATCTTGGTTCACATTAGACTTCACTGGGGGACCAGCCTCCATTACAACATCAACCAATTCATACAAGAGCAAGTAGGGTTAAGCTGCTTGGTTAGAAAACAACATTCTAGCTTCAAGAACCATTCATACAAGAGCTTACCCTAACCCAGACCCACCAGAAATAGTTGACAACCCTGAGAGTATCCTCAAGGGAGCTCCTACACCTAAAAGACCAACTATTTCCAGCCACATCCATAGAGCTAACTTTGCACCAGAAGATCTTACAGCTTTATCACGCTTTCACCTTGACCTAGACCTACCTAATAGATTACCTAGAACTAGGTCATTCAGTTTCCTAGACCAGCCAAACCTTGAGCTTCCTGGTTCCCCACCCCAAAGTGGTAAATGCCCTGGGAAGAGACAAACCCCTCCATCTACACCTCCTGATATACATTTCATACAAAACTTGGGGCTCAGTCACCCTAGATCTGTTTATCAGTCTTCAGCTGGTCATAATATCCCCATTATCCATATACCTGCTGCCCAAGTCAACCCTTTACCTCATCAAAACATCATCATGGCAGCCTGGTATGCACCCCTGGTTTTACCTCAGCCTCTAGTACCCTTACCCAATGATTATCAATCAAAGATCCCACACTTCACTGCGAAAGAGTCTACCATAGCACAATATCATGTAGATAGGATGGAAGATTCTTTTGACTACATGGAGATAGATGATGATACAGTCAAAATGATAATCTTTGCCTAGATCTTAGGGGGTGATGTGAAGAAATGGTTTAAGGGCCTACCTCTGGGTAGCATAAATGACCTCCTAGCTCTATATCAGACCTTCATAAGCAAATGGGAGGTTAAGGCCAATCCTTGCCAACTCCTAGCAGAATATATGAGCCTTAAAAGAAATGTAGGAGAGAGTGTCCATGATTACACAACGAGATTTAACAGCATTTACAATGCTCTCCCCCCACATATGAAACCTCCCTAAGGTATGGCTCTAGCGAAATACCCTGAAGGCTTTGATTCTGACATGGCCTACCAGCTTAGGGATAAAGAGTACAACACATTGGAGGACATGCAGAAAGGAGCAGTGAATATAGAGGCAAATCTGATTGAGAAAAGAACGAGATTAAAAGCTGAGAAAAGGGTAACATATAGAGACGACAATGTAGCTTCCACATCTGATCCAAATCATGACCATCTATCTAAAAAAGTGGAGAATCTATACCAAATGATGGAAAAAATGGTTGTCACAGTTAGTAACCAAAATAGAAATCAAAACCATAACCAAAACCAAAACTTTAGAAGAAACAATGCCACTCCCAACAGACAAAGAGAATCAGATCAGCAAGTTATTCCCCCATTCTAGGAGAATTTTCTGGATGAAGATGAGGGAATCATAAAAGAGTCTGAGGGACACACAATTAATATGTTTGAAATAGAGGATTAAATCCATAACTGTTACTCAGAATAAGATCATCCCTCACCCTCTGGTTGGGATGAGGAATGGGCAGAAACTGAGGATTACAAATTAGGATGTGAAAATTCCATGATGCAGGTCAGGGAACAATATGAAATTAGAAACAAAAAGAGCCAAGAAACTACTAAACCAAAAGCTTCTAAGGTCACCATCAAGAAAAGACCTGAAAAAACTTCTAAAGCAACTGCTGAAAGTAACAAATCAGCAGCTGAGGGTTCTGGAAAGAACAAAGAAAAAGACAACCAAAACACTGATACACAGGGTAAACCAACTAGCAACACTAGCACTGCAGTTAGTGCTCCTGATGAAACTATCACAAACATTGTACATAACGAGAATTAGCACACTGATTCGGCCACTAAGGCGATGGCTAACAAAACAGAGTCGAACATTCCAAAGAGTCAGTCCACTTTCAATTTGGAGAATGAGATTGCAAAAATCAAAATATCTTTCCCACTCTCTGAGCTAGCCACTTAGGATGTATATAAAGGCCAAATTTTGAAAGCATTAAATTTAGGAGAGAACAGTGACACTGTAAATCTGAGTGATGATCAACCTACCCTTCTGTTTGGTCCAAATATAGAAGGATAGTTTCAGGAAGGGGTAGTGCCCCCTTTTTATATCAGTCTTAATGTCCATGATAAGATTCTCCACAATGAAATGCATGAGTCTAGGGCATCACACAACCTGATGCCTAAAGTAGTGATGGAAAGATTAGGCCTAGAGATAACCCATCCCTATAAAGACCTATATTCATTTGAATCTATTAGAGTAAATTGTCTTGGCCTGATCAAGGACTTATGTGTGAGCCTGACTCAGATTCCTACCAAGTGTATGGTCATGGATGTTGTTGTGGCAGATGTGCCACCCAAGTATGGCATGTTATTATCAAGATCATGGGGATCCAAGCTGCAAGGAACAATGTAGATGGATGGGGCTTATGCCACAATCCCAATATTTGGCCAACTTAGAATACTATACAGGGAAGCACAAATGAAATTACTAGTTAGTAGCCCTGAAAAGTCTGAAAATTATCCTCTATACTCTGTACATACTGACCTGGATTCCTTTATCTTTTGCAATGATGAATATTTGGGGGGACCAGAATCTGAAAATGTAGATACAAGCAAAGGTACACATGATGAAACAGAGTCAATGGACTTTAACATAATGGCTACCCTAGACTCAGAGGAGGAAGACGTAGAAAATTTTGAACAATGCACTAAAACAACAATGCAAAGTGAACCAGAAAAAGAATGCAATCAGTCAACTAGTCACCTCTCTGACTTCCACATCCATAATGAAAAACTAAACATCCCACAGCCTAGTGCAGACCCTATAATGCAACATAATGGTGAACCCAGCTGTAGGGAAAGGAATGATAACAAAAATGAGAGTGAACCCCTGTGGGAAATGAGTTTCGATGGGTCTTGCACAAGAAGAACTGTTGGGGCAAGAGTGTGGATACATAACACAGAGAGTGATTACGCAGAGAGCCATGCCTGCAACCTGCACTTCAAATGTACAAACAATGTTGCAAAATACGAGGCCCTTATCGTAGGCTTGAACCTGTTGAGAAAATTAGGAGCCCGTAGGATAACTGTGCATGGGGACTCTGAGCTAATTATTAAACGGGTGAATGGTGAATACATAGTGAAACATCCTAGATTGAGAGCTTATAGGAATGACACTATGGATTTATTGAAAACATTTGTTGAATACGAATTAGTGTTTGTTCCTAGGAGTCGAAATGTCATTGCAAACGGATTAGCTTGCATAGCTAGTTCATACCCTAAGACTCCAATCGACCAACGAATTATCATACAGACCAAATTCAGACATGCAGTGCCAGATAATGAAAAATACTGGTAGGTCTTTGAAGGTGATAAACAGATTGAATATTTCCAAGTAGGCAGAAACGAGTTTGAATTTTCTGATTCAGAATTTGTGTCTAGTGATAGCTGCCTAAGTGAGGAACCCTCAGACAAGGAAGAAACACCTCGTAACACAGAAATAAATGCTTTGAACGAAGAAACTAGAAATTAAGTTGGAAATTTTGAAAACACAAAAAAATGAGGAGATGGAGGTGCTGCAGGCCAAAGAAAAGAATATACCCAGAGGCCTGGCACCCTTAGACGACCTCTTTGACTTTGATGATGTAGAAAAAAGGCCCACTATAGAACATGCAGACTCTGACATGGAAGAATGCAACATAGGCACTGAAGATAAGCCCAAAATTATTAAACTGGCTAAGTCTTTACCTACGGACATGAAGAAAAAATACATTGACCTTTTCAAGGAATTCATTGATGTGTTTTCCTAGAGTTATGAAGACTTAAAGGCCTATGACACAAACATCATACAGCATAAGATACCCTTGAAGGAAAATCAGAAGCCCTTTAGACAAAAACTTCGCAGAATAAACCCAAAACAACTGCCTACGGTAGAAAAAGAAATTAAGAAGATGTATGAGGCAGGTATAATCATGCCTGTGAGTTTCTCTGATTGGGTATCAAACTTAGTGGCCGTGAGAAAAAAAACAGGTGAGATCAGATTATGCATCGATTTCAGGAATCTTAATAGAGCCTCACTCAAAGACAACTACCCTTTGCCAAAAATGGAACATATTCTTTAGAAGGTAGTGGGCTCTAAAAGGATCACCCTGCTAGATGGTTTTTCAGGTTGCAACCAAGTCTTAGAAATCCCATAAGATCAACTCAAGACAACCTTTACCACTCCATGGGGCACCTTTATGTATGTAAAAATGCCCTTTGGACTGATGAACGCTGGGGAAACCTTCCAAAGAGCAATGGATATAGCTTTTTCAGATGAGATAGGACACTTCATTTTTATTTACTTGGATGACATAACAGTCTATTCTAAGACTGAAGAAGAACACCTGAAACATCTGAGGAAAGTGTTTGAAAAATGTAGAAGGTTTGTTCTGTCCTTAAATCCCAAAAAGAATGTATTCAGGCTGCAAGAGGGAAAGCTTCTTGGCCACATTATATCTAAGAAGGGAATTAGGATAGACCCACAAAGAGTTGAGGGAATAATATAGATCACGCACCCAAGAAACATCAAAGAGTTACAGTCCTTCATTGGGAAAATCAACTTCCTAAGGAGATTTATTCCCAACCTAGCTGAACACCTTAGGAATATGACTAACATGCTGAAGAAAGGTGTAGGAGTTAAATGGACTGTGGGAGCAAAACAATCTTTTGAATCAGTAAAACTTGCACTTACCCAAGCTCCTATTCTGATGAGCCCTGATTTCTAAAAATATTTCTTGATCTTTTCATTTTCCTCTGAGCATACAGTGGCTGTAGTCTTGCTGCAGAAAAACACAGAGGGAATGGAACAGTCAATTGCCTTTTTCAGCAAAGCTCTAAGGGATGCACCCTTGAAATACAACATAATGGAAAAATAGACCTATGCCTTAATCAAGGCCTTAAATGAATTCAGGGTGTACATATTAAATTCTCACACCATAGCTTATGTGCCCAACATCATAGTCAAAGATATACTGTCCCAAGACCCAGATGGAAAGAGGGGAAAATGGATTGCTGTGATTTTAGAATATGACCTTGAGATAAAACCCACCAAACTGATTAAAGGTCAGGGCTTAGCACAATTAATGGCTGAATCAAATCTGCAAGCCCTAGACATTAAGGTGGTAAATACCTTGGATGAGAAACAAGAAGTGCCTGATCCCAATATTGAGGAAAAGTTTCAGATCTCTCCTTGGTATTCTGACATTTTGTATTAACTTACACACCTCAATGCCCCTCCTGAACTATCAAAGACCAAGTCTAGATTCTTAAAGCTAAAGGCCGAGAGCTATTGCATATTGAATAACTACTTATACTAGAAGAAACCAAATGGCCTATTGCTTAAATGTTTGCCTGAAAACAAGGCAGAGAGGATTAAAAAAGAATTTCATGCAAGAGAGTGTGGAGGCCACCTGAGCTGGAAAGCCACTGCAAACAAAATACTCAGAGCTGGCTACTATTGGCCTACACTCTTCAATGATGTCCATAAGATGATCGTTGCCTGCCACAAATGCCAGATTTTTGAAGGCAAAAGAAAACTCCTCCCTTTACCCCTGTAACCCATCACTGTTGAAGGTCCCTTTCTGCAATGGGGCCTAGATTTCATAGGGGAGATTCACCCTGCTTATTCTGCGCAACACAAATGGATCCTAACAGTCACATACTACTTCACTAAGTGGATAGAGGCCATACCCACTAGGAATTCCATAGAGTCAGTCATCATTAGTTTCCTAGAAGGTCACATCCTCTCTCGGTTTGGCTGCCCAAGGAAAATAATCACTGATAATGCTACTGCTTTCAGATCCAAGAAAATGGTTGATTTTTGTCACAGGTATTAAATAGCACTCGGTCATTCAACTGCCTATTAGCCTCAAGGTAATGGCCTAGCTGAATCATCAAACAAGAGCCTCATGGCCATCATCAAGAAGCTATTGGAAGAGAACAAAAATTCATGGCATAACAAGCTAGTACATGCTTTGTGGGCTAACAGGCTTACAACAAATAAATCTATTGGCATGTCACCTTATCAGCTTGTCTATGGAACAGAAGAAGTGTTTCCTACCAGCCTTGGGGTACCAGTGATCAAGCTGGTCCAGGAGATTCAAACAGAAGAAGACAGTATGGTGAGAAGAATAAACCAAACAATTCATCTCCAGAAAATGAGGGAAGAGGTCTACAACAGAGCAGTGAAAGTTCAGGAAAATATAAAGAAATTGTTTGACAAAAGAGCCAAAGTTGTTGATTTCAAAATTGGGGATAAAGTTTTGAAGTGGGACTCAAGAAGAGAGGATAAAGGAAAGCATAGCAAGTTTGACAGTTTATGGCAAGGTCCCTACATCATCCAGGCCACTGTTGGCCCAAATGCCTTCTTCCTACAGGAATTAGATGGTATAGAGTTGTTTGGCGATCCTGTCAATGGCAGGATGCTCAAACACTACTTCTGCTGATTTCCAATTTCCAGTTTCCATTACCATTGTACATACCATTGCAGTTTTTTATTTTCAATAAAAAGAGAAAATGTTTCAAAAAACAGAGGAAAAAGAGAGGTTCAGAAATGCTTAAAACATGAACCTCTGAAGTGCAAAGGATTGGCTCTAATATGCTCAAAACCTGAGCTAGAGAAAGTAAAACAACTGGTCCTAACATGCCCAAAATCTGGACCAGCAAAGAAGAGAGGAGAATCAGCTCTAACATGCCCAAAACCAGAGCTAAAATGAAGAAAGAAGTGAGTCTAACGTGCTCAAAACTTGAGTCACAAAGAGAAGAAGGATACTTCAAGTTTTAGATCTCAATCCTTCACAGTTTTGTTTTCAATTTTCTGTAATTTTCTGTTCCATGTGCAACTGTCTTTATGCCTTGGACCCACAGCAAGTCAGACAGTCTAATCCTGGCTTGACTGTTTTTCAATTTCTATCGTAGATGTAGAGAAGAAATCTGCTGGACAGTTTAATCCCAGCAGATATTAGATTAGGTAGAGAAACATATGAGACCAACAGTCTAATCTGGTCTCATGGAGTAATAAGGGTAGAGTTAGAATAGGTTTATTTTCTGTTTGTAAAAATAAAATGATGTAAAGGGTTTGCTAGCTCAAATGCACCCTAGAAGAAGAAAAATGCTAGGATTGTAGTGTGGGTAGGTATTTCATTGGGAAAAGTGTTTCTGCTGATGTAATGTCTTCATATTGTGGCAGCTGATCTAAAGAAAGAAAGCGATGTGCCAAGCAGCAGGCAACTGGCCTACTCCAAAGATCTATTCTCTGAATTCTTGACTCCTTCAAGAAGAATCCATCCCCATGTGGAGCCACTGTTAGCCCCCCTATAAATTTTTGACAAAGAAAAGTAGGGGGATAATTTGTTTTTTGAGCCTTCAAGGAATGCATCTCCCCTGAATACACATCATCCTTGAAGTCTCCTGTGCCTTTGCCTTTGATAAACTTCCCTCTGCTGACTCCCTTTATAAGGTTTCCATTAATTACATAAACTGTGCTCCAAAAGGTCCTCATCTATCCCTTACACCCCTGCAGAATATCTCATGTTAACGTTTGTTTTCCCTTGTTTCGTGCCCCTCTAATTCTTTAAATCCTCTTCGAAAACCCCTTTGCACCGAGCACACTCCCTTTGTTTATGCCTAAATCCTCCCCATTCCCCTATCGTTGCCCTTGGCTGGCCTTAAAATGATTTAAAAACGAGCCAAAAAACCATATTTTCTACATAGTCTGGGCCTAGCCCCTTTTAGCCTAGCCCCCGCACCTTCCCACCATGTAACCTCGGCGCCGGAACCACCCGCCAGCCCAAAGGAGCGCTTATTTCATATGGTTATCAAACACAGTTTCAACTGTTGATCTTTATAGATTGGACGGCGATCGTCGCCCCTGCAGCGTCCATCGTTAAACCGTTCACTACCGATCGTCACATATTAACTGTTCGTTTACCCGCCATATTGACGGTCTGTAGTACGTCTGTCCCGGTGGTCCCCGCCGCGCACTATTCCAAAAAAAGCCCCATTTTCATCGCACCGCTAATAGGGGTCAGGCGGTATTTTCCCATTGCCCAGTGATTCCACTCAGCTTGCGATGCGTGGCAGTGGCACTGTTCCAAAACTGCTTGCCCATCGCGCATCAACATTCGACACAGGATACGGAGCAATATGCATATCGGTCGTCCGATCTGGGGCACCTCATCCAACGGTTGTCGCTTCGCGAAGTTGCACGGGGTTTAATCCATGGTCGTTGTGCTCCTGGCCCACCATTCATCGTCCTCCACTGCATTTTCAACCGTCGATCTCCTCTGAGATCCGACGGTCCAGATTTGTTTCTCCGCTATTGAATTTTCTCCATCCCCGTATCGCCATGTCACCCATTCCACGTGTTCCATCGTATCTTCCCCTCCGTCATATATTTTTGTTCCAAGGTTGATTTTTCGTAGGTTTTATTTAAATTCCTGCTGCACTCCACCCACGTCCGATCGACTCTGTTCCACTGTCATACTACATTATCCACCACATTCCCGCGCTACCCTGCCATCTCATCCATCTACACAATTGTTATCATCCCCCTCCATTGCGTCTTGCACCTCCATGCTTTGTTTTTTCTTAATCAGTTTTATATTTTGCAGGTTTTCAAAGAAGCGGAAACCGCCATCGTTCATATGTACTATCGTGTTGGCGCGTTTCCCAGAGGGAATTAAATTCAGAGATGGTGTTATAGAAAATGTCCGGAAAGGTGGAAGTCGCATAAAAAATTAGCAAAGGATAGTTCAAACCCAGGAAACCTCTCCAGTGCCATTTAAACGCAGATTTCGCAGTCAGAGATATAAATGGAGCAGCAGAGAGCTTAAGGCATGCAAATGAAGATATATAAGCCTTAGGCTCTAATATTTAGAGGCAAAGTACCAGATTGAAGACCCAGGGATCACGAAAAAGGTACAGCACGCAGAAATCAATGCATATCAGGGTTTCTACAGCAGTAGAATGTTTTTCCTCCATAAAGGACAAAGCGCCCATACAGTTTTTATTCTACATCGTGCTCCTGAGAAAATCTCCACCCTGACAACAGTCCGAAGCTACCAGATCATTTTTTTCACAAGTATGGTAGACCTCTCAGTCATTCATTTATCTTTTTTCTATTCACCAATAGTACCACAGAGTCCTGTAGTCAAAGTACATCAAGAGACATACCGGAGTAAATAGAGGCCTGAAGGAGACCACTCTTCCATCCAAAGAGTGACAGGAATTGAATGCTCAGAATTTAAACAAAATGGGCTTCGGCCCTCTTTCTTTTCAGAAGTTTTAATACTATATTTCGTTTCTCATCTACCTTCCCTGCTCCATTGGAGCTATAAATTCATGAAGAAACTCATTGTAATGGTTGTTGTTGATCAGTTATCAAAGAATTGCAAGTAGTTTCTTTTGGAGACACAGTCTCTGTGTAAAGTTGTAAGATAGGCTGAGGAATATGATTTCAGACTGAGTATTCGGCTATTGGCATTGTTGTACTAGACTGGTATTGCTATTCAATATGACAAGCACATTTCTTTGGATCATGATCTAAAGCAGCGGTGATGTTTTCCTATCTCTGTGTTTAATTCATTTCATGTCGTTTCCACTGGCTTGCATTAGAATATTGGCATAGGATTTACCCTTGTTAGGTACCCTATGTTTCTGCTCTCCTTGCCATTCATTGTTTTCTTCTGAAAGTGCTATCTAAGAATCGATTTCAGTTAATTTAACCAGTGTATTGGATGTTATTGCCTGCTCTCTGATGTATGAATTGAGTGTATTTGTTCTTAGATATTTCTTGTTATGGATTCAGTTGGAATATTTGGGAACACTAGGGATTAGAGTTAGCCCTATCCACTAGGATCCTTGTGCGACCAGCTGGTATTTAACGTTTTGCTCTGAATCTGTGTTATCTCCTTCCCCCCTACTTTTCCATATCACACAATCATCTTTAAGATCCTATGTTTTAGATGACTAGCCCAATTGAAAGCCTGCCTATTGAGTAGCAAGCAAATCCTTTCCTGACTCCATTGCCCAATGGTTTTGAATATTTTCTAGAATAATTCACCTCTGCCTTTTTCCTCTTTGCTCATCCCTGTCTTACATTGAACCCTTCCTTCCTGATAACCAGCAACCAGATCAAAACAAATCAAACAAACAAACCTTGTGCCTATAACTAGCCTAACATCTTAACATTTGAACTTCAAAGACAAATATACTTTGACTATTATAGAGATATCCCTCTCTAGACCTAGGAGGGCTAGATCCTAAGGTCTAAAAGTGGTTTGATGTTGTCTCATCTTTTGGTCTTGCCAATCTGGCCAAAACATGGGAACCCCAACAGGAACCAAGGGCAGTTTTAGCAGTGACTCTTGTAGCTCTTTCAGGGAGTTTTCCTATGATCGGAGGATGGATTCTTCCATGGGGGAAGAATCTTGTTAAAATATGCATTATATCTTCATTCTTACAGCCTTGTACAATCATGTGCTTTAGTTGCAGTGATTATTCAGTCATACTGCTGAAAATCACCATTTGTATGCAGAGTGTTTGACAAGAAACCCTTGCCAGGTTCTCTTGTATTTTATATAAAGGAGACTAGATCTCATTCTTTTGAGCATATTGTCTAATATAATTATAGATCTATTTTTCTCTACCATTTATATGTATAAACCCTCTCTTAGACTGCGCAGTCACTTTTATGCAGAATTCCTTGTGTTGCAGTGTTTGGGGTTTTAGCTCTTTTTGGAAATTCTAGGTGTGGGAGATCTGTTTAACCCATCTAGTTTGATTTGTTTCATCTCTGTTATTGGATTTAGGTTGTATATTGACTGATATACAGGATCCAAGAGTTAATTTCATTATTTTATATCATAAGTTGCTGGAAATGTGTTTTTAGTGCATGCTTGCTGAGCTGTCCCGATTTTTGGATATTACACTCTAAAGTGTGAAAAATTGGAAACAATACCTTATCAGAAAGGAAACCATTATCCATATAGATCACCATCCCTTGAAATACCTTCAGTCATAGAACAAGCTATAACAGTCTCGTCATTTCAAGTGGATGGGGTTTCTACAAGAGTTTCATCTAGTAATAAAGTATAAGAAGGGCACTAGTAACAAAGTAGCAGATATTATCTCTCACCCTCTTATTGTTACTTCTATTATTTTTCATAATGCTTCATTTTATTTTGAAATTTAAGCTGAAAAATACTCTAACGATGATGACTTTAAAGCAATATATGCAAAACTAACTCATGGATCATAGGTGGAAAACTATCATTTGTAGGGTACGATGTTTTATCACCTTGGAAAATTGTGCATATTCATAGCAGAAAGGGTACATGAAATTCGAGAAGAACATACCTCTCTTGTGTCTGGTTACTTTCATGTCAAAAAAACCTTATGTCATTTACAAAGGTTTTTATTTTAGCCCCATTTGAAAAACATTGTAACTTTTTTTGTAAAGGGATGTGTGATGTGTTCTATTTGAAAGCTCTCTAATAGAAAACTCGGGCTCTACACACCACTCCCTATTTCGGCTCGTCCATGGGAAAGTGTGTCAATGGAATTTGTAGGAGGTTTTCCTATGTATAGAAAGGGTCATGAATATTTGTAGGTTGTTGTAGGCCGCTTTAGTAAAATGTGCATATTAATGCCTTTTAAAAATCAGGTCACTGCTGAGCAGACTGCTTATCTTTTATTTCAGTTTGTTTGGGTCCACTTTGGGTTGCCCACATCAATTGTGTCAGATTGAGACTCTCGCTTCCTTGGAAATGTTTATACCATCTTTTGGCGAATGATGGACACCAATTTGAAGAGAAGTACGACATTCCATCCACAAATTGATGGATAGACAGAGGTCATCAACCGTATCGTGGTACACATATTGCGGGGCTATTGCAGCAAACATCCTAAGTTGTGGGATGAGTATCTTCCATATGTGCAACATGCCTACAATGGAGTATTGCATTCCTCTATGCAACATTCAACCATTTGAGACATGTTTTGGTTACTTACCAAAGGACACTTTTGACATGATCTATGGAAGAGATGAAGATGCCAGTGGACGTGATGATAGGGACAAAGCACAATGGTTCATCCAGTGGATACAGAAAATTCACCAAGCAGTGTAAGAGAATTTGGAAAAGATTCAGGCTCGATATAAGGCCCAACATGATAAGCATCAAGTCGACCATCAATTTCAAGTTGGTGAAAAGGTGTGGTTCCATATCATCAAGGATTGAATGAAGGGGGAAGGCAAGAAATTGTGACCAATCCGGTATGGTCCATTTACCATATTGGAGAAGATTGGGAATAATGATTTTTGACTCGATTTTCCTGTATACATGTAGATGTACTTGGTCGTGAATGTCGAAAATATAAAGCTTTATGAACCACCATTGATTATGGACACCGAGGAGGTAGGATCAGTTCCTACAGTGGATGACTTTGCACCAAAGTATCTTGATGAACTTCCAGAAGACATCATTCTCATTCGAAGAACCAAGACTTCACGACGAGGAGATGTGGAATATATTCATGTTGGTTTCAAATTGATGCACCCAAGTAAAGCTAAATGGCTTGAAAAGGAGAAGGTGAGGGAGCAATTCCCTCACTTGATTGTTGATTGATAAGGCTTTTGGGGGTCCAAAAGCTCTTTAGTGGGGAGGAATGATCTAGGTGGACCGTACAGGTCAAACTACAAGTGGCGTAAGTACAAAGGCTCAAAAATAAATGTTAGAAATGTGGCAAACTTAGTGTCAAGTTGAATATCTCGTCTTTATGATTCCAACGACGTAGAAGACACTCAATTCCGAGTCCATATGAAGGAGTTAGGAGAAGTCAAATTTTGAGGGTTGACTTGGTGATGTGGCAAATTAAGGAGGCAAAAATTTTGCAGAATCCTAGCCACTTAATTCCAACAAACCCCGATTGGATTCTGGGAGAAATTGTGGGATGGTTATTTTCTCTCCTTCGGTCAAAATCCAAAATATTTGAAAATAGCTGGTTGGTTAAATGAAATAAAAAATATATATATTAAAAAGGGAAGGGCGAGCCATGACCCCCACCCTACCCATCGGACTTATAACAAAATAATATTAAAAAAATGGGTGGGCCAGTGGCCATGACCCTGCTACCCACTGAATACACATATATCGCAATCAAATATTGTGGGTGGGGTGCGGGTTGTCAACCCCACCACCCCATCCCATACCTACACTCTGTATGCATTCATGGTACCATCGGCGGGGATATGGGGTAGGCCGCCCAATGCGGGACCGACCCCCCAGATACCCCATATTTTATATTAAAAATATACGGTGGGGTTTAAAAAAGGACTATCCGGGTTTTTAAAACAATTTTCAAGCCTTATTATGGAGGGGGCGGGCTTTGACCACCCGACCACCTCCCCCAATACATGGATCTTAACCAAACTTTAATATATAAACCAGTCATTTTAGAAGTATGACTAGGCAGGCCAGGAGTGGGCACATAGTACAATATAGGGTGGAACCATGAGCCATTTGCAGGAGGGGGGCAAAGCCATGATCTGAGCCATTTCCAGAGGGGTCAGATTTTCACTTTGTCAAATTCAAGAAAATTTTATATGGATTTTGCACCTCTCAGTACCACGAATCCAATGGTGTTTTCCATTTCTTCATTAGAGGTCTCCAAATTTCAGGCACTTTCAGCTATGGAGGTGTAAAGGTGTAATTTTGAATTTATACATTTATTTTCATTTTTATTTCCACTTAATGAAAGAGGTCCTCCCCACTTATTTAGCAGGGCCCGGAGACGTAGTCCCTCTTGGATGAACTCCAATATCAATTATGTGCCTTCTTTCATGATTTTATGTGCTTCTCTCTTCTTATGTTTATTCCTTTAAAGTTTCATGGTTAAGCTGTAATTTTACAGTTTAATTATTTAACACATATCAAGCAAAAGATTTTTGATCACCAACTTCTTGTGGTCACCGCTATTCTAAAACAGATCTATCAAGGCTTTCCGCATATCATATGGAGTCACATTCCCATGGATACTTGATACAATATGATATCGAAATCCATCTAACAATATCCTTCTTGCCTTTGCTGCCTTCTTCTGTCATGCATCGAGAAGTTGGACATCTGCTAATGCGGGATTGGGAATATCAGTATCTATGAATTCCTTCAACCCATTGTCCTCCAACACTACCTCCATCCTGTCCTTCCATGCTATATAATTTGAATTTCCCTCAAGAGAATATTAGAGTCTCAAGCCATTGAAAGATACCCTCTTCTACTACTGGGTCCTGAAGAATAAATCTACAAATTTGAACCTGTTCAAGACAAAACTATGTTCTTCTCTTCTATTGTGATTATTGGTGCTCTAATACCATGTAGAATTATCATTATGATACCATGTATAAATACTTCTATGATACCATGAATAAATTACACCAATGGGATTCAATCTGATCTTGTGATGCACTAAAACAAGATACTGAATCCTTCTACAATTTGTGGAATCAAAACACGGTCGCCCAATCACAAGCAAGTAAGAGAAATAAATAATCAATCACACACCACAAGATGTATCTAGGGAAAGAAAATTATCAAAACCCCTCTATATATATTGTGTATTAAGTCAATGAATCATGAAAGAATACAATTCTTAATCTCTCATGAGATTCTCCGGCACTCTGCCAACTGTCTCATACTAATCTAAGAAAAATCAATCTACTACTTAGATAATTCTCAGCGTTCCTTCATCCTTCTTGCTCACTCAATTCCTAGAGAATTATTCCCCTATTAAATAGGAATAATTCCCTTAATTTATTGCATATTCCATCATGGAGTCCCCATGACTTTATAATTGCACATGAGAAATTTTCTATAAATACAACTCATAGTTATGTTCCCTTTAACCTTTGTCTCAATAGGGTCTTCCTCATAACTAACATGCATGCAACTATTAATAGTGAATTATAAGTTATCTGATTGATCACAACTTGTGAATTAAATATAATTTACTTAACTCTGTTAGTGTCAGTCTGTTCAACTTGTCATCAGTGATCAAATATGCTCTTTTCATATCTTGTTAGGTTCTCATAGTCAAGTTTTTCTCATTCATTAGGTCTTCAAGTAAAAATTTGGTCACTGGGTAGTGTGTCTAGGGGTATTTCCATTCCTTTAAAAAAATTTACATGCTGGTCCTTGTCATCACTCAGTTGAGTGTACCATCAAATAGAAAATCATCATCATCACTCCAGTCAACATCATCATGATTTCATTCATTTCAGTGTCTCCATTAGGTCATTAGGGTTTCAATCATCCAAAATCTGCCATTCCGTACATAAAATCCAACAATGAGGAGTGGTAATAGGTAAATTTGTTCAATAAAGTTTGGTTTCAAATGTAATTCATGTTTCAAATATGTAATAAGTACATCATGTTCCTAAAGCTGCATACAAATTTTCAAAGCTACAAGTTTTCAAAGTAAAGTGAAAAGACATGTAGTGGGCCATCCCACTACTATGAAGAAAAGTGACCATCACAAGTTATAAAATACCAATTCAAGCTCATTTTCTCATTCAACTCATTGAAGAAGAGCTCTAATTCATCTCCAAGTGAAATCTCAACAAATTAAAGTAAAAAAAATTCAAAAATTTGATGCCAAAGCATCCACGCTACGCTTTCTAGGCTCCACGTTGCACTTTCTTCCACTTGTTGTGTTTTCTCTCCTAGAGGAATAAAATCAACTTCTGAAGGTTTTTGAATGCTATCAAGGTCTGCAGAATCCATGGAAAAGTAAGTTACACCTCAAGTAACCCCTCCTTGGAGCTCAATTTCATTTTTTTCAAGTGTAAACCCTCCATTGGCCCCTACGTTGTGTTTTAGTGGCTGGCTCATATTTTCCAATTTTGTAAGGTAAACACACTTCCCATAGAATTTTTAACCTCCTTCACACTCTAAACCATCTCCCATAGCCTTCACACCCCCTCATTCCCAATTCCTAAGCCTCAAACCCTAAACCCTAGTCTAATTCTACAATTTTGGGTAGTTTTCCTGGCTAGGACCATGTAAAAATTCCCTAGATCAATTCCCATACCCATTTCACTCCATTACACTTCCTAAAGTTCCATAAGACTCCTATCCATCTCCCTAAATGTTTCCACTCCCATCTCCCTTCCCTAACCCCTTCATCTTATCCCTTCACTCCCTTCCCCTATTTTGTCCCATTAGGTTTTTGCCCCTTGCAAACTAGAAAATGGAGGAGAAGAAGTCTTACAATAAGGGGGGCCAGGTGATATGACATGAGCCTTTAAAAACTCATGAAATGATGTATTCACCATTATCCAAACATTGTTTTCAAAGGGTATGTTGTTTTCCTTTTTGTGAACAAATTGAGAAGGGAAAATACCATGCCACATTGACCAAATTGTTTGCCACTCACCTTAAAAAGGACAAGGTCATGATTGTTAGGGTTAAATTCACTATATCAACTAATGTAGTAGCAGAGGCCACAGGGATGCCCAACCGAAGTGACAAATGGTTCAAGAACCAAGACCTAGAGATTCAAAACTACAAACACTAATCAAGCTGAAAGAGAAGGGTAAGTTGGATTTTCTTACTGATGCTTCCCTAATAGTATAACATACCATATTAGGTATCCATGAAGCAAGTCTAGAGAAATTTTGAGGAAATTTGGAGAAAATTTTGGATATTTGAAAAAATCTTTGAAGGCACATTTTCTAGAAATTTCCTCTTTAGTCATCTTTTTGCAAAACATATTTTTGCCAAAAAAAAATGAATTTTGGGAATATGGAGGAGGGTTTTTTTACTAACGTACCAAAATAAAATAACCTACTTTTGATTTTACACAGGTATTACAAAATGATATATCCATTCACATCTTCACAGCCTATTTGTCTAATTGTGCAATTTCATGATTAAGTCACCTTATTTTAGAGATGATTGTGGACAACCAAAGAAGAATATTTGGAAACTGGAGGAGGGCCTTATTCCTAACATGCCAAAGCAAAAATACCCCTCTTAGTTTTGCAAAAATTTTCATGGTTAGAAATATACTGCTGCATCTTTGAGGCCTATGTTTGCAAAAAACCCAGAAATTTTGCATAGTTTTGGTCCAAAAAGTGCAACGTGGGCCACGCCACGCTTTTGTTGGGGGAGGTAAAATGGTTGCATTCTCTACATTGGTGGATTACTCTTGATGATTACTTCAATACTAGTTAGCATTGGAGCCATGTCAGCTACTTTTGGAGGGTCAAAATTCCCAAAAACATGCAAAAAATGACCTTTCTACCCTGTTTTTGGAGGTCACCCCACACTTTCTGAGTACTATTGGGAGAATAAAGTTTTGGAGGGCTAGGAGCTAACCTTTTGAGTGTTTTATGAGCATATCATGTATTATACATCCAGATATTTCCATAGCATCTTTCATATCAGGATTTGGACCTCGAGAATGCCTCAAAAATTCCACTTCTACCAATTTTGCTACGCTTTCTCCAGAATTCACTACAGCTTCTCCAGAAGACATTTTTCACAGGCAGTTTGACCTAGTTTGACTTTTTACCTACGTAATTGATGAATGATGATGATTTTGTGATGTCATGAAGTGTAATTGAGTTATTAAATAGTGAAGTAGGGTAGATACATGCTTGTTAATGTATTTTTTGTCAAATGTATCTAGTTTCCCTATGATGAGGTGAATTGGTTAACCTCCACTAGACATTAGAGTTTTGTTCAGCATATCATGTAATCAGCTCCAAAACTGATGGATTTGACCCATGAGAGAGGGGAGATGTTGTTTTTGTCTATATCTATCATTTTCAGAGTCATTTGACTTGTTGGACATCAATGGATTGTAACTATTGTAGCATGTACTTTCACTTTCATATTCAGAAATCAAAGGATGAAGTTGCAACTATTATCTAGGAATTCATGTGCAGTGAGCTTATAATAATGTATCTTCTTTGTTATAGTCTTTATTGAATTATATATAGCTCCTATTTCATATCTTTTATCTCTAGTGGCTTTCGTTACAGTTCATAAGTATAATTCTATTGATTTAGCTCTGTTTATATGGAAATGTCATTTTGTGTTTCATGCTTCCAGTTTAATGAATTCATGACTGAACATGCTCATTAAATATCTCTACCTTTTCAGACTCACCACCATACCTACAAAACCCTAAAACCATCATAGATCCACTTCTACCTTGCTCCTTTATATCTTTTCAGTTTTAAACCCGTTGATACCTAGACCTAGCTACTTGGTTTCATCTGTGATCCAACATAAAACCCTAAACACTCAAAACCTACCCGAGCCTATCATATTGTAATATCCCAAAATGGAGATGCAGCAATTCATCAACATAAAACTGGAAATAGCAGTGAAAAATCAGCTCATAAAATATGTTTTGAACACATATCCATCATATCATGTTACAGCAGCAGGAAAATGATCCACTATATTATCCCAAAGTGGAGAAATGCAGCAATATGTGCCCCAAAAATGTTATTTTCAGGGAACTACGCTATAAATGTGAGAAATAACTTAGGGATCCCTTTGCTTAAGTATTATGGGACTCACATCCAGAAGGGGATTAGAAACAAATCCATTTTGATGTGTTAAACATATCTCCCAGTCCCAATAGGGCTTAAAAATGCTCAAATCCCATGATTTAGACTATATAGAAGTTTATGAAGCATGCACAACGTAATTTTATGAGGGTTTATGCTAAAATATAATAGAAATGACATATCTGGAGTTTATTACATCAATACATGGAGAAAAATGGAGATTTAGCTCCTTTTACACATTATGAAGATAACCCGGCAAGGGTTTTATGAAAGCACAAGTACAAAATGTTAGATTTGCATATCGGATCTGAAATAATGCAGTCTAACTGAAGCTCTATATGCAATAGCTGAATAATACAATAAATGAAGGAAAATCCTTCTTACAAGCTTCCCAGGAGAAGGGTTGGCCCTTTCCCTAAGGAACTAGCTCAAAAACAAGGGGTTTAACCCTCTCTCTGCAACACTACAAGAAATGACGCAGTTCCTGCAAGGGACTGCGTTGTAGGAGATGTAAAATACATTGGCCACATGCCAATATCTGAAAATCAGCTCAAATTCCTCCTCACTGGTCTCCCAAAGGATGGAAGGCTTCCTCCTCTAAAACACAAGCTCTGGAAGTGGTGTGGAGAATTCCCACTGCAACACCCTACACCACAACGTTATACTACTGCAGAAATAACATTGTAGCTGAAGGAGGATGCTTGGCCTCAAGCCTAGATTTGGGGAAATTTAGAACAAGCTCCCTCAAGAGGCCTCTCAAGAAAGGAGGAGGAATTCCTAAACATGAATGCCTTGTGCTAAGCAGCACAGCAATCTCAACTAAACAGTTGGAGAAAGCAGAATAGTCATGAAGACCAAAATCCAATCTTCAATTCATAAGATGTCTTGTTATGGCTGCCTTTCCCTCCTTTTAAACATGTGTGAGCATTCTTGCCTTGGGCCCCACTCATTATGGTTTCCTTCACCAAGTAATCTTCCTCCTACTTGCATTGCGTTGTCTCTATGGATGACCTCTTCCTCTCATATCAGCGTTGTTGACTTGGTCAAAATTGACCTTGTCCTCATGCATTTGTCCCTCTTCACACATGAGAGTGTAAAATCCAACTAGAATTATGATCCCTTCTCCCATTATGAGGGATTTTATTCTTATTTTTGAAATGTATGGGTCTCGTTACCCATTTATTCTTCTCCCAAGTGAAATCAGCAAAATTTAATATTCCAATTAACTGCATGCTAATTTTGGAATATTACAGTCATCCCCTCCCAAATTTTTCTTGTCCTCAAGCAACTATAAGTATATAACTGAGAATTAGTCCCTCCTCTTACTGTAGCATCCATATATGATGAAATCCTCCAAGGAATGAGATGTTGTCTCATCAATGGATCTCCATATTTCCCCGCCCAAACATGCAAGCTGGCCAAATAGCTATCATCATGAATAAGTAAAGTACTCAACGAGGTAATAAGGTGCTGTATAGAGGTCCCTTTGAGGTATGGGATCTGAAATGTATGGGGAAACATCATTCCCATGTGGATCCTCCATCCCCAAGCAATTGTCCATACAAAATGAGTCACCTCCCAATATGGCAACTCCTGAAAATGTTCATCCACCTTGAGCTCATGCAATGTAGGTGGGCTGAAAATCTTAACATGGTAGAAAAAATGGCCTAACCCACGCTGTCTTCCTCTCCACTTACAATAATTGTAGAGCATATTTTGATCTTGGGCTGCAATAAGGTTGCCCTCAAGTGGAAATAAGAATATTAGATCTCCAAAGATCCTTTCTCCCTTGTCATGAATCATGCTGGCCCAAATCATCCCATTTAAAATGAATGGCACATCATCACCATTTGGAATCCAAATCATAAAAATTCTGAAGGTTATGTGTAATTTTTGATGATACCAATGGTTTCTCAATTGGATACAGCGCAATCTTCCTAATTGCTGCTTTAGATCATCATGTGGCAAGTGGTCTTTCAACAATATAATAACTGTGTAGGTTTTCACATCTACCATGAGGTGGTAAAAAACATTATATATCAACTGAGTACAATGAGAATGACAACACACTTGTCCAAAGTCATGTAGAGAAGGGTTATCTCCATCATAGATGTTGGTTCTAGAATGACCATGAAACCCATAAATAATCTTGCCCTCTTGTGGAGCAATGCATTGTACATACATGGTGAGAAGGTGTACATACTTAATGAAATAATCAATATAATGAGTAAGCTAAAAGTGAGGTCCATGGATGAGTCCTCCCATGATAATATTCTCATAAAAAATTGCAACAAGAGAGGATGCATACTCCCCTTGGAACACTCCATTAATAGAAACAGACTCCCAAGTGACAACGCTGCTGGCCTTAGTGATAAGGCTCTTGTAACTCCATGATTCCCTTCCTTGACATTCCACATGTCAAAGTCATCCACTATCATGCTACTATGTAGGGAGATCTTATTCCTATGTGGAAGCCCATCCTTATCCTTCAATGCTAAAGGGTGGCCTCTTTGCACCTTGAATGTGCCATACATTCCTCTAGAAATATCATGACGAGTATGGAGAATTTTTTTCCCATACTCTCCCAATAGTAACCATAGCAACAAGGATTCTTGCTACCTCCTTGCATTATCATGATGCAAGTCATGGAGCAAAAATACAATAATGGACATGTGAGATGTCTCATCAACATAATACAAACAAGCTCCTTTATGCCACATCATGTGGGAGTTATCCTTCCTCCCAAACCAAAGTACATACATGAGATACATCCCAAACAAAAATATATGTATATACATGAGACATATCCCAAACAAGAGTAAATACATGGACATAAGATATAACATGTGATGTCCAAACTCTCTTCTCAACAACCATAGTAACCATGCCTTTTTCTTATGCATTCTATCATTGAGATATAAGGCATGAGACAAGAAAATATGAACCTTTGGGTAGTAACCATACTCACCCAAGAGCAACCAGTGTAGCCAAGCCTCCTACTGCCCAGTATCATAGATTTGCAAGTAGCTTTCCAACTTCTTGCTCCCCATCCACACCCATTCATCCAAATGTAGGTGCTTCCCATCATGCTATCCCTCAGTACTCTCCCAAGGAAGACTACCATTCCTCCAAGTCAGATTTCTCCTCTTGCATTTCATGGGATGTTGAAATGCAACTCCTTGGAGATCATCAATGTCCTTCTTGAATCCATAAGGATCCAAGTGTGATGAGGGAAATACCTCCTCATACTGCTGAAAAACCTTGTACTCAATGATATGTTGAAGTGAACCTCCAATGAGATCTCTCCGTGAGACCTTGTTCTCACCAATGGCCCTCCAAAACCAATAAGGTTTTGGATCTGCTGTAGGTAGAAGTTTCTCTTTGAGTGGTGAGATGCTCATCGAGAAAGTTTCATCTAGAAATGAGAAAATATTTCTCATCTCAAGATTTCTACCATCTATCAATTCTTCCTCCATTGCTTCATGAATGAAGCTGCCATTTGATTGCTCCCATAGGGAATGGGTCCTCTTTTCTTCACTGTTTCTCTTGTATAGCACAGTGCAATTCCGTTTCTCTAAATCAACAATATGTAATGATGTATATCCCTCCATAATATGTGCTTAAATGATAAGAGATGGAAACTTAGGCATACCTTGGTGAAACTTGGAAACATCTTGTAGTGCTGCAAGAGTTCCTTCCTCAAATGTGTTGGCTTCCCAAACTGTTGAAGATGAAGGCTGCTCCTCCATGGTTATAACAGTGCTGGTACATGCCTCTTCCAATGGTGATGAGGGCTTCTCCTTCCCTTTGACAAATTTCCTGATTAACCTTTGAGATAAATCAATAGGAGTAGCCCCTATTGCATGGCTCAAATGGCTGAACCACCAAGTATTTGCTTCACCTTCAAGGTGCAGCGTTGCAAATTCTACAACCTCTCTCTCTCTGCCACTGAATGTAGTAGGAAGAATTCCCCTAGCTTAATCACCCAAGCCTCTACTACACATGTGAGTGATCCATCAAAATTGGAAAATAGAAATCTATTGCCTCTCATCATCCCATTGTTGTAGGGTCTCCTTTCTTCTTCCAGCTGGATAAACTGAGGAAGAGCTAGAGTCTCTTTGAAATCTCTAGGTAACTGGGATTTTTAATCTGCAAGGTACCTTCTTATAATTTCATATTCCAAGTGTCCTTCATACCTCTTGTCTTCTCCTCTTTGAGAATAGGAAGTGCATGGCCCTTCCTCTTCTTGAAACCCTCTAGGGGTTTCATTGCATCTCTTCTCCTTCATCTGCTTAACCTTCTTGGAGAGGTTCTTTCTAGATCTGAAAAGTGATGAGACAAAGCTCATTCTCCCCATCATTCTCATCTTGCTTCTTCTCTTTTTCTTCTTATTCTTTTGATATCATAATGGCTGGAACTCACAGGCTGAGCCAAGATTATGCTCTCATACTACTGTAATATCCAAAAATGGGGATGCAAAAATTAATCAACATAAAAAAAGAAATATTAGTGAAAAATTAGCTCATAAAATAGGTGTTGAACACATAGCCATCATATCATGTTACAACAGCAAGAATATGATCCACTATATTATCCCAAAGTGGGGAAATGTAGCAATATGTACCCAAAAAACGTTATTTTCAGGGAATTACACTATAAATGTGAGAAATAACTCAGGGATCCCCTTTCTTAAGTATTATGGGACTCACATCCAGAAGGGTATCAGAAACAAATCCATTTTGATGTGTTAAACAAATCTCCTGGTCCCAACAGGGCTTAAAAATTCTCAAATACCATGGCTTAGACTATACAAAATTTTCTGAAGAATGCATAGCATAATTTTATGATGGTTTCTACTAAAATATAATTGAAATGATAGATCTGAATTTTATTACATCAATACATGGAGAAAAATGGAGATTTAGCTCCTTTTACACATTATGGAGATAACCTGACAAGGGTTTCATGAAAGCACAAGTACAAAATGTTAGATCTGCAGATATGGATCTGAAATAATGTAGTATAACTGAAGCTCTATATGCACACAGCTGAATAATACAAGAAATGAAGGAAAATCCTTCTTACAAGCTTCCCGAGAGAAGGGTTGGCCCTTTCCCTAAGGAAATAGCTCTAAAACAATGGGTTTAACCCTCTCACTGCAACACTATAAGAAATGACGCAGTTCTTACAAGGGAGTACACTCTAGGAGATGAAAAATACACTGGCCACATGCAAAGATCTGAAAATTAGCTCAAAGTCCTCCTCACTAGTCTCCCAAAGGAAGGAAGGCTTCCTCCTTTGAAACACAAGCTCCGGAAGTGGTGTTAAGAATTCCCACTGCAACACCCTGCAACACAATGTTATACTACTGCAGAAATAAAGTTGTAGCTGAAGGAGGATGCTTGGCCTCAAGTCTGGATGTGGGGAAATTCAGGGCAAGCTCCATCAAGAGGCCTCTCAAGAAAGAAGGAGGAATTCCTAAACATGAATGCCTTGTGCTGAGTAGCACAACAATCTCAACTAAACAGTTGGAGAAAGCAGAATAGTCATGCAGACCAAAATCCAATCTTCATTCATAAGATGTCTTGCTATGACTTCCTTGCCCTCCTTCTAAACATGTGTGAGCCTTCTTGCCTTGGGCCCCACTCATTAGGGTTTCCTTCACCAAGGAATATTCCTCCTACTTGCACTGTGTTGTCTCTATGGATGACCTCTTCCTCTCATATCAGCGTTGTTGACTTGGTAAAACTTGACCTTGTCCTCATGCATTTGTCCATGTTCACACATGAGAGTGTAAAATCCAGCTAGAATTATGATCCCTTTTCACATTATGAGGGATTTTATTCTTATTTTGAAATGTATGGGTCTCCTTACCCATTTATTCTTCTCCCAAGTGAAATCAGCAAAATTTAATATTCCAATTAGTTGCATGCTAATTTTGGAATATTACACATATCTAGCCTAATATATTTTATGTCATAGTTAATCCTTGACTGTGATCTCATTAAGAGAGCCCTCTCAGCCTTGTAGGGCTAGATACTAGGTCAAAGTGGTATGTGGTTACCTTTGCTATTCTCCTTTTCAGCCTTCAGAGAACTGGTGGAGTGCTAACATTTTGGCGCCATTGTCAGGGAACGAAGTGACATATCTTCCATAGGAAAGAACGACAAGGATCAGATATGATTGCTGATGGTGAACAGTGATCAGGAACATGAAGGTTGTGCATCTTTCACATGGTGACTCCAGTGTCGAAGAATCCAAAGGTTAAGAGTTTTCATGGCGGCTCCACTTTTCAAGAACCGATAGTTCGAAGAAATTCCTGGTGACTTCATTGTTTTCAAGATGGATTCAGTTTCTAAAAGGTATGCTCTTATGAATCAAGCTCATATTCCCATGTTTTTTAATCATATTCCTTGTATATATTGGAAAACAGGGTTTCCAAAGTTCAAAGGTCAGGATGGAGAAGATGCTAGGTTGCATTTGGTAAAATTTCATTTTCATATTCATAGACTAAATATTGAGTTTCCTGAAGATTGTCCAATGAGGATATTTATCGCTGCCTTGGAGGAACAAGCGAGGAAATGGTATGAGAGTCTACCATCTGCTATTTTATATTGTCTAAAGTAATTTCATTGAGTTTTATTTCAAAATTATCAAAGCTCTAATTCTTCCTTGTTGATGATTGATAGTTGTTGTGAGATTTCTGAAAATTTCATTGAGTTTCTTGAAAATTTGTATGGGGATGAAGAGTGTCTAGATGATGAGATCATAGAAGTCCTTTATGATTTTTCTTCCCAACAAGAATCACTAAATTCCTCCTTGGATGAAACTGACTGGGACCAAAAAAGAGAAATGCCTATTCCCCATCCTGTAAATGAAAATCATCAAGCCAATGTTAAATTCTATAAAACTCAATTTTCCCCTTTGTCCCAAGATGAAATAGATCAGCTCCTGAAAATTCATGTCACAGCCCAAGCTAATGCACGTTTGTAGTGTTCACATATTCAAGAATGTGTTATCAAAACTTCTTCAATGATTGAAAATGAAAATTTGGGTTTAAATGATGACAGTCATGAGACTGATGAAACCATACAAGAAGCTGTTGTGAGTAAGCCAATTTGTGATGATGATTTTCTGCAAAGAGATCAACTAAAAAGGATTGTTTTCTTTCATGATGAGGATAGGGTTGTCATGTTTAATAATCTTGAATAATTTTTTCTATTCAAGGATGATTTAGACTATGAATTTGAAGAGTGTGAGCCTAAGATAGACAGTGTGCAAGAGATAGAGTCAGAGTTTCCCATGCTTCAGGAATTTACAACCAACACTCAGGTATCAAAATGTCATACTTCCATATGCCCTCCTATGGATCAACAACCAAGTGTACTGACATATTAGAATGAAGGGTGTGCTTGTGTTTTTCCTGGATCTAGAGAAAAGGTGACATTTCAAATTATTGAAGATCCTTTTACTTATTTTATACAATTAGCAGGGAAGATGTATTTTCTTGTTTTCATGGACCAGAAGCACATGTTTAGTAGACACTTGGAGTGGCCTAGTTCTTTTTTTTTTTTTTTTTTCTGCATGCTCGATGGAAATGAGAGCATAATTCAAGTAAGTAGCCATTTGCTAGATCAGTTACACTAGAAGGATCATTTCACATGATTGTACATATGTCTTCAGCAGGCAGGTCATTGTTATCAGGATTTGAAAGCCCTCAAGTCTCGGTGATATGCTACCATCAATAAGTTTTGTAAGTTTTTGCTTCAGACAGAGTTAGTTGATTTTTGAGTTATTTTTCAGTATTAAGTCTCGTCTTTTTTTTTTTGACTCCATTACCCAATGGTAAGAGTATGTTGTGTAACCAGCTCCAAAAAGAGAAGAAAAGAGATATAAATGCCTTAGAAATGAGCCACTTCGAGGGGGAAACCTCCAATACATTACATAAATGAACAATTCTTGGATGATCCAATTTACAAAACCTCCTTTCTATATATAGGAGTCCATGGGGCCATAATGTAATCCTAGTGGGCCACAATGTAATCCTAGCCGACCTAACAATAATAATTTAAGGCACAATAATAACAAAATGGGGGTTACAAGGGTACAATAATAACAATAAGGGGGTTACACTAACAATAATAAGGGACTATACTAGTAATATAGGGACCTAACATGCCCCTCTCCTTCAAAAAAAATGTTGTCCTCAACGCTTGAGTAGCTCTGGGTGCTTTTGTATAAAATTCTCATCCTCCCATGTAGAATCTTCAGTGGGTAAGTTCTTCCACTTGATGAGATACTCTGAAATTGATCGATTCCATAGTTGTCGAGTTCTTGTTTCCGTGACCGCTTCCAGTTCCAATATGATTTTTCCTTCCTCATCAAGTTCTGGCAATATTGTTTGAACTGGAAGATTTTCACCTATAACCTTCTTTAAGCATGAAACATGGAAAACTGGATGTACTCGCGAAGAAGCAGGAAGCTCCAATTTGTATGCCATAGTACCAATCTTTTTGCAACACCTTGTAAGGACCATAGTACTTTGGTGATAATTTATTATCCTTCTTAGCTTGCTTGAGGGACATTTGTTTGTATGGTTGTAGCCATAGAAATACCCAGACCTATCTCCCGATTTTAGGAATAAAATTGCATATCCTTATAACAGAGATTATGTTTTTTCTACTCAAGACCATGATTTACCAATTAAAGGTGCTTTTAATCGTGTATGTTTGCAAGATGATGTTTCAGGTCATGGTCATAAGATTCCTTTGCAAAGTAGACAGCTTAAAGATTTTTTCAAGTTCGCGGGAAGTAGATCCGATTTCAAGTTCAAAATTGCAAAACCACCCAATGTCAGAAATCTGTTCATGAAAGCCATGTTCCCAGTTTTAAATTTCTGCATCTGTGCATACCTTGATGATGTCATTATCTATTTTAAGAATGACCAAGAATACATGCATTACTTGAGGAAAGCATACAGTAAGGAAAGGAGTGGAAATCAGATATTCAGAGAGGTACAAAGGGAAGATACTGGGCTGTTTAGAGATTCTTGCATGAATCCATATGTCATGTTAGAGAGAGAAAATTTCCCTAATTTTTTTTTTCAGGAGTTAAGTGGGCCAAGGGTTAGAGGAGATCCTTACGAGGATAAGATGCTTAAATTCCGTCATTTCCAAGATTTTTGAATCTGGGACACTTTCAGTCATTGTACATACCATTGTTTGAAATATTGAAAAAATAGAAAAGTCAAAAACAGTAAAAGATAGGAAAGTCAGAAACAGTAAAAAGCAGAAAAGAGGGCAAGTGAAGATAGAACAAAGGCCCCATGTTCTAAAAAATAGTCTTTCAGAAAGCGAGCAAGTCTAAATGCCGCTACTAGTGCTTTCAATGTCTTGTTCAGCTATCTAGCCTAATCATAGCTGAACATGTTTAAATTTATTTGCTGATAAGTTAGTGAGTGCCAAGATAGTCAACATTGTGTAAGATTGACTTATCACAGAGCTTAGATTAGGGAAAGATTCTGGTTCCACATGCCTAAAACAGAACCAAAGAGAGAAGCAAGGGATAAAAAACCCATTGTACATCTTAGCCCCGCTTGTCTAGTTTCCTTTTATTGCAGAATAACATTTGTGTGCAGCTTGTCTTTTATGCCGCAAATGCATGACAAATCAGACTGCCTAATCCTGATTTGATCATTTTTAAATTTCATGTTTTAGATTAGAGAATGAAATCCTGTCAAACTGCTTAATCTTGACAGTCGATCTAGTTTTAGGTAGAGAAATGAAGGAGTTCATCAGCTTAATCTGAACTCCCGGCAGATATAAGAGTAGAAATATATAGGTTCATTTTGCAAAAAGAAAAAATATGCATTGTCAAAAGGCTGCTAGTTCAAATGCGCCAAAGAGAAGAAAAAATGTTAGGAAAGATAGTGGGGTAGGTAGAAATATCATTGATGTTAACCATGCTGTCATTTTTCAGAAATAACATCAAGAAAAGGGTAAATTTTGCGCCAATGGATAAGGCACTGGTCTTCATAAGCCAAAAATCTGAATTTTGGACACCTCCTGACGAGGAGCTGTCCTCCCCAAATGGAGCCACTGTTAGCCATCAGTATTTTTTTACATGTTAGTGATGACTATATCTATAGCTGAGTTTTCTAGAAGCTGATTTCCTTATGTCAATATGTCATCTAGAAAACCCTCCTAAAACTTTTTTTTTGCCTTTCTACTTTTCAGTCCACCCCTGTCGAAATCAAAACCTCATTACCACTATCCTATCTAGCTTCAGCCCTACTGGTCTGCCCATCAGCTTCAAAAGGCAAATCCAAATCTGTTTCAAAAGTCTCCCCTATGTTAGGAAGTGGAGCTTTAAGACATTTTACCCTTGGCAATCATCAAAAAGCCAAAAAGCCTCCATCTGCAACAGACCTACCATGACTGACCTCTTACTTTGCAAATTAATTTGACAAGCAGCCCTAAGTCGCGCCACTCACATCCCCTAGATCTCAGCACTGCATAAACCCCAATCTCAAGCTGACTATTAGGTTTTTCACAGTGTTCTATGGTTTCTACAAAGGCAAGAAATATAATTTCATCTCATGGAGTAAATGTTTGAATTTACAGTTAGAGGAATAAATCGCTTCTAAAATGTAACTGGAGCCCTAGGAGGTGTTCCATAAAACAGAACACTATCCAGACGAGCTTTTCTGCAAAAGATGAAATCACAAAGCCACCATCGCTACAAAAAATCGAAAATTGTTGCGGGCTCGTTAACCTCTATTTACAAGCAGAGGGTTACAAGTGCCTTCTTCATCTACGCGTAGGGCAACAAGATGACTGTAGTATTGCAAAAGTCTAGGTTTGGTTTTACCGAACAGTTAAATGTTCTGTTTTATGAATGTGACCGATGATCAGTAACAGAATAGAGAAAATTTCCAAAAATAAGAAGCCTCGTTTGTCCTCAAGATCAAATGGAACAGATGTCGACAACAAAATGCCATTACGAAGGTGCAGAAAGAAAGTTCTTGGTTTCTCAAAAGGCATTGACCTCCATAGTCACAGAGACTATTTTTCAAGTAATTTGTCATAAGTTGACTAAAGCAAATAATGATTTTTCAGTCACCCTCAGAGCAGTGCAGGGAGACAGTGTCACTTTGGCTAGGGTTTCTTCTAAAACACAGTGATGATTGCAAGTAGAGATGCTAGTATTGATGTTTTTCAAGTGGTTTACTTTCCATCACATCCAGGGAAAAGCTGTGTCAAACAGATTTGTCAAGCAACCTTCGGATACTTTACCTAATGAAGAGCCTCCTCCATGTATGAGTAGATGGCCAAAGCCTTGGATATTGTTGAAGAATGATTAGTCAGAAAGGTGCAGTGGAAGGATACAAAGGAAGAAAGAAAAAAGTCTTTACACCAGGTAAAAGATAGTGTTTATGATTCAAAAGTATTGGTTTTCCTATTCAAATGAGAACTATCAAATCGTACCTAGTGGAAGGAGACAATATTGAATATATGGCGTATCGATACCAAAAGGAGTGCTTAAATAGTGGTATTTAAGTTAAAAGGTACCTAATTATCACTCATTTAAGTCTAAAGGAGCCTTGAGTAAAACAGTAGAAAATATGGTATGAAGGGACAAAGCTAGAATATAGTACTTTACAATCCAAAAGGAGTCAGTATCACCCTGCCAGGTTGACACTATGAATAAAAGAGCGAAGCAAAGCCTCGCTTTCATCATATAGCCATCAAATAGACAGACAGGAGCTCGTGAAGTCTGAGTTTTATTAGCTCTGGGCAGCACTCAAAACCCATGAAGCACTATTGCAAAACCAATCCAAGGACATCTACAAGATTCTGTCAACTCCAAGCTTAAAAAGAGGAGGCATTTCTGCAAAGCAGGGGAACAGTCAATACATTTTATCACAGGTCATTATCCAGCTTTGAAAACTTTGAAATACATGAAAAGAGAACCAGCAGACAGGGCTTTTTGAATTCCATCACCAAGAAGATATCCCCTTGTGAGCTATTGTTCATTATGTTCAAAAGGTCATTCAGCATATGATCGTTGTTTGGATAGTTTAAAAAGAAGCACAACCTTTATTATTTAAAAGAACAGAGGTATTGTATACTACACCTACAGGCAGGGAAGTTTTTGAGAGAGAGGCGCCCTTATCAAATCAGGAGGTCATGATCAAGTCCGAGTAGGGTCAGCGAATTTGAGCACCTACTGTAGATGAAGGTTGAAGAAACTATCAAAGACCAAGAGCTGTCAGAACAAGTTGGCAAACTAGCCCTGTCCTTCAAAGAACCAAGCAGTATTCAGGTATTTCATTGACAGTTTTAAAAGGGGTTGTTATGTATCATAACTATGACCAGTATTGTTAAAAACAGTGGCAGAGGTGATGTAGAAGTTTTTGAGTTGTTTGTCAAAGTTTAAAGCCCGGTGTTGAAACGTCCCCCAAACGACAAAACTGAAAAAATCACCCTTTGAAACCACTGTGTACTAAACAGAGTCATTATTCAAGTTTATATACATGTTCAAAATGACAAGGCCACAGGTTGAAAACAAAACAGATTTGAAAACCAACGTTAATTTTCAAAGTTCAAGACCGTTGAAGATTAGATTTGAAATGACTTAAGGTCGAAGTGTGAGGGTAAGAGGTTCATTTTCAAAGTTCAAAACACAACCCCGTGCCTCCCTAGCACCAAAGCAACAGTTTGCTGGTCGGTTTGCAGAGCTGAACACCGTTTATTGGCCGAGCGACGCGCCTGCCTTTTCGCGCGACGCGCCTGGGGGAGGATTTACACAGGCCGCCTTTGTTAGCGCGACGCGCCTGTACAGGCCGCCCGACCACCCGACAGGCCGACCCGACTGGAAATTGCTTGCGCGACGTTCTAGCTTCAAAAGAGTGTTGCGCAGGTTTAGAAGAATCCGGTGCTACTCCGGCCCTGCACAAGGATTGTTCATCCAATTTAAAGGTACTCTCACACATTTTCCCCCTCGGCTTCAATAAATTGCTTTGAAAGTACCCTTGGATTGAAAGCTATGTGTACATGAGAAATACACTGTTAAGAGTGACTACCAAGAAACAGGGTATCAGACTTTTACAAACCTCCTCATTACGTAGCATACAGAACTCTAAAAAAATGTCACTATACCAGAAAAATAATGCTATTTGCTGTATAGTTTTTGAGGTGTAAAGATGTAATAAAGGGCAGAATGTGTCATTTAAAAAACACCTACAGAGATACTTGGTTTTGAGATTAAGGGCAGTTTGTTTCATTTTCAAAACAATCGAAAGGCAGAGGTTTTCCTGTAAAGAATTATGTTTTGATTAAAAGGAGATTTTGTAGTAGAGAGACAGGGTTTAGGTCTGCAGAGAAACTTTCCACACTGTCCTCAAAGCAGTTCCACATTATTAAAACAGTGAAATGCAACCAATAAAAGGGATTTTGACATATTTGTTCTGAAAAAAGAGAACTCAAATAGTTTTTGCCAAAAACTGTGTGGTCTTCTAAAGCTCTATCATTTTTACTCCAGTCTTGTGTATTTACTGTCTAGACATATTATGATGGTTTGTAATAGATGAAAGATCAGTGGAAAGTGGGCACACTTATACAGGGCAGAGTTGTTAATGACTGAAAGCCTCCTTGAGCAAGGAGTTAGGTGTATTGGTTGACATCTAAGACTTCAAGAACAAAGTGATTTTAGCATTTTCTCACAGCGCACTCTTTTAGCGTGTTAAAACTCTTTCTTTGTATTATTTCCTCTCGAAGAGTTATTGACTGTGATATTTTTCAAGAGGAAGACCATTTCTGAAGAGCAGGGTTTTAAATATTTGAAGATTGGTCTTAGAGACACAAATACAAGTGTTGGTTGGCCTCTAAAAAATTCACAGGAAGAGTGATTGCTTAACACTGTATATAGGAAATTTACACAGCATATTGTCTCATCTTTACTGATGGTTTCCTATTGAGAAATTTACCTGAGTGAACCACAGGGAGAAGGAGAAGGCAGTGGACAGCAGCAGCTAGATGTTGAGGGACAGCAGCAGTTGGATATTGAGGGACAGCAGCAGATACAGGATGAGGGACAGCAGCAGACAGCAGTTGAGGAGCAGCAAGTTGGGCAGGAAATTGAAACACCTTTTGAGCCACAAAATGGACAAGATATTGAGGAAGAACAGCAAGCTAAAGCTGCCACCTTAACAGTGACAAAGATTGTTCCTAGCAAGAGGAAATTGCCCAAAAAGACACCTTCTAGCTTGCCAAGGAGGAAAAGCGCCAGATTGGCTTTCAAAGGAAAAAGCAGACTGAGGAAGCGCCTAGTACTCATGCAGGAGAAAGCATCAGCCCTTGATATTTTGGCCTCAGCTTCGGAGCATGTTGCTATGGACCCTTGAGGGTCATGCATGCCAATTTTGGGCCTTGTTCGACAACTTTTTGTTTTTTGGCATTTTTTGGTTTTTTGGTCGAAAACTCATAATTTCGCCATTTCAGTTTGAGGAATTGTCAAGGGAGGAGGATGACACCAATAGATGCTATATTTTTATGAGCAGGTCTCCAGTGATTTTCAGGACATTTAGAGATCATTCGCCCCCTCAAATTGGCGAAAAACACCCTCATTTTGCACATTCTGCCCGCCATATCAGCAGTCTGCTATTTTCTGGGTTTTTTCACATGTGGCCAGCTTTGGATGATCGCAATCTGATTATTGCTCTAGTTGCGCCGGAAAGTAGACACAGAGAGCTTTCCAACGAGCCATCACGAGCCTCAAGCTGACATCAGAAGGCTGCCATTTGGGTGTGCATCCAGCAAATCGTGGTCTTTTCATAAATATGAAGTATTTTTGTAATTTCAACTTCAAAATCTGCTTTTCCCAAATGTGCGTTAGGCTATTTTTATCATGGGAAAATCATGTAAAGTCAATATAATTTCCGTTTTTAGCAGTTTTTTAGATATTTTATTAGATATTTTGCGCCTTGGGCTTTGCAAAGCCTCAAGGACAAGTTTAGATATTTTGACTTGGCCAATGGGATAGCTAGTTGCTCCATGAGGTTTTCCTCCTTCTAGCCTATTTATCCCATGATTCTCATTGTAAATCAGAGGCTGAACTTGAGAGAAGAATTAATGAATTGGTCATATGAGCTTTGAAGAATACACTTGAGTTATGATGTTTGGATTGCCTCTTGGATGCTTTTGAGGAATGTTGAAGGCTTGTTGATGGATTCCTTGACATGGTAGAATGGTATAGTTTTTCTTGCCATGTTTTTTGTCTTCTAGTTTTCATTCATAATACATATTTCTTGCTGCTATAGATCAGTAAAGATTGATTTTGAGATATGCCCATGGAGGCACCTCAAAATCCCTGAATCTTCATAGCTTGATTTTTTCTTCTTCCTTAGTTATGCTAAAGAATTCTTAGTTGCTCTTTAGTAACTTAAGGTATTGTTGCTAAGTTTTATTGATAAGTTCTATGTATGTTGAGTAGGATGTATGGTTTGCCCTACCTACCTACAAGCTGCCCATAGTTCTGTCCATAAAAATTTCTCTTTGACTGATTTGTTGATCATCTTGTTGAACCAAGGAGGCCTAGTCTCGATCTAGCCCTTTGCCTAGCAACTATGAAAGCTTGTTTTTCAGTGCCCAATGACTTAGAGAGACTATGTTTAGCACCACGACTAGCTTTATGAGTTGTATTGTTAGTTTTTCGTATTATGTTTTCCCCACAGTCCGATAGCCATTTCCCGAAGTTAGAGGGTCTTATGCCTCTATGCATATCGAATGTTTGATTTCTATGTTTTAATTAGCTCATAGTTGCATTTAGCATGATTAATGGCTTGCTATAACATGTTTATGTCTGCTATAAACTAGTTACACTTGAAATCCCTTGTCTTTCACAAACATATTGTCCATTTAATCCATTTTGCCCAAAGATCTCTTCTACCGTGAATCAAATCGGCCCTACAGCAGCCTTACATCATCATCTCATAGCTTCCTTGACTTGTTTGACCCCATAGCCCAATTGATCTGACTTCTTGTTATCCATTTTTTATGTCTTTGATCAGTTTTATCCCTCACGAACTTAAAAAACCCCAAAAAATCAAAAACTCACTTCATAACTAGCCTAATATCAGAATACCATAAGTAAACACACCGACATCTTTTACATTTATAGAGAGAGCCCTCTCAGAGTCCAGGAAGGCTAGGTCCTCGGGCTCCAAAGCTTTGTTTGATGTTACATCGTCATTTGGCTTACCAATCGGCCAAATCACGGACCCTAACATAATGCATATCAGTGGGACTTTGAGTCAAAACATCCTAGGTATCCCTTAGGAACTCTTAGATCTCAGTCAAACTTAGAAGAGTAGAATCTGGTTGTCTCACCATCCTAGCAAAATGATGACTCAGCTGTAGGACACTTTTCCAAACCTTAGGATTACATAAAAACTCAAAAAACCCCAAACACTCCCTTAGATTGGCTTTTGACAGTATTGGTGGTGGACCATACACATATACCTCAAAACAACTAAAAATCCACCTGGCAACTCCACTAACTTCTAGTAGACCTTACTATTTTACCAAACTCTAGGTTGCTATCTGATAGACCTATCCCATCACTTACTAACATAGCGGGAGATGGTGGGACACTGAGTACATGATAGTCTAGCAAACTCTTATAGACTCTTTGGTCTTTTAGGTACCATAAACAAGCAAGCAGTCCATAGACCCATTTTTTAGAGTAAACTCTTTTTTGTTCTCATCACCCTAGAAAAGTGTTGAAACAAGTCTAGGATACTTTAACAAACCATAGGCTGCACATAAGACTCAGAAAATCCAAAAACATTCTCAGAATAGTTATTGTTGGTGGACCATAGCTATCTTCGTAAAAACAACCCATTTTTCACCTGGCGACTCCACTAATCCATCCCTTTACTTTTGACCATCCTTCACCTTAGTAGAACCTTAGAAAAATCACTCATCCAGAATATTAACCAATACCATCCTTTCTAAACTCTGGATCTAAAATCTGGCTTCACAAAGAATCAATACCAGAGCTCATCCAGACCCAAATCCCCCTATCATAGTAGATGACCCAGAAAAGATTCTGTGGCAAGCTTCCGAAACTGATCATCTAGCTACTGGTAGATCCATCCATAGAACAAGATCTGTGCCTAAACATCGCACTATCCTACTAGATTCACCTTTGGAACTAGATTCATCACAAACTCTTCCCAGAAGAAAATCATATAGTAAGATAAACTTTGACGATCTTGAACCCCTAAACCCACCACAGAGTCCTAATAGAGAAGCTTCACCTACCACTCCTCCTGATTTCCAACTTCTTTATCAGTTCGGCTCCTATCATCCTAGATCTGCTCAAAACCAGATCACTAGTCCCAGTTCATCTGCCACACCTGTTCAAACCACTTCATTTCAGCCTACTAGTCCTCATCTTGTACATCACCCATTAGCTCCAGTCATGGTAGCCTGGTACGCACCTTTGGTGTTGTCACCACCCTTGGCTCCTCTCCCAAACAAATATCAAGACAAAATCCCACACTTTACTGGAGAAGACACCACCACACCTCAACAGCATATAAGTAGAATGACTGATGCTTATGAATACCTGGAGGTACAAGACGAGACTGTCAGAATGAGAATATTTGCCCAAAGTCTTGGTGGTGAACCCAAAGCATGGTTCAAAAACTTAGCTCCAAACAGCATCCATGATATCCCCGAACTACATCAAGTCTTCAGAAATAGGTGGGAAATCCGAAGAAACCCCATTCAAATCCTGTCAGAATATAACAGCCTAAAACGGGAAAATGGGGAAAGTGTCCAAGCTTACTGTATTAGGTTCAACAGTGTATATAACTCCCTCCCACCTCATTTCAAACCCCCACTTGGTTTAGCCTTGGTGAAATTCCCCGAAGGGTTTGATCCTGACATGACATATCATCTGAGAGACAAGGATCCCCCTACCTTGGAGGAAATGCAACAAATAGCTATAAAAGCAGATGCTAACTTAGCAGAAAAGAGGGCTAGGACTAGATCGGAAAGGAAGGTCAATTATAGAGACGAGGTCTCCACTTCATCACCTTCCCTAGATCCTAGAATAGATGACTTAGTCAAATCCATGGCCAAAATGTGGGAAAAGATAAATGAAAAAGCTCCTGTTAGGGACAACCAGCCAAACCCTCCAATCAGAAAACGAAACCAAAACTTTAGGAGGGAACAGCCCCAAAACAGACCAAGGGAAAATGACCAACAGATTAGGCCACCTTTCAATGAAAACTATGTGGAAGAGGATGATAGGGATACAGAACCTCTTGATGAAAGTCATCTAAACCTCATAGGGTCTGACAATGAGAGTGAAGTGTACCTCACCGAAGAAGAACAAGCATTCTTTTCTCCAGATCAAGATGAGACCAATTATGAAGATCCCGATGACCCCGCCATAGAGTTTCAAAATGCTATTGTAGAAGCCCACAGGAAATATGACCTTAGAAGCAAAAGAAACCAAGATAATGTCAATAAAGGTAACTCTGTTACTGCTAAAGCTCCAAATACCATCCTCAAGAAAGCATCAAGCAGTGACAAAATCAAGGTTGAGAAGACTGACCAAAGCCAAGCTAAAGTTACCCAAACTAGTCCTCTCTCAGATACTCCTGGTACTTCTACAAAGGTCACCGAAACAACCATGGCAAACAAAATCCCTAAACAAGGTCAACAAACTCAGAACATAGACAAGGTCGTAGCTGAAAAAGCTGAAACAAACATATCTAAACTTCAAGTGCCTTTTAGCTTTGAAGGCGAAATCGCCAAGATCAAAATCACCATGCCTCTTACTGAACTCATCGCCCAAAACTCTTATAAATCCCAAGTACTAAAAGTCTTAAATCTAGAGAATGATGCAAACACTGTTAATCTAGCTGATGACACTCCTGAAGTTTTGTTTGGCCCAAAGATAGAAGGAAAATTCCAAGAAGGGAATACTCTTCCATTTTACATTAGCCTAAACATCCACGACCAAATCCTCCACAACGCCATGCTAGACTCCGGTGCTTCGCATAATCTTATGCCGAAGGTAGTAATGGAAAGATTAGGCTTGGAAATCACAAGACCATACAAGGACTTTTATTCATTTGATTCAAGCAGAGTCCAATGCCTAGGTTTGATCAAAGACCTTTGTTTTAGTCTAGCCCAAATACCTGTGAAACATCTAATCATGGATATAGTAGTAGCAGACATTCCTCCCAAGTACGGGATGCTCCTATCCAGATCTTGGGGAGCCAAACACCAAGGGAATATCCAACTGGACATGTCATATGCCACCATTCCTGTGTTTGGTCAGACCAGGATACTCTACCGCGAATCACACATGAAATACATGATTAGCAGTCGAGATAGGCCAGACAACATTCCAATGTGTTCCTTGCGTTCCGACCTGAACTCTTTCATTATGCATATTGATGAAAACACGGAGGAAGAGTCAGAGGAAACTGATGTAGACTCAGGTCCACCACATCAGCTATCCCTGGTGCCCTATGATGAACTAAACACTCAAAACTACCATGATCATGAACAGTTGTGTCTTGAGGAAAGTAAGTTTTTCCTTCCTGAAGTAGGATTAGAACAAGAAGCACAAACTCTGATGTACTATCATGCAAATTGCTCTAGTTTTAGTCAAACACCAGCAGTGACTTGTGGAAATTTCTTCCGGGTGAAGGCTTTAGAAGACCTACACATTATAAACCTGTTTGGAACCCGGGAACAAGGGAGTTCAATGTTTCTGCCATACCTCAAAGATTTACCATCATGTGACCCTCCTACTGCAAATGAAGCTTTAACTATAACCTCAGCAGCTCAAAATCTTGAGAAAAGACCAGATAAATTTCTCGTGAGCAAGAATGATAGTTGCAATCCTAGCATATCTGAACTACTAAAATTAGCTCATATTCTGTCTTTTCATGAAGAACTTAGAAAAGCCAAAATCAGAAATCTCATGCAGAATACCAATTTCTACAGAAAAAGCAAGAGAAATTACTGTGTCACTACCTTCCCCTCAAAGAACAGTTTTTACAAGAGAAAACACAACAATCTGAAAAAAAATGAAATAATCAGGGATAAAACAGCTGGTCATAGAGTCTGCTTCGATTTTAGGAATAAAACTGCATATCCTTATAACAGAGATTATGTTTTCTCTACTCAAGACCATGATTTACCAATTAAAGGTGCTTTTAATCGTGTATGTTTGCAAGATGATGTTTCAGGTCATGGTCATAAGATTCCTTTGCAAAGTAGACAGCTTAAAGATTTTTTCAAGTTTGCGGGAAGTAGATCTGATTTCAAGTTCAAAATTGCAAAACCACCCAATGTCAGAAATCTGTTCATGAAAGCCATGTTCCCAGTTTTAAATTTCTGCATCTGTGCATACCTGGATTATGTCATTATCTATTTTAAGAATGAACAAGAATACATGCATTACTTGAGGAAAGCATACAGTAAGGAAAGGAGTGGAAATCAGATATTCAGAGAGGTACAAAGGGAAGATACTGGGCTGTTTAGAGATTCTTGCATGAATCCATATGTCATGTTAGAGAGAGAAAATTTCCCTAATTTTTTTTTTCAGGAGTTAAGTGGGCCAAGGGTTAGAGGAGATCCTTACGAGGATAAGATGCTTAAATTCCATCATTTCCAAGATTTTTGAATCTGGGACACTTTCAGTCATTGTACATACCATTGTTTGAAATATTGAAAAAATAGAAAAGTCAAAAACAGTAAAAGATAGGAAAGTCAGAAATAGTAAAAAGCAGAAAAGAGGGCAAGTGAAGATAGAACAAAGGCCCCATGTTCTAAAAAATAGTCTTTCAGAAAGCGAGCAAGTCTAAATGCCGCTACTAGTGCTTTCAATGTCTTGTTCAGCTATCTAGCCTAATCATAGCTGAACATGTTTAAATTTATTTGCTGATAAGTTAGTGAGTGCCAAGATAGTCAACACTGTGTAAGATTGACTTATCATAGAGCTTAGATTAGGGAGAGATTCTGGTTCCACATGCCTAAAACAGAACCAAAGAGAGAAGCGAGGGATAAAAAACCCATTGTGCATCTTAGCCCCGCTTGTCTAGTTTCCTTTTATTGCAGAATAACATTTGTGTGCAGCTTGTCTTTTATGCCGCAAATGCATGACAAATAAGACTGCCTAATCCTGATTTGATCATTTTTAAATTTCATGTTTTAGATTAGAGAATGAAATCCTGTCAAACTGCTTAATCTTGACAGTCGATCTAGTTTTAGGTAGAGAAATGAAGGAGTTCATCAGCTTAATCTGAACTCCCGGCAGATATAATAGTAGAAATAGATAGGTTCATTTTGCAAAAAGAAAAAATATGCATTGTCAAAAGGCTACTAGTTCAAATGCACCAAAGAGAAGAAAAAATGTTAGGAAAGATAGTGGGGTAGGTAGAAGTATCATTGATGTTAACCATGCTGTCACTTTTCAGAAATAACATCAAGAAAAGGGTAAATTTTGCGCCAATGGATAAGGCACTGGTCTTCATAAGCCAAAAATCTGAATTCTGGACACCTCCTGACGAGGAGCTGCCCTCCCCAAATGGAGCCACTGTTAGCCATCAGTATTTTTTTTTACATGTTAGTGATGACTATATCTACAGCTGAGTTTTCTAGAAGCTGATTTCCTTATGTCAATATGTCATCTAGAAAACCCTCCTAAAACTTTTTTGCCCTTCTACTTTTCAGTCCACCCCTGTCGAAATCAAAACCTCATTACCACTATCCTATCTAGCTTCAGCCCTACTGGTCTGCCCATCAGCTTCAAAAGGCAAATCCAAATCTGTTTCAAAAGTCTCCCCTATGTTAGGAAGTGGAGCTTTAAGACATTTTACCCTTGGCAATCATCAAAAAGCCAAAAAGCCTCCATCTGCAACAGACCTACCATGACTGACCTCTTACTTTGCAAATTAATTTGACAAGCAGCCCTAAGTCGCGCCACTCACATCCCCTAGATCTCAGCACTGCATAAACCCCAATCTCAAGCTGACTATTAGGTTTTTCGCAGTGTTCTATGGTTTCTACAAAGGCAGGAAATATAATTTCATCTCATGGAGTAAATGTTTGAATTTACAGTTAGAGGAACAGCTGCTTCTAAATGTAACTTGAGCCTGAGATATGTCTGCAAAACAGAAAGCTACTCATCCAGACTTTACAGTTATTTCCAGCATGAAAATCACAAAAAGCCACCACTGTCACAGCAAACTAGCAAATTGTCATGGCCCAGAACCTCCTTCATTTACAAGCAGAGGGTTAAGGTGCCTCCTTCATCCACAAGCAGAGGGCGCGGGCCAGTATTGACTATAAAGATTGCAAAAGTCCAGGTTTGCCTTTTACTGAACAGTGAAACAATATCTCCAGGATTTATGAATGTGACTGATGATCATAACAGGAATAGAGAAAAATTCCAATCATAAGAAGCCTGTTTTTCCACAAGATCAAATGGAATAGATGCTGACAACAAATGCCATTACACAGGCAGAAAGAAAGTTCTTGGTTTCTCAAAAAGGCACTGACCTCCATAGTCACAGAGACTATTTTTCAAGAAATTTGTCATAAGTTGACTAAAGCAAATAATGATTTTTCAGTCACCCTCAGAGCAGTGCAGGGAGACAGTGTCACTTTGGCTAGGTTTTCTTCTGAAACACAGTGATGATTGCAAGTAGAGATGCTAGTATTGATGTCTTTCAAATGTGGTTTATTTTCCATCACATCCAGGGAAAAGCTGTGTCAAACAGATTTGTCAAGCAACCTTCAGATACCTTACCTGATGAAGAGCCTCCTCCATGTATGAGCAGATGGCCAAAGCCTTGGATATTGTTGAAGACTGATTATTCAGAAAGATGCAGTGGAAGGATGCAAAGGAAGAAAGCCAAAGGTCTTTACACCAGGTAAATGATAGTGTTTATGATACAAAAGTATTGGTTTTCCTATTCAAATGAGAATGTATGTCAAACTGTACCTATAGTGGAAGGGAGACAATATTGAATATATGCATGCATTGATACCAAAAGGAGCAGTTTCTTTAAAGAAAATGGTTAAAAGGTACTCCACTATCACCTGCCCATAAGTCTAAAGGAGCTCTTTTTGAGTAAAACAGAGAAAATATGGTATGAAGGGATGCAAGCTAGAATATAGCACTTACAATCCAAAAGGAGTTTGTGTATCACCTGGAAGTAGGGATTGACACCATGAACAAAAAGAGCTTTTGCCAAAGCCTGCTCATCATATAGCCATCAGCAGATTAAGACAGGGTTTCTGGAAATGAGTTTTATTAGCTCTGGGCAGCACTCAAAACCCATGAAGCACTATTGCAAAACCAATCCAAGGACATCTACAAGATTCTGTCAACTCCAAGCTTAAAAAGAGGAGGCATTTCTGCAAAGCAGGGGAACAGTCAATACATTTTATCACAGGTCATTATCCAGCTTTGAAAACTTTGAAATACATGAAAAGAGAACCAGCAGACAGGGCTTTTTGAATTCCATCACCAAGAAGATATCCCCTTGTGAGCTATTGTTCATTATGTTCAAAAGGTCATTCAGCATATGATCGTTGTTTGGATAGTTTAAAAAGAAGCACAACCTTTATTATTTAAAAGAACAGAGGTATTGTATACTACACCTACAGGCAGGGAAGTTTTTGAGAGAGAGGCGCCCTTATCAAATCAGGAGGTCATGATCAAGTCCGAGTAGGGTCAGCAAATTTGAACACCTATTGTAGATGAAGGTTGAAGAAACTATCAAAGACCAAGAGCTGTCAGAACAAGTTGGCAAACTAGCCCTGTCCTTCAAAGAACCAAGCAGTATTCAGGTATTTCATTGACAGTTTTAAAAGGGGTTGTTATGTATCATAACTATGACCAGTATTGTTAAAAACAGTGGCAGAGGTGATGTAGAAGTTTTTGAGTTGTTTGTCAAAGTTTAAAGCCCGGTGTTGAAACGTCCCCCAAACGACAAAACTGAAAAAATCACCCTTTGAAACCACTGTGTACTAAACAGAGTCATTATTCAAGTTTATATACATGTTCAAAATGACAAGGCCACAGGTTGAAAACAAAACAGATTTGAAAACCAACGTTAATTTTCAAAGTTCAAGACCGTTGAAGATTAGATTTGAAATGACTTAAGGTCGAAGTGTGAGGGTAAGAGGTTCATTTTCAAAGTTCAAAACACAACCCCGTGCCTCCCTAGCACCAAAGCAACAGTTTGCTGGTCGGTTTGCAGAGCTGAACACCGTTTATTGGCCGAGCGACGCGCCTGCCTTTTCGCGCGACGCGCCTGGGGGAGGATTTACACAGGCCGCCTTTGTTAGCGCGACGCGCCTGTACAAGCCGCCCGACCACCCGACAGGCCGACCCGACTGGAAATTGCTTGCGCGACGTTCTAGCTTCAAAAGAGTGCCGCGCAGGTTTAGAAGAATCCGGTGCTACTCCGGCCCTGCACAAGGATTGTTCATCCAATTTAAAGGTACTCTCACACATTTTCCCCCTCGGCTTCAAGAAATTGCTTTGAAAGTACCCTTGGATTGAAAGCTATGTGTACATGAGAAATACACTGTTAAGAGTGACTACCAAGAAACAGGGTATCATACTTTTACAAACCTCCTCATTACGTAGCATACAGAACTCTAAAAAAATGTCACTATACCAGAAAAATAATGCTATTTGCTGTATAGTTTTTGAGGTGTAAAGATGTAATAAAGGGCAGAATGTGTTATTCAAAAAACACCTACAGAGATACTTGGTTTTGAGATTAAGGGCAGTTTGTTTCATTTTCAAAACAATCGAAAGGCAGAGGTTTTCCTGTAAAGAATTATGTTTTGATTAAAAGGAGATTTTGTAGTAGAGAGACAGGGTTTAGGTCTCCAGAGAAACTTTCCACACTGTCCTCAAAGCAGTTCCACATTATTAAAACAGTGAAATGCAACCAGTAAAAGGGATTTTGACATATTTGTTCTGAAAAAAGAGAACTCACATAGTTTTTGCAAAAACTGTGTGGTCTTCTAAAGCTCTATCATTTTTACTCCAGTCTTGTGTATTTACTGTCTAGACATATTATGATGGTTTGTAATAGATGAAAGATCAGTGGAAAGTGGGCACACTTATACAGGGCAGAGTTGTTAATGACTGAAAACCTCCTTGAGCAAGGAGTTAGGTGTATCAGTTGACATCTAAGACTTCAAGAACAGAGTGATTTTAGCATTTTCTCACAGCACACTCTTTTAGCAGACTGCTCCTCTTTCACTGTATTATTTCCTACTGAAGAGTTATTGACTGTGATATTTTTCAAGAGGAAGACCATTTCTGAAGAGCAGGGTTTTTATATTTGAAGATTGGTCTTAGAGACACAAATACAAGTGTTGCTTGGCCTCTAACAAATTCACAGGAGGAGTGATTGCTTAACACTGTATATAGGAGATTTACACAGCATATTGTCTCATCTTTACTGATGGTGTCCTATTGAGAAATTTACCTGAGTGAACCACAGGGAGAAGGAGAAGGCAGTGGACAGCAGCAGCTAGATGTTGAGGGACAGCAACAGTTGGATATTGAGGGACAACAGCAGATATAGGATGAGGGACAGCAACAGACAGCAGTTGAGGAGCAGCAAGTTGTGCAGGAAATTGAAACACCTTTTGAGCCACAAAATGGACAAGATATTGAGGAAGAACAGCAAGCTAAAGCTGCCACCTTAACAGTGACAAAGATTTTTCCTAGCAAGAGGAAATTGCCCAAAAAGACACCTTCTAGCTTGCCAAGGAGGAAAAGCGCCAGATTGGCTTTCAAAGGCAAAAGCATAGTTGGAGGAAGCGCCTAGCACGGAAGGAAGGGAAAATCATATCAGCCCTTGATATTTTGGCCTCAGCTTCGGAGCATGTTGCTATGGACCCTTGAGGGTCATGCATGCCAATTTTGGGCCTTGTTCGACAACTTTTTGTTTTTTGGCATTTTTTGGGTTTTGGTCGAAAACTCATAATTTCGCCATTTCAGTTTGAGGAATTGTCAAGGGAGGAGGATGACACCGTTATATGCTATAATTCTATGAGCAGGTATCCAGCGATTTTTAGGGCATTTGGAGATCATTCGCCCCCTCAAATTGGCGAAAAACACCCTCATTTTGCACGTTCTGCCCGCCATATCAGCAGTCTGCTATTTTCTGGGTTTTTACACACAGGTACAGTTTTGGATGATTTTCGGGCCTCAGATTGAGTTGGTTTCAGTTGAGCCGGAAAGTAGACACAGAGAGCTGTCCAACGAGCTATCATGAGCCTCGTTTCGACATCGGGAAGGCTTCCTATTGCATCCAGCAAGTCAGGGGACCTTTTTCAGGCATAAATATGAAGTATTTTTGTAATTTTTGAACTTCAAAAATCTGCTTTTCCCAAATGTGCGTTAAGCTATTTTTATCATTGGGAAATGATGTAAAGTCAATATAATTTCTATTTTTAGCAGTTTTTTAGATATTTTATGGGATATTTTGTGCCTTGGGCTTTGCAAAGCCTCAAGGACAAGTTTAGATATTTTGACTTAGCCAATGGGATAGCTGGTTGCTCCATGAGGTTTTCCTCCCTCAAGCCTATTTATTCCATGGTTCTCATTGTAAATCAGAGGCTGAACTTGAGAGAAGAATTAATACATTGGTCATATGAGCTTTGAAGAATACACTTGAGTTATGATTTTTGGACTGCCTCTGGGATGCTTTTGAGGAATGATGAAGGATTGTTGATGGATTCCTTGACATGGTAGAATGGTATAGTGTTTCTTGATATGTTTTTGTCTTCTAGTTTTCATTCATAATACATATTTCTTGCTGCTATAGATCAGTAGAGATTGATTTTGAGATATGCCCATGGAGGCACCTCAAAATCCCTAAATCTTCATAGCTTGATGTTTTCTTCTTCCTTAGTTATGCTAAAGAATTCTTAGCTCCTCTTTAGTAACTTAAGGTATTGTTGCTAAGTTTTATTCATAAGTTCTATGTATGTTGAGTAGGATGTATGGTTTTCCCTACCTACCTATTAGCTGCCCATAGTTCTGTCCATAAAACTTTCTCTTTGAGTGATTTGTTGATCATCTTGTTGAACCAAGGAGGCCTAGTCCCGATCTAGCCCTTTGCCTAAAACTATGAAAGCTTGTTTGTCAAAGTGCCCAATGACTTAGAGACTATGTTTAGGCGTTCCGGTGTAGTTTATGAGTTGTTAGTTTGTCTTATATGTTTTCCCCAAAGTCTGATAGCCATTTCCCGAAGTTAGAGGGTCTTATACCTCTATGTATGGCTGGAATGTTTGATTTCTATGTTTTAATTAGCTCATAGTTGCATTTAGCATGATTAATGGCTTTCTATAACATGTTTATGTCTGCTATAAACTAGTTACACTTGAAATCCCTTGTCTTTCACCAACTTGTTGTCCATTTAATCCATTTTGCCCAAAGATCCCTTCTACCGTGAATCAAATCGGCCCTACAGCAACTTTACATCATCACCTCATAGCTTCCTTGACCTGTTTGACCCCATAGCCCAATTTATCTACATCTTGTTATCCAGTTTATGTATTTGATCAGTTTTATCCCTCACAAACTTAAAAACTAAAAAAAACCAAAAACACACTTCATAACTAGCCTAATATCAGAACACCGCAAGTAAACACACCGACATCTTTTACACATATAGAGAGATCCCTCTCTGAGTCCAGGAAGGCTAGGTCCTTGGGCTCCAAAGCTTGGTTTGATGTTACATCGTCATTTGGCTAGCCAATCGGCCAAATCACGGGACCCTAACATTTTCCATGTTGTCTTTCATGTCCACTTCCATGCCATCCATCTTAGCTTCCACGCCATCCATCTTAGCTTCCATGCCTTTCTTCAAACCGTCCATCTTCACTTCCATGCCTTTATTCAAAACTTCCATTTCATTTTTTGTTGCTCTTTGCGAGAGTGAAATCTGTTGCACTTGCTCTTGTAATTTTGATAGATCATGTTGCAATTCTTCATCTTAATGAGTCATAGTAGAGCCTTCTGAAGGCTTAATGGGTGTTGAATTATTTTTAGGGGCCATTTTAGAATCCAATATTGATATCTATTCTACAAGATGCCCTTGGAATCAATTCAACTTGATTCTTCAAACAAGACTTATGCAATTCGGAAAAAAAAATACACACCTTTTACTTGCTTTAAGGAGCTCGATATTGAAATTGAATTATCTCTATAATTTAGAATCTTCGATATCTGAAATTAAGCCATGTAGTAGCCCTATGAAGCTTCTTTCAAATGCCACAGGTCTGACCTGATTTGGATTCTCCAAGACAAAGTTGTGTCCAATCTCCCACAATGACCTAATTCTGGACTGGTTCAGTAGAGCGAACTTGTACGACTTGCCACCTGTCACTGTTTTGTCCTTTGTCTCTGAAATTGATATCCAAGAAACTAAAGTCTGTGTACTTGCAACCAATTTTTACGGCACTCCAATCCAATCCCCAGAGAGAGATTTATTGAACTTTTCCCACGATCACCTCTTTGAGATGAAATTCAGGAGCTTGAAAAAGCACTACCTTCCACAGATCATATCTCCAAAAATATTGTGAAAAAAGCTCTGAAATTTTTTGACGCATTTCCTCAGGCTTTCAGCTTCGTACCATATGAATTTCAGATTCTGAACCTTCGTATAAAAAAATTTATAGTGAAAATTCCACGATGACCAGTTTATGAGCCTGAAAAACGACCTGACTTCCACAGATCATATCTCTGAATATATTGCGAACCAAGCTCTAAAATGTTTACACAAGCTTCCTCAAGATTTCAGCTTCGTACCTTAAAAATTTTAGCTTCTGAAACTTTGTAGAACAAAATTTATAGCGAAAATTCCATGATGACCTGTTTGGAGCAGCGAAACCCTAGAATCCAAAGCTCTGATACCAAATTTTGTGTAACCAGCTCCAAAAAGAGAAAAAAGGAGATATAAACGCCTTAGAAATGAGCCACTTCGAGGGGGAAACCTCCAATACATTACATAAATGAATAATTCTTGGATGATCCAATTTACAAAACCTCCTTTCTATATATAGGAGTCCATGGGGCCATAATGTAATCCTAGTGGGCCACAATGTAATCCTAGCCGACCTAACAATAATAATTTAAGGGCACAATAATAATAAAATGGGGGTTGCAAGGGTACAATAATAAAAATAAGGGGGTTACACTAACAACAATAAGGGACTATACTAGTAATATAGGGACCTAACAGAGTACTTGGTCTATGGTGTTCTTGACACCTCCAAGGAGCTGCAATCCCCAACTGGAGCCAATGTTAGTCTCAGTCTGTTAATCCTATCACTAGTGATCAAATATGCTCTTATCATGTCTTGTTAGGTTCTCATAGTCAATTTTTTTTCATATAATTAGGTCTTCAAGAAAAAATTTGGTCATTGGGTAGTGTGTCTAAGGGTATTTCCACTCTTTTAAAAAATTTTACATTTTGGTCCTTGTCATCTCTCAGTTGACTGTACCATTAAATAAAATATCATCATCATCACTCCAGTCAACATCATCATGATTTTATTCATTTCAGTGTCTCCATTAGGTCATTAGGGTTTTAGTCATCCAAAATTTATCATTCCATACATAAAATCTGGCAACGAGGAGTGGTAATAGGTAAATTTGTTCAATAAAGTTTGGTTTCAAATGTAATTCATGTTTCAAATATGTAATAAGTACATCATGTTCCTAAAGCTCCATACAAAGTTTCAAAGCTACAATTTTTCAAAGTAATCTGAAAAGACATGTAGTGGGTCATCCCACTACTATGAAGAAAAGTGACCATCACAAGTTATAAAAGAACAATTCAAGCTCATTTTATCATTAACCTCATTGAATAAGAGCTGTCACTCATCACCAAGTGCAATCTCAGCAAATTCAAGTAAAAAACATTTCAAAATTTGATGCCAAAGAAACCACGATGTGCTTTCAGGGCTCCACGCTGCACTTGTTGAATCTCTAATTAAACTGAGAGGGGGGGGTGAATCAGTTTAATACATTCCTGATCTTTTAAAATTTTCAATAAACTTATTTACACCTTCATTTCAAACTCTATTTCATGTGAGAGTAATCTTAGAATGTAATCTGAAATTATTAGTTTAATAGAGCAGTAGACTTAATTGAGAGCAGCAAGTATTAAGCAAATGATACATATCAGATCAATACATAAATATCATGCACAGAGACACCAGATATAAGTGGAAACCCATAAAGGGAGAAAACCACATCTTATTATTGTTGTGGTGCAAAGGCAAGCTCCAACTCCCTCTCACCACTGTTTTTCTGCAGGCACCAACCTACAGGAGGCTCCTACCTCAATTCTGCAAGCTACAACTTGCAAGGAAGCACCAACTCCCTTCAGTTTTCTGCAGGCACCAACCTACAGGAGGCTCCAACCTTAATCAGCTACAACTGACGACTATCAAGCTGCAACTTGATAGGGAAGCTCCAACTTCCTCAATTTATCAAACCGAAAGTTTGTTGATTTCTCTCAGATATCATCCCTGTTCTGTAGCTTCTCCTTCTGTTCTGTTTTTTTTTTTTTTTAATCTTCTTTGTCTTACTCTTCTATATTCTGCCTTCTCTCGATTTACTCTCTCCTCACTTTCTTGAATATCAAGATGATATTATTTATAGATTTCTTCACATGACTGTTTGTATTATGCTTGGAATTCGAAATGGAAAGTCATGTCTCTTTGCCTTCTGCCTTCTCACTCCTTTTATCAGCTTACTCAGAAATTATAACTGTAGGTGTCAATTTTAACATTACAGTGGGAGTTTGTTTTCTCTCGGAGACTTGCTAATGCATCACAAACAATAAAAACAATTAAAACATTTACATTCAAATTTAAATGAGAACTCCAGCTCACTCGTTTTGTCTCTTGGCTTGCTGCGCATTTGTCTTTTCTCTGACTGTGTCTTTGTCTTTTCTGTGACTGTGTTTTATCTCTTTTCTGTTCTCTGTATGTCATTCTGTATATAGCTGCTGCGTAACTTCTGTATTTGTGTAACTGCATTTTTCATTTTTATATCAGCGCTTTATATATATAAATGAATATGCTGACCGTAATTCTGGGCCATATTCCAACGCTTTTCATGCCACGAGTGTCTTGTTGATGTGGAACATTCCGCAAGCAGAACGGACATATATCACAGTCATTGTATATTGATAATCGCCCTCCACCTTAAGCCGAGGCCCGTGGGTCCACAGACCACGCGGCACTTTTCAATACAATCGCAACAACTTTTTATATATATATATATTTATATATAACAACGCCTTCACAAATTTCCGTTTGCGATTAGAACTGGAACTCAAACACTTGTTAATCATAGTTAATAAGCCCATCGGGTCCGGGCTTCAATCAAATGCAATCGGGGCGCATAATAGAAAAGTTCTGATTGCGATCAGAACATGGATGTGATTTGCATATATCAACTCTCGCTTATAGCTGGATCGGGTCCGCCACTTCAATCGCAACGTTTTACAAAGTCGTGCGATCAATCGGAGAGTTCCGATTGCGATTGAGATTCTGGATGCGATTGAACCTATTAAATCCATCGTATAATGCCATCGGGTCCGCCACTTGATCGGAGCATATTACAAAGGACTTGCGATCAATCGGAAAGTTCCGATGCGATTAGCCAGAATTCAAATATATATACACCATCGTTAATACACCCATCGGGTCCGAACTCTTAATCGCAATCGCAAGTATTTTAATATGTGTTGCGATTGACCACTGTTCATTGTATTTTGCCGATGCGATTGGGACAGGACTTCAAACATGTTTGAATTATAATTCATACCTCCATCAGGTCTGGACTTCCAATCGCAATCGCAACTCACATGTTCTCCGATGCGATTGACCAATTCCGATGCGATTGGGAACTCGGATGCGATTAGCAATAAACTGTGGCATGTAGCTCAATCGGGTCCGGCCTTTAATCGGAGCACATAACAAAACTCTGCCGATTGAACCTTTTCTCCGATTGCGATTAGGGAGGGGTCCCACCTTATAAGCCATTTCGTTTTGATAGAACCTTGGTTAAAGTGCTCCGCTTGTATATAACTGATATATATGCTTATATATATTTTGCCGCTGGAGTGAAGCGATTCCCGGAATAATGTTTGTATTTGTTATATGTGCTCCGCCGGTTGGAGAGTGCGATTCCCGGAATATGGTTCTGTATTATATGTGTAACGCCCGACTGGAGTCTGCGATTCCCGGAATAAGATTCGTGTTGTATAACGCCGGTTGGAGTGTGCGATTCCCGTAATATGGTTCTGTATTATATGCCGCTGGAGTGAAGCGATTCTCGGAATTTTGTAACTGCTCTCTGCCTCTGTCTCTGCCTCTGCTCCGCCGGTTGGAGAGTGAGATTCCCGGAATTTTGTAACTGCTCTCTGCCTCTGTCTCTGCTTCTGTCACTCTGCCTCTGTCTCTATCTTCCGATAATGGTTCTTCACTGTGCTTCTATGACTGTTACATTTTGACTTTCTTCTTGCTGCCTCTATTGCTTTCGCTGTGCCTCTTTTGCCTTCCTTTGCTACAGCGCTGCCTCTTTTGCCTGAGTGCTGCCTCCTTTGCCTGAGTGCTGCCTCCTTTGCCATCAATGACAATATTTCCAATAGCACTTTCTTCCACTTGCTGCGTTTTCTATCCTAGAGGCATCAAATCAACTTATGAAGGCTTCTGAAGGCTATCAAGGTGTCTAGAGTCAGTGGAAAAGTAAGTTACACCTCAAGTAACCCCTCCTTGCAGCTGAATTTCATTATTTTAGAGTGTAAACCCTCCATTTGCCCCTACGCCGCGTTTTAGTGGCTGGCCTGTCTTTTCCAATTTTGCAAGGTAAACACACTGCCCATAGAATTTTAACCCTCCCTCACACTCTAAACCATCTCCCATAGCCTTAACACCCCCTCATTCCCAATTCGTAAGACCCAAACCCTAAACCCTATCCTAATTCTACAATTTTGGGAAATTTTCCTAGCTAGACCCGTGTAAAAATTCCCTAGCTCAATTCCCATACCCATTTCACTCCATTCAAATTCATAAAGTTCCATAAGACCCCTGTCCATCTCCTTAAACTATTCCACTCCCATCTCCATTCCCTAACGCCTTCATCTTATCCCTTCACTCCCTTCCCCTATTTTGTCCCATTAGGGTTTTGCCCCTTGCAAACCATCAAATGGAGGAGAAGAAGTCTTACAATAAGAGAGGTCAGGTGATAAGACATAAGCCCTTAAACACTCATGAAATGATTTCTTCACCATTATCCAAACAATGTTTTCAAAGAGTAGGGTGTCTTCCTTTTTGTGAACAAATTGAGAAGGTCAAATACCACGCCACATTCACCAAATTGTTTGCCACTCATCGTAAAATGGACAAGGTCATGATTGCAGGGGTTACATTCACTATATCAAATGATGTAGTAGCAAAGGCCATAGGGATACCCAACCAAAGTGACAAATGGTTCAAGAACAAGGACCTAGAGATTCGAAACTACAAACCGTAATCAAGCAGAAAGAGAAGGGTAAGTTCGATTTTCTTACTGATGCTTCCCTCATAGCATAGAATACCATCTCAAGTCTCCATGAAGCAAGTATGGAGAAATTTTCAGGAAATTTGGAGAAAATTTGGGAAATTTGAAAAAATATTTGAAGGCATATTTTCCAGAAATGTCATGTTTAATCATCCTTTTACAGAACATATTGTGGAAAAAAAATTCTTTTTGGTAAACTGGAGGAGAGTTTTGTTCCTAAAATACCAAAGTACAATAACCGACTTCAGATTTTACACAGGTATTACAGAATGAGATATCCATTCACATCTTCACAACCTATTTTTCTGACTGTGCAATGTCCTATTTACATCACCGTTTTTCAGAGAATATTGTGGACAATCAGAGAAGCATATTGGGTAACCAGAGGAGATTTTTGTTACTAACATGCCCAAGAACAAAACCTCTCTCAGGTTTTCAAAACATTTCATGGTTAGAGAGATATGGCTCCGTCTTTGAGGCCTATTGTTGCAAAAAACCTAGAATTTTTACATAGTTTTGGTCCAAAAAGAGCATGGTGGGCCACACTACGCTTTTTTTGGGGGGGTCCAATGGCTGAATTATCTACATTAGCGGATTCCCCCCGATGAGTACTTAAATCCTAGTTAGCAGCGGAGCCATGTCATCCATTTTTGGAGGGTTAAAATGCCCCAAAACATGCAAAAAATGGCCTTTCTACCCTGTTTTTGGAGGCAACACTATGCTTTTGGAGTACTCTTGGGAGAATGAAGTTTTTGAGGGCTAGAAGCCACCCTTTTGAGTGCTTGATGATACTATCATGTATCAGACATCTAGAGCTTTCCATATCATCTTTCAGATTAGGATTTGGACCTCGATAAGACCTCCAAAAGCCACTTCTACCAATTTCGCTATGCTTACTCCAAAATTCATTCCGCTTTCTCCAGAAGGCATTTTTTACAGGCATTTTGACCTAGTTTGACTTTTTACCTATGTAATTGATGAATGATGATGATTTTGTGATGTCATGAAGTGTAATTAAGTTTGTAAATAGTGAAATAGGGTAGATACATGCTTCTTAATGTAATTTTGGTCAAATGTATCTAGTTTCTTATGATCAGGTGAATTGGTTGACCTACACTATACATTAGGATTTTGTTGAGCATATCATGTAATCAGCTCCACGACTGATGGATTTGACCCTTGAGAGAGGGGATATGTTTTTTGGGTCTATTTATATAATTTTCAGAGTCATTTGACTAGTTGGACATCATTGGATTGTAACTATTGTAGCTTGTACTTTCACTTTCATATTCATAAATCAAAGGATGCAGTTGCAACTATTATCTAGGAATTCATGTGCAGTGAGTTTATAATCATTTTTATCTGTTATAGTGTTTATTGAATGATATATAACTCCTCTTTCATATCTTGTATCTTTAGTGGATTTACTTATAGTTCATAGGCATAATTCTATTGATTTAGCTCTGTTTATATGGAAATTTCATTTTGTGTTTCGTGATTCCAGTTTAATGAATTCATGACTGAACATGCTCATTAAATCCCTCTACCTTTTCAGACTCACCAAAATACCTACAAAACCCTAAATCCATCATAGGTCCACTTATACCTTGCTCCTTTATATCTTTGCAGCTGTAAACCCTTTGATACCTAGACCTAGCTACTTGGTTTCATCCCTGATCCAGCATCAAACCCTAAAAAACTCAAAACCTACCTGATCCTATCATATCTAGCCTAATATATTTTATGTCACAATCAATCCTTGACTGTGATGTCATTGAGATAGTCCTCTCAGCCTTGTAGGGCTAGCTACTAGGTAAAAGTGGTATGTGGTTACCTTTGTCAGTCTCCTTTTCAGCCTTCAGAGAACTGGAGGAGTCCTAACACACTGGACCTCTCACTAGCTCATCACTCAGTTTGAACTATTTAAACTGATTTTAACTCAATTAATTGAGTTAACTCGCCAAAAATTGCACCCCACTAATGCATCAACTGCAACTGGACCCCCAAAATATTAGAATCCCTCTACATGCTCATCTTAGACCCTCGACTCGAATTTCTTGAGCTAACTTAGTCATCTTGACTTAGTTAACTGATACAAGTTGTTATGAGATGAAATTACAATTTATTGTCCAATTTATTTAAGGGGAAAATAAATTAGATACCCCACATTCCTCAGTAGTGTGCAACATAATTTCCTCACCAATGTGCATAAGAAATTCCTTACCATTGTGCATTAGAATTTCCTCACCAATGTGCATTAGAAATTCATCACAAGTGTGGGTGCAATTTTTGTCCTTTCTGGTTGCCAATTTCACTGTTTCTTCTTGCAAATTTCAACAAAGCAAAGAAGTTAGAATGAGATATATTCTAGAAAATTCATGGCAGGAAGACAAGATTTCATGGCTAGATTCAAGTAATAAAATTCAAATGATGATGGTACATTCAATTACCTATGCCCCAACAAAGAAGACAAAGTTTGAATTCTGATAGGACAATCGAATTTCAATGTTGCTTCTTTGATTTGTAGGCTACTTTCCATAGTTTGTTAAACTCTTTGAAACATTATAAAATCATCTCATTGGATATCAGATGGCAGGACATTATACTGTACTCTTTGGAGAATTTTGAAATTCATGTAGATCCTTTTATTTTAATCCAAATTTGTAGTTCATTACTTGAGTTCAAAAGAAGGGTTCCATGTGTTAATTTAGAAGTTTTATTATGCATTTGCAAGTACTTTCGTATTCACTTGGAGGGCCCCCTTGTATTCACAAGATTGTAGTTTATTTCCATTTCCATTTCTTTCATTTACACATTTGATATTCATGTTATGCTTTGTTGTAGATTAATAGTGATATCTCTTTGCATTTTCAGTACTCCATTTTCATAATTACATGAATGCTCATTTGTTTCTTGTTCTTTGTAGTAGCCAAGTGCTTAGATAAGCCATTTCAAAACATCGAAAACATTTTGCAATCACCTTTATTATAAGTCCTTTAGTTTTGCAATCATTTCAGTGTCATAATTCATAGATAGAATATGCATTTTTGCGCAAGCATTTTAAATACGAGTAAACTCTTAGAGTCAGCATGCACACATTAGAGTAGTTTGTTTCTTGTTCCATTGCAAATAGTTATTCTGATAAGTTTGGTTTATTTCATATATTAGGAATCATTTACCTTTCAATAACTAGTTTGCTTCATAAGATTGAACGTAGTATTTTTATTTTTTTTTGACTAGTTTTCTTTCCTTACTACTCTTAGAATAGAAACAATTCCATTCACATAAGGTTGCTTCCATAAATCAAACTTGTTATAGATTAAAAAATGCTTTTAATTTCCTAGATTAAGATTTCCAACTTTGATAAATTAGAATTTCCATTGCTTTCTAGGAACAACGGTTGTCTTAAATATTCAATTCTTTCATAGACTACAAAGTTTTATTGTTCTCTTTTCAATTGCAATATGTGTGTTCTCTACTTTAGAATTCATTTCGTAAGACTCATTTTCATTAAGAACTTCGTCACAGCTTTTAGAATAAGCTTTGCATCTTTCCTATTTTCATTTTTACACATTAAAATTGAAAGTTGATTCCTAGCATATATTGAGCAAGTATGCTTCACAAGAATACTTACCCCAAATTTAACAATTAAATACAAATAATTTAATTGAAAATTAAATTACCCAATAATATGCTTAAATCACAACTCATTTTTGAATGTAAAATTGTGCAAAGTTAGATTAAGAAATTAATGTAAATAATTGATGTAATTAACTAGCATCCATCATTTCCTTACTCGGATTAATTAAAATGTTTTATTACAATTATAAAAATATGGTAAAAAAGTTATGAGCTCAAAGCCATCATAAATCTTAAATCACGAGTTATGTTTACATCACAACTCATCACATGACAGAGCGGTGAGTCATAGGCATGTGGCGTAAGATCCTTCATATATTAGTATACCATATTCCTATATTAATATATTAGATTTTTATGGCATAACCTATAGAATAAATATGTCTTGGGTAAGGATCGCGCTGGCAGCTTTTTATTGAGCATGAATTTGCTCTTTTTTATTGTTGAAATATTTCATCTAGGTGTAAATGCGAGATAATATTGAATCTTGAATTGAACTTACTTTACTCTGATTCTTGGGATCCAAATAAAGTGATTCCCCCTTAAATAATGAGCCAACACGATCTCAAAAATGATTCACACCGTATAAACATTCAGTAATAAATGCCCCCTAATGGCCATGGAATAATGGAATGATCTCGTTAACTTTTCTACTCAAAATTGGGGAGAAAACATGATATTTTTGGGTTCTTCATATGGAAGTGCATGTTCGCCTTGGATCTCCTTAGCTAACCACGTACTTTTAAGTAATAAACTCCCCCAAATCCCTCGTAATTTTCAAAGTTTAAAATAATCAAAATTATTGCACCATCCCACTCGTGTAGAACCCCTTTATACCCTTTACATAAAGTATATTTATATTAACTCTTCACATTATGACGAGTCTTAATCTCTCACTTAAAGATTAGGATAACATTTCCCTGTCCAAGTGGGGCCCAAATACGTATCACTACGAATAAAACTATAAATCTAAAAACCATCTTTGAGTCAAAAGAACAATTCAGGTCTTTAGTAAAGTACACAATATGATTATTTTTGTTAGAAGGTATCATTTACACATGATCATGATTTTGTGGTAGTTTTTATGCTTTCCTTTTACACATTCTTAAAAATCCTAATGAAAACTTTTCAAAAGTGGTTATGTCAAAATGTTAATACTTTGTTATAATATGTTATGCTAAATCTAAAATTTAGATATTTAATAAAATCGGAGTTTTTTAATTCAAGAAAGTAGTTATTTTAAATTTATTATTATTATTATTATTTATTTATATATATGGTTTAGACAATAAGGTTTGAAACCACTCTAAAAATTGCTCATAGGAACTTAACATATATAACTCCTAAAATATAACTCTTGTATTGATAAATTAGGAAAATAGAGAGTAATGTTCATATGCCTCTTTGATGAGGACGTTATCTTTGAATAGAAATGCAGTATGATAATTTCTCTTAAAAAAACATTACATAGCTTGCTAGCTCTAAATAATTTATCTATAAAACAACCCTAACTACATGTGTTCCCATCACTAAAGAATACTAACCACTTAGTGAGCTTTATTTAATAAACATGGCCCTTTTACATTATTAACTACCCACCAACTACTTGATAGGCCTTATTTAAATATGATGGTCTCATATATTAGTTAACTAAAACCTAAGTACCCCAAAGTAAGAGGTTAGGTCAACACCTTAACATGTCCTCCCCTATTAGGAACAATTTTGTACTCAAGGTTGGAGGTGTGGAAATTACTATAAAACCATTCTTTGCTCCTAGGTGGCATCACACAACTATATATCCTTCCACTCTATCAGACCTTATAAAATTGTGCATTAGTGCAATTCACATTAGCACGTGGCCAAAATAGCCGCTAGTCATAACCAAATAGAGCTCTCTTCATCAAGTTTCAAAAGACTAGTTGAACTTGACATTGTAGCTTTATGACCTTGTTCAAACATGACACATGAAATATTATGTGAATCATGGATTGAATTGGATGAAGTGATCAATAAGAAACTTGTTGAATCCATTGGAGTATCTAATAAGGTCTACAGAATTTTGATGCTAGATTCTAGGAGCCCTTGTCTTTGAGAGAGGTCTACTCGTAGGGCTAGAGATGAAGGAAAAATTGATCCTTGTTTTTCAAAAGAATGGCCAAAGTGATGCTTATTAGTGTGTTGCTTCATTTGATTTTAGTACAAGTCTATCTTTTCCTTAATTATGTGGAGAATGTTTGCTCCAATAGAAAATGTGCAACCCATTTCATGAACCTTAGATGCACCTAGTAAATATGAAATTATTGAAGTATTTTTTTTCCATACATAGCTTCATATGGAGAAATTTTGGTGGCACTATGCTAAGTAGTGTTGTAACAACATTCAATTAACAGTAAACATTGGATTAATGAAATTGTCAACTATTCTAAAACACTATATGTAGTTTTCCAATCATTTATTGACCACCTCAATTTCATGACCTATTTAGGGGTGATAAGTTGTGCTTGTGTAAAATTATGTAACTTGTACTTTAAAATCTTTCTCCATGATTTTATGCTAAATGTTGGTTTATGATTAGACATAATGGAAGTGGGCATGACATGTAACTTAAAAATATGATTCATAAATATTTGGGCCACTTTCGTGGGCATGAATGGGTAATTTAAGTCACAACATTTAGCATATTGAAAATGTGGTCAACTATGATCCAACAGGATATCGATTGTGACCCACCTATTTTGTTGGCTAACATCACAATTTCCTATTTTGGTAGTTTTGTTGCCTACGGTTTTTAGGTCCTGAAATTCCAACGCCATTTTGAGGCCTTAAATGGTGTTTTTTCGGGAGTTAGAAAATGTGCTTCTTGGATAGACCTTTCCAATGGTCTATTGTGCACATCAAATGGAGATCGTATGCCAAAGTTACGATCTTCGGAAGTTGATGTTCCAACTTACCCTGTTAGGGCCCACGAGCCTTTGGTGCTTCATACCCTAGGGTTAGGTCTTTGGATGTCTAAGATTTTTCACTACTTATTTATGGTAAAAAGGAATGTAAGCCTCATTGTAAGGCAATTCGATGAAAGGTGTATCCATCACATATCTTCTTATATATAAGTTACTGCCATTCAAGCTAGTTGTTTTCATTATGCATGGATACAATTTCAACATTTTCCATTTATTAATAGAATTCAATTTTCATTGTATCTCTATGTTTTGGTTATAAAATAGTATATCATTTCGTTTCGTTCATAAATTCAAATTAGTGGTATCAGAGCAAGCTTCTCTTTATCTGTTTTTCTATGCATGTCCCTATGAGGTTGAGGTATAAAGAGTTTGGACTTGAACTACTTGAGCCCTTGCATGACTGTCCTCCATGACCATGATAACCTCTCATAGTAGAGGAAAAGAAAGAAGAGGAAGCAAGAGATCCTACTAAAATGTTTCTTGAAGAATCCCTTGAGAGATAACTGAATGAGATGAAGGATAATTTTGGTCAGATCCTTCTACATATGCTAATAGGAAACACATCTTCATCCAGTGGCCACTTTGGAGGCACTTCCCCCTTTAAGGTACAATTTAATTTTGATATTCCTATATGTGAAGGCCAAATTTATGCACATACTCTAGACAAATGGTTAAATACATTTTAAGGGTAATTTTTCAGTCCACAATTTTTTCGATAGATAAGAGATTACCTTTGCAGTACTTAAGGTCACCCCCCATGTCAAGGATTGGTGGGAAACTTACCATAAGAAGAGGGCCACATAGGATTCTACCCTATTTTTAGTCGCACCCACTTAGGAATCTTTTAGGGATGTTGCTAAGGAACAATATTACCCTGTTTGAAGTGACAAAGACTAGTACATGAGATGGACCACATTAAAACAATAAAGGGATCAAGTCATGCTTGAGTTCACAAGTATATTTCATACCTTGCACAGCATGTTGGGTATCAAATATATTGAGCTAAATCTAGTGCTCAAGTACAGTGGTTATCTCCATAGATACATCCCTATAGAAATGGAGTTCGTGGACATCTCCTCATTTGGCGCAACATATTGATATGATGTCAAAATCAAGAAAAAATTCAAACAAAAGAAGTGAGACTTTGGATCTGTGAATCCTTCACAACAAAATTAGGGAAGGAGAATACCGACATTAAACAACACAGGATAGAGCTAGAGTGTGACACCTAAGGAAATCCCATCTAACCCACAAATAAATAATGGTAATGTACATACGAAGAAATAGACGGGAAAGTGGCGCGAGTTCCACAATAGACTCTCTCATAACACTAACGAATGTCGCACAAGGTAGTCATTGGTGTATGAGATAAAAGCATCAAATGTTAGATGTAAGTTCTGACTCTGAAATAGACCTAGACAATGCAAACAAATTATTGAGGTAGAACCCAATGCCATTTTTTTCACCACCAAGGTCGAACAAAGTGATCCTGAAGCTTTGGAAGAAGGTGAGCACCTTGTTCACTCACAAATGTGGGTGAAGGGTGCTCCTCTATGTTTCATTGTCGATAACAAGAGTTAAAAGAACCTCATCTTAGTAGAGGTAATTAAGAAACTTGGCCTGCCTAAAACACCACGATGTAGTTGTACACCATTATCAATTGGCTCCACCAAGGGTGAAATCTTCACGTCAACCAACTATGCCACCTAACCTACAACATCAAGCCTTTCAAGGGCTAGGTGTTGTGTGATGTTTATCCTCTTGAAATTTGTGATGTTCCGTTAGTCCAAGCATAGTTATGGAAGTGTCATGTTGTGCATGATTCTAGACCTCGTAGTGTTATTATTACTTTGGGAATATAACTATATAGGATACCATAGGTAGTCCCGCCTACTACCATTTCTTTGATCTTTGCTAAGAAAGGCATTAAGGTCATATCCTAGACTGGGAAATTTGTCATCTTCCTAATTCTCTCTCAAAGTAAGGAGAATATTGTGGCCACATCTATGACCTCCATATGGGGCTCCTCCACGCAATAGAGAAAATTGGATAAGGTTGTGGAAAAATACAAAGACATATTTTCCTCACCCACTAGGGTACCTTTACACTATCAGGTTAATCATTCAATCGATATAACCCCTAGTTCACCTATACCTAATGGGAAAAACTACCACTACTCTCTTATGTAAAATGAAGAAATCAAGTGATGGATCCAAGATTTTCTCCAAAAGGGCACATTAAACCAAGTTCCTCACCATATGGAAGCCCAATTTGTACTTATGTAGAAGAAATATGGGACCTGTTAACTCTGCATTGATTATCGAGCTCTTGAAAAAATCACAGTTAGGAACCGATACCCAATTCACTAGACTAAAAACCTTCTTTACCAGTTGAAGAAGAAGAAGTAATTTATTAAGATTAATCTAAAGTGTGGCTACCACCAAGTCCTATAGAACCAATTTATGTGTGGAAGTAAACTTTCAAGTCCAAGGAGGGTCTTTTTGAATGGTTGGTCATGCCCTTTGGTTTGAAAAATTCCCCAACAACTTTCATAAGTCAGATGGATGATATATTGTGGAATTTCACAAACTCTTTCATGGTTTTATATCTGGATGATATGCTCATATTCAACAAGAGTTGGGTATAACACTTGTAGAATATTCAACAATTCCTTCACATATTGGGGCAGCAAAGGCTATGTAATAACTTAGAAAAAAATTCCTTAAGCATGGTTAATGTCCAATACCTAAGATACATTATTGATGAACAAGGTGTGCATGTGAATCCAACCAAGATCCAAGTCACTTAGGATTGGCTGGCCCTGATATCTCTAACATAACTTCACATCTTCTTGGGCCTTACTAACTTCTATAAAATATTTTTGTTACGGTTTTCTTATGTCTCTTGTGTAGGTTTTAACCCTAAATAGAAATTAACTACAAAATAATCTTATAACAAAAAATAAACAATAGCGAGAGCATAAAACATAAAATAGATAAACATAGAGATTTTCCCCTGGATCCCAAATCGGGACGACTAGCTTGATTTTTCATTATATTCCTTTTAGTGTTACAACACATATATATACATGCTGAAGCATACATGAAACCTAATCCATTAACCCTGTATTAGAACATAACCGTAGTTCCCTTGACCGGATCTACAAAAATACCAGGGGCCGAAAACCATCGTACCCCAAAACCATGTGCAAATCCATGCACAAAACCATGGGTGCGGACTACCCACTGGAAATTAAGGACCAAAATTTTTTTGCTGGGGCGCTACCCTGGACCCCTTGCGCCCAACGCAAACGGGGGTGCTATCGCCCCCCCTCTTACCCCCCTGATCGTGCTTAGTCGTGGAAATAATATAACACATACCCAACATTCTCCCACTTGTTGTTTTCTTTCCGCAGGGGGACATAGGAGAGCTTAGTCATTGGCCCAATTCTTCAACACCCATTGTTTATTTACACCAAAAGAACTTTTGAGTGCTCAAAGACTTCATCAATGCATCTGCAACATTTTTCAAAGTGTCCACCTTTACCAGCAACACCCTTTTAGCCTCAACCATATCTCGAACAAAATGATATTGAACATCAATGTGCTTTGTCTTTGAATGATAAGCAGGGTTCTTAGCCAAGAAAATTGCACTTTGGCTATCACATTCTATCCTTATAACTTGTTGTACCAACCCCATACTTGAACACAATCTCTGCAACCAAACTGCTTCCTTGCTTGCATGAGTGGCTGCTATGTATTCTGCCTCTGTAGTTGAAAGAGCCACTACAGACTGTCTTTTACTCATCCAACTGACTACGCCTCCAAATAGGCTAAACACATACCCACTTGTAGATCTTCTTTGGTCCAGATCTCCAACCCAGTCTGCATCAACAAAACCACGGATGTCCAACATTCTTTCCAATCCTGGTCTTCCTTGGTAGCACAAACCATAATCGTTAGTGCCAGTAGATGTCTGACCAAACACTCATTCTCCAGTTGTCTCCATAGGTTTTTTATGCCACTCTTTCCCACTTTGCATGTGCTTTGTGTGTCACTATCAGATGCAGTATGCATGTCAAAGCTCTTCTTTGCACTTGCATACGGAACATGAGACATATCCTCCTCTTCTTCTTGTGTCTTGGGACACTGTTTAGCAGAAAGCTTTACACCTACAGGAATAGGAACATTCATCGGTTTACTATCCTGCATATTGAACCTCTGCAATATAGTCTCAACATACGTCCTCTGGTTTAACCAGAGCTTCCTCTTTGCCCAATCTCTCTTAATTTCCATGCCCAAAATATAGTTTGCAGCACCAAGATCCTTCATGTCGAATTTGGAGAATAGTTGGGTCTTCAAATCTTAGATAATTTCTTTGTCATTTCCAATAAACAACATATCATCCACATACAAGACCAAATAAATAGCACAGTCACCAATTAATTTAAAATAAACACAGTGATCCTCCTTGCTTCTGGTGAAGCCAAGCCCCCGTATATAGGTATCAAATTTCTGATACCACATCCTTGGTGATTGTTTTAACCCATACAGAGACTTCTTAAACCTGCATACCAGTTCTTTCTTACCCTTCACCATAAAGCCTTCAGGTTGCTTCATGTAGATTTCCTCTTCTATATCCCTGTGAATAAATGTTGTCTTCACATCCATCTGTTTTATCTCAAAATCAAATGCAGCAACAACAAATAAAAGTAATCTAATAGAAGTAAGTTTGGAAAAAAGAGAAAAAATATCACCAAAATAAATTCCCGGCACCTGGGAATAACCTTTTACTACCAACCGAGCTTTGTATTTCTCCACCTTGCCTTCTACATTCATCTTCTTTTTAAACACCCATTTGCTCCTGATGGACTTCCTTCCAGCTGGCAACTCCACCAGATCCCATGCCTCATTTTTGTGCAAGGATGCCATTTCATCAACCATGGCCTCCTTCCAGATTTTTTCATCGTCTGAATCTACTGCCTCCCTGACAGTTCTGGGATCATCATCAGTTATAGTTAAGGAAAAATTTGAACAGAAAGTAGATGGACTATACCTTTCTAGTTTTCTTCTTTCCCGAGTTGATCTTCTCACAGCTGGAGTTTGTGGCTCTTCCCCTTCTGAGTCTTCTTTTGTTGTAGAGTCTGATTCATCCTCCTTTAGCTCAAACTCTATCTTCTCAGGTTCCTTTTGTATGACTTCATTTTTATCAACATCTTTCACCTCTCTAAACACCACATCTCGGTTGTACACAACCTTCCTTGTTTCCGCGTTCCAAAGCTTGTAACCTTTTAAACCATCCTTATACCCAATAAAAATGCACCTTTCAGATTTATTATCCAACTTGGTCCTTTTCTGCTTTCGAACATGTACATATGCATCACATCCAAATACCCTTAGATGTGAAATAGAGGGTTTCTTACCAATCCATACCTCATGTGGAGTCTTATCCTCCAACACTGATGAAGGTGATCTGTTAACCAGATAGCATGCAGTCTCCACTCTTGTCCTAACTCGGTACCACTGAGCATGCTTCCTGCCTTTTCCATCAATGTTCTGTTCATTCTTTCTGCAGCTCCAATTTGCTGAGGTGTGTATGGAGTAGTTTTTTGTTGTGCTATACCACACTTCTTACAGAACTCTTCAAATTCCTTCTTGCAGAACTCCCCACCATTATCTGTCCTCAGCGCCTTTATCTTCTTCTCTGTCTGGTTTTCCACCAGAGCCTTAACTTCTTTAAATCTGTCAAAGACTTCAGATTTATTCCTCAAGAAATATATCCATGTATTCCTTGAGAAGTCATCTATGAATGAAACATAGTACACAGAATTTCCCAGTGAAGGAACTGACACAGATCGAAACACATCACTGTGCACAAGTTCTAATATCTTGTTCGCCCTCTTAGCACCAGAAGGAAAACTCACCCGATTCTGCTTCCCATATACACAATGTTCACAGAAATCAAAATCTAGAGAGAATTTAGACATACCTTCTACCATACCATTTCTATGAAGTATCCGAAGGCCCTTCTCTCCAATATGTCCAAGCCTTTGATGCCATAGCATGGTCTTTTCTCCAGAGATAGCTAGGCTTTCCGCTCCACTCTCAGGAACCTTGTAGCTACCTTGCTACCTTGTAGCTTTACACCCATCAATAACAGTGATACCTTGTAGCTTGTACAGAGTTCCAATCCAAACTCCCCGCATTAATATCAGTGCTCCTCGAATAATCTTGCAGGCATCTTTCTCGAACACTGTTTTTACACCTGTATCATCCATCTTGCTTACAGAAACTAGATTTCTGGCCAATACAAGAATATGCAGAACACCAGGAAGTGTTCTAATCCTTCCACCTTGCAGCTTCATCTTGACCTTTCCACGTCCGATGATTTTGGCCTTCCTATCATCCCCCAGGAAGACATCACCACCATCATATTTCTCATACTCGCAGAACCACTACCGATGGGGAGTGAAGTGAAAGGATGCACCTAAGTCAATCAACCATGACTCATGATCTACATGTGTATTTGAAGAATAAGCCAAATACACATCCCCACCTTCATCTGAGGTGGTTTTTGCCTCTGTAGAAGGAGCATCATCAGATCCCTTTCCTTTCTCAGGAGCTTTAGATCTGTTCTCCCTTTTGTAGTGCCCTTCCTTTCCGCATTTCCAGCATACCTTTACAAAATTTCTAGGAGATTTAGATCTCCCTCTAGATTTGGATCTCCTAGTCAAAACCTTATTCTTGTTTCTGTTTTGGGGCCTTCCTCGTACAGATAAGGCATCTCCATTATGGCCCTCCATATTTCTCCGTCTCATTTCCTCCGACAACAAGGCTGAGACAATGTCATCAAAATTCAAGGTAGTTGTATTGCTACCTATTGCAATAACTAGGTTGTCCCACGAGTCTGGTAGAGAACACAACAAACTTATGCACTTATATTCATATGAGATTTTAATATCAGCAGATGACAGCTGACTTACCACAGTATTGAAGGCGTTCAGATGCTCTGTCACCAAGTCTCCATCCTTCATCCTAAGGTTATACAACTTTTTCCGCAAGAACAACTTATTCACCAGAGACTTAGATTAGTACAAAGTCCCAAGTTTTTCCCACAAATTCTTCACCATAGCTTCCCCAGATACATTCAACAACATCGAACTTAGGACACACAACCATATTGTGCTTCAGCCTTTCGATCCAGCTTTTCCAATGAAACCTTCCACATTGTCGTTGATGGTTTAGTACTTTGATCTATTGCGATCCATCTTTATCCACCAGCATCCTCCATCTTTAGCTTTCCATAACTCAAAACTCGACCATTAAATTTCGATCTCTATCCTTCCCTCCGCTCACCATATTCTTTTCACTACAAGAATCGATCCTAGAGATCTCCCAATCGACAGGTCTACCTTCGGCCCGAGCAAAAAACCCTGAAGAGCAAAGGCATCCCCTGAAGCGAAACCGCTCTGACACTAAATGTAGGTTTTAACCGAACAGAAATTACCTACACACTAATCTTATAAATGGCGTAAAATAAAATGTTAGAGAGAGCATAAAACATAAAATAGATAAAAACAGAGATTTTCCCCTGGATCCCAAATCGGGATGACCAGCTTGATTTTTCATTATATTCCTTTTAGTGTTACAACACATATATATACATGCCGAAGCATACATGAACCCTAATCCATTAACCTTGGATTAGAACATAATCGTAGTTCCCTTGATCGGATCTACAAAAATACCAGGGGCCAAAAACCATCGTAACCAAAAACCATGTGCAAAACCATGCACAAAACCATGGGCGCGGACTACCCACCGGAAATTAAGGACCAAAACATTTTCGCCGGGGCACTGCCCCGGACCCCTTGCGCCCAACGCAAAGGGGGGGCTATCGCGCGTGCTTAGTTGTGGAAAGAATATAACACATACCCAACATCTTGACCCTTAAGTCAAGTGACCAAGGGTTGCTATATGAACTGAAACACTCCCTTTTCTATGCAATGGTATTGAATGATCTAAGGGATAAAAAATATGTTCAAAAATCAAAGTTCTCAAGATCTCCAAAAACCAAAAGCCAAATTGTATATCTCATCAATATCATTCCAACGATGCTTGAATCACATAAATCCCACATTATATGAGAAAGTTATCACATTCTGAAGTTTTTGGCAAACAACAAAAAGTCAATTTTCAGGGTTGGCTGGGAAGTTGACTGGGCATGTCGTACGATGACATGGTGTTGACTTCCACATGTGACTTTTCAGTATGGTGGTATGACTAGCCAATCCCATGCTGACACATGTCATTATTGTTGGTTGGGGAAGTTTGATTATTTTTTGAGATTTTGGTTAGGCCAATCATAGGCCACCACATGACTCAATCAATGGCTAACACGTGGCCTTGTAGAAAGTCGACATGTGGCTCTTGTTTTTTCTATAAAATCATGGTTTATATACCGACGAACTCGGTGGGGTTTGACCCCATGAACTCATAGAACACATCTGAATTCCTTACCAACATACCATGCAGATGGTTCTTCTTATATAACAACACTGGTCCCATTAAATATATCGTAACTAATGGCGGAACAATGGGAGGGTTGGGGCACGTGGAACCCTGCCTGCACCCCAATCTGTAGACATATGGACACGCATGAGACCAAGGGTGGTGTTTGCAGAGCATGTTGCCTCTAGCCCATGCCCCAGGTCGTATTATGCACCATGTGATTGACAAAAGGGTGTAGTTTTAGGGCACACAAGTCAAATTAATGTTCTGAAATTTTGCACCTTTTTTTCGCAGGCTTGTGCCACTCATTTTTGCGAATTTGTAGTTTTGCAAGGTCAGAAAAGGAAACATTTGCTGCCATTTTTTACAAAGGGTCAATTTGTAGGACATATAACAGAGAAATGATGAAGGAAGCCTAACTTGGCCATTTTTCAGCCTTTTTGAGCCCAAGAAGCGACTGTATAGGGGTTTTTGGCTGTTATGGACATAATGACAGTGTTATTTTTATGATATGAGGATTTTACGTTGATGTAATTGAAATTTTGAGCATAAAATTTAAAGGGCCAACATTGGAAGCTGGACCCGAAGATGTAGCTCATGAGGGGTGAACTCCATCATCAAACTATTGTTTTTTGATGCTGCATGTTGTCTATTTTTCTCTGTTTAAATCTGCAAAATTGAACTATGTTTAATAAGTTTATGTACTTTTTCAATTTTGATCCATTGACCACAAGACATAAACTAGATTGCAGACTTTTTCAAGAAACTTTCATTTTTTATTTTCACATGGTTTTGGTGTCATAGCATGGTTGTTTTGAAGGTTTGACAATTTTTTCAAGTGTTTCTTGAATGATTACAAGGCATAAATTGAGAAGAGGATAAGGAGTGCTTGAATAACCAAACCCTTAAATTCATTCAAGGAGGTCACAAAATCCACAAACTCCACCAGTCATGACACATTAATAAGGACAAGAAATTATGTTTGATGATGAGAGAGATTTTAGTAAATATTTATATGATATGTCTGAAATGGTGAAAGTGTTGGAAAATCAGAGGAAAAAAAGGTTGTAAGGAGAAAGTTCTAATCATCTAAAAGGCAATGGTGGTGATGGGAGCAAGCCTTCACCTCCATCTACACCTCCATCCTCGCCTCCTTCTTCACCTCATAGACCTACTCCTCCTCCATCTCCAAAAGGACATGCTTCGTCTACTTTACTTAAGATTGATGTCAAGTTTGAATTTCCTATGTACAATGGGGAGGTAAATGATGAAATTTGGATAATTAGGTTCATCAAATTGAAGTATATTGCAGGATTCAAAATATTGATGATGATGTTACAAAGATCTGGCTTGCTTCTCTCTATTTGGAAAGTGAAACACTCATCTGGTGGGAGGCAAAAACTTAAGAATATTTGAATAAAAGCGGTAAAATTATCTCTTCTTGGAATGATTTTATAACTGCATTAAGAAGAAAATTATATCCTTTATCTTAGATGCAAAAATCAATTATGGATTGGAAACTTTTTAGACAAGCTAAAGGTCAGAGTGTCCAAAGTCACACACAAGAATTTAGAAGAAGAGCTTTAATCTTGGGTGTTGATATTTATTCACAAGACACTCTCCTTAAATACATAGGTGGATTACATATTTATTTGAGACACACTATACTTATGTTTAATCCCACCAATCTAGATGATAATGTGTTCAGGAAACTCATTTAGAATCAAGAGGCAAGAATGTTCCTCAAGAGACTAGCAAGAAACCTTCCGAATATGGAGACAAAGAAAAGGGGAAGTTTAAAGGAAAAGGAAAAAAAAATGCTACTTTAAAGAAAGAGGGAGAGAAACTTACATGTAAACATTGTTCAAAAGAATTCCATGTTGGAGACCATTTTTCGAAATTACATCTAAAAATGAGACAAAAGTAGTTCAATAACAATGGGAAACAAAAGATTGCTGCTACAACTCAGCGAGATCTAAAATTTGAATCATGTGATGAAACCAAAATCATAGCCATGGGAATAAAAGGTAAAGCTTCTAATGAAAGCACTAGTTCTTCTAGCAAGCCTATTGAGTCTCAAAACGATAAAGAAAGAAGTGATATTTTTCATATCAGGGTCATTACAAAACATGCCAAAGTTGATACATTGTTTGATAGTGGATCCTAGGTCAATATTATCTCTGAAGAAATTGTTAAGAAACTAAATTTAGAGACTAAACCTCATAATAAACCTCACCTTTTGGGTTTGGTATGTGATGATGCAAAATTAAAAGTGACAAGAAAATGTAAACTTAAATTTTACATCACTACTAACTTTATAGATGAGGTAGACCTTGATGTTGTACCACTTGATATTTGCAAAATTGTTTTAGGGAATCCATAGTTGTATGACCATAAAGCCATATTCTATCGTCATGAGAAAAAATATCATATTTTTAAAGATGGAATTGATTATATTGTTAGAGCACATCATAAGAATATTAAATTATCACTTTTTAGTGTTGGTAACATGAAAAGGCTTGTAAATGTTAGTAAGAATTTTGTGTTGTTGATGATTAAAGTTAAATATACTATTGAATCTAAAGCTTTCACAAGATGTGATTCTAAACTCAAGCATTAATTGGTTAAAGTTGTTAACACTTATGAAAATATGTTTTAGGAACTTGAAGGGTTTCCTACTAAAATAAGAATCCAACATGAGATTCATTTGCAATAGGATGCACCACTTCCAAATATTGCAATGTATATAATGTTAGTTTTGGAGTATGCAGAAATCAAGGAAAAAATTGAAGAGCTTCTTGAAAAAGGGGTGATTAGGCCTAGCACATCTCCTTGTGGGTCTCCTATATTCTTGGTTACAAAGAAAGATGGTACATGGTCCATGTGTGTGGATTTTAGAGCTTTGAAGAAAATCACGGTAAATAATCATTATCCTCTTCCTCACATTGATGATTTTCTATATGAATTAAAGGGATTTATTTACTTTATTAATCTATATTTGACAAGCATTTATCATCATATAAGGATTGTTGAAGATGATATTTGGAAAACTTATTTCAAGAAAAAAAATTGTTTGTTTCAATGGTTAGTTATGTCATTTGGGATTTGCAATGCACCTGCAACATTCATGAGATTTATGAATGATGTGTTGAGACCATTGTTGGATTATATAAATCACTTATTAAATGACTGAACATCACACATTTAATTATCAATCTAGGGACGTCTGTTTATTCCAATGACAGTTGCCTTGTCGGTGCCGATACACAAACCATAAGTAATTTCAAAGAAAAGAAATCATTGCTGAAGCAAATGCTGGAAATAAATCACTCATGCAGAAATAAAAGAATCCACAAGATTGAAATCACACTTCAATTGATCTGTCTAGCTAGCCACACAATAAGTACCCAACTGGTATTTCTATTATCACATGTGTAACACCATATAATGTATTGAAATCAAAGCAGATATATTCTCAGCTAAACATCAACAAAAAAACTCTAATGATACATAAAATGAAATACAATAACATACACACAACTACTTTAATCACTGAAATCCCTGCTAAGAAGGAGGGCCCTTCCTCCCTAGCAGGGCATAGGTAGAGAAGGAAATTTAACTAAAACAAAATAGAATCACACATGTAACAACAATAACAGGATCATCTGTATTAATCTGAACATAATTACATAGCAAAAACAAAGATGTTCTTCGATAACCTCTCGACCTCTAGGGCCGAGAGATATATAATGGTTACATCAGAAAATCCAGGGATAGATCAGTCATGAGAATCTTACGTTTCTCATGCTGATCGAAATATAACTCATACAGCTATAACCATTTCCTAATAAAGTTCTGATTAGGAAATAAAAGATTACAATGGAACTTCCCTTAGGTTGTTATCCCAAAAATACAATGTTAACTACTCCTACAGCTATCATAATGAAAACACATCTGTAATGAAACCACCAGAGGACAAATCAACAACAATATAGACAAGAGCGGTCAATGTTACAACTGTATCAGCAGTTCGCCAATGAGTCTGTAATAGTAGAGTGTAATAGCGGTTTGCTGGCGAGTCTGTAAGAGCAAGGTGTAACAACATTGCTTTGATGTAACAACACCATCCGAACTACTCCTGTGAACTCTGTGTTCGAGGTATTTGATATCTAAAAGGACAACATAAAGACCATCGACCTTTCTCCAAACATTCACCATAAATTAGTCATAAAAAGGTATAATAGATCATAATAATTGGTGAATTGGAAAAGTAACGAAAGCAAGGTGAAACAACACAAGTCAGGGTAAAAAGGTAGGAAAAAGGGGTAAAGATACTTCCATTGGTTATGGTTATGAAGCAAAATAAGGAAGATAAGTGTAGGAAAAATGTGCAAAACTAGCACCCAACATTTCCCCCCAACTGAAATACTTGCATGTCCTCATGCAAAATCATCTCTCATGGGAATATCTTCGGTGCAGGTTGGTGAGATCATAAGCACCAACTGTGTCCTCATTTGCAGACCTGTATCCCTGATTGGACATCAACTACCATACCTAGGATTCTGACTCATACTTGCTTAATTCATAATTGGTCTGGTAATCCTCAATGGTCAACCAGATCAAAGGAAACTTGAACTTCAATCCCAACCACAAAGCACCAAAAGATTGTACAATTTGTGCATAGGCTGGTAAATGTGTAACAACCACCATGAAATTCTGGAATGAGAATGGATCTCCCTTCAATAACTTAGAACTGCCGGCTTTCGTGCGTTTTAAATACCTTGTCAAAGCTCGGCTCTTCACCATTACGAATTGATTGAGGTAGAAATCCAAAATTCTTCTTCTATAAGTGGAAGCTGGTTCTTTTATTCTAGGGGTACTCAACATTCTCCTGAATTCTTGTCTCAGCTCAGTAGACCATCCTGGTTCTTCCCGAATGCACAATGTTATCTTCTCCTCATTAGTCTCCATATATTTAATGGCCATATGCCATTCAATCTAATTCCTCATGAAGGATATAAAATCCCTTAATTGAATATCTCCCATATAAGAGAATATTGTTGCAATCATCTGCATACTCACATGTTCACAAATAATGTTGTGTAAAAATAATTCACACAACAAACTTTGCTCATCAAAATCTGAGGCACGAAAAACATCCAGAAATGTACGAGTGGAGGAAAATAAATAAGGTTTGTCCTCCATAATAGCTTTCAATTGAAACAAGAAGTAATGTTCCCACAGAAAAATAGGATAGGATGGAGAAGGCCGCCTAAAACCCAGCAAGTTGAGGGCGAGATCATGAAGTCTCTACTTATCTATGGTGAGGACTCGAATATGCTCCTGTAACAACAACAACTTTTCTTCTTGTTTCTTCAGAGCTTCTTTCTTCTTTTAATCCTTCCACCTTTTCTTCAACTCTGCTTCCATCCATTTCTCATGTAAGGTGTCTATTTCTCTCTGATGTTCCTTTAGTGAAATCATCCTATCCTGAAGGGAGATTGCTTCTTGCTTCCATTTTTGTAACTTGGAAATTAATAGGAGTTTCTTAGAGTTCCATCCCGTGATGGAACTTGGCATTCTCCTAGATTCAATACCTTCATCAAAAATAGGTGTACCATCCTCTACTTCATGGGGTTGCTCCACCTCTGCTGTTGGTTCTTGTGTAACAACAACCTCTTCGGTGGGTTCTTGTGTGTCAACCCCTTTGTTTTTACCTAGAGTTGCCTTTGTGTCTATTTATATTTATTATACAATAGGAGTGGCCTCCACATTTTCTTGTGGGTTGGCTTCTAGGTTTATTATTATAGGAGGCTATGCTTTAACTGCTGGTTCTTGTGTAGCAGTAGTATCATCAACAGGTTCTTATGTAACAACCTCCTGTTGTTTTGTCTCTACTTCCATTGGGTTGATATTTTCTCTACGTGCATTATATCATGCTGTGGTTAATTTTTTAAAACATGTCATGCATAATGACACCGAAATTTCCCTGCCCTTAGATAATTTCTGCTTCAATTCCTCGTTTTCCTTTCTTAATTTTTCAATTTCTAAACACAAGGCATTAGTTTCGTCCTTACCTGATCAGGAAGGTTTCCTTTCTTCTTCTAAAAATTCTTCTTTTGTCTGCTTCTTAGCCATAGGAAAGGATTCTGTAGGTATGCTGACCTTCACTCTTTATTTTGGTCTTCTATCCCTAATTGGTTCATCAATAGGCTTCTTGCCAATTCTAACTCCAACAGGTCGAGTCTGGGTTTCCTCCTGAAGCCGTGGCCTGTTTCCCTGGGCTTGTCCTTGGTCTTTTCCTCTTCAATTATTCCCATTTTTTTCCTTGCTAGCCTAGGGCATCCAACACAATTATCTTAACGAGACTGTGATTAGTTACACATGCCTTCAGGTGTGCTGTTATTTTTACTGCTGCTGCCATGTGCTTGATATTTCCAAGAAAATAGAATGGAAGATTGATTCTTTGCTGGTACCGAAGGTGGTTAAGTAGAGGAAAGTGATAGTTGAACAATATCGTGGATCTCCCTTCGCAAGCGATATATTTTATCAAGCCCGAGGAAACGTCTTCCCAGGGATGAGGAAGTGACAATCTGTCAATTCCTCTTCCTTTCTTCTCCAGTTTCTCTTCCCCTGCTAGGAAATCCTCTTTCAAGGAGGGGTCATTGTTTTTTTATATTAAAACACCTCCTCCCTTCTACTGGTAATGAATTTACCCAAGCAATTACCTCTTTAGTCACCTCCACTTGCATGCCTATTACTCGGGTTTGCTTATTGTTCAAGTTCTGAGCAAATTCAATTGCCACTGCCTTGTCTGAGCCTTCAAGCTTCCAGAAAACTCAACCCATCCAATATCTCTAAATATATGGTAAGCCTTATAGAGCATCCATAGAGTCTAACTCATGCCTGACCGCTGCTCCACCGATTTCTACTATTTGTTTCTAAATTTTCTTCTTAATGTTCGGAAACACTGCAATATCAATGAGTTTTTGAGTTCACTTCTTTACTGTTCAGTCCTACTTTAACATCACTGTGTCTCTGAACTTGCTGCTGCTCAACACCTCTCCCTTATCCCAATCAATGAGTTTACAATGAGAATAAAAGGTTTTAGAAGGAGGTTGATGAAAGGTGACGGATTTCACGGATTTACCAAATCGTACCCTACACTAATATTCATAAATGGCTTATTATGGAAAGTGATGGGATTTCATAGACATGCACTTTTCCAATCGGATTCGGTCATCATTTAGAAATTCTGTTGTTGATTAGGTGAATGCGAATTTAATAGATATTTATGATTAGAACCTTTTTACAATTATTTCAAGTCATATCCCCTCCCCCACTTTAATTGTGACGGCTGCCCACGGCCATCACAGGAGCGTCATTACTTTGCCAATTAATCATTGAATCATCAATGGCAATCACTTACCTTTTTAATGACATACTTGAGGTGACGTGGAGGAAGACTTGAGTTGACAGTGTCTGTCTTGCAGCGCTCGTGTTGTTGTGTTTAGCCGTCATGGTTATTGCCTTTTATGGAATAAATTACAAAGAACAACATTCACGGCAGTCAGTTGTTACATGTGTAACAACCAAGACAGTTTTTTTAATTATTCCAAAAAAACATAATAATAAGAACAAATTGGTACAAAAAAGAAAATTACATGAATACCATCATCCTATGACATGGATCAGGAAGGGAAGATGATATTATAGGTGTTAGGGTCCTATAATAATAGGGTTCATAAAATTTTGAATTGACTTTGATAAGTCTTGTAAATATGTACATACCTTGCTTTCTGCAAGTTGTTTTCCCATATTTTGAAAAAATGAAAAATAATAAAAAATCAAAAAAAGGGCAAAAAGTCCTAAAAGAAAGATCAAAGGACCTAGAAAAATATAAACCCCAAAAGAAAAAGAGAAATAAAACCTGAAAGTGAGCAAATCCAAATGCCACTACTTTTACTTTATTGCAAGAATAATGATTATGTGCAGAGTGTCAATAAATGTCATAATCCATGATCAGTTAAACAGTTCAATCTTAACTTTTCACGCTTTCAATTTCATGTTTTAGATAGAGAATAAAGATTTGTCAAACAATTTAAACTTGACAAATCAGTAGATAGGAAGAGAATAATGAGGAGCTCAACATTTTAATCTGAGCCCTCGAATGAAATAAGGTAGATTTAGATAGTTTTATGCTTTGAAAGAATTTTTTTTAAGGTAGCAAGCCTAAATACACCTGCAAAATGAAGAGAAAATGTTAGAAATAAAGTTGGGTAGGTAGAAAGCAGTGGAGAAATCATGTAAATAATACATCATCGGGAAAAATCACTAATTTCCCCACCCCATGAGCATTAAGTATTCTAAGCTATTAGTCAAATAGGCTTAGAGAATTTCTCTGACTTTTGTTGGGATCGGACCTAAGGCTCTCTGATTGGTTAGTTAAAAATATTGAGTTCTTATGCTAAATCCTCATTTATCATCATTTACCCTTCATTCATGTATTAAAACCCCTTTTTCCTAAGTCAAAACACACTCTTACTTAGTAAAATTGTAACCCTAGAGTAATTAACTTCATCCCTTCATAAGCATTCATAAAAACCCACAAAATCACATTTATCCTAAGTATTATTGAAGGAAATATAACGATGAGAAAATGCTTGATTATTATGTTATACTAGGAGATAATGTGTATTTTGTTTTACATTTCACTCCCCTCTCATAATAAATTTTAACATATTTTATTAAATCCCTGAGAAATACCCTATCCTAGTTATTAATTCCCTTATATTCAATAAACCCCAAAAAACCCACTATTATAAACTTTTGACCAAAGTATATTATCCCATGTGCATAAATGAAAAACCCAAAATATAAATCCCTTTGGTCTAAAAGATTATCGTTATTCAAATATCATGCCCTATAGTTTTTAAGCTATTGAAAAAAGTTGAAAACTATATAAATACAATATATAAACTCACTTGCTTATGTTTATTTAAAACATTTAACAAATGTTTTAAATAAAAACAATAAACCCGCATATACCATCCTTAAAGCATATCATATGTGTTTTATATTAATTACCCCTTGGCCATATTATAAAAGTCTAAAACCCATCATAAGCCCCTGCCACATATTAAACCATAGCCACTTATATATAAAGCCTGCACCTTTGTATATCGTGATCAAAACATTTGTTTTAAACGTATCCCTGCCGATATATGAAACTATGGTTTAAACCTGCTTTAAAACACTTATTTCATGAAGTTAAACCCTTTCGTTGCACTTAATCCACCCCGGTCCCACCTTTCCGCTCTGTGCAACTCTTGAAACAATCCTGACCGTTCGCATATACTTCACAGATCCGACGGTTGACGATGGATATCGTGTAAACAATATGCACGACCGTCAAAGGCAAAAGCCACGTGAAATGGCCAGAATTACGTTGACCACTCCCCTCCACATGGCCCCTTCTAATTCGATCACGCGAGTTTGGTTTAAAACCACTTACCACTCAAAATCCACGCAATAAACCACCGGTTTTCAAAGACTGTGTAAATTCAAAACTGTTTCCCGCTTGATGCGACCTGCATTTAATGTTAAATGGTTAGTTCAATCAAATGTTTATTAAACCTTTGTATATGCGTTTTTCATTCTTTTACCTATCTGTCACGTTTAAAACCATTGTTTTGCCCTCTCGACTGTGTAAAGCTGCAAAAAACACTTTTTAGCCATTTTAACGCCCAAAACTTCTAAATTCACCTGTAAATACTGCTGCAGAGATATATCACTCCAGTCCAACCACTAAAGTAATCAATTCGACCAGAAGACTGAAGAAAACCCTGTTAAAACCGATACCTGTGTCAAAACAGTTATTCCTCTGAGATTCAAAGCCTGCAACTAAAATCAAAAGACCTTTAAAAGAAAGAAAAAGCATTTTTAAATCAAGAAACTTATTAAATTCAATTGCCCAAAAGTCCCAGAAATAGGCAAAACACTGGCAAAATTTCCCCAGGAACCCCAGTTGTCCCTTGTGAACCATTTTGTAGGAAATTTATCAATTATTCACAGTTATTAATCAATTTCAAGCTGTAAAAAGACAAAAATCATTTGCATGTGCCCTATATCTTCTGAAAATCCTTTTTTAAACAGAGTTTTAGCCCATTTTTCAGTCAAAAGACTCAGAAAACCCTTGTTTTCTGTTTTAGACCAGTTTTTTAGCTTCAGAACTTTATTTGAGAGACCTAATTGAGCATAAAATCCAAAGATACATTCTATTTTGCTGAATCTACCTAATCGAGCCTCTGTTATAGTAAAATTTCCTCTACAAACAGTTTAAACTTGCAGAATCCAAACAAAATGCCTAAAAAACAGAGTGGAAACAAATCTGAAGGTCCTAAGACTCCTAAAGCTACTCCTTCCATGACTCTAAATACTGAAATTGTAGTCAACCCATTACAACCCCCAGCTGTTGATATTGATCATATTCCCTTAGCTGATATTGAGAACAAAATAGTTGATCCTATAGTTGAGTTCAATCTATTAGATATCCACAACTGGTGTTTTGAAAAATGCCTAGATGATCAAGAAGATGTTCATATTTGGGAATCCAATTTGCCCAAATATGTAGTCCCCTTGACTCACCCTTGTCAAGAAATTATCGGACTATGTCACCAGTACTGCATTCCTGAACAAAGAGCTATAGTGAATGCCAACAAAGAGGTCCTATTTACCATTACTGCAGAGTCAATAAACCAAATGTTGCAGCTTCAACCAGACCCCCAAGAATTCCCATTGTCTATTGAAGCCCTCACTAAGTTATACATTAACTTAGAATTTCCTAAAAGGTTCATGATTTTCCAGACCTTCATGCCTCTGCATGTTGAAATTCCAAAATTAAATCCTCTATATTCAACTACCAAATTTCCTGAAGGTTCAAGGCATGTAATCTCCATGCTTTCCTTCATACTTGGGTATTTCACTAATGAGCATACTGATGAGTCTATCCTAGGATTTTTGTCCACCTTTTCTCCAGGACAGACACCTTCAGTTGTATTTGACTATGTTGGTTTTATAGCTGATAGAATTCACTATCAATTGACTAATTTGCAGCTGGAAGGAGTATTTAGATATACCTCCTATATTTTGCACTTGTTTCTATTCTTCCAATCATAGAGTTTTTCAATTTCACTTCAGAAGTTGGATATAGAAGGAAAACCTCTATCAGTTGTCTTTTGGACATCCATACTCAATAAAGAAGGCACAAAATTCAGTTATTCAGAGTTTGCAGAGTTGTTTGTACATCCATTGACCACCATCTTGACAAAAACAGAGCAGCCTAGAAAAAGTGATGAAATGAAGAGAATTTTGCAGCTATCAGAGCAAAGAAAATTAGGTGATTGGTATTTATATGAGAAATTCATTGAAATCAGAGTTTTTGGTTCTAACTTGTTTCCTTACAAGTTACCAAAGCATCCATCAATGAGGATCTTTGCCTTAGAATACATTAGGCAGATCCTAAATTCAGATTCAATTAATTTCATGGCAGCCAATAAAAAGACCCAACTTAAAATCAAAAATCAAATTGGGCCTTTCATATGTAATCAAAGAGATGCAGAAAAGGAAGCAGCAAGTCAACTACTGGAATATAAATTAGAAGAAAGCTTCCCATGGAATTATGATCCACAAGGGATCCTAAATAAAATAAGGGTAAAATGTAAATTGACACCCGTTATCCATGAGTCAAAGCCAGATATAGAGAAGTTTGCTAATCAAATTGAGTGGGTTGAAAATACTTTAATAGAGGCAGTAAACCAAAGGAATACTAGTCACCCTTTGGAAATTTCCAAACAGCCAGAGACATCCACTAAAAGAATTAGAGAAGAAGGAGCTTATACTACAGAGACTACAACAGAAACAAAATTTAAGATAATTTACAATAAGACGCCAAAACTGGATATAGCAGCTAAATGCAAAGTAACAATAGATGTTGAGGAAACACAGCCCTTGAATACCAACACTGCACATACAAAGACCAATGTAGCCACTATAATCATCAGTGAACCAAATCAGAATTAAGAACAATTGAATAAGGAAGATGCATAGATAATGGAAAGACAACAAAGTATGGAGGCTTCTTCCTCACATTCAGCTGAGGAGAAGGATTTAGATATTAAGGAGAAATACAAGAAAATCAAATTGAAGAATGAGGAAATTAAGACTGAAATATATTCTCAGTTTTTGAAGCAAAATCCATATAATCAAAACATATTCCTATCAACATTTGATTATTCAACTCAAAAATTTATTATGTGAGTTTTATAGCCCACTGTACTAGTGCCAAAGACAGTGGCTGACTATAAAAAAGTTGATATGGAAGTAGCCACAGATAAAATCCATGAGTTGGATCAGATTGAATTTCACAGGAAAAAATCAGAGATGCTTTATTCTACAGTGACCACAAAAGCTATGAGTGCTCATAGACTTTAAAATACCATCTCTAATATGCAGGACCAAATGAAAATGGATAAAGCTTCATTGTATGCAAAGGGTCTAATGTTAAAGGACTTAAAAGAGTTAGTATTGCAGGTAGGATATGATCCTACAAACATCAAAGCAACAGAAGAATTGGTTAAAAAGAAAAACGAGGACATAGCTGCCTTGAGGAAACAACTCAAGCTCCCTCAAGGGGAGCATCCTCAAACAAAGGAAGTTTTATAGGATCAAAAGGAGAAAGATGAAATGATGAGTTTTATACTTCAACTCACAGCTCAAATCAAAGAAATGGAAGTACAAATGGACCAAGTTGTCCAAGAAAAAGAGACAGTTAAAGAACCAGTCATTCCCACTGTCATCCCAGTAAACACAGCAACATTACCTTCTACATTAGGAGAAAAATTAGCACCTAAAAATCCTAAGTTAATTCCTAGAAGTCATCTAGGATATTTTGTAAAACATTTTATATAAATACTTCACTCTTTGAATTATTTTTGTGTGGAATAAAATTGTTGGAGATTACTATAGATATTTTGTTGACTTGAAGGCTTTGGATTTCGAAATTGAGTAGCAGACTAGATCAAATTTTTGGCATCACACTTTAGGATCCATATTATAAGCTATCTGGAGTGAAGTACTCTCTTAAACTTGTCATTTTTATCTTCTTTTGTTACATGCATACATCTATGTTTTAATTCTAAATCTGAATGTATAACTAGGAGTATTACTACAGGACATGTTAATAGCACCCTATTTTTAACTAGTTATCATTTCTTTGTTTTCTTTTGATTTCTGGTGTAGGGAACCCTTAATTTCTCCCTCTCCCATTTGACCTCTATCTACTACTTCCCTTTTCCGGATTTAAGGATTCTTAAGTGCCCTTTATCTCGATCATACCATCTCAAAAACCAATTTTCCCAAGATCTCCAAGGATTATCTACCTTGCCCTACAGAAATTTGACCTTTTAGGCTTGATCCCAACTCTGTTAGCTTGACTTAGACCCCATAGCCCAATGGACGAGTAGATCTCCCTCTATCTACCCTCCAAGTGAAATTTTCCCACCAAATCCAACAAAAGAAAACCAAATCCGCACTTTAATAACTAGCCTAATATTCAAAAGTTAAAAAAAAGTTAAACTTGAAAGAGAGAGTCCTATATGAACCCTAGGAAGGCTAGATCCTAGAGTTTGAAGTAGGTTTGTGGTTACCTCTAGTATTCTTTGACTAAAAACCAAAATTCCACAACTTAAGAATTTACTGGAGTGATAACATTACTGGTGACCATACTGGGGAAATAACCAGTCCTCAGTCATAAAATTAGTCTTAAAGGAATCAATTTAATCATACTTTTACTTTAAGATTATTTTTATAGGTTGTGGGTATTGAAAAATTGTAATTCTGGCTTCTAGGAAAGTCTATTATACCAGGTCTAACCCGGATCCTAAGCCTACTATCATAGTAGATAACCCATACCGAATTGGTAAAAAGAAAAAACAAACAAAAAATTTAGAGGTTGAAATCTCATTAGTAAGAGTCAATTCATTACCAAGTGAATTAGAAAGTCTACAAGACATTGATTTTGATCTAAAATTTGAGCATTCCTTATTTAAAAGTAAATCTAAGAATGATTTAAAAACTGTTGTTTTAGACCCTGCTTTTATTTCATTTTTGAATGCAAAACATAAATCTATTGTAGTAAATTCTAGATCTAAGAAAGCTGAATATCAGACCAAAGTTGAGGAAATTAATGTTACTATTCTAAAGGATATTGATGAAGCTATTGAATTAGCTCATTTATTGACTTATGAAAATAGACCTCCAGTTTATCAATTACACACCACAATAATTCCAGCTAGAAATTCATCTCTTTATGTTGTCACATCATTCATAAATTCTACTACCAGCTCATCTACAGATCCATTTATCCCTAAATTACCTCTACAACCTAGAATATTATTTCCACCAATCACTTCATCCACTATATCCATTAGTTCACCCTTTGATTTCTTAAAAGCATCATCCTCATTTCCCAACACTTCAAATACTATCTTTAGTTCATCCACTATCATTTCTATCACAGCTCCAAGAAGTTCAACCTTACCTCCTAGTCAAGCTAAGCTTCAAGCTATGGCTGCTAGATATGCTCCCCTTGTCCTACCACAACAACTTCATGAAATGCCACAAGACTATCAAAAAAAAATACCATTGTTTGATGGCACTATTCAATATACTACCCAAGAACACATTACTAAGATGACAAAATTCTTTGAAATTTATGAAACTGATGATTCAGATGTTCAAATGAGGTTGTTTTCTCAAACTTTATCAGGAGAAATTAAGAAGTGGTTTAAAGATTTAGCTGCTGGCAGTGTAACTGATTTAGCTATATTTTTTACTTTGTTTTTAAATAAATGGGAAAAGAAAAAGAACCCCTTCCAAATTTTGTCTGAATTTGATAATTTAAAAAGAGCTTCAAATGAGTCAGTTCAAGATTACTGCACTAGGTATAATAGTGTCTATAATTCTATCCCTGCAAATCTTAAACCTACTCCTTATTCCATTATGCTCAAATTCCGTGATGGATTTGACACAGATATGGCTTACCAATTAAGGGAAAGAGATGCAGACACATTAGAAAAAATGCAAAATGATGCAGTTAGTGTAGAAGTGAACATTCTAGCCAGAAAAGCTACACTTAGAAATTAAGTAAGAGTCACTATTAAAGAAGAAAATGCAAATTCAGACACAAAAATGGATGTTATAGCTAAAAATTTAGAAAGAGTGATTGATAGATGGAGAAGTATTTTAGTTATAGTCATGACTTGATTGATCAAAGAATGACTTGTACAAATCAACCATAACTGAAAAATTAAATATGAATGATGGAGAAGACTCCATAAATCTAAATGATGATCAACCAAAGTTGATTTTTGGCCCAGATGTAAATGGAAAACATGTAAATGGTGTAGTTCCTCCATTCTATATCAGTTTAACCATTCATGATCAAATTCTACATAACACAATGTTAGATTAAGGAGCTTCCCATAACTTAATGCCAAAAGCCATCATGGAAACTCTGAATCTAGAAATTACAAGGCCATACAAAGATTTGTTTCTTTTGATTCCAATAAAGTTAAATGTTTAGGTTTAATTAAGGATTTGTGTGTAACACCAGTTCAATACCCCGGTAAGAGTATATTAATGGACATTGTAGTAGCTGATATCCCACCAAAATATGGTATGCTACTTTCTCTCTCATGGGGAGCAAAGTTGCAGGGATCTCTACAATTGGACATGTCTTATGCTACTATCTCAGTGTTTGGCCAACCTAAGAAGTTATATAGAGAAACATTAATGAAGTACATGGTCGGTAGTGCTGAAAGATCTATAAATTACCCCATTTAATCTACACCAAATGAATTTGATTATTTCATCCTTTGTAACTCTGTAAAAAATGAAATCCAAACTGAACTAGTAGATAAAAAGAGAGAACCAAACAATGATAAAATTTTTCATGAATCTCAATGGAATTTAGACTTTGATGGCTCAGTGAATAAGTTAGGAGCAGGAGTCTGGATAACAATTATGGAGACCAATCATTCTGAAGGTCATGCGTTCAGGCTAAATTTCAAATGTACAAATAATATGGCCGAGTATGAAGCCCTTATCATAGGACTCCAAATCATTAGAAACTCAGGAGGAAAATTTTTTTTAACCATGGGAGATTCAGATTTGATCATAAAACAAGTAGATGGAGTTTATTCTGTCTACAATCCTAGACTAAGCAGATATAGAGACACTGTCATAGATTTAACTGGTGATTTATTGGAATGTAAGTTTGTTGTTATACCTAGAAAGCAAAATATACAAGCTCATTGTCTTGCAAATTTTGCTAGTACATGCAATTTACCTTGCAAATTTTGCTAGTACATGCAATTTACCATTTCAACCTAATCACAGATATACTACTGAAGTCAAACATAGGCCAATAATCTAGATAATCTTAAGTATTGGCAAATTTTTCCTCAGGATGAACAAATTTACAATTTTATGAATAATGAAGGAGAATTTCATAATTGTATTATAGATACAGATTTTTACAGTAAATCATGATTTGGATTGTGAAATAGATTTAAATGACTTAGATGTAAGTAAAATAAAGTTTGATAAACCCACTAGATTTAGTCAAGCTGACATAGATAGCTTAGAGAAAGTAGAGATTAAAGAAACTATTGAAGATGAATCAGATATAGTGAATCTTAAGGATAATTGTTTACCTAAAGGTTTAACTCCTTTAGAAGATCTTTTTTACTCTAATGATGTAGCTAGAAAACCAAAAATGATGCCAGTAAGATCTGACATAGAGGAATGTAACATTAGTACAGAATCAAAACCAAAGATAATCAAATTGTACAAAATTTTACCTCAACAAGAAAAGGATAAATATATTGAGCTTTTAAAGGAATATCAAGATGTGTTTGCTTGGAGTTATGAAGATTTAAAACCTTATGATACAAACAAAATCCAACACAAAATTCCAATAAAAGAAGATCAAAAGCCATTCAAAGAAAATTTGAGAAGTATTAACCCTATGCTATTACCTTTGATTGAAAAATAAGTTAAAAGAATGTATGATGCCCAGATCATTGCACCAATCAAATATTCTGATTGGATTTCAAACCTAGTTCCTACAAGAAAGAAAACATGAGAAATTAGATTGTGTGTTGACTTTAGAAATCTTAAAAAGGTATCCTTAAAGGATAATTACCCTTTACCTAAAATGGACCACATACTACAAAGGGTAGTAGGTTCTTCAAGGATTTCATTGTTAGATGGTTTTTCAGGATACAACCAGATCCTAGTTCAAGAAGAAGACCAAGCTATAACAACATTTACTACTCCTTGGGGCACTTTTATGTATGTAAAAATGCCCTTTGGCCTAATGAATGCAGGAGCAACATTTCAAAGGGCTATGGATATAGCCTTTGCAAAGGAAATACAAGAGTTCTTATTAATTTACTTAGATGACATTATTGTGTTTTCCAAAACAGATAATGAACACTTGGATCATTTGAGACAAGTTTTTATTAAGTGTAGGAAATTTGGCATCTCCTTAAATCCTAAGAAAAGTCTATTTGGATTAGAATAAGGTAAGTTACTTGGACATATAATCTCAAAAGAAGGAATTAGGATAGAAGAAATTATGAACATCAACCCACCAAGAAACATCAAAGAATTACAATATTTTTTAGCTAAGACAATTTTTTTAAGAAGATTCAATCTAATTTAGTTGAGATAATTAGAGAATTGAATAACATGCTCAAAAAATATTTAGTTCTCAGATGGACCGTTGAGGCTAAACAATCATTTGAATCTATCAAACAAGCCTTAACCAAAACTCTAGTCCTAATAAGTCCTAATTTTAAGAAAGATTTCATGATTTTTTCATTTGCTTCAGAACACACCATTGCTGTAGTTTTATTGCAGAAAAATGACCAAGGATTTGAACAACCCATAGATTTTTTTAGTAAAGCCCTTATAGATGCCCCTTTGAAGTATAAAATTATGGAAACACAAGCCTTAGCCTTGCTTAAGGCCATTAAAGACTTCAGAGTTTATATTATCTACTCACATATTATTGCCTATGTCCCAAATTCTGTAGTTAAAGACATTCTTACTCAGGATGGTCCTGAAGGAAGAAGAGGTAAGTGGATTGCCACTATCTTAGAATATGATATAGAGATAAAACCCACCAAGCTCATTAAAGGTCAAGTATTAGCCAGACTTATGGATGAATCCAATTGTAATGCCCTAGACATAAATTTTATTTCTCAAGTAGATGATCAGGAAGAGATGGCGACTCCATTGATCAGTGAAGCCTTTTCACACTCACCTTGGTATATAGATATTATATTTGTACTCAAAAACTTACAAGCTCCTCCTGGATTGTCAAGACCCAAAGCTAGATTTTTGAAACTTAAAGCAGTAAGATTTTGTATCTTAGATAATGCACTTTTTTGGAGATATCATAGTGGGATTTTATTAAATTGTTTACTAAAGGAAGAAGCTGACAAAATACTTGAAGAATTTCATGCAGGTGACTGTGGAGGACATTTATACTAGAAAACTACTGCAGATAAGATTTTGAGAGCTAGTTTTTACTGGCCTACCTTGTTTGATGATGTCAAAAAGTATGTTACTTCATGTCATAAGTGCCAAATTTTTTAGGGTAAGAAGAAATTATTACCCCTCCCTTTAAAGCCAATTTCAACTGAAGTGCCATTTCAACAATGGGGTTTGGACTTCATTGCTGAAATTCAGCCCCCCTCTTTAGGCCAACACAAGTGGATTTTAACAACCACTGATTATTTTACCAAGTGGATTGAATCCATACCCTCTATACAATCCACAAATAATTTCATTATTTCCTTCCTAGAAAACAACACCCTTTCAAGATTTGGATGCCCTAAAAATATAATTACTGATAATATAGCAACATTCAAATCCAAGAAAATGATTGGCGTTTTCCACAAATACCATATTACCCTAGGCCACTCTACTACATATTACCCCCAAGGTAATGGCCTAGCTAAATCCTCAAACAAAAGCCTAGTAAATATCATCAAAAAATTACTTGAAGACAATAAAAAGACTTGGCATAAGAAGTTAGTCAATGCCTTATGGGAAGATAGATTTAATACTAAGAAATACATTGGTCCTTCACCTTACCAACTAGTTTATGGAATGGATTTTGGTTTTCCTTCCTCCCTAGGTGTACCAGTGATGAAAATTATCCAAGAATTACAGGTTGAAACAAATGACATCCAAAGAAGGATAAATAAAACTATTCACTTGCAACAAACAAGGGAAGAAGTTTATGTCAAATCTCAAGTCATTCAGGATAAGATCAAGAAAATATATGATAAAAAGACTAAAGAGGATGATTTTTACATAGGAGATAATGTGTTAAAATGGGATTCTAGGAGAGAAGACAAAGGAAAACATGGAAAATTTGATTTTTTATGGAAAGGGCCTTATGTAACTTATGGATATAGAGGTAATAATGCTTTCTTTCTCAAATAACTGGATGGAACAGATCTGCAGGAAGGACCAGTTAATGACAGAATGCTAAAGCACTACTACTCACCTAAGTTAACCAATAGTTAGTTTTTATTCACTTTGATCATTGTACATATACATTGCAAATTTTAGATTGGATTGGATGTTTCGTTAGCAAAGTTGAAGCTCGAAGAGAAGACCCTAAGCTTTGAAAATTAAATATCATAAATATGAATAAGTTGCAGATATCAGAAAACATTTACAGGATCATTACAATCAAATTTCAAAGGCTACTAGTCTTAGAGTTCTTGATATTTCAACAGGAAATGTCATCCCCATATGGAGCCACTGTTAGGGTCCTATAATAATAGGGTTCATAAAATTTTGAATTGACTTTGATAAGTCTTGAAAATATGTACATACCTTGCTTTCTGCAAGTTGTTTTCCCATATTTTGAAAAAATGAAAAATAATAAAAAATAAAAAAAGGGTAAAAAGTCCTAAAAGAATGATCAAAGGACTTAGAAAAATATAAACCCCAAAAGAAAAAGAGAAATAAAACATGAAAGTGAGAAAATCCAAATGCCACTACTTTTACATTACCGCAAGGATAATGATTATGTGCAGAGTGTCAATAAATGCCATAATCCATGATCAGTTAAACAATTCAATCTTAACTTTTCATGCTTTCAATTTCATGTTTTAGATAGAGAATAAATATTTGTCAAACAATTTAAACTTGAAAAATCAGTAGATAGGAAGAGAATAATGAGGAGCTCAACAGTTTAATCTGAGCCCTCGGATGAAATAAAGTATATTTAGATAGTTTTATGCTTTGAAGGAAAATGTTTTAAGGTTGCAAGCCTAAATGCACTTGCAAAATGAAGAGAAAATGTTAGAAATAAAGTTGGGTAGGTAGAAAGAAGTGATAAATCATGTAAATAATACATCATCGGGAAAAATCACTAATTTCCCCTCCCCATGAGCATTCAGTATTCTAAGCTATCAGTCAAATAGGCTTAGAGCATTTCTCTGACTTTTGTTGGGACTGGACCCAAGGCTCTATGATTGGTTAGGTAAAAATATTGAGTTCTTATGCTAAATCCTCATTTATCATCATTTACCCTTCATTCGTGTATTAAAACCCCCTTTTTCCTAAGTAAAAACACACTCTTACTTAGTAAAATTGTAACCCTAGAGTAATTAACTTCATCCCTTCATAAGCATTCATAAAAACCCACAAAATCACAATTATCCTAAGTATTATTGAAGGAAATATAACAATGAGAAAATGCTTGATTATTATGTCATACTAGGAGATAATGTGTATTTTGTTTTACATTTAATTCCCCTCTCATATTAACTTTTAACATATTTTATTAAATCCCTAAGAAATACCCTCTCCTAGTTATTAATTCTCTTATATTCAATAAACCCCAAAAAACCCACCATTATAAACTTTTGACTAAAGTATATTAACCCATATGCATAAATGAAAAACCCAAAATATAAAGCCCTTTGGTCTAAAAGATTATCGTTATTCAAATATCTTGCCCTATAGTTTTTAAACTATTGAAAAAAGTTGAAAACAATATAAATACAATATATAAACATACCTGCTTATGTTTTATTTAAAAAATTTAACAAATGTTTAAAAAAAAAACAATAAATACGCATATACCATCCTTAAAGCATATCATATGTGTTTTATATTAATTACCCCTTGGCCATACTATGAAGGTCCAACACCCATCATAAGCCCCCGCCACATATTAAACCATAGCCACTTATATATAAAGCCCGCACTGTTGTATATCGCGATCAAAACATTTTTTTTAAACCTATCCCCACCGATATATGAAACTATGGTTTAAACTTGCTTTAAAACACTTATTTCATAAATTTAAACCCTTTCACTGCACTTAATCCACCCCGGTCCCACCTTTCCGCTCCGTACAACTCTTGAAACAATCCTGACCATTCACATATACTTTGCAGATCTGATGGTCGACGATGGATATCGCGTTAACAATATGCACCACCGTCCTAAGGCAAAAGCCATGAAAAATGGCTGATTTTCTGCTGACTCCTCCACTCCACATGGCCCCTTCTGATTCGATCGCGTGAGTTTGGTTAAAACCACTTACCTCTCAAAATCCACGTGATAAACCCTCGGTTTTCAAAGACTGTGTAAATTCAAAACTGTTTCCCGCTTTATGCGACCTACATTTAATGTCAAAGGGTTAATTCAATCAAATATTTATTAAACCTTTGTATATGTGTTTTTCATTCTTTTACCTATCTGTCACGTTTAAAACCATTGTTTTTCCCTCTCGACTGTGTAAAGCTGCAAAAAACCCCTATTAGCTATTGTAACGCCCAAAACTTCTAAATTCACCTGTAAAAGATTGCTGCAGAGCTATATCTCTCCAGTTCAACCACTGAAGTAATCAATTCGACCAGAAGACTGAATAAAACCCTATTAAAATCGATACCTACATCAAAATAGGTATTCCTCTAAGATTCAAAACCTGCAACTAAATTCAAAAGACCTTTAAGAGAAAGAGAAAGCATTTTTAAATCAAGAAATTTATTAAATTCTTTTGGTATCCCGTGTTTTGATAGTTTGTCAAATCAAAAGACAAGGCAACATCAAACCAATCTTTAGAGTTCCAGGATCTAGTCCTCCTGTTCTTAGAGAGGGATCTTAGAGAGGGATCTCTCAAATGTTTGTTTTGCAAAGGTTTATCTTGTTTTCTTCTTAGTATGTATTTTAGACTAGTTATTAAGTGCAAGTGTTTTTTTGTTTCTTTGGTTGAATTGATACAGTAGAATATGAAAGGTCTAGGAAAGGCAGGTAGAAAGAAGGAGTATCAGTTTCATTGGGCAATGGAGTCAAGAAGAGGTTATGACACACTTATCAATGGATATGGGATATCAAAGGGCAAATCTAACTTGGCCACAGGATCCTTTAGTTTATGAATGAGATGGACATTAATGGTTTAGAGAAGAGAAGTTTAATTCTCAACAAAGGGAGTTTGAAAACATGACTTGAACAATAAAGAGGTATTTGATAGACAGGGCTAACCATAAATTCTACAAACCGCACTTTAAGCAAATACTGACTTCAAAACAACTTTTAAAATGAAATCTAAGATTCGGGAGCACATCTTATTTCCTCAAAGATTTTATTTCAAATGACTTAGAAAAACATAAAAGATTTACTGATAATTGCAGTCATAGAAGAGGGAACACCTAATACATCTATGATCACAACTATAAAAGACCTTTAAGACAACTGTTTAAGAAATAACAAAGGGCATGATCAAAACAGACCTCCTTGGCTCACTATAAACAAAGATACTTCAAAGGGAGACTTCAATAATAGCCTTTAAGTGGCAGCAGACAAGCAGGGAGAACCATAAATCATGCTGAAACCAACTATTCAAACTATTAGAGAAATAAACAAGCATGAGGACTAAAGAGAGAGATTAAAGACTCTAAAATACCTCAGCAGAAGAAAACATAAAATAGTGAAGGATAAACAGGTCTAAGGTGCTTCCAGGAGTCATTTCTTAGCCTAAAAATTTCATCCTACTGTAGTAAGAAATTATGGAACAAAATGAAAATAGGGGAAAACATTAAACAGTTCAGAATACTTCACCAAAAACCAAGCTTATGGATCCAATGATAGAGCCTTCTCAAGAACAAGAATGCAACAGCATCATCAGGGCTTCCAAGACTTCAATTTCTTCTTCAACTTCAATAGACTATGTATTATTTCAGGGAGTTTCAGTATTACAACTAGTGATCAACCAACCAACCTGTATCTCATCTTCTTCGGAAGTATTTATAGAATAAATGAGGAGGTGGAAGAGTTTAGGATTGAAATACAATAAATTCTACACTAAATGCAACTCCTGGCCTCGAAAACCATTCAAGGCTTAAGGTAGGAATGCATTTCATTTACAACTCTGTTTCATTTACTCTGTTTATGCTTTTTAATGCTTAATGGGTAAAAAGATTGACTTTGAGGCCTATTTATCCTTTACAATAACTTCACTGACAGTTTAAAATATATTCTTTTGTTTGAGATAACTATTCAGCTGTCTTTAAACAAATATCTTCTGCTTCCGCAATAAGTAGGCCTTCTTTGATTTATTTGAGGCTGCAGGTGGCTCTTTGGTAGCTGGGGGATTTAATTAGTCCCTTTGATGTGGCTCTAAGGTGTACTTGGATCTGATTCTTTGTTTCCTAAACACAGTATATTTATATTTGGATCGGTGTTTAGGCTTGATTAAACCATAATCTTTGTCTTTGACACTGATACACTTTCATAATTGATGCTGACTGTGTTTTTGCTGTTTGTAGGGGCGCAGAGGGTTTTACTAGAGTCTTTTTCTCAGAAAACCGATAATCATGACTTATCGATTCCATTTAAACATCTAATTATTCCTTTGAAACCCTTTAATATGTATCGAAAGGCCGCAAGGATCGTCATCCTTGGCCAATAACAGTGTAATCACCTGCGGAAAATTCTAACTTTATCTTCATTAAACCTTCACAAAAACGCACAAATATTATTTAAATCCTACGTTTTATTGGTTTAAACTGCTTTGGAGGGTTTATGGAGGGCGGTCTGGAGCCGTGTGACAGAGAAAATGTAGTGGAAAAAGGAAGAAAACCTAGCAGAACAGCTAACAAGGTGAAGAAAGGAGTTTGGGCGTGATATTGAATAAAGGCCATTGGATTAGATCAAAGAACAAAGATCTACCGTTGAGATTAGATCGCATCGGAAAAATGGGAAAAGGCCAAAACACCAGGTCATTTGATTTTGCAATGCACGATTAAGCGCTGGCCGTTGGATCAAGCTGAGAGATCAAAGGTCAAGATTAAATCGACGGGCACGATGTCGAAGGCTATGGGCGGAGCGCGATTAAATATTAGCCATTGGTTCTTGTGGATTTCAACAGCTGAGATTTAATCACGGGATCATAATCGGAGAATAGAAAAGGGAATGAACAAAAAGGAATTGTGATTTTCCGATTTGCGATGGAGCGATAGCCGTCGATCTTAAAGCTAGATTAACGGTGAAGATTTAATTATAAAGGCCAAAGGTGGAAGACGAGCTTGGAAAAGGGAAATGATATGGACCGTTGGATCTGGGCAGAGTAGAGAAGATCAACGGTCGAGATCCAATCGCAAGGTTGCCAATCGAAAGAAGAGAAAGGAAAGCACGCAACAAAACTTGCAATGTGATTATGCGCGGAAAGTCGAATCAAGGTGAGATCGACGGTGGAGATCGCGGCGGAAGCCGATAGAAGAAAAGACTCTCGCATTGGAAATTTTATAAAAAACAAAAGGAAAAAGCACAACTGGGAAGCTTTGATTGCGATTAGTGCCTGAGGTTTTAGCGCCTAGTCTCAGGCGTGGGTCATATGCGGAGAAGGGGTTAGGGGCTTAAGCCCTTAGTGCAAAAGACTGTTTTTCGGGATCTTTTAATGATTTTCAGAGGATTTTTGAGGGTTCTGATAAGGTTTTAAAAAAGGAGTTTTAAACCTTATTAAGGGGAAATTATGAAGGACAGGAAGGAAAATGAGGGAAATGGAGGAATTTCATGAGGAAAAGGGAATTAAAAATGAAGGTCATTTATGAGTGGAAAGAGGGGTAAAATGATGGAAAATGGGATCTTTCAACAGTCTTTTTCTTCAAGAAAATGATAGATTTTTCAGGTTTAAAAGGGAAACAGTAGTGAAGATTTAACTAAAGTATTAGTTATATTCATAAAAAAATTCAAGGATGATAGGTTCTCAAAGGGGAATTATCTCTTGGAGTTTTGAAGAACAAAATTAGCCACCTCTTGGTATAAAAGAATTTATTAGTCGCTAACAGTTGCTCCACTTGGGGAAGACAACTGGTTTTTTAGGTGTCTAGAACCTCAGTTGCAGATCTTTGGCTTTCATTCAACTAGTGCCTTAATCCATTGGGCAACAACCTTTGCTTTTGATGATCTCTGCAACAATTTAAAACAATGGAATTCTATCAAAACAACATGTATACCTACCCATTCCTAATGATCCTAACATTTTTTCTCCTTTTTAGAGTGCATTTAGACTGGAAAACTCTCTTCAACAATATTTTATTCTTTTGAAAAGAAAAAAACTAATCTAATTCTACTCTTATTCCTCCATGAACTCAGATTAAGCAGTTGAGTTCATAAGCTTCTCTAACTATCTACTATTTGTTAGGATTAGACTGTCTAACATATTTTTATTCTCTAAGTTCTAAAACAAGAAATTTAAAAGCAGACAAGTCAGGATTGAAAAATCTAACTTGTTGCTGATCTATGGCATAAAAACAAGCTGCACATAGATAATTATTTGCAGAAAATTAAATCAAAATGGTGAAGGCTTAAGATCTGAAAGTATAAGAACATCCTTCTCTTTTCTTCAGCTCTATTTTTGACCTTTGTTTGAGTTGTCTTACATCTTTTTCTGGTTCAAGTTTTGAGCATATCAGAACCAATTTATTTCTATCCTTGGCTCAGGTTTTAAACAGATTAGAGCCATGCATCTTTTTGAAGCTCATAGGTTCAGAATTTTAGCTTATTTGAAATTTTATTTTCTATCCTAATTTACCTAATTGATAAGCCAAGATTATGTTGTTTGGCTGATCTAATTCACTAACCTATCAACAGTAAATTGAAAAAATAATTAGTCATGATTAAACTGAATGACTAACTAGAAGTGTGTTTTTTAGTAGTGGCATTTGAGCTTGCACACTTTCAAATTTTGCCTCTCTTTTTGATATGGGGTTGTACCTTTCTTTTTTTACAATCTGCCCTCTTTTCTCTTTTCTAATGTTTTTGTATTTTTATTTTTCTAAATTTGAATGCAATGTTCAAACTATGATATTTACAATGAAAAATAAAATTCTTTGAAGCTCATGACTCTTCGCAGAAGTAATGCTTTAGCATCCTGCCATTGACAGGACCTCCATATAAATCTTCTCCATTCAATTCTTTCAAGAAAAATGCATTATGACCCTTTTCAGCATGAATAATATAGGGCCCTTTCTATAAGTTCTTAAACTTTCCATGTTTTCCCTTCTCTTCCCTTCTTGAATCCCACTTAAGGACAACATTTCCAGCTTGGAAATTGTTTTCCTTAGTCCTTTTATGAAAGAGTTTCTTGATATTTTCTTGGACTAACTGTGTTCTTTCACAGACTTCTTCTCTGGTCTACTGTAAATGAATTGTTTGGTTGATTCTTCTCTGCATGTCATTCTCTTCAATCTGCACTTCTTGGAGGAGTTTCATGACTGGAACTCTTAATGATATTGGGAAGACTACATCCATGCCATAAACCAGCTGATAGGGGGACATATTTATTGAATTTTTTGTAGTTAATCTATCAGCCCATAAGGCATGAACCAGTTTACTGTGCCATGATTTCTGATTTTCTTCCAACAATTTTTTTATGATATTGATGAGGCTCTTGTTGGAGGATTCAGCTAATCCATTTCATTGGGGATAGTAGGCAATAGAATGGTTCAAGGTAATGTGGTATTTGTGACAAAAATCAACCATTTTATTGTATTTAAAGGCAGCAGCATTATCAGTTATGATTTTTCTAGGACAACCAAATCTGGATAGGATATTTGTTTCAAGGAACTTGATAATGACAGAGTCATTGGAATTCCTAAAGGGTATAGCTTCTATCCACTTGGTAAAGAAGTCAGTGGCAGTGAGGATCCACTTATGTTGAGCTGATGAATATGGGTGAATTTCCCCAATGAAGTCCAAGCCCCATTGTTGAAAGGGTGCCTCAACAATGATAGGATGTAAAGGTAAGGGAAGGAGTTTTCTCTTGCCATCAAAAATTTGACACTTATGGCAAGAAATGACTAACTTCCGTGTGTCTGGGAAAAGGGTGGGCCAATAGTGACCAGATCTAAGGATTTTGTTCACTGTGGTCTTCTAGTATAGGTGTCCTCCACATTCTCCTTCATGCAACTCATGCATGATCTTTCCTGCACCATCTTCAAATAAACATTTAAGAAAAATTCCAACAACATTTTTCCAATATAACACCCCATCTAAGATGCAATAACTCAAAGATTTTTTTTTCAAAAATCTAGCTTTAGTTTTAGACAAAGAATGAGGGGCATTCAAATATAAAATCACATAAATAATTTTAGCATACCAAGGAGAATTAAGAAATTTTTCTTTAATGAAAGGAGCAGTAGATTCTTCTATTTCTTCCAACACATCTACCATATTCATGTCTAGTTCTTGGAAGTTAGACTCAGCCATAAGTTTTGCTAATCCTTTCCCTTTAACTAGTTTGGTGGGCTTGATTTCTAAGTCATATTCAAGAATAGTTGCAATCCATTTTCCCCTTTTACCATCAGGGTCTTGACTGAGAATTTCCTTGACAACAGTATGTGGAACGAAAGCAATTATGTGAGAGTGTAAAATGTAGACTCTAAAGTCTTTTAATGCTTTCACTAATGCTAAGGCTTTCTTCTCCATGATGTTATATTTGAGAGGAGCATATCTTAAGGCCCTACTAAAGAAGGATATTGGTTGTTCTTGCCCCAAGTCATTCTTTTGAAGTAAAACTGCACCTTTTGTATGCTCAGATGCAAAAGAAAAGATATAAAAGTCTTTGGTGAAATCTAGACTAATCAAGACTGGTGTTTGAGTTAGAGCTTGTTTAACTTGTTCAAATGATTGTTTACCTTGTAAAGTCCATTTCACACCTACCTATTTCTTAAGCATGTTTGTAATGTTTTTTAGTAGCTCAGCAAGGTTGGGGATAAACCTCCTCAAAAAATTAATCTTCCCAATGAAATATTGTAATTCTTTGAGGCTTCTTGGATAGCTGATTTGTAATATGCCATCTATCCCTCTTCTGAAATTATATGGCCAAGAAGTTTACCTTCTTGGAGACCAAAGAGTGTCTTCTTGGGATTCAAAGATAAGCCAAATTTCCTACACTTCTCAAAAACTTTTCTCAAGTGAATCAAATGTTCTTCATCAGTTTTTGAGAAAACGGTTATGTCATCAAGGTAAACGATTATAAAATAGCCAATCTCTTTAGATAAGGCTATGTCCATGGCCCTTTGGAAGGTGGCCCCTACATTCATCAATCCGAAAGGCATTTTGACATACATAAAGGTGCCCCAAGGTGTATTAAAAGAAGTTTTGATTCGATCACTTGGGAACACTAACACCTGATTATAACCTGAGAACCCATCTAAGAGTGATATCCTTTTTGACCCAACTACCCTTTGAAGTATATGGTCCATCTTGGGCAAGGGGTAGTTGTCTTTCAGAGAAGGTCTATTTAATTTTCTAAAGTCAATACAGAGCCTAATTTATCCAGTCTTTTTCCTGACAGAAACTAAGTTTGATACCCACTCTGAATATATAATTGGTACTATGATCCCAGCATCATGCATCTTTTCAATTTCTGCCTTAAATAAAGGTAATAAAACAAGGTTTATTCTCCTCAGTTTTTGTTTAAAAGGCTTTTGATTTTCCTTCAAAGGAATCTTGTGCTGAATGATGCTAATATCATACGATTTCAGATCTTTGTATCCCCAAGCAAAAACATATTTAAACTCTTTGAATAGCTCTATATATTGCAATTTTATGTGAGCTGGGAGAGTGCTGGATAGTTTAATCATCTTGGGTTCTGCTAGGTTGCCTATGTTATGTTCTTCTACATCTGTTTCCACAGGCTCCATTCCATGTTATTTGGCTACATCATTAAAGTCGAAAAGGTTTTCTAAAGGTGTGAGACCTCTTGGAATTGTATTTCTCTTGCATTGTAAAACTTCCAAGTCTTCCTAGTCTACGTTGTCAATTAATTCTGCTTCAAACGGATTCTCATAGTGATTTATATCAGTAGAATGCGTTATTTCAACTTCTGGGATTTGTTCAATATACAAAAAGTTTTCTTTATGGATGGTTTTTGATATTGGTATGGAAAAATCATTCTCTGATTTTAAGAAATCATCTATGTGTTTTTCAGAATCAAACACTTGCTAGTGATCTTCGTTATCAGGCACTGAAGGCCTGTGTTTTAACTTTACACTAAGTTGCTCATTTATCTAAGGTATTTGGCAGTTGCTAGCATTGAAAGAGAGTTCATTTTCTAGATGATTTAGTTCTCTTGGAATGAAAATAAGTTCATACTTTTCAAAGGTTTTCAATAAATCAAGGGCAGCATTCCAATATTCCCTAAGCCTTGGATTTATAGCTAAGTATTCTCCTTTGATTTGTCTTATGATAAGTTCAGAATATCCTAAGATTGATATATTTTGGGCTTCTAATTGTTTAAGCAATTGTAAGCCTATGAGAAGTGATTCATACTCAGCAATATTGTTGGTGGATGGAAAATCCAATTTATATGAAAAACTATGATTTGTATTTTGAATCCACATACCTGCCCCTGCAGTTGTTTTATTACAGGATCCATCAAAATTTATTGTCCAAAGTATATTTTCCTCATTTTCATTCTCTTGTTGCTGTTGAATTTCAATGTTTTGGATCTGATTTCAGGGAAGTTCTGATTGTTCTAGTAAACTGATTGGGTCTATGTTTTCATTTTTTTGTTGAGTGATTTCATCTTCATTGTATAAGATAAAGGAATCTAAACTTGATTGAATAGAATAGATGGGGGAGTTATTTGGTTTATCTATATTTCTCACCATGTATTTCATGTGAGATTCCCTGTATAATCTTCTATTTTGGTTAAAAAGAGGGATGGTGGCATAATACATGTCCATTTGGAGGCTTCCCTGAAGTTTGGCTCCCCATGATCTTGATAAAAGCATGCCATACTTAGGGGGAATGTCAGCTACAACTATGTCCATAACTAGACTCTTAGCAGGAATTTGAGATAAGTTAACACATAAATCTTTGATTAAACCCAAACATTTGACTCTACTTGATTCAAAGGAATACATATCCTTGTATGTTTTAGTAATTTCTAAACCTAAGCTTTCCATTACTACCTTGGGCATAAGATTATGCGAAGCTCCGGAGTCTAACATGGCATTGTGTAAAATTTTCTCATGTATATTCAAACTGACATAGAAGGGAGGAATAGCTCCTTCTTGGTATTTTCCTTCAAATTCTGGACCAAACAACAAATCACGCTTGTCATCTGTCAAGTTTAAGGTATCAGTATCACTTCCTAAGTTTAAAACTTTTAAAACTTGTTTTTTGTACACTTCTTGGGTTACCAGTTCAGCTAGGGGGATGGTAATTTTTATCTTTGCAATCTCTCCCTCAAGGTTGAAAGGAAAAATTGACTTGTTCATATTTACATCTATTTTTTCAATCGAATTCCTTTCAACAATTTTGATTTGCCGAACTTTGTTTGGACTGGTAATTGGGACAGATTTGTTAGGTCCACTAGCTGAGGTGCTAGGGATGTTTTGTTCAACATTTGTCTGGCTGCTCTTCTCTTTATTCGAATCTGGCTTCCTAGCCAAAATTTTGGTTTTCTCTACTGTCTTCTTAGGCTGAGTTTCCGTGTTTTTCTTGACAACAGTACTAGTGTTTTTACCCTTTGAAATATCTACGTTCCCTTTGCTCCTAAGATCATATTGTTTGTGCACCTCCATGATTGCATTTTCAAACCCCAATCTATAATCATCAGAATCTTCATAGGTGTTTTTATTTTGATCAGAGAATAAGAAACCTTGTTCTTCTTCAGTGAGGAAAACATCATCCCCACTGTCTGATCCAATCAAGTTCACATGACCTTCTCCCAACCTTTCGATCTCCCTATCTTCCTCATATTGATCTACATAGTTTTGTTGGAAGGGAGGTCTAATCTATTGATCATTTTATTTTTTCTTATCTTGATTGTTTTCTCTTCTATAATTTTGATTTTTTTTTCTATTTTGGTTGTTTTGAGGTTCTCTTGGTGGCACTCTCTCATTCAAGTTGATCTTTACAAGCATCCTCTCCATTACCTTCACTAGGTTATCAATTTTAGTGTCAGAAGTTGAGGTTGAGGGTGCAATGTAATCTTTATAAGTTACCCTTTTCTCTGATCTCAACCTATTTATTTTCTCAATTATGTTTGCTTCTACACTCACAGCTCCTCTCTGCATGTCTTCCAGAGTTAAGTAATCTCTTTCCCTTAGCTGATAAACCATTTCAACATCAAAACCTTCAGGGTATCTTACCAAAGCCATGCCTTGGGGAGGTTTCATGTGAGGTGGAAGAGCATTGTAAACACTGTTAAATATAGTGGAATAGTCATGAATGCTCTCCCCTTTATTTCTTTTAAGGCTGCTATACTTTGATAGTATTTGGAGAGGGTTCTTTTTGAGTTCCCATTTATTTATGAATGTTTGATACAAAGCAGGGAGATCATTGATGCTTTTAGGAGGCAAATTTTTAAACCACTTGTTTACATCTCCTCCTAAAAATTGGGTGAAGATCCTCATCTTAATGGTTTCTTCTTCTATCTCCATGTAATCAAAAGCATCTTCCATCCTATCTACATGATGTTGAGCTGTTGTAGAATCTTTTGCAGTGAAATGCGGAATTTTTTATTGATAATCATTTGGTAAGGGAAGCAGAGGTTGTGGTAACACTAATGGGGCATACCATGTTGCCATGGCTAGAAAGAAGGGTGGATTTATAAGAGGTGGATTTATAAGGGGGAAAGTGGGCTGAAATGGAGTGTTTTGCATAGTGGTAGTATGGATTGGAGTGGAAGAAACACTTGGGCCAACAAACTGGTTTTGAGCAGATTTGTTATGGAAAAGGCTAAAGTGATGAAGAAGCTGAGAATCAGGAGGAGTGGAAGGTGAGGCTTCTCTACTAAATCTTTGTTGCAAATCTGTAATGTCAAGATCAGTTTGGTTTAAATAATCTTGAGATCTAGTTCTAAAGATGTTCTTTGTATGATGTAAATCAAAGTGTAAATCCTCTAAGTCAACAAGGTTTTCGGGGATAGATTTTGTTCTTAAGAGGCTCCTATTAGCAGCTGATTTTCCAGACTTAGAAGTCTACCACAGAATTCTCTCTGGATTGTCAACTACTAAAGGAGAATTTGGGTCTGGATGGGATCTAGTGTTGATCCTATGTGAAGCCAGACTGCTTTTCAGAAAAGAGAGAAGTTAAAGTTTTAGGGACTGTTTTTTGGGAGTTTTACCTCTCACGATGTCTTATCTAGTATGGGACTAGGCTTCTTAAATTTCTTCAAGGCTGGTTAACATAGTCCTAAAGAGATCTGGAGACCTATATGAGTAATAGGCCTATTGAGGCTAGTGGAATCGCCAGGTGGAAACTATTTAGCTTTTATGAATTTAAAATATTGGATGGTTCCACCACCATGTTTATTATGAAGCCAAACTGAAATATTTTTGGGTTTTTCTGAGTTTTTTCAGTCCTATGGGTTATGTGAGTGTCCTAAATCTGATTTAACACTTAGCTAAGGTGTTTAAACATACAGAGTTCACTCTTACGGTTTGGTAACTGATTCTTTCAAGGTTTGATAAGGTTCTATGAGAATCCTAAGGTGTACTTAGTTTGTCACTGATTCAAATAAGTCTCATCATGATTACCATTTTGTTAGGTAGTTCTTGAAGAAGGCTACTTATGTTATGCTGGACAGTGAGTGTTTTGTTTTAAATATTTTACTCAGAGTCCCACCGTGATCGCCATTATGTTGGTGTGAGCGATGGGATAAGTCCACAAGGTGTTCTTTGTCAAGTTAAGGGCCTAAAGAGTTTTAAGAAGTGCTTTCAAGCAACTATATTCTTAGTAGGTCCCACCATGATTTCCATTTATGTTGGTGTCCTGTGTTTTGTTAGTTTGGAAAATCAAAATACAAGGAAAAATCAAACCAATCGTTAGAGTTCCAGGATCTAGTCCTCCTGTTCTCAGAGAGGGATCTCTCAAATGTTTGTTTTGCAAAGGTTTATCTTGTTTTATTTTTAGTATGGATTTTAGACTAATTATTAAGTGCAAGTGTTTGTTTTTTTGTTTGGTTGAACTAATAAAGCATAATATGAAAGGTATAGGAAAGGCAGGTAGAAAGAAGGAGTATCAATTTAATTGGGAAATGGAGTCAAGAAGAGGTTATGACACACTTATCAATGGATATGGGATATCAAAGGGAAAATCTAAATTGGCCACAGGATTCTTTAGTTTATGAATGAGATGGAAATTAATGGTTTAGAAAAAAGTTTAATTCTCAACAAAGGGAATTTGAAAACATGACTTGAACAATAAAGAGGTATTTGATAGACAGGGCTAACCATAAATTCTACAAACCACACTTTAAACAAATAATGACTTCAAAAAAACTTTTAAAATGAAATCTAAGATTTGGGAGCACATCCTATTTCCTTAAAGATTTTATTTCAAATGACTTAGAAAAACATAAAAGATTTACTGATAATTGTAGTCATAGAAGAGGGAACACCTAATACATCTATGATCACAACTATAAAAGACCTTTAAGGCAATTTTTTAAGCAAGGACAAAGGGCATGATCAAAACAGACCTCCTTGGCTCACTATAAAAAAATATAATTCAAAGGGAGACTTCAATAACAGGCTTTAAGTGGCAGTAGACAAGAAGGGAGAACCATAAATCATGCTGAAACCAACTATTCGAAATATTAGAGAAATAAACAAGCATGAGGACTAAAGAGAGAGATTAAAGACTCTAAAATACCTCAGCAGAGGAAAACATAAAACAGTGAAGGATAAACAGGTCTAAGGTGCTTCCAGGAGTCATTTCTTAGCCTAAAACTTTCATCCTACTGTAGTAAGAAATTATGGAACAAAATGAAAACATGGGAAAACATTAAACAGTTCAGAATACTTCACCAACAACCAAGATCATGGATCCAATGATAGAGCCTTCTCAAGAACAAGCATGCAACAACATCATCAGGGCTTCCAAGACTTCAATTTCTTCTTCAACTTCAATAGACTATGTATTATTTAAGAGAGTTTTAGTATTAAAACTAGTGATCAACCAACCAACCTATATCTCATCTTATTCAGAAGTATTTATAAAAGAAATGAGGAGGTGGAAGAGTTTAGGATTGAAATACAATAAATTCTACACTAAATGCAACTCTTGGCCTTGAAAACCATGCAAGGCTTAAGGCAGGAACGCATTTCATTTACAACTCTGTTTATGCTTTTCAACACTTAATGGGTAAAAGGATTGACTTCGAGGCCTATTTATCCTTTGCAATAACTTCACTGACAGTTTAAAATATATTCTTTTTGTTTGAAATAACTATTCAGTTGTCTTTAAACAAATATCTTCTGCTTCGGCAATAAGTAGGCCTTCTTTAATTGCTTTGAGGCTGCAGGTGGCTCTTTGGTAGCTGGGGGATTTAATTAGCCCCTTTGATGTGGCTTTAAGGTGTACTTGGATCTGATTCTTTGTTTTCTAAACACAATAATTTATATTTGGATCGGTGTTTAGGCTTGATTAAACCATAATCTTCGTCTTTGACACTGATACGCTTTCATAATTGATGCTGAATATGTTTTTGTTGTTTGTAGGGGCGCAGAGGGTTTTACTAGAGTTTTTTTCTTAGAAAACCGATAATCATGACTTATCGATTCCCTTTAAACATCTAATTATTCCTTTTAAACCCTTTAATATATATCAAAAGGCCGCAAGGATCGTCATCCTTGGCCAATAAAAGTGTAATCACCTGCGGAAAATTATAACTTTATCTTCATTAAACCTGCACAAAAACACACAAATATTATTTAAATCCTGCGTTTTATTGGTTTTAACTACTTTGGAGGGTTTATGGAGGGCGGTTTGGAGCCGTGCGACAGAGCAAATGCAGTGGAAAAAAGGGAGAAAACCTGGCAGAAAAGCTAACTTGGTGAAGAAAGGAGTTTGGGTGCGATATTGAATAAGGGCCATTGGATTAGATCAAAGAACAGAGATCTACGGTTGAGATTGGATTGCATCGGAAAAATGGGAAAAGGCTGAAACACTGGCTCATTTGATTTTGCGATGCGTGATTAAGCGCTGGCCATCGGATCAATGTGAGAGATCAACGGTCAAGATTTAATCGCCAAGCGTGATGTCAGAGGCTATGGGTGGAGTGCGATTAAATATTAGCTGTTGGTTCTTGTGGATTTCAACGGCTGAGATTTAATCGCGGGATCATAATCGGAGAATAGAAAAGGGAATGAAAAAAAAGGAATTGTGATTTGCTGATTTACGATGGAGCGATAGTCGTTGATCTTAAATCTAGGTCGACGGTGAAGATTTAATTATAAAGGCCAAAGGAAGAAGATGGGCTTGGAAAAGGGAAATGATATGGACTATTGGATCTGGGCGGAGTAGAGAAGATCAACGGTCGGGATCCAATTGCAAGGTTTCCAATCGGCGGAGGAGAAAGGAAAGCACACAACAAAACTTGCGATGTGATTACGCATAAACCGTCGGATCAAGGTGAGATCGACGGTTGAGATCGTGGCGGAAGCCGATAGAACAAAAGACTCTCGCATCGGAAATTTTATAAAAAAAAGAAGGAAAAAGCACAACCGGGAAGCTCCGATTGCGATTAGCGCCCAGGGTTTTAGCGCTTGGTCTCGGGCGCAGGTCATATGCGGAAAAGGGGTTAGGGGCGCGGGTCATATGTGGAGAAGGGGTTAGGGGCTTAGCCGAAGGGGCTTAAGCCCTTAGTGCAAAATACTATTTTTTGGGATTTTTTAAGGATTTTCAGAGGATTTTTGGGGGTTCTGATAAGGTTTTAAAAAAGGATTTTTAGACCTTATTAAGGGGAAATTATGAAGGAGAGGAAGGAAAATGAGGGAAATGGAGGAATTTCATGAGGAAAAGGGAATAAAAAATGAAGGTCATTTATGAGTGGAAAGAGGGGTAAAATGATGGATAATGGGATCTTTCAGCAGTCTTTTTCATCAAGAAAACGATAGATTTTTCAGGTTTAAAAGGGAAACAACAATGAAGATTAACTAAATTATTAGTTATCTTCATAAAAAAATTCAAGGATGATAGGTTCTCAAAGGGGAATTATCTATTGGAGTTTTGAAGAAAAAAATTAGCCACCTCTTGGTATAACAAAATTTATCAGTGGCTAACAAATTCAATTGCCCAAAAGTCCCAGAAACAAGCAAAACCCTAGCAAAATTTCCCCAGGAACCCTAGTTTTCCGTTGCGCACCATTATTTAGGAAATCTATCAATTATTCATAGTTATTAATCAATTTCAAGCTGTAAAAATCTAGAAATCCTCTGTAGGTGCCCTATATCTTTTGAAAATCCTTTTTTAAACAGGTTTTTAGCCCATTTTTCAGTCAAAAGTCTCAGAAAACCCTTGTTTTCTGTTTTAGACTAGTTTTTTAGCTTTAGAACTTTATTTGAGAGACCTAATTGAGCATAAAATCCAAAGAGACATTCTATTTTGCTGAATCTACCTAATCAAGCCTATATTATAGTAAAATTGCCTCTGCAAACAGTTTAAACTTGTAGAAGCCAAACAAAATGCCTTAAAAACAGAGTGGAAACAAAAAAGGTTCTAAGACTCCTAAAGCTACTCCTGCCATGACTCCAAATACTGCAATTGTAGTCAACCCATTACAACCCCCAGTTGTTGATATTGAGCATATTCCCTTAGCTGATATTGACTACAAAATAGTTGATCCTATAATTGAGTTCAATCTATTAGATATCCACAATTGGTGTTTTGAAAAATCCCTAGATGATCAAGAAGATGTTCATATTTTGGAATCCAATTTGCCCAAATATGTAGCCCCACTAACTCACCCTTGTCAAGAAATTATCGAACTATGTCACCATCAATACATTTCTGAAAAAAGAGGTCCTATTTACCATTACTGCAGAGTCAATAAACCAAATGTTGCACTTCAACCAGACCCCCAAGCAATCCCATTGTCTACTGAAGCCCTCACTAAGTTATACATTAACTTAGACTTTCCTAAAAGGTTTATGATTTTCCAGACTTTGATGCCTCTGCATGTTGAAATTCCAAAATTAAACCCTCCATATTCAATTGCCAAGTTTCCTGAAGGTTCAAGGCATGTAATCTCCATTCTTTCCTTCATACTTGGGTATTTCACTAATGAGCATACTGATGAGTCTATCCTAGGATTTTTGTCCACCTTTTCTCCAAGACAGCCACCTTCAGTTGTATTTGACTATGCTAGTTTTATAGCTGATAGCATTCACTATCAATTGAATAATTTGCAGTTGGAAGGAGTATATAGATATACCTCCTATCTTTTCCACTTGTTTCTATTATTTCAATCAGAGATTTTTCCAATTTCACTTCAGAAGTTGGATATAGAAGGAAAACCTCTATCAGTTGTCTTCTAGACATCCATACTTAGAAAAGAAGGCACATAATTAATTTATTCAGAGTTTGCAAAGTTGTTTGTACATCCATTGACCACCTTCTTGACAAAAACAGAGCAACCTAGAATCAATGAGGAAATGAAGAGAATTTTACAGCTATCAGAGAAAAGCAAAGTAGGTGATTGGTATTTATATGAGAAATTCACTGAAATCAGAGTTTTTGGTTCTAACTTGTTACCTTACAAGTTACCAAAGCATCCATCAATGAGGATATTTGCCTTAGAATACATTAGGCAGATCCTAAATTCAGATTCAATTAATTTCATGGCAGCCAAGAAAAAGACCCAATTTAAACTCAAAAATCAGATTGGGCCTTTCATATGTAATCAAAGAGATGCAGAAAAGGAAGTAGCAAGTCAACTACTGGAACACAAATTAGAAGAAAGCTTCCCATGGAATTATGATCCACAAGGGATCTTAAGTAAACTAAGGGTAAAATGTAAATTTACACCCTTTATCCATGACTCAAAGCCAGATATAGATAAGTTTTCTAATCAAATTGAGTGGGTTGAAAATACTTTAATAGAGGCAGTAAACCAAAGGAATACTAGTCACCCTTTGAGTGGGTACACTGACGCTGATGAGAGTTTTAAGAAAATCAAGAATATTAGAATTCCAAAAAATGAGGAGTGGAAGGCATTGACTGATTTTCTATAAAAAATTAAAGGCAAACAAATCAAGAAGAAAAAATTTGTTTACTGATTTTACTGTCAAAACATATTTTTACAGCAAAAACCAATTTTACTGAAGGTTAAAGAGCATCAAAAGTGAAAGAGTATCAGTGAGAAAGAGTATCAATGATAAAGAGTATCAGTGAGGGCAAGTTAGATTCTGAAAAATATCTAAAAGGCCAGCAAATAGGACACATAAGCAGCCAGCTACTTGTTATCTTAAAGAAATTTCTATTTATTTTGAATAAAATAGGACAACTTGCTAATTTGTTGAGCAAGCTGTCACTATTATTGTTATAAGATATTTAATTTTCCTAAGTTAATTCCTAGAATTCATCTAGGATATTTTGTAAAACATTTTATATAAATACTTCACTCTTTGAAGTATTTTTGTGTGGAATAAAATTGTTGGAGATTACTATAGATATTTTGTTGACTTGAAGGCTTTGGATTTCGAAATTGAGTAGCAGACTGGATCACCTTTTTGGCATCATACTTCAGGATCTATGTGATAAGATATATGGAGTGAAGTACTCTCTTAAACTTGCCATTATTATCTTCTTTTGTCACATGCATACATCTGTATTTTAATTTTAAATCTGAATGTATAACTAGGAGTATTACTACAGGAAATATTAATAGCACCCTATTTTTAGCTAGTTATCATTTCTTTGTTTTCTTCTGATTTCTGGTGTAGGGAACCCTTAATTTCTCCCTCTCCCGTTTGACCTCTATCTAATACTTCCCTTTTCCGAATTTAAGGATTCTTAAGTGCCCTTTATCCCGCTCATACCATCTCAAAAACCAATTTTCCCAAGATCTCCAAGGGTTATCTACCTTGCCCTGCAAGCATTTGACCTTTTAGGCTTGATCCCATTTCTGTTAGCTTGACTTAGACTCCATAGCTCAATGGAAAGTAGATTTACCTCTATCTACCCTCCAAGTGAAATTTTCCCACCAAATCCAACAAACGAAAACCAAATCTGCACTTTAATAACTAGCCTAATATTCAAAAGTTAAAACAAATTTAAACTTGAAAGAGAGAGCCCTCTCTGAACCCTAGGAAGGCTAGATCCTAGAGTTTGAAGTAGGTTTGTGGTTACCTCTAGTATTCTTTGACTAAAATCCAAAATCCCACTACTTAAAAATTTACTGGAGTGATAACAATAGGGAGAAAAACATGCATGTAACAGTCGCCACAAGAGTGGTTTTCAACTATTACTGGTTGTCTCACTGTGCCCCGAAAAGGGGTTTTCACAGTCAGATTTATTTTTGTTTTTCTTTATTTATTTATTTTTTGTTTTATTTTATTTTTAAACATGTGTAACAACTTCCAAAAAGGTGGTTTTCAAAAGTTATTGGAATTTCAACTTTTAAGGCTACAGAGGAGAATGTTCCCCTGCTGTCATAACATGAAGATCAGAGTCCACGAAAATGTTGACAAATGATTCCTTCGAAGTGGGTTGATGATATAACCTTAGATGGTGCCCATTAGCCAGTAACAACATCTTAGCACTGTCAACGGTGACCGATTTTACAGTCCCATCGTCAAAGACCGTATCTACTTTGTAAGGACCTAGCCATCTGGTGCAGATTTTGCCTTTGAAATCTTTGAACCTTGAATCATACAAAAGAGCCCAATCTCCTTTTTGGAAATTTTTCTTCTTAATAAACCCATCATGCCATTTTGCTCTTTGCTGCTAAATAAGTTCTGTCTGTTGAATGGTAGCCAATATTTTCTCTTCCAACTCATTGAGCTGGTTCAATCTTTGAGTCTGTGTTGTACTCAAATCCAGATCAAACTGCAATGTTGTTCTTAATGTCTTTATTTAAAATTCTATGGGGAATAAGGGATTATTACCATACACCAGTTCATATGGTGAGAAGCCTATAGTATTCCCCCATGTTTTTCTGTAAGCCCACAGAACCTCTGGAAGTTTCTCAGCCCCGTTCTTCGGTGGCTGGCTACTATCTTTATCAAGATTCCCTCAATGAATTTATTAGTGCTTTCTACTTCACAATTTGGTTGCAGATGATAAGGTGTGGTGATTCTATGATGGATTCCATACTTTTCAACCAACTTATTGATCAAATGAGATGTGAATTGAGGACCCCCATCTGTCACTATCTTTCTGGGTATCCTGAAGTGAACAAAAACATCTTGAAATAGGAAGCCTGAAATAGCCTGCTCTGTTGCTCTAGTTAGTGCCTTTGCTTCGACTCATTTTGTGACATAATCGGTGCAGACCAATATGTATGCTTTTTGTTGTGATGAAGGGTTGATTGGCCCCACAAATTATCGGGCCCATTTCTTGAATGTTTCTATTACTATCTGAGGTTGTAACGACATCTCATTTGATTTTAGAGGCTGGCCCATCCTTTGGCAACTATCACATCTTTTCACAAAATTCTTGGCATCCTGGAATATATTTGGCCAGTAGTACCCCGTTGAGAGTACTTTATGTCATGCCCTCTTGTCAGCGAAGTGTCCTCCACAAGGTTCCTCATGACAATCCTTTAGGATCTCAAATACCTCATCTTCTCTAACACATCGCCTAATCTAGAAATTTGGCCCAGTGTGATAGAGATTACCTTCTATCGAGGAGTAGATAGTACTCTGTCATATAATCCTCCTTTCCTTGGAAGGAAATTGATGTGGGAATTTTCCTGCAGCAAGGTAATTGGCTATATCTGCATACCATGGTGAGTGAGTAGAAATGGAAAAAACATACTCATTTGGAAAAGAATCCTCAGTAGCAATGCATTCATCACTTATAGTTAATCTAGAAAGGAAATCAACAACTACATTATCTTTTCCGGGTTTATCTAAAATAGTAACATCAAATTTTTGTAACAACAATAACCATCGTGTAACTCTACCATTAGTAACAAGTTTCTTCATTAAAAATCGAATTGCAGCATGGTCAGTGTGTACAAATACTTTGTACCCGGTGATGTAGTGCCGTAATTTGTTGATAGCATGTACTACTACTAGAAATTAGTTCTCAGTAACAGTGTAGTTAAGTTCTGCTGGAGTTAAGTTCTTGCTGATGTAATATATGGCATAAGGCTTCTTATCCTCCAGCTGCACCAAAACAACACCCATAGCCATGTCAGATGCATCTGCAGCAATATGAAATGGAAATTTCTAGTTTGGTCCTAGTAAAACAGATGATGTTGTTACACAGTTCTTCAACTTTAAAAATGCATTCTCACACTTTTATGTCCATACAAATTTCATCTTTCATCAGTAATGAAAATAAAGGAGATACAATCTTTGAGAAATTGTCTATAAACCTCCTATAGTATCCTTCATGTCCCAAAAAACTACGTACCTCTTTCGGAGTCTTAGGGGTTGGGATTTTCGATATTACCTCAATTTTTGTAGGATCTACCTTGATTCCATCTGTTGAAATGAAATTCCCCAGCACAATTCCCTCGATCATCATCATGTGGCATTTTTCCGTGCTCAGAGCAACATTAGTTTGTTTACAATGCTCCAACACTTTCTCCAAGTTAGCTAATGTAGTCTCAAAGGCATCTCAGTAGGGTGTAAAATCATCCATAAAGATTTGAAGACAATCATTCAAAAGATCAGAAAAAATACCTAATATTTCCCTTTGAAAGGTTGTTGGTGCATTGCAGAGACCAAAGGGAAGGAATCTGTATGCAAAAGTACCCCATGGAAAAGTAAAGGTTGTCTTGTCTTGATCTTCTGGAGCAATCTTTATTTGATTATAGCCACTAAACCCATCTAGAAATGAAAAAAAAAAAAATTTCAAGAAAGAGTATCCAAGACCTGATCAATAAATGGTAAAGGAAAATTATCCTTTTGAGTGGCCTTGTTAAATTCTCTATAGTCAACACAGACCCTCCATTTTCCATTCTTCTTCGAAACTATGAAAAACGGAGACACCCACTGGCTGTCAGAAATAGGGTAGACGAAATTAGCATTAAGGATTTTCCACAATTTTTCTTTTACTAGCTCCTTAAGTGTGGGGTTCATTCGGTGTTGAGGTTGTCTAACAGGTTTGCAATCTTCTTTAAGGTAAATGCAGTGAGTGCATAGGGTAGGATGGATTCCTTTCATATCGGTATAGTCCCATGCAAATGCCTTTTTGTATTTCTGTAACAATTGTATCAGCAATCTATTTTGTTCAGCAATCATGTTAGGATTGATATTTAAACATTTTCCAGGTTCGATTTCAACGGGACTACTGATAGTAAGTGGAGTTGTTTTCAAATGTTCAATAATTACATCATGTTTCTCACCTCATTCTTCCAAATCTCTAATGGAGGCAACAGGGAGGGGATTACTGATAAAACCATTAATAATATCGTCCTCGGTTTCATCCTTGAAGAATTGTGCTTTTCCAAGCATGAGAAGAGGTAGGTAAAGATCAGATTCAGGTACTGTTGCACTTAAAAACTGTCACTCTGAAATTCTGCTAATTGTATGAGCTCATTGACACTCATACTGACCTCCTCTGCAAGTCTTACAACCTTTGTTCCTCATTCCAAGCCCTAAAATCAAGAGAAAACCCACTTAAATCTCTGAAACTCAGGGTACACAGGTAACATGAAGCCTGCCTGCGTTCCTGGCTTGGGTACGCAGGTAATACACTACTTACCTGCGTTCCAAAACACATTTTTCCCTTGTAATGCCTGCGTTTCCCCTCCAAATTCAAAAAAGCGAGAAACTAAAGTGAAAAAGTTGAATTTTGGTCAATTCTAGAAGGTTCTAGATGAGATTTTTTGGGGATGAGTACACTTTAATAAGGTTCATGCATCCCTCACCTTAAGGAACTAATCCCTTGATGTGAGGAGCCTATCCATTTGAAGGAGGATTCTATCCCTTCAAAGGTGGAACCCTAACTTCCTCATCTGATCTATAAAAAGAGGCATTGGGTAGCCTCAAGGGGGGTTCAAGCTTTATGTGTGATTGAGTTGAAGTGTTGTTGAGATTTAGACTTCTTTCTCCTGAGATTTTGAGAGGAAAGATCACATACCTCTATGTGCTCCTAGAGGAAGAGTGCAAGACTTATCAAATTAGAGGAGACTCCTGCTTCGGACCCCGGGAAGGCATTTTCAAACATCAAGGCTAAGGTTGTAAGGTTCTTCTGTTATTTTAAAATTAACACAATCAAGTTTTGTTTTTCTCAATAAATTGTCGTTTGATTGTTTATTTCAATAAGCTGTCATTTGATCATTTATTTCATAGATTCTTTGATCACTATGATAGGTATGTTTTATAATTATTTGTTATACAGGTGCTATTTAATATTTTCTTGTTTGTGATTGCAGGTCGGAAAAAGATGACACTTTGTTGTGACAAAAGACGAAACTTTGTTGCGACGAAAGATGACACTTTCTTGCGACGAAAGAACTCTTGTTGCGACGGAAGGATTATTGTTGCGATGAAAGAACTACGGTTACAAATAAGCATTTTGATCTAAGGTAGGATTGACACCTTCATAGAATTTATTTGTAAAATGAATATACTTAGAGAAAGACAAACTTAGTTGTTTTTTTGTTGCTAGATTGTCTTCTAACACTAGGGAGATCGATCTTGTCCGCAAGATCGATTTATCCAGTCAACAAATTGGCGACTCCACTGGGGAAAGATTCTTGTTTTGATTTTCCTTTGTTTTGATTTGAGAAAATGATTTTTTCTTATTTTTTATTGATTTGTACAAGCTTGGGTAACTTAGATTTACTTTGCTTTCAAAATTTTGAAGTATTTTTTGTTTTTCTTAAACTTTTCTAGGGACTGCACATTGTTGCAGACCCTGTTAAAAGTCTTGAAAAACTTAGATTTATTTTTTCGGTTTAGTTTAGATTTGATTTAGGATTCTTAGCATCTGCCCAAATCTGTATTTGTTTTCTGTCGAAAATCTCTTGTGAATGAATTTCTTTCAGAAAATTTTTATCTCATCAATCTCCATTAAGTTAATTGGGTGTTTTGAGTCTCTTTTTTGAGAAATTCTTAATTTGATTTCCTTTGGTCTTTACTTGGAGGTTTGTCTCAGTCTTTTTACATTTTTGGGGGGCTAAATTATGTATGAGTGTTAATCGCCTTTGAGTGTTTTTTTATCTTTGGAGCTCTCACCCAATTTTCTTGACTTTCACTTCATTGGTTCTTAGATTGCATTAGAATCATCTTGTGTTTGAGAATTCTCTTGCATAGATCACATTTGAATAATTAAAATTCTCATTTTCAGAATATGAATGAAAAATGTGCATAGATTACATTTGCATACTTTTCAAGTGAATTGTGCATAGATTACAACTGCATAGTTTACATTCTGAAAAATCAAACGTAGATTTAGATTAGTTTTATTTGATTTGAATTAAGATTTTTTTATTCTTGTTTTAAAAACAAAAAAATATAAAAATTGTTTTGGGATTGATTTGCATTAGTTTTTCTTGATGAAATTAGTGCATTAGAGAATTTGTTATATTTTCTCTTAGTGATCAATTTTTTGCATTGTTGGAAGTGAATGGAAACTCTCTCCTTACTTTAGTTAGGATTCATCGAATTGAAAAGATTACATTATCATATTCAATTGCATTCAGTTTTGGGTCGGGTCATAATACCATTGGTTTCATCTCCATTTACCCTTTTGAGTTATAACAGCCTAAATAACACAGCGCTTAATTAAAATTCATCTAGTAATTTTTACATTTTTAGGGCTCTTTCCACCAATCTAGATCAAGATTAGTGTTTTGGAATAGGTTGTAGTTAACTTTCCAAAGAAACTAAAACAAACAAGTAGATAAATCTTGCGGTAGGAAATAAATCCAATTGTAATTGGTACAATCTGGGACGCTTCTCTTAAAGGAGTTAATCACGAGATCATGTCTGAACCTTTGAGACAATCAATTCTGTTTCATTGGGAAAGATAGAAGATCTGCGCGCATTACAAATGGTAAACCTTGGATCAACCATTGTCGAGGAGCCTGGGGTCACTTGTCGGTAAACCTCAGATTGACCATGTCGAGGAGCCTTCAAGGGGATTGAGCTTTGTTACTCTACCCTTGCACGTGGAATCAGATCGTAGACTGTTCCCCCAATTGTATTTGTTATTGTTGGTAACCTTAGTGTCCATAAACTTAAGATTATTTCCTAAGGTGACAGTGAAGGAAAGATCTCACTGTACCTGGAGCAGACGTCGACTAGACTCACTTGGACTCTCTGGGGGGTTCTCTTCACTCGAGATGGTTTTGTGAAGAAACTTGTGCCAGTCTGTTTCATTAAGAAGGTTGTCGGGGTAACTATTCCAACCGCCATTTCTGCATTAAAATTCTACGATGTTGGATTTCATCACCAACTAGTGTTTTTAGTGCGAGAATCTACTATTTGTGTGTGGTTTGACTCCTAGATTTGATAATGCATGTTAATTTGTTTTTTACTTTTAGAGACCATAGGTGTGAACTGTGAACTGTTAATTTTAGTTTTAAATTGTTAATTAAATTCACTGAAGTTGAATATAATGGCAATTGTTCCAGAATTTACCAAGGAACCCCTCTTAACGAGAATCCTAGTACTTTTCCTTGCTTTGGAAATGTTGGTCCTCATTATATGGCTACTTTGTCATTACCTGGATTTACAATAGGTTTACCGATATGGTTATTTTCAACTTTGTTGGCCTCGAATACTCCAATTGTTCCACCTCAACCGGACGCTTCACCTCAACAGAGTTCACCATCTCAACATCACCAACCTTTTGTTGACCCTTTACCTTCTTCGCCTAATATGTATTCCTCCCTTTCTTCCTCTTCGCTTGGTAAAAGCCTTAATGCTAGTAACTAGGTCACGAAGAAGAAGAAGAAGAAAGGGAAGAAGAAGAAGAAGAAGCGAGATAAGAAAGAAGTCAACCAACCAACCATAGCTGCAAGTGTTAGTTGTGTTGAGGAAAGCTTGTAGGCTTTGTAAGGGTGACCACTTCCTTATCAATTGTCTCGGTATTCCAAAGGTCTTGGAAGTATGGTCAGAAAAATCTCATCAACTTTCCGTTGATCCATCAACCAGTGATAGTCAGGTTCCTGGGAAAAAGGGTAAAGTTAGTTTTCCTTGTAAGTTATGCAAAGGGAGTCATCAACTCACATTTTCCCTCACATGGATGAAGCCTCAAAATTATTGGAAAATCTTATTGTTCCACAGCAATAATTTCCAACTGGTTACCGTAAAATTTCTCCCAACCTACCATCAACTGACGGAGTGATTGATGTAATTTTAAGTATAGTAGATCCCACTCTTCCATTGGAGAGTGAAACTCATATCACTCAGGTTGATGATCCATTAGTTGATCAAGTGGTCGATTCGATTTCACATTTGGTCGATCCCATTCTCCCTGTAGAGAGTGAACTTCATACTGCTTAGGTTCTTCTTGTTACATCATATTCTTCTATGCCGAGTGGCATTTCACCTGTTTCTACAGAACCCCCTCCAAGTACTGAGATCTTTTCCTTTTATTGGAATAGACTGACATAACCTCTTCTTCCTTCCTCCATCCATTTCCAAATCATTATGAATTTTGGTGGTAGGGACATACATCGCACACAGGTAGTTGAAGGTGCTTCTGTTAGTATTTTATCCTCAACTACTTGGAAAGCTTTGGGTTCCCCTCAGCTTGTGCCTATTTCACAGAATCTAAAAGCTTTTAACAGAACCATTAGTGAACCTTTAGGGATCCTTCCTAAGTTTTCTATTAATTTGGAAGGTAAAACTGTCTGTATTGATCTTATGGTAGTTTGAGGCCCCCTGGATTTCAATTTACTCCTTGGGTGAGACTATGTCTATGCAATGAAAGCTATAGTATCGACACTCTTTCGCGTGATGTATTTCCCTCACAATGGAAATATTGTGACTGTAGATGAGATTTTTTTTCCCTAGTCTTGATTCTACTACCACCGACATCCCTTAATTTTCCTCATACGCAAGTGGTATCTACACCGCCATGGGTTAATTATGTGGCAACTAGTCCCATGTTTTCAATTACCGATGTAAGCGAGCCTCTCACTGTTTACTCGTCTTCCTTTGACTTAGATCCGGTAATTGACATGGAAAAATCTATGGGATTATTTGAACATGATGTTCTTATCCCTTTTGAGTCCCATGACATGTGTTCCTTCCAGAGAGCTATTCTTCCTTCTGATGAAGACCTCTTGGAAGCCATGATCAAGGTGTGTCCATTGACATGTGTTTCTTCCAGTTAGAATACATGATCAAGTTTTGAGGATAGTTCCTTTTACTATTTCAACCTCGATAAAAAATGAAATATGTTGTACCGAGGATGTTTCCTTTTACTGTGTCAACCTCGTTAAAAAATGAAGATTCAGTGAGTTTGAGGATAATTCCTTTTACTGTGTCAACCTCATTAAAAAATGAATCAGTTAGTCGAGATCATAGTTCCTTTTCTTGTGTCAAGCTCATTTAAAAAATGAAACAAGCTTCTATGAGGACAGTTCTTCTCCTGTGTCAACCTCATTAAAAAATGAATTAGTAGGTAGATTGTAGAGAGTAGTTTGATAGATTAGAAATAAGGAGTTTCTGAGGATAGTTCCTTTTACTGTGTCAACCTCGTTAAAAAATGTTGAGATTGCAACAAGATGATGAGCTTAGTGAAAAGATTCGCCTTCACTAAGTGGGCCCGTAGGCTATTTTTGGCGCAAAGTCTATTTTTAGACTATGTCTATTTTTAGACATATGAATCATGTTCTATGAGTTGCAGGATGCTATTTGTGGATGGTTGGTCAAGTTGGAAAAATAGATGGACTTCTATTTTTAGACATATTGGGCGGAATCTATTTTTAGATTGCCAGTCTAAAAATAGATATGCCGAATATTATTAGCTCTTAATAATATTTGGACTCTAAACATTATCTTATTCTCTTGGAGCACTTCAGTTAAGTGCACAGATGTGGCACAGGAGCTGACAGAAGGAATTACGCTATTCCTGAGTGTTATGTGGAGCTATTGCATGGATACTTAAGTTAGAACTCATGTGACAGAGTTTGGTGGAGTTGATTGAGGAAGTTGGTGGAGTTGTATTCAGTTTAACTAATCTAAACATAGTTGAGCTATTTGTATCTAGTTTAACTGATTGATACAATTAGTGAGAGTGGTGTGAATTAATTATTAATTAATTCACTAATTATAAACTCATTAATCAACTAAAGAATGCACCAGTTAACTTCAGTGCATGGACAGTTTCAGTGGAGACCAGTGCAGAAATAGGTGAAAGAGCAGGTTAACTATCAGTTGTGACTATACTGTTGCTATTTGCAACACACATATAGGTGGAGAAGCCCATGGGGATTGCGCAGTACAAGCCAGGTGGTTTATCTATTTAATGAAGCCATCCCATAGCATTGATTACGCAATAGAGGCTGGCTATCAAGTGGCAAAAGATTGGAGCATGTGTTTTGCTAGATCTAGCTTGATAGTGTGTAGCAATTGAGGGTGTGCATGACAGCTTATGAGGAGCTTTGTACTATGATTGTTACATGATCTCCATGACATATAATATACAAATAGTTGGGGTTTTCAGCTTTAAGCTTTCCCATTAAATAATGTGTTCATATGTGTGATTGTTTGTGGTTTTAATGTATGCATGCAATTGATTTTATTTTCGCATGTGATGATCAATGGTAGAAGAGATTCTGTATTATGCATGAAGCTAAAATAGTGTGTGATCAGGAGAATCTCGGTGAATAATATATCAGTTATTCAAATTTCTACATGGTATCAGAGGGATATTGATCATTGGAGCAATTGCAAAACATTGAAGCGGTTGAGTTTTGTGCTAGTGGAATTCGAATTTGCAGCAGTGTTTTCTTGGTGTCGAAGTTGAGATGTCTTTCAACGGATTGCGATTGGAGTATGCCCTTGAGGGTAGCTCGAATTATATTGCATGGAAGGATAGGATGGAGGCGGTGCTAGATGACAATGGGTTGAAGGAGTTCATAGATGCAGAAATTCCAAAGCCTACTTCTAGTGATATTTGTTGATGATTTTTAATGAGCCATCCCATAGCATTGAAACGCATCAGAGGCTGGCTATCAAGTGGCAAAATATTGGAGCATGTGTTTTGCTAGATCTAGCTTGATAGTATGTAGCAATTCGAGGTAGTGCTGAGAGCTTGTGAGGAGATTTGTACTATGATTGTTACATGATCTCCATGACATATAATATACAGATAGTTGGGGTTTTTAGCTTTAAGCTTTCCCATTAAATACCGTGTTCATATGTGTGATTTTTTGTGGTTTTAATGTATGCATGCAATTGATTTTATTTCCGCATGTGATGATCAATGGTAGAAGAGATTCTTTTATTATGCATGAAGCTAAAATAGTGTGTGATCGGAGAATCTCGGTGAATAATATATCGCTTATTCAAATTTATACATGGTACGTAGTGGATATTGATCATTGAGAAATTGCAAAACATTGAAGCGGTTGAGTTTTGTGCTGGTGGAATTCGAATTTGCAGCAGTGTTTTCTTGGTGTCAAAGTTGAGATGTCTTTCAACGGATTGAGATTGGAGTATGCCCTTGAGGGAAGCTCAAATTATATTGCATGGAAGGACAAGATGGAGGTGGTTTTGGATGACAATGGGTTGAAGGAGTTCAAAGATGCAGAAAATTCCAAAGCCTACTTCTAGTGATGTTGTCGTACTTGACGCATGGAAAAAAGAAGACAACAAAGTGTCCAAGGATTTTGTTGGAAGGTGTGAAGGATCACATAGTGTCCAGCCTTCATGGTAAGGCTTCTCCATTCTTGATGTGGAAAGCTTTGACATATTTATTTCAAAGAAAGAGCGACTAGAGGAAGTTGGCGCTCAAGGAAAAAACCCAGGAACATAAAAATGGAGAAAGGTGACAGTATGCCCAAGTACCTCATGAATTTTGTCCAATGCAGGGATGAGCTGGGAAGTGGGGGGGTGACTGTTGATGATGACGACTTGGTGAGCTTGGCTCTCCTTGGGCTTCCGAAGAGTTGGCATTCCTATTAGGACTTTGTCAATGGTCGAGAGAAATTTCCAGGATGGGAGCGACTTTGGTTGGATCTTGTGCAAGAGGAGATAAGGAAAAGTACCAGGGACGGATCTTCATCAAAGAACTCTGATGAAGAGAATTGTGCTTTGGCTACCAAAGAAAATAAGGGGAAGAGCAAGAAAGCTTCTCAATCCGGTGCGAAAGGAAAGAATCAGGACATTTCCAAGGTGAAGTGCTTTCACTGTCACCAACACAGACATTACGCCACAAATTTTCCATAGAAGAAGAAAAATAAGTAGGTTGCTGGGACTGCAGCTGGAGAGGCCTTAGCCTCACAGTTTGAGCTGGATATTTTGACTGATCGCATGCTTGGTCTCAAGTGTGATGGGTTCAGTGTGGTTTCTTGACAGTGGTGCATCTTTTCACATGACAAGAGATTGAGATTTGTTTACTGATCTGGATGAGAAAGATCTTAGAGTGCACATCGAGATGGGCGATGATGGTAGATACAGTGCGACCAGTATCGGTACCATTTCCTTTGAGAGGGAGTCTAGTAAACCCTTCGTATTGAAGGAAGTGATGCATTTTCCAGGATTGAAGAAGAATCTTATCTCTGTGGCAATGTTAGAAGACAAGGGATATGATGTTGTCTTTAACGAGGGAAAGGCTTTCCTGCGCAGTAAGGAAACTGGTGAAACCTAGAGGATGGGGGTTCGAGTTAAGAACCTTTATCAGTTGCAGGTAGATGGCTACGCAGCAATGGCAGGCAAGGCAGAAGGAGTGGTGAGCCGGGATGATGGCGAGCTGTGGCACGAGAGATTGTGCCACCTTCACTAAGGTGGAGCTGAGATAACTAAAGAAATTTCATCAGTTTCCTAAGGGTACTCTTGCGTTAAAGGACACAGGAAGGAATGTACCTGGGAAAATTTGTGAAAGCCACCTTTTCACGAGAAGGATAGTCGCGCCATGACAATCCTTGAGAGAATTCACACGTGTGTGGACCTTCTCAGTAGCTTCATTTAAAAGCATAGGTACTATGTGATATTTATGCTGATGATTTATATTTCTCGCTTCTTCTTCATGTAGAAGAAGAGCTGACGCATCAAAATTCTCGTGAGTTCAAGGCACTAGTTGAGAAAGTGCTAGTCTGTGTGCTGTGCAATGCCTAAGGAGTTTTAAAATGGTGGTGAATTTTTCTCTGTAATCTGGGCTGTGAATTTATATAAAATAAGCAGTAATAAATTCGAAGAGAGCTCATAGCACCTCATAACCCACACAAAAACGGGGTTGCTGAGCGGAAGAACAAAATGATCGTGGGTGCTGCACGGGCAATGTTGCATGATCAGGGCCTACCCATACACTTGTGGGCAGAGGCATGCAATACTGCAGTATATGTGCAGAACCGTTGTCCTCATAGGATACTTGGCATGAGTACACCCGAGGAGGCGTTTTCTGGTAAGAGGCCTGATATTTCCCATTTGAGGATTTTTGGTTCACCTGTTTACATTCATGTGATGAAGGATGCCAGGAAGAAGTTGGAGCCGACTATGGAGGTTGGGATATTTTTGGGGTACACTGATACGCCCCACAACTATCGTGTGTATTTTCCAGACAGTCGCAATACTGTTGTGCGACGGGATATCACACTTCATGAGGAGAAAGCCATGAAGTGTTCGCTTGAGAGGGAGCCACACTTGCATGCAGATGATGAGCTATTAGTTCCTAAGGAGGAGCCTCAGGATGTGGTTCAGCCACAAGAGGAGGTTTATGGAGTGGAAGAGACCAACAGCACTTCACACCAACGATCGAGGGTGGAAGCGTATCACTGTTTGAGTTGACTGGCTCAAGATGATGGGAGGTTGGGAGCAGCCACATCACAGCAGGGGCAACGTAACAATGTCACCTGATCTGTATGTCACAGACATGGTTTACAAGAACAGGCACGTGACAGAGCTATCCTCTTTAGAGGAAGCTGTGGAGGATCCCGCATGGGTAGATGCCATGGTGGAAGAGTATGATTCGATTGTCAGAAACAGTGCATGGGAGATTGTCCCAAGGCCGGAAGGGAAATCAGTGGTGGGTTCGAGATGGATCTACAAAGTGAAGCAAATAGCTAATGGGAGTGTGGAGAAGTATGGGCACATTTGAGTTGCCTGCCCTTCACAGCTTGAGGGACTCAATTTATGAAGAGACCTTAACACTGTCGCAAGTGACTCTTCCATATGACGTCTCTTGCTCTCTCGCCAGATTTGGGTGTGCCATTCATCAAATGGATGTGAAGACTGCATTCCTCAATCCAGTCACGAGAGAGGCTACATAGAGCAGCCCCAAGGTTTTGAGATCTTCAGCAACGAGTCGCATGTGTGCAAGCTCAAAAGAGCATTGTATGGGTTGAAACAAGCACCTCATGCTTGGTACACACAAATAGACAGTTATTTCACCGGTCTTGGATTCAGAAAGAGTGAGGCGGATCCAAACCTATACTATATTGTGGTGGAGGGTAAGTTTTTGATAATTGTACTTTATGTAGATGATTTGATACTAATGGGTGATGAACATTTGATACTCTCATGCAAGGATGATCTTGCAAAGGAGTTTGAGATGAAGGACTTGGGCCTCCTTCATTATTTCCTGGATGAAATGTAAGTTGTGCAGGGACTATTGCTTCTCTCTGCGTGGGCATGTCTTAGATACTGAAGAAGTTCAACATGCATGGCTGCAAGCCTGTTGATACTCCTCTTCCTGGTGGATGGAGGAAGGAGGATGCTACTTCGGCGGAGGTAGTGGATGCCACTGTTTATCGACAGTTGGTGGGGTCGCTTATGTATCTTGTCAATACACGACCCGACATATGCTATGCTGTTAACCAGCTTTCAAAAGCTATGGTTAAGCCTACCAAGCTCTACTGGAAGGCAGGAAAGCATGTATTGAGATATCTCAGAGGCACATCGAGATATGGATCATGGTACAAACAGGAGGATGAGTTGAGGCGGCATGGCTTCACGGATCGGTATCATCATATCAGAGATAGTGTGTAGCGGAAGATCATGTTACTGAAGGCATTCTCATAGAAGATCGGGATGCTTACATTCACAAGGTGCTCACTAAAGAGGCACCTGATACTACTGCAGGTGATCAAAGGATAACCATATCTGTTGAGGGGAGGCGAGGATTGGCAACAACATTGATGAGCTTGGGTGGAAGAGCTGCCTTCATCATGGGCCCTGTTGTGCTATTTTTGGCGCAAAGTCTATTTTTGACTATGTTCATTTTGGACTATACCTGTTTTAGACATGTCGATCATATTTTATGAGTTGCAGATGCTATTTGTGGATGGTTGGTCAAGTTGGAAAAATAGATGGACTTCTATTTTTAGACATATTGGGCGGAGTCTATTTTTAGATTGCCAGTCTAAAAATAGATATGTCGAATATTATTAGCTCTTAATAATATTTGGAATCTAAACATTATCTTATTCTCTTGGAGCACTTCAGTTAAGTGCACAGATGTGGCACAGGAGCTGACAGAAGGAATTACACTATTCCTAAGGGTTAAGTGAAGCTATTGCATGGATACTTCAGTTAGAACTCATGTGACAGAGTTTGGTGGAGTGGATTGAGGAAGTTAGTGGAGTTGTATTCAGTTTAACTAATCTAAACATAGTTGAGCTATTTGTATTCAGTTTAACTAATTGATACAATTAGTGAGAGTGGTGTAAATTAATTATTAATTAATTCACTAATTATAAACTCATTAATCAACATAATAGTTGACTTCAGCTTAACTACAAGCAAATACGCTTTCATGGAGACCAAATAGAAGAGGAAAGAGTTGGTGTCAATCCATCATAGACTATGTCAAGTTTCTATTTGCAACACACATAGGGTGGAGAAGCCATGAGACAGCAAGATGGTTTCGTGGTTTATAAGATAATGAGTGACCCAACGTTAAAACGCATCAGAGGTTGCCATCATAAAATATTGGAGTATGTGTTTGTTTAGACCTTAGCTGATAGTTTGTAGCAATGAGGTGTGCATGAGAGCTTAGGAGGTGATTTTAGCCAGATTATATAAGAGACTGCACATATAATATACGATATTGGCCAAACTTAGTTTCCCATTCAATACCGTGTTCATATGTGTGATTGTTTGTGGTTTTAATGTGTGCACGCAATTGATTTTATTTCCAGCATGGATGACTTTGCATGAAGAGACTTTATTTATAGCTGAAGAGAAAGGAGGGTGTGACTGTGATAACTTTTGTGAATAATATACTGGCTTATTCAAATTTACAAAATGAACCAAATAGAGGTAGGAGGACGCTTCTTTTCTCGTGTCAACCTTTATTGTAATGAAATTCTAAGCAGATGTTCCTTTATTGTGTCAAACCTCACAGTAAAAAGAATCATTGGTCGTAGGATAGTTCCCTATATCGTATCAACCTCGTTAAAATGAATCGCATGAGGACATGAGACGCATGAGGACATTTCTTTTCCTGTGTCAACCTCATTAAAAAATGAATCAGTAGGTAGATTGTAGATAGTAGATTAATAGATTAAAAAATGAATCAGGTATGAGGAAAGTTCCTTTAACTGTGTCAACCTCGTTAAAAATGAATCAGTGTATCAAGAGGAAATTTCCTTTTACTGTGTCAACCTCGTTAAAAAATGAAACACGTTGCCATGAGCATAGTTCTTTTCCTGTGTCAAGCTCATTAAAAATGAAACAAATCCTCCCCTAATCGAGTCGAGTCTTTGACTACATCTCGTAAATGTTAAGTCATATATTTAGGTTAGTTATTTCAGTTTTTGCATAATTTTCTTACAGTTTTAGGTTGGGTCTTTCATATGATCTCGTAAATGAACCTTCATTCCATCTAGCTATTAATTACCAGTAGTATACTTAGTTGAATGAAATGAAGCTGGGGGGGCATGCGCTCTAGTAGTTATGCTTAGGGGTCATCAAGCACAATTTTCTCTCTGTTTCAAGCTTGTGTAAAAATGAAGCCACTCTGAAGCATAGTTTGTCTCTGTTTCAAGATTTAGTAAAAATGAAACCTAGATTGAGTCAATTTTGGTTATTTTCAAGACTCATTAAACTCATGAAAATCTCGAGATTATTTTTCTATCTTTCATTCTCGTAAAAAACATGAAAATGCCGAGTTCTTTCTGTCTTTTCCTGCTCATAAATTAAATTAAAAGTCAGTCATATGAGTACATTTTTATCCCTTTTTCGAACTCGTTAAAACTTACGAAAAAGTGAAATTTGGAGTCCTCTTTTAAGCCCTTTTCAAACTCTCTAAACATGAAAATATTGCCGAGCACTTGATTATTCGAACTCGTTAATGAATGACTGCCTTCAAGATAAGTTTTCTACTCCCTTTACTAGATCGAAGGACTATTTTTACGAAAAGGTATACATTGATTTTAATACAATTAATATGAGTCTTGATATTATTTTATCTACTGGGAGACTAAATTTACGAAAAAGTACACCCATGGAGTCTTCTTAAGTTTTTCTTCTGACTCCCTAAAATTGAAAAACACCGAGTTTCTCCTATATTGGACTCGTTAAAATTTAACAGTAAAGGACCTGTTCAATTTTTAAATAGGAACTAACCACTCCTTCTTAGGGTTCGAATCTTAAACTAAGTTGGACTCATTCGAAGGATGAGCTTATAAACAAGCAAATGTTATCCTCCTCAAGCTTGTCAAAAATAAAGAGGTACTTGCCAGAAATGGTGGGGGAAAAGAGAGAAAAACGAACCTGTTTTTTACATTTTGATTATTTGGAAAACCATTAACCACTCTTGAACACGACACTTTTGTTCACCTGGGTTGGGAAAATCCTTTGCCTAACAGTTAATAAAACCATATTGAAAGTCTTCAGCCGGTTTCTGGGTATTAGCTTTTGGTCAATTGTCACCAAACCATCTGCAGTGTCGTTATGTGTTCAAGAGGACAGTTCAAACAAACCATTCATTTGTGAAATATTTGTCTTCCATTTTGACCATCCCTGAGTCAGTCCTTGCCAATATATTTCTTCAAAACTTGATCTATGATTTCGTGTTGTGGGCTTTCCTACGACAGATCACTTTCTATTGACGACAGCTCATTATCTAGGAAGTTGATCTAGAAATCGTCAGTACCTTGGAATCTGCATGCCTCAATGGAAAGTTTCTCACCTTTGACGACAGGTTGCATCATTGACCTTTTATCGAATGATTTCGTGACATGTTCGAATTCAACTCATTCATTCACATTTCATGGATTGTACTGAGTACTTTGAGAGCCATTGACATTACTGGTGGTTACTCTCACACTTTTTAACAATTTACATTATTGACTCGTAATCAAGTGGTTTCTACCATGTTCGACTTCGACAAATTCATTCACATGGATATAATCGTACTGGTTCGAGAAGTGGAAATCAAGACCCTGGATCTAGTTTCCACCATCCAGGCTGCGAGGAATTTTTATTATTCATTTAGACAATGGAATATTCATAAACAGATGGCTGCATCCATGCTATGTATACACATGTCTATACTGTTGATCTATTGAAATCATTCTTGTATCAGAACAATTTAAATCAATTTTCTAGTTAGTTTTAATCTGAGTATGGGAATGCCTCCCTCATTGATGATATGATTACATATATATATTTTTCATTGAATTTTTTTACAGGTTCTGACTGGGGTGTCCACAGGATGATCCTTGAAATGATAAAGTACTTCACTCTTCATATATAACAAACTTCATCTTCATCTATTCCAGACTTCGCACTTTAGGGGGAAATCTGTTGCACTTAAAAACTGTCACTCTGACATTCTGCTGACTGTATAAGCTCATTGACACTCATACTGACCTCCTCTACAAGTCTTACAACCTTTTTTCCTCATTCCAAGCCCTAAAATCAAGAGAAAACCCACTTAAATCTCTGAAGCTCAGGGTACGCAGGTAACATGAAGCCTGCCTGCATTCCTAGCTTAGGTACACAGGTAATACACTGCTTACCTATGTTCCAAAATGTAGTTTTCCCTTGTAATGCCTGCGTGCCCCCTCCAAAGTAAAAAAAACGAGAAAATAAAGTGAAAAATTTGAATTTTGGTCAATTATAGAAGGTTCTAGATGAGATTTTTTGGGGATGAGTACACTTTAATAAGGTTCATGCATCCCTCACCTTAAGGAACTAATCCCTTGATGTGAGGAGCCTATCCCTTTGAAGGTGGACTCTATCCCTTAAAAGGTGGAACCCTAACCTCCTCATCTGCTCTATAAAAGGAGGCATTGGGTAGCCTCAAGGGGGGTTCAAGATTTATGTGTGATTGAGTTGAAGTGCTGTTGAGATTTAGACTTCTTTCTGCTGAGCTTTTGAGAGGAAAGATCACATACCTCTATGTGCTCCTGGAGGAAGAGTGCAAGACTTATCAAAGTAGAGGAGACTCCTGCTTCAGACCCCAGGAAGGCCTTTTCAAACATCAAGGCTAAGGTTGTAAGGTTCTTCTGTTATTTTAAAATTAATACAATCAAGTTTTGTTTTTCTCAATAAATTGTCATTCAATTGTTTATTTCAATAAGCTTTCGTTTGATCATTTATTTCATAGATTCCTTGATCACTATGATAGGTATGTTTTATAATTATTTGTTATACAGGTTCTATTTAATATTTGCTTGTTTTTGATTACAGGTCGACAAAAGACGACACTTTGTTGTGACAAAAGATGACACTTTGTTGCGACGAAAGATGACACTTTCTTGCAATGAAAGAACTCTATTTGCGACGGAATGATTATTGTTGCGACGAAAGAACTACGGTTACAAATAAGCATTTGGATCTAAGGTAGGATCGACACCTTCATAGCATTTATTTGTAAAACGAATATACTTAGAGAAAGACAAACTTAGTTGTTAATTTATTGCTAGATTGTCTTCTGACACTAGGGAGATCGATCTTGTCTGCAAGATCGATTTATCCAGCCAACAGGTACAAATTTTTCCCACCAGGGACTATTCGAATCCATATGAGGTTTTGCTGGGGGATAAATATTCAGTTTCTAAGTGGCCTGTCCATCTGAGATCACCATAGATATGAACCTACATCTGATATATGCATCTGTAGTGGCTAGCCCCAGTCTTCCCAAGATTAAAGGATGACCCTCTAGATTGGATTTGGCTTGTAAGATGAGAAAGTCAGCCGGATAGTTCCACGAGGCAACACTGATAACCACATCTTAAATCATTCCTTCAGGCTTAACACAGGATCTATCTCCTATTTCAAGAACTGTAGGTGTAGGTCTAAGTCCATGAAGTCCTATAGAGATGAAGAGGTCCTAGTCATGACATTGATAGATACTCCTAGATCAATCAAGGTATTGGTTATAGGATGATTATCAATATGGACAGTCATTGTGGGGTTCCCTGGGTCATTATACTTGGTCAACAAAGGCTGATCAATCATAAGATAAGACAATTTTCCCATGACATGGATAGTAGCAGGGTCTTTAGGTTTCCTCCCAAGTCTTTTGACACATAGATCCCTTACTGTTTTAGCATAGATAGGAACTTCCTTAAGAGCCTGTAAAAACGGAATCTGTACATATAAATTTTGCATCTCCTTAAGGAATTCAGATTCAGGTTGTAAGACCAACCCAGTTTCAGTTAATTGTTGAGGGTATGGGGGATTCTGAATGCTAACAGTTGACTCAGCTACCACAGATGTACCAACATTACTCAGATTGGATGCTGTAGGAACATCAAACTTCCTTGAGCTAGCTGTTACAGATGTAATATCAGATGTTGTATCAGCTGTTACATGTGTAACAACTGCCTCAGAATCATTCGTATCCTTCCTGGGTGATTCACTTTCTTCGATAATAATGGGGGTGTGTTCAGATATGATTAATTTCACTGACCGAAGCTGAACCTCATTAAGTCCAATAAGAGTGATAAGGTAATTCTGGAGGGTAATCGGAGCATCCATGCTCTGGGCTACCTTATTATTTGGATTTGGGTTAGGTTGTATAGGTAATTGGCGTCAGCTAGAAGGTGTAGGATTCTGAATCGAAGGAAGTTGTAACTGCTACTATTGCTTTTTTATTGGAGGGGTACTATACCTTGGCCATTGCCTCTCCAATTCTGACCCCAAGTATTGGGTTGTGATGGAGGATATTGCATTGGTGGAGGAGATGGCCACTGGTTCCATGGTGAAGGAAATTGTGTTAAGGAAGGAGTAGGATACTGCCATGGGTATTGATGATTGTTATAAATACTATTCCAAGGATAAAAAGAAGAAAAATATGAAGGCATACATGTAGGTCGCGGCTGCCATGGTCTCTTTGATCCAATAAAATAAGAATATTGAACATCCTCGCTTTATTCTTTGAGTACTGCGTTAATTCTAGGCAACTCAGGACACTAATTTGTAGAGTGCGCCAACTCACAGATATTGCACAGCCTGACACCATTCAGTCCACATTCTCTTTCCAAATTTTTATTTTCGCATTGGGGATAGAACGTTGCTAAGGCTGCTTCAGCCTCTACTTATGCCTTCTTGACTTGTACCGTAGTGATCTGGGTAGAGAGTGTGCTAAGGAGATCAGTTTTAAAATCCTCGAATAAGTTCCCGATCTATTCTCGGGTTACTCCTCCACTTGTGGACTTTTGTATCCAGAGTGAAGGGTCCCGAACTAGAACTTTCCCTTTGACTGATCCTCTTGAGCTACATAGGCAAAGCTTCATTATCTCATCAAACATTTCTTGCGATATGTCTCCATTTCCTATTATATTAAGATGTTCCAAGCAATCATCTCTTAGTCCTCTTAGGAATATTGGCTTTAGAATCTCTAGATCTAAGTTACTGAACTTAGACCTCTATAAATTGTAGTGGAATCACTCCATATAATATTCCAAGCTTTCCTCCTCCTTCTGTGCAATTCTAAAAATTGCATCCTTCAAATCCCTGGTTCGGTAGTAGTCTTGATACTTAAATAGAAAGAATTCTCTCATATCATTCCATGTTTGAATTGTGCCAGCACCCAATCTCATGAAACACCTTAATGCTACTCTTTTCAGAGTAGTAGGGAATAAATTTAGCTTCTGGGAATCTGAAGTAGAGTCATAACCTCTACACAACACATTGAATTCGAACAGAAAGGTATCAAGATCCTCAACAAGCATCCCTTGAAAGGATGGTAGGGATGATAAAGGGATGTTCTTCATAGGAGCCTCTTCCCGTGTTACTACTAATTGGAATTCAAAAGTAACAGAGTTGTATGTTTTAACATTCTCGTCCCCCATGGCTGATTCTTCTTGATAGGATGAACTAGCCTCGGAGTGTACTAGAGATCAACAAATAGAAGGATCAGGATGCTCTAGGATCAATTGTTTAACAACACTTTTGGCATCCAATTGATGATCAACTAATTTTTGTTCCTCAGGCTCCTGATGGTACCCACTGGTCTCTCCATCTCCTTCAATTCTCAGATCCTGATCAATAGTTCTCCACTATTGTTTTGAATCAGGAGTTTTGATATCAGGAGTGGATATGCTATTCGAAGGATGGTGAGGTCTAGCCACTGAAGACACCAATGGTCCAGGCCTTGATATGGTAGCTACTTTCTATGGTCCCGTCTTCCTATTATCTTTGTATGATGTGGATTGTTCCTTCTCTTCCCTTGAAATTAGATCTCCAAAGAATGTTTTCCTTCCCAAATTTGTGCTCTTCTTTTCCTTCTTACGACCTACGACCTGTATTTCATGTATTTAGTAGAGTGGGGGGTTGTTTGTAGATGTTGATGTTGTCCTATCGGCACACATGGGCCCTATGCATATCAATTCATCCTATAAGTGATTCAGTTTCTACAACAGTGAGCCCAATCAGGCTTGTTAAAGCGATCCGCAGGTTCTTACCTCTCGTCTTACAGCCCAACAACTGCATAGATGAAGGCACCCTAAAAAAACACCCAAAATTAAATTCATGTGTCCCAGCAAGACATTGGCGAGCGCGTTCAAGCCTGTTAGAGCACTGCACAGGTTCTTACCTCTCATCTTACTTCCTGGAAATTGAGTTGTTGGAGACACACTATAAAAACACACTGAAATTGCACTTATTAGAAACAACTCTGATTGATTGGATCATCACTGCCATCCCCAAAAATGGCGCCAAAATGTTGGACTATATAAATCACTTATTAAATGAATGAACAACACACATTTAATTATTAATCCAGGGACGTCTGTTTATTCCAATGACAGTTGCACTGTCTATGTCGATGCACCAACCAGAAGTAATTTCAAAGAAAAGAAATCATTGCTAAAGTAAATGTTGGAAATAAATCACTCATGCAAAAATAAAAGAATCCACAAGATTGAAACCACACTTCAATTGATCTGTCTAGCTCACCACACAATAAGTACCCAACTGGTATCTCTATTATCACATGTGTAACAACATATAAAGTATTGAAATCAAAGCAGATATATTCTCAACTGAACAACAACAACATAACTCTAATGATACATAAACTGAAATAAAATTACATACACACAACTACTTTAATCACTGCAATCCCTGCTAAGAAGGAGGGCCCTTCCTCCCTAGCAGGGCGCAGGTAGAGAAGGAACTTTAACTGAAACTAAATAGAATCACAGATGTAACAACAATAATAGGATAATCTGTATTAATATGAACAAAATTACAGAGCCAAAACAACGTGTCTAAGATATTTGAAATATGAAAGGACAACACGAAGACCATCTAATTTTCTCCAAACATTCACCATCAATTAGTCATAAAAGGGTATAATAGATCATAATAATTGGTGAATTGGAAAAGTAACGAAAGCAAGGTGAAACAACACAAGTCAGGGTAAAAAGGTAGGAAGAAGGGGTAAAGATATTCCCATTAGTTATGGTTATGAAGCAAAATAAGGAAGATAAGTGTAGGAAAAATGTGCAAAACCACCACCCAACAACCATTCTACTTAGATGATATTCTGATTTTCAGTAAGACTCGTGAAGAGCATATCAAGCATGTGAAACAAGTTTTATATGCCTTGAAAAAGAGAAGTTGTATTTGAAGAATCCAAGTGTGAATTTAGGAAAACCTATTTGGTTTATTTGGGTCATATTGTAGGAGTTGAATTTATTGTGAATTTTCCTAAACCCAACAATGTAACAAAAGTTAGGATATTTTTGGGAGCAACCCAATATTGGAGAAAATTTATTGCTAACTTCTCACTCATTGCAACACCATTACATGCTTTGACAAGTGTGAAACATGTCTTTCAATGGGGAGGAAACCAACAGGAATACTTCAACACATTAAAATAGAAAATCAATACAACAACAGTTTTAGAACTTCCATATCTTAAGCAACCATTTGAGATTCAAAACAATGCAAGCGATTATGCTAGTGTTATGCTATGGGAGTAGTTTTGATGCAACATGGTAAGCCGATTTCTTATCATTCTGAAACGTTTACCAATGCAGTAATTAACTATCCACCTTATGACAAAGAGTTGTATTCTTTGGTTCGAAGTGTGAAGAAATGGAAGCATTATTTGATGGGTAAAGAAATGATTATCCATACTAACCATCAACCTTTGTAATAATTACAATTGCAAAACAAGCTACAACAAATTAGACATTTCAGGTGGATAGGATTCCTACAACAATTTCATTTGGTAATCAGGTATAAGAAATTTCTATACAACAGAGTTGATGATATGTTATCAGGGCTTATTGATAATTCATTTTCCATTCTTAAGCATAGCTCAATCATGCATGAAATTTATATTGAATGGTATGCTCAAGGTGAATATTTTAAAGATGCTTATGCAATTTTTAGTCAAGGAAATAGTGTTGAAGAGTTGGATTATCATATTCATAACAAGTTGTTGTATCATCCTAGAAAGCTATGTGTTCCATAGGGTGAAAGAGTCAATTTCATAAGTTTGGAAGCCCACACTTCTCTTATTGCTGGTCACTTTGGTGTAGCCAAAAAAATTGCACAAATTTAGAGGTATTGTTATTGGTCTCGCATGAATGAAATTGTTTCAAGATATGTAAAGGGATGTTACATGTGTGCTACTAGCAAGCCTAGCAATAGGAAATTAGGTTTATACACCCCACTTCCAATTCCGTCTCTCCCTTAGGAAAGTATTTCTATGGATTTTGTTGGGGGAATACCAATGCCTACGAAAGGTCATGATTATCTATATGTTGTTGTGCACCATTTCAACAAAATGTGAGTCTTCATGCCATGTAAGAAACATGTTACAACTGAACAGACCACAAATATGTTCTTCCAAAATTTATGGGTTCACTTTGGGTTACCCACTTCTATTACTTATGATTGAGATTATTGATTTGTCGGGAAGTTTTGGTCAAGTTTATGGAAACTAATGGACACGAAGTTGAAGAAGAGAACTGCATTTCATCCACAAACCAACAACTAGACAAAAACAATGAACAAAATAGTAGTGCACCCCCTTCGAGGATATTATGGTAATCATCCTAAACTTTGGGATGAGAATTAGCATTACGTCCATCATGCCTAGAATCATGCCAAACATTCATCTATACAAGTATTTTTGGTTTATTTTTCAAAGCCTCCTTTGGATTTCATCTTTGGTAAAGATATTGCAATAGATGGACATAGTGATGTGGATAAAGCCAAGAATTTCATTGGACAAATTTAGCTAGTGCATCAAAGAGTACAAGAACAACTAGAGAAAAACAAAGCAAAGTATAAAACATGACATTACAAGCATCAGGTTGATTATGATTTCCAAGTGGGAGATCAAGTTTGACTATATATTAGTGAGGAAATACTTCAAGGTGACAGTAAAAATATCAAGCCAATCAGATATGGTCCTTTCAAAATTTTGGAGAATATTGGTAACAATGCTTGTCAATTAGATTTTCAACCTTACATAAAAAATTATTCTATTGTGAATGTGGAAAAATTGAGATTGTATGAGCCTCAAATGATTGATGATCATGAAGATAATGTTCAAATTCCATCTTTAGAATATTTTTCTCCTGAATAATTAAATGAGTTGCAAGAAGACTCAATTCTTGACAGGAAAATCAGGACTTATGCAAGGGAAATGTGGAGTATCTTCGAGTGGGGCTCAAAGGTACCAATCCAAGTGAGGGATTTGTACCCTCACTTAATTATTGAGTAAAAAAAGAAATTTTGGTGGTCCAAATGCTTCCAGTGGGAAGGAATGATCTAGGGGTTCAAAAATATGCTAAAAAATAAAGGTGCTAAAAGTCTCTTGAAATTGACACTAGACTATAGATCTTGTCATTCTAATACCAATGAAGCTTGAATCGCCTTAATCTGACATTGCGTGAGAAAGTGATTGCATTTTGAAGTTTTTGGCAAACAACTAAAATGTCAATTTGTAGGGTTAACTGTGAAGCTGACTGGGTAGGCCATATGATGATGTGGCCCTGACATCAACATGTGACTATGTAGTACAGTTGTCATATTATCCAATCTTGTGCTGACATGTGGCATGATCACACATGGAATTTGGAAAAGTTTGATTTGTTGTTATGATTCGGGTTAGGCTAATTGCATGCCACCACATGTCCCAATAAATTACCAACACATATCCATGTAGAAAGGAACCATGTGGCTCTCGTTTTGGTGCCAAAATTATGGTTTATATACCGACGAAGTTTGTAGGGTTTGACCCCACAACCTCATAGCACAGAGTCTAATTCCTTACCAACATACCATACAAATGGTTCTTGTTATATAACAACCCCAATCCCTTTAAATATATTGTAACCAACGATGAAAAAATGGGAGGGAAGGGCCACGTGACACCCTGCTCGTGCCCCAGCCTATAGACATATGCACACACATGGGACAAGGAGCAGGGTCTGCAGAGCGTGTGGCCTTTGGCCTACGCCCCTGATCATATTATATGCCACGTGAATGGAAAAAGGGTAGAGTTTTATGGCACATGATTCAAATTAATGATTCAACATTTTGCACCTTTTTGGGTGGGCACACGCCACTTGGTTTTGTGAATTTTTCACTGCGCAAGGCCACCAAAGGTATAATTTGTTACTACTTTTGACAGAGAGGGTTAATTTGCAGGACAAATAACAAGAAAATGAAGAAGGAGGTCTAACTTGGCCATTTTTCAACCATTTTGAGCCTAAGAAGAGCCTACCCAGGGTTTTTTTGGTATTAGAGACACAATGGCAGTGATATTTTTATGATTTGAGCATTTTATTTTGATGTGATTGGCATTTTGAGAATATAATTTAAAGGGCCAACAATGTAAGTTGGACCCAGAGATGTAGCCCAAGAGGGGTGAACTCTGACATCAAATTATTGGTTTGTGGTGTTGCATATTTTCTATTTTTATTTGTTTATATATGAAAATTTAACTAAGTTTAATAATTTTATTTACTTTTGAAATTTCGATCCATTTCCCACAAGACATAAACTAGCTTGAAAACTTTTTCAAGAAACCTTCAATTTTTAATTTCAGATCATTGACCTTGTTAGACTGGTAAAAACCATTTAAGATCGAGATAGATGCATCTAACTATGCTATTGCTACAACCCTCATTTAGAAAGGACAATTTTTGGCCTATCACAAGGAAACACTTTGTCATACTATCTAGAGATACCACATTTATGATAAGGAGATGTATTTCATCGTGTAGGTCTGCCAATAATGGAAACATTATATTCTGGGGAAGGAGATAATCATTGATGCGGATCATATGCATCTTCAACTTATTCAGACACAAGGGAAGTTATAGAATTACTACCATAATAAATAGTCCACATACCTGCAAAAATTCCATTTGAACATAAAATATAGGAAGGGTAGCACCAATCATGTCGCAAACTGCCTCAGTCAGCCCTCAATTGTGGAATTGACCAAAATTATCAACTCTTGTGGGAACAAGACCTCTAAATGGACACAAATATACAAATTTGACTCATAATTCACTACCACATACCAAATTTTGAGGGTAGGCAAGCAAGTTCCATACTTCCACCTCTAGGATGCACTATTGTGCTACCTATGACACATTTTTGTTCCTTCAAGTGAGAATTCCAAGTTGATTTGGGAGGCACATTATAGTTCAGTAGCAGGATACATTAGAGATGTTTTGAGGTATAAAATGGGCCTCCTAGGAAAAATGTAGAATTTAATTCCTCATCCAAGGAGTACCCATGTTGCATACTTTCGATGGACCTTGCTACACGAAAAAATGAGAAATACATGAAAAAACATGATTGCAATCACCTTTTTACATGTATTTCTCATTTTTCCTGTAGAAGGGTTCATTGAAAGTATGCGACATGGGTACTCTTTGGACAAGGAATCAAATTATGCATCCAACGAGTGTTCCGACTTGAAATTTGAGTAAACCCATAGGGACATAAGTTGAAAATACAAGTTGAAAAAATAGTTTTTTCTTTTTTCCCTCTAAAATTTCATTATGTAATCTAATACTATTTTATTATTTCCACTATTATTTTATAATTTCCTTAGGAGGCCCATTTTATACCTGAAAATCCCCCTAATGATTTGGTGTCGAGAAAATAGTGGCAGTACTACAGAATTATTTTTAGTGGATCAAACTTCGATAGTATGTTGTTATGTATATCAAAACTGGCATCGCCTGTGCCATTGTTAAAAACCAACCATTAAGAATCAAGGCATGTACACCCCTCTACATAATCTTAATCGGACTTAAGAACCCATCTCAATGGACTATATGTATGGCATTCCTTATACCAAGCATGGTAATGACTATGTGCTTATGGTCATTAATAGATTTTCTAACATGGTCATTCTAGATGCATGCAAGAAGAGTATTGTCAGAAAATTAAATATTACATAGAAATGAAACACATAAAATATGCGAAAAACACAAGCACACAAAACACATAAAACTAGAGAGACACAGATATATGTGGTTCACCTAGTTTGGGCTACGTCCACCCTGAACAACCAGTCCTTCCTTTCTATTATCCAACAAAATGAAGAGACACAACCTACAACAGATCCGTTGTAATATCCTATGTTCTCTCTCACAGTCTCCCTATATGTTTCTCACTCTGAGAATATAAATACTATACACATCCGCAATACAATACCCTCATACAAGCGAGGGTTTTCCTTCTAGGGCAAAAACCCCTAAACTAAACATAAATTCTACCGTCAGATCATCCGCCTAATGAACGGCCCAGATTGACTAGAAATTACTATACTTTTACAAGGCAATTTTACATCTTCTTTTAGCTTCAGGGGCGTTGCCCCCGAAACCCCCTGCCAAGGGGGTGCTCCATAAAGTCACAGCCACCCCCCCTAGACCCCCCAGACAGCATTTAATTACGGGTGGCGTTGCCGCCCCATTAAGGTACATGGGTCCAACGCTGTGATACACAATAAACAAGATAATCAGGCTCCACACCCAACAAGTATCAGAGTAGAAGTCATTACCAAAAAATTATTTGAATGGGTGGAGGTAATTTTTGGGATCTGAAAGACCATCATATCATATCAAGATAATAGGTTCCTAAATGCATTCTTGTTGAGGCTTTGGTCATTGTTGGAATCCAAGCTCACTAAATCATCTTCCTTCAACCCCTAGATTGATGGCCAAACATAGGCCATCAACATGATTTTGGTCCACATTTTTCACATTTACAAATCCAAGTAGCCATGAACATGGGATGAGTGTCTCCCATATGTTTAGCATAGCTACGACAAAGATCTCCATAGATCAACTATCCATAGCACCTTTTAGGTGGCATAATATTTCAACCATTGGGTCCCATTGATGTCACATTTATCATTGCAACTACACAAGAAAAATATGCACATGTTTAATATTAAGCCGATAAATCTATCAATTTTATTGAATGAATTCAACACATCCAACAACAGGTTGATGATATCTTGCAATAATCCAATACTAAGTATAAAAAAATGCCTTGATCAACACCAGGTTCCACTCAAGTTTCATGTGGGAGACAAGGTTTGATTGCATTTTCAGAAGGAATACCTTACAGGGGCCCATAAGAACCTTCAACCACTCTGCTATGAACCTTACACCATCACTGAGCCTATCAGTGACCATCCTTTTGACGTAAGTATCCCCACCTTCCATGGAATACACCCAATGTTGAATGTGGAACGCCTTTGGCCACACTTTCCACTATTGTTGGACACATAAGAAATCAGAGAGTAACTAACACTAACAATGCTAAAAGGTGGTTGCATTGAATCGTTCATAATTGATCAGATCATGGAAACACAAATTAAGATCACTTTTCAACATAGGATCCAAATATATCAGGTTGTCAAAATAGGAAAAAACTTGCACCAAGGAAAGTGGCTCACTAGGTGCCAAGTTCATAAAAGTTTCACCATCTCATGGAGGCACCCAATGTAATGGAAACCATTACTTCCTACGGGGGGGAGGACTGATCTAGGTAGATATCAGTGCCCACAATTTCCTATTTTGGCAGGTTTTTTTTGTAGGTTTTAGGCCTTGATCTTTCAAAGTCGTTTTATAAGGCCCTAAATGAAATTTTTTGGGAAATTTTCCAACATAGTTATAATTTTTTTATAGCAATAAAAAAAATTATTCTCAGATAGAAATTTGCAATGGGCTATCATGCACACCAAATGGAGATTATATGCTAAATTTACAACCCAGGGAAGTTGATGTTCCAAGTTACCCCATTTCCTAGGGTTATGTTTTTGGATGTTTGGGATTTATGACTAGTTCTTTATGATAAAATGAAATTCAAGCCTCATTTTAATACAATTTGACAAAGGTTGTAGCCATCACACCTCCTCTCAGGGATAAGATACCACTGTTTAAGATAGTCTGTTTTCATTCTGCATTATATAGTTTTCATTGTATCCCTGTTTTTTGTTTATAAATATCTGTGTTAGTGTGCTTGGTGCATGTATGTATGAAATCACACCAACTTAAGGGGTGTGGTTTGCCCTCTTAAGTTATTGGTCACAGACATAAAAGATATGGAGTCAAGCAAGTTAGTGGAACATGCTAGAACATAAAAATACTAGATAGAGAAATATCATGCATATTCAAACATAAAAATTAAAATAAAACTAAAATAAATAAGACAAAAGCTCTAAATAGAGTCAAACAACTATAATAATCCAAACGGTGGCACTTATGTCCCCTCTTATTGAGTGCTGGTAGGAAATGAGGATGAAACTTTAACCCACTTGCCAAGGGGCCCTTAGAACTGGGGGTTCTAAGTTCTGATGCGAGGATGTCTTTACTTCCAAGCTTGCCTCGACGAAAATTATCCCTCTCTCTACTATGGTGGACTGAAGTTTCTAGATGGCCCAAAATTGAGTCCCCTCTATCTTTGCTCCAGATCACGCACTGTTGGTATTGCTTGGGGCAATTCTGACCAGCATAATAATGTGCTCTCAAGTTGTTCATCTCTTGGTGGCCTTTTATAGGAGAATTCAAATCCTCCTTCCCTCTCTTACTACATTGTGGATGGTGACCCAAAGAGGGGGATGATTCCATTGTGTGCTCCCTTGAAGTCCTAAGGAGGCTTTGGTGGTTGTCTTTAGGTGGCTTCTATTGGAGTTCCTATGTTTTGGCAAGTTTGGCAATACCAAAAGATAACACAACATCAAAACCACTTTGGGACCTCAGGATCTAGCCCTCCTGGGTCCAGAGAGGGATCTCTCTATAAAGGCAAAGGTATATGTCTTTGAAGCTTGATTTTAAGGTATTAGGCTAGTTATAAGGCACAAGGTTTGTTTTGTTTTGTTTTTTTGTTTGTTGGGAAACATGAAATAAGGGTTCAATATAAGACAAAGGTGAGTAAATAAGGATTCCAGGCAAAGGAGGGATAACTCAGATAACACTCAAAACCATTGGGCAATGGAGTCATGAAAGGGTTTACTTACTATTCAGTATTCAAGGCTTTCAATTGGGCTAGTCATCTAAAACAATGGATCTTTAAAGATGATAGTGTGGTATGAAATTATAAGAAAAAAGTGTGAATGACAAGGAAACCTCCGAGGTTACCACTTAGGAAGTAGATCTAGGGACAGGGCATTCCATTAAACAACTATGATCCACCCCCCTAAAAGGTTAACTCTTCAAACAACAAGAAACACTTAAGATTTAAACACAAAGGTGAAGCCTGAGATCATAGAAGCGCTTTGAACTTTCAATGCTTCGAAATTAAACTTAAGGGAGCTTAGAAAGGCTCAATTGATTGAAAGGACCCTAGTGAGACAAAATCATCATTCTAAACTCCTAGTATCTCAATTCTTTCAATTAAAACCCAACAAGAACATCTAAGAACAGATTCATAAATTCATACATCAGTTAGCAGTAAATAATAGCTACTACACTGGTTAAATTATCTTGAATCAGTACTTAGATAGCACAATAGTAGAAAACATCAAAGGAAAGAAGAGCAAGAGCATTAGGGTACCATGCTAGGGTATATCCTAAGCCAGATTTCTGATTCTTACCAGAGAAATGAAATGTAATGAATTACAGAAGGAAAACAGAGACAAAGGTAGAAAACATCACCGCTGCTTTAAATCAGGATCCGAAGTAATGTGCTTGTCATATTAAAGAGCAACACAAATCATATAAAACATTTTTCAACAGCTTGATATTCAGTCTGAAATCATCTTCCTCGGCCTATCTTACAACTTTACATATAGAACAATGTCTCAAGAGAAACAACTTACAATTCACAGATATCCGATCAACAACCAACAACCTTTACAATGTGTTTTTCTTGAGTTATTATAGCTAAAAGAGGGGCAGAGGAGGTAGATGAATCAATAAATGAAACATTAAACATAAGTAGAAGGAAGGGGCTCAAGGCCCATTCTGTCTTAATATCTATGCATTGATTTTTGGTACTCTTTGGAAGAAAGAGTGTTCTTCGACAGGCTGATCCTTACTTCATAGGTATGTTCTTTGATGTAATTTCCGGAAACAGTACTCTGTAGTACTCTGGTGATAAGAAAAAGGCAGATAAATGACTCTCAGGTCTGCCATACTGCATAAAAAATTCTTTGGAAACATTAGGACTTTCTTTCAGGGTGTAGATCTTCTTAGGAGCTCGATGTAGAATAGAAAACAGTATGGGAACTTGTCCTTTCACAGGAAAGAACCTTCTGCTGAGGTGTGATACTGATAACATTGTTTTATGTGCTTCAGATCTCATTAGGCCTTCTGTGTTAGTCAAAAGGTCTTCAATACGGTACATTTTCCCTTTAAACATTGAATTAAGGCTTAAAATTTTCGATTACAGGCTTTAAAACTCTTTGATCCTTCACTGATACTCTTTGTCGCTTCTTTGACTATCTCTGTTTGTGAATTTGCAAGGCTTATGGTGCTGGAGGTTTAAACAGAGTTAATACACCTGATTTGGATAAAATATGCATTTAAAACCCTCTCAGGAGTCTTCCTGCAATCTCCGGCTTTGATAAAACCTCATCGGTGCTACTGTGTCACTAACAGTGAGTGTGTAGAACAGAAAGGTTTTCACCATCTATATTCCCTGCAAAAACACACAGAAATGTTAATAAATCCATGTGGGAGTGGAGGTTAATGCCATGGAAGACTATGGGAATGGCAGCGCATACATGGTGGAAACGATGGATGCAGTGGAAGACAACTGAAAAATGCAGTGGAACGGTGAAAAATTGATCTGATGGAGGTTTGGTGGAGGAATTCTCTAGAACCATCTGATTAGATCTGGTGGAGATGATTGACGGTGGTGATTGATTGACGGAATGAATTTATAAGGTTAGGCGATATGCAATAAAAATTTAATGTAAAACATAAAGGTTTTAATGTAAGCAGACTACAAAGGTTTTTAATGTAAAACATTCATTTTCAACCTTTGGATGGAATACAAAGGAAATGCATGAAAATGCAATGAAATGGGCTTGAATGGTGGGACCTGGCATGGGCAGAGGGTGATTTAACATAGACCGTTAGATCTCAGGAGGAGATCAACGGCTGAGATTATCCAATGAAATGCTATGGTAACGCGATGAAAAAAACATGAATGGAATGCGAGATGCATTGTGGGCCGTTGATCTGAACAGATCAACGGTCGAGATCTTTAGATGGTCTTTCGGGGACAGAAGTAGGGAAGTGGTTTTTAGGATAAAAACCACTGTTTTCATGCGGTAAAAGGTGGGTTTGGAAATTTTTCCAAAATCACATGATATGGTCCACCGCTTGACACATGGCGAAATAAAACTGCCCATATCGCATGAATTTAAACTGTTAAACTTCGAACGCCAAAGTTGCGCGATATTGATGTTGGCCGTTGGATCTAGGACCATGAGATATGATGGTGGGAGGAGGAGTGAGATATAAGGAGATGCGTGGTCAGTAAGGTGGGGGCCGATCAGAGGTGGTTTGACTGGGAGCCATCCGATCAGCGCGATGGACGGTCGAGATCTGCAGAGGGAAAGCAAAGGTGGAGAAATTGGTTAGTGGTCGGGAGGATTCCTGACTGTTGGATCCCAGTGGATCAACGGTGGAGAATTGAAGATGAGGCGGAGATAAAAGGGCCATATAAATGCGCAGGAGTAATCCTGGCCGTCGGATCGAGAGGGATGAACGGCCAGGATCCAATCGAAACCAGAGGAGGTAGGGGCCCAAAACTCCGATGGTGTGAAGGAGCGATTGCATCTGGACCGTCGGATCAACGAAAGATCGACGGTCATGATTGGATTGGGGGTGACAAATCGGGGAACACAGGGGATAATGAGATCAAATCCTGGCCGTTGGTTCTTGTGGATTCAATGGCCAGGATCCAATCGAGGATCGGCTAATCGGGGAGATAGGAAGTGGCACATTTCAAAATTTCTGATTGGCGATTGGAGCGGTGCTGCGATGGCCGTCGGATTGCTTTAAGATCAACGGTGGAGATCTTCATCGGGAATTAACAAAGGGAGGAGGTGAGGCATGGTGAAACAGGTGTGGAATGGTTAGATCTATTCAGATCAATGATGGCTATCGCTCCCGAGACCCATAGAAAAAAATCTTTCTCGCATCGGAGATTTTCGTTTTAACACAGAAATGTGCTCCCGACCATCCTTCTGATTGCAATAAGCGCCTTATGCCTTAGTGCTTGGTCTTAGCACTTATTTTCATGGAGGGGAAGTGGTTAGGGGCTGGGCCAAAAGGGGCTAAGCCTGTATATGGTAAAAAGTGGGTTTTTTGGCCTAAAAACAGAGTTTTTAAGGCTTAAAAGAGGTTTTCGGTAGAGGGAAAAAGGGATTTTTAAGCCAAAAAAAGGGTGTTTTTAAGGTTTAAAGGGTTGATGGGACGATTTAGTGGGATTAGGAAGAGATTTTTGGGGTTGAAGGGGAAACCATGAAAAGGGGAAAAAGGATTAAAATGGGGAAATTTGCAGGGATACAAGGGGCAAATGGAGGCTTTTCTGAGCATAATGTTTTCACAAACAATGAGGCTTTTTGGATGGAAATAGCAGTGAAGATATTTCCTAAGGAAAAGGGCACACAGAGGCTTCAAGAATGATTTTTTTTCAGAGGAAATGTATTTCTTGAAGGCTCGGAAAAATATTTAGCCACCTGTTTGCTTGAAAAAAAAAATTATAGGTGGCTAACAAATTCAAGTGTGGAATAAATGTCCTGGAGTGTGCTTTTTGTGGTCTCAGAAAGTGACTTCTGCCACTCCCAGGATTGTGCTCTTTTCAGGTCAAAAGGCATGCAAAGGCGCTCTTATCAAAGGATTTTGCGTGCAAAAGCATTTAGGACTTGTTCAAATTTCATTTTTCCTCAGACCTTAAATATTTTTAAATACTTTCCAGATTCTCTAATGTCTCTTTGCCCTATAAATCCTTCTTCCTGATATTAAATAATGTCATATTTTCTTGTACGATTTTCCAGTGTTAACATTTTCTCCCTAATGTGTGAGGTCTAGGAAGAACTATATAGCCAAAATACATTATAGTTTATTTTTTGTATACTGTGTGTAGAGAGAAAGAGACCTGCGTGTAGCTCGGAATTCAAGACACCCTACACCTGTTCGAAGAACAACCATGGCCTGTAGGACCCCTGTAAGAAAATATAATACAATATATACAAATTTTCTACGAGGGGGGCATGTACCATACTTGTAATTCTATGGCTAGTTAAACAAATCTAGTTGACAAATACATGTTCTGCCTATGTCACTGATGTGGTAGTGATCTGTTGGTTGATGACGACGACTGATGATGCCCTCAGGGGCATTTTTTCTTTGAAAATAGTGGAATGTGGTGTCCATATGACTAAACCTGGTATGTCATATAATTATGCATTGTACACATAGGTGCTAGCTAGGACCTTCCCATGTAAGAATTACTGAACGAGACGCTTATGAAGGCACGAGTCTTCGACGAATTTGATCAAAGTGAAATGGTTGTAAGGTGTGATACAATCTTGACATGAAAGCTTGTGTTGTAGTCAAATGTCAAGAGGTTGGATGACATCGATGGGAAATTATGTCTCCCATAGTGCCACCTGAGGATGCCCCTTTTATGGAGAGGGACGATCCAAAGTACCGCTTCCTTTTTGGAAAATAGTTGTTGGAGTTGACAAAAAGGAAGCCTCAACTGAACGAGGGGGTCGCTAATATGAAGGATCAAGATCCTAGATGTGATGGGCTTAACATAGGCATGGTGGCGAGGGTGACTGAAAACTGATGATGGGGATTCAGTGGCCTGAGGTTGGAGTATAATAAGCAGCTTGGCGACAATCATAACTATTTCTGATGGGGAAATCCTCAGAGTCGGTAGGACTTTCAGGGTGGGTATAAACTGGTTATGAATGTCATGGTGGATTTTGCGTGAGGGTGTGTTACTCCGACCAAGGGTGTTCAGGAACTGCTGCCATGGGAGAAAAAATGAATGAGTGGGTGGAGGATGTAGTGCACCGTTTGCGGTCTTTGTACACTTACCAAAAGAATAAAATAATAGGGTTTGGTTTGTATAAAACAGAGAGATGGATGCCCCAAAACATGAAAGTGTTCACTCATTGATGACATGAGGAAGGTGTTTTGCTGAGGGTGGGGGCCCCATTGGCTGGTCTCATGTGTGAGGTTGATGAAGCGAAGGAAAAAGTATCGCAGATGGAATTATGCTGACGGAGGTATGGTGGGAAAAATGTGAGAGCGGTAGTGCACTTTTGATCTACTTGCACAACCTGACCGTCCAGGAAAGGGGTTTTATCTCGTATGGTAAAACTGACCTTATGCATGGTGGATGGATGGTCATGAGGTGCTTCCTAGAATAAAGTAGTATGGCCATGGCATCACTTTTGTTGTGATATATGGTCTATCGTGTGTGACGAGCACCATGGAGGGAAGGCTCTACCGACCAACGAGGATGTTTGTCACGTGCAGGGTGAGATAATGATAAACATGATCAGATATGTGGAACCCATGGTTTATTTTTGATGGAGAAATGATGTCAAGATATGTAGAGTTCTCTGGAACTCTATCATGCCAGGGGTAGAATGATACTTGCTCTAGAAATTTTAGTGGATGGAGTTGTGGATGGTTTGTGAGCTTTCTTGCAAAAAAAACTACCTCAAGTGAAAGCATATTCTTTATCAAATATTATTTAAATTCATGAGCTTTAAAAAAGAAGATGAAAGAGGGCATACCTGCTGGTGCTAAAAAAATATTTTTTCGGGAGTGCGAATATGTGGCATCACCTTTGTTCATTATGGAGTGTTGATCACATTGCTACTTTCGGTTTGGAGAACGAACCTTCTGATCTCTCGTTATGGTCCTCCAAGGTTTTTGAAAAGGGCGATACATAGATGAATATGGCCTTAATTAAATTCATTTGTACTTGTTGAGTTTTTGATAGGTCAGAGGCTTCTACGTAGCAGTTCTTGCCATTATGGTCAGTCTGAGCACCAGGGATTAACAATATCATGCCCAGGTAACCTCCATGATGTCCTGCACTTTAATTTTTTTAGTCTGAGGGTGCCAAGGTTCGTACAAAATTGGTTTGCACGGATTCTGAGTAATTTTTTTCCCTAGATTGTGTGGGCGATCAGGGTAAAAGCGTGCCCTCTGTGCGCATTTTCTGGGGTTTTGCGTGCTTTAAGCACTTTTTCCCCTCTTTTGGTGTTCATTATGCATGCCTATGACAAATACAGGCACGCCTTCACCGCGCATGACTAAGGGACAGACGCACAAAATTTCGAGGAATTGTTTTGGATTTTTTGCTTGTTTTTTGGTGATTTTCCTATTGCTGATTGGTTCCTGTTTGGATGACAGGTTGTTGGGGAGGGAGCAAGATTGGCCCAAGCTCCGTACTATATTAGCCATCGACGGTCAGGAGCGCCAACATTTGGCACAATGGAGGCTCCTGAAGTTCGTGGAGAACGAGCTTCTTCTGTCACAAGACCGACTGCTACGTTACTTGATCCAGCATTGGCACAAGAGGTGCAACATGTTTGTGTTACGTGGGACTAACCTTGATATCCGTCTTGAGACGGATGTATAGTTTGTGACTGGGCTACTGCCTCATGGTGAGGTGTTGCGGTATCCACTTCCTTCTGGGAGGGTGGATTTGGAGAGGTTCTGGCCACGTCATTGTGGCGGGGAGGGGTGCATCAGCATTTCCTCGATGACAGAATTGGCCGAGTGGTGCACTCTGGAAGCTATTGTGCAACTCGCAAAGTCTTCGGCTCCACATCGAGCATCGAGCCTACAAGTTGGAGTCTTGCACTAGCTGAGGGCCAGGATTTTTTTTTGTTTTTCTCGCTTCTGATATGACGGGATGGTGATGCAGCTTAACAAGGTTCGGAGTGGATCAAAGTTGTTTGTGTATGCCAGTATTCTATGTAGCATCATGTACGAGAGGGTGGTGCTGTTGAGACCGGTGGTGGTGGTGCCTCCTGGGGGGGGCACGGGAGCCTCACATGAGGAGGTGGGCTCTTGTGATGCCGCAAGGGGGTGGGGGTATGGTGGGGCATTACTGGAACGCCACGATGGAGGCCTAGTTTGAGGTGAACCCCCATATGTTTCGTGCATTACCATATGCAGGTATGGACTTCCACAGGGATCCAGAGATGGGTCTCCCTCCTAGTTAAGCTTGGGGGATAGTGGATATGTTCTTATTTTTTCTGCATTTATTGGAGTATATATGTGTTTATGTGTTTTGATGGTGACACTGACATAGTTTTGGTTACTCTTGCAGATGTTAGTGAGGTAGGTCGCCACGTGGCTTGATTGGTTGGCCAAAACCCTCTTCGGAGACCTTGGGGCGATTATGGGGGGCCCAGAGGAGATGCTGCACAGCTTCAGGGTGGTGGACCAGGTGGTGGTGTTGGCCCTTCAGGAGAGGGCAGCAGCTCCACTGCTGTCGAGGCTGCAACTAAGCAAGCTCGTGCCGATGGAGAGGTGGCGTGTGATGATGCAGTGGTCGCTCGCATTGCTGATCTGACTACTCCGGTGTCAGTTCTGGAGGATGCCTGGGGTCGAGTGGACTGCTTGACCCAGGGGATTCCTTCTCGAGGCTTTTTGGATGATCTTGAGGAGTTCTGGTTGGAGATGTTGATGGCCCAAGAGAGGGACTATCAACGTATTTTATGTCGGGTGGTAGTCTCAGTTTTGATGACGGCTCCGGTAGTGGTACCAGGAGTGGCTATGGGTCCAGGTGCCCCACCTCGAGGAGCACCACCCTAGATTTTTCTTGTAAATGGGGAAAACACCCATTATGAGGATGCTTCCCTTATTTTTGACGACTTTTTGTATATCTTTGGGTTGGCCGATAAGTCAGCGACACTATTTTTTGTACTCAGACATATGCACCATGATATATATATATATATATATATATATATATATATATATATATATATATGAGAGATATTTTTTGTGGATCTACACATTGTGCCTCCTGTTTCTGTTTATGGATGACGATATACTGATGGATATCTATGTTTTTGGTTTTTTTATATATGATGGTTTATTCGATATGAATTCCAATTTAGAATATTGTTAGCTATGCGATCAACTATTTGGTTTTGAATCCTCGATACATGTGTAAATGTAATGCAGTCAAATTGTCTGCTTAATCTTTTTGCGCGCATATATTTTATAAATAGATGTGAATCTCTTGTCTCAAATGTTTGGTTTAATTGTGACACTAGTAACTCGGAATCGAGGTAGACATGCATATGTCGTATGCCGTGATGGAGGGCATAGCACATAAGTCCAATGATGACGTCATATTCTGTCTGATTATTTGTTGCTGAATCGATACACACACCGTTGGTGTAGATTGGTGATTGGTCAGGGTGATAGATGACCCAAGAAGCTACTACTAAACTTTGAGACCATCTTGATGCTCCATCAACAAATCAAAAGTAAGGTTCGGGTTGGTAATCCATTGCGGGACTCGAGTGCATTTTGTAATAATTATTTTGGTCAAAAATTTAAAGTGGTTGGGTTTGTGTACGTTAACTCCGATGTAGGGCCTGCTTGGCCATTATAGGTAGAAATTATTGAGGTAAAGGCCATTGATCGGGTTGCTGAGGCATGCTCCGTCTGGTTCCGTCAAGATGTATGCCCCTAGGTGGAGGGAATTTTTTATGATCTAGGGTCCTTTCCACAAGGTTTCAAACATTCTTGGCCCTAGGGCTTCTTTTGCAACATCACAGCGGAGGACTAGTTCTCCCTCGATGAATGAGTGAGGGTTGATGTGGCAGTCGAATGATGCTTTTACTCGTTTCTTATGGGCCTCATTGTTTTGCAGCGACTGTCATCGGCTTTCGTCAACAAGATTTAGTTGTAATAGGAATTGTTCTAGAGGCTGGGTATCATCGAGGAGTTCGACAACGGCATGCAAATTCGGGATCTTACGAAAATCAATGCAAAAGCGTGAGGAACCCTGAATTTTTGTGACAGGAATAAGGTGGGAGTCATGGGACGTGGGGATGACTATAATCCTATTCCTAGTATATGATGATACAAATCGTATGTGGTGTAACGTGTCATTGGTGTTTGGTGGGGGAAGAATCTCCATGATGGGAGTTTGCGTAAGCACAAGATTGGGTTCCCTGCTAGGACGATCAATTTCTTGTGGGTGGAAATTGTACCTGTTGCAAAGGTGCCTAATTGTTTCCATTAGCGGGCCTGCCTCTGGTTTGGCTAGTGAAAATGGTGCATGGTACCACTGTGCCAATGGAGTATATTGTACGGGAACTAACACTACTCGTCGTCCCTAATGTTGATGCTTGGAAAGGATCTATTGTAGAAGATGAGGTCTTCTCCTTCCATTTCCGTGTCATTGGTTTAGGTGCATCTAGCTCTGTGGGGGAGCATATATTTAACGCTGCTCTTGCCACTCTTAGCTTGGGGAGATGCTCACACTTAATTGTATGATGAAATTGTGAACAAATATAGAAATAGGTATGCGTGATCTTCTCTTGGTTATATAGAAGTCTCCGAGGGAGTGTAGAGACTGTTGGAAAACTTCTTGTGAGGGGATTCAGTTATTTACACCGATTGACCCGGTGGTCATTTAGGTCGCATAGTCCACATATTATCCTAGGTTGGGCATGGGTCATGCTTGGTTGGTGTGCCTTCCCAAAATTTCAATCATGTCGATGTGGGTGTGGGGTTGCTGGCCTAGGGTGATGTACTTTCTACATCATTTGAGTTCATCGTCCTGTTTCTTCTCTATTGTATGAATCATATCAATGAGGGGAAGGACTCATGGGATATAAGTACAACGTTGTCCACAATGATTTCCCTGACATATAGGGGAAAATAGCCTAGATATGGGGGTCCCATTGTGCTCATTTTGTGGTCTAGAATGGTACCATCATCGTAACATTGTTAAATCAGGCAAATGGTGACCACATGATTGGGAATTTTGCATAATGCGCATGTTGCTCTTCTCTGTAGAGAGCGGTTGGGGGTAACTAGGGGTTCCATGATTGGTCACTTTTCAGTTGACAAGAATAGGATGGATCTGCTCATCACATCTTCTTGGGTTGTCAAGTTGTTCATGGATTCCATGTCCATGTCATATTCTCAGGAGAGGTAGACTATGGTTGATCACATACAAGCTAGTGCTGCACGGAATCTAGGTATGTAGTGACAATGGCACACTGGGTGGTGGTCAACATATATCTGACATGAATACTGGATGTCCATGTGGTCGCGATATACTATATGAATTGGATACCATCATTGGAACATTTCCAAAGCTGGGAAATCAATGATGAAATTATCAAGCTCATCACAAAGTCTGCATCTTTCGATTGGGGGAGCGGGCCTGGCGGGGAGCCTTTCAGGTGATCGTTGTTCCTCCTACAGATACAGGATGATACGAGGTTCATTTCCAGTAGAATAGATGGGGGGATCCTCTTGATAGGATCGATCGATGGCATGTAAGGCATCCCTATATCGTGGGATCTCTGGGAAATGATGAGTATAGTGCCCATAATTGTTGCAGATAGCACATGCGTGATTGGTACGCAATGCTTTGCCTTTACCTTTGGTGGTAGGTTCCTTTTTACAGGAACGTGGCATCACAATGTCTACCTCAGAGCTGAGTGGTGTTAATTTTTCCAGCTCTAGGAAGATATGGGTAGGGTGTCCTATTACGTCACATATGGCGCAAACTGGTGATTCCCGTTGTATGGCGGGAGTTTCTAGCTTCTTTTCTCTCTTCTTGGTTTTAGCTGTAATCATCAGTTTTGAAATGGGAATTTCCTTTGCAGGGATGTTTTCGACCATTTCTTGAATAGGTGGGGCCTTCTCAAGACTAAGGGGATTTAACCCTGTGGCAGTGATGTGTGTGGTTCTTGTCCCAGTAGGGGGAATGAGATACCAAAATGGTATTGAAAATGATATGTTTGGTAACGCTGTTGTTTCCAAAACCTGCTGGGAAACAAAACCATATGGGGGGTAGAGGAAAGGGGTTTGGGAAGCAGCGTAGGCTAGAGAGGTTGTCGTGTCCAAGGAATCAATGTCTTAACTGCTTGTGTTCGTGTGTTGAATAACTTCAGCATTTGATGTGGACATCATGCACACAGAGCTCCTGTGACATTGGGTGATGACTCAGGTATAATGGGGGTATCTTTTGGGAATGATCCTAAGACGAATGACGACTTGAATTGGCCAGGGCCATATTCTTGCTACCATGAAAGTGTGTCCGAGGATGTATCTACATAGGGTAGAATCACATCAGTGCTTGTTAGGGGTTGTTTCTTGCTATGCGTCAATTGGTCGACAATAATGATGTGGTCCTCATGGGGGAACATAATAATGCGAAAGACGGAGGAGGCCATGGCTGACATGGTGTACATATAAATACAACCAAGGAGTATATTATAGTCCAAGTGAGCGTCCAAGACTTCAATCTCTATAAGGACCATCTTTTCAGCTAAGCAGACCGGGACGTTTTGGTAGAGACCAACGGGGGTTGAAGGGCGACCATCGTATGTTCTAAGCATGATGATTGATGGTTTTAGTTCTGGAGACCCTAACTTCTGCCAAATTTTTTTTGACATGATGCACGTGGATGCACCCTCGTCAATGACACATTGGTGAATGGTGATATTTTGGACCGATACTGGTATCTTAAAGGTGAGCATTGAAGGAAGCCTGGGGGTGGCATTGTCTAAATCAAAATCCATTAGGTGCGTATCGGCAGGGTCGATAGCGCCTAATGTAGAAATCAAGGCTTTCCATTGTTTTGGTCATGAATACAATACTTCCAAAGCTAACATAGCAACGAGAGATTGGGCTAAATCATCCACGTTGCTATAATTATGGGCCACTTTGGAATAGTTTCTTGCTTGCCTATTTTGTCCCTTAGCCATCTTTGGCAACGATTCAATAGGCGTCTTTGAAATGTTCAAAGGTGCAATTGGTGCACTGGTACTAGCCCCTGACATGTTGGTGTTTGGTGGAGTATCGTAATTTTGATTCCGTGTTTGAAAAAAAATATCTTTTCGAGTCATGTAGATTTCGTGGCTTTTTTTTCCAGAGTCATCGGGATTTTGTTGCTGAGTGCTAACTTTCCCTTGATGGGGGAAAGGTTCCTGCATCATATCTGTCTGTTGGGAAGGTCCTCCTTGTCCTCAGTTACTCTGTAGCTTCTCCAGCTCAGGGAGATTAGGACAATGGTGAGTGTAATGGTTGTACTCACCACAAATCGAACAAGAGTGGTTTGCCTGAAGAGGTGGCCTTTTTCTCTACCGTTGGGAATTTCTTGGCTCGTGGTTTTGACTTCGGTTGGAGTTGCCTCCAGCCTGAGATCGTGGAGGGTGTTTTTGGTTGTTTCCCCCTTGTCCAGGATTCCCTTTGGGCTTGGTTTTTTCATTTTTTCTTAACCACGTTAGGAGGGTAGTTCTCCTGGTTATATGGTTGGAGTGGTTGGTTTTGGGAAGGATGTACAAAGTTTACCTATGCATTGTTCTGCAAAGGTGAGTCTTGTGCTGGGGACTGAGCATAACGCGTTCCCTGGTTTGCACTTGGTTGTTGGGGGGGAGCTCTTCCGCCAGTATGTCTATTTGCGTACTGGGTCCCCTGAGCCAGAGGATAGGATCCTCCATGGTGATACAATGATGGCATACTCGTCAAATTTTGTTGAGGAATATGATGACTTTGAAAACAGAGTTGTGGTATGTTCTGGGTAGAATCATACGTATAACTGGTGTTTTGACTACTGATACCTGGGTAACTTTGGGTCAATGACCCAATTAAACCGTCTGCAGAGTTCAACGCGCCTGGAAATTCTTTGTAAGTTTTTAGGCGTGGGGCGTTTGGTAGGATATTGTAAATATACCGTGACTTTGTATAAATCATCTCGAGTTGTTGAGCCTTGCTGATGGCATCCTCTTCGGATATGGGAATTTGTTGTGCCACATCCTTTGAAATCTCTGTAGTGAGAGTTTTCAGAAACAGGTCTAATAGTACCTGATCGTCAAGTTTGGCTTTACATAAACTACGACTCTGCCACCATTCGTGGAGATGGTCCAAGATATGGATGGCGGGGGTTTGCCTAAAGTGTGTTAGTAATTCCATTCCAGAATCATGGTGGATGGGTAACTGAAAATATGGTAGGAACGTAGTGGCAAGGCTACTAAAGGTTCCATATGTATTAGAGGGTTGCTCCACATACCATTTTGCCGCTATTCCTGTCAGAGTGTGTTGAAATAGTCTCAGTCGAATAGTATTGTCAATGATGTTGTTTGACGAGCACCACAGGTGGAAAGTCATTACATGATTTCCTGGGTTTTCCGCTTGATTTCCCTTGAACTTTGGAATATCCAAAGGGAGCTTCGTGGGCATAGGAGGCCATATAGTGTTGTGTGCAATGGGGTCATTTGTAAACTTTGTTAAATCTGGTAGATTCAACGAAGCTAAAAAGGGTGGTTGTGACATTGTAGCCACTGCAACTTGTGAAAACATAAATTTCTGGTTAGGAAGAGGGTTTATCTGCGACGTACCCTACTGTGTATTCGAATGGCTTCCTGAATGGGTAGCACTCATCTACGCTCTAGGGGTTGTGGGAGTAGAGGTATGTGGTGTGGCGTGGGGAGACCGATTAGGGTTCCCAACTATGGTTTCCCTAATAAAGGACGTACCGATAATGGTGGTAGTGTTACGTCTTTGACACCTAAATGGCGAAAGACCTGGAACCTCTCCTGGTAATGGGGGGAGGTCCAAAAGACATCTAGATCAACAAGGTCATGTTGGGTTTGTTCTGGTGTTGACTAGGTCTAGCTTTGGAAATATTTGAGAGGATAGATATTGTCAAACCAGGAGGTAACTCCTCAAATCAGAATGTGTATTAGCTGAAGAATGTACATGCTTTTATAGATGGGAGGTGAGGCTATTGGGATTCATCTCCCAATGACTCTTGGCCTTCCTTATTTCCTAATATTAAATAATATACAAAAATACATATGCACACCCATCCATAGGATTAGTGTCAACATTCCCCCTTTAATCCGAAGGGATGTTGGTGAGTCCAAGCATCGATCTGAACTTTTCAAACTTTTCTCTTCCAAGTGCTTTGGTGAAGATGTCAGCAGTTTGCTCATTTGTGGAACAATGATGTAGATGGATGGTTTTGGTCTGAACATGATGTCGAATTAGATGGTACTTTGTATTGATGTGCTTTGTTCGATCATGGAAATTTGGGTTCTTGGCCAAATTTATTGCAGAAGTGTTGTCGATCATGAGTGGAGTGGAATACATTTGTTTCATCTGCAAATCTTCCATGATCTTCTGGAGCCACACAATTTCTTTTGTTGCTTCAGCTGCTGCCACATATTCTACCTCGGTCATGGAATCTGCTGGAACTGACTGTTTGCGTGATCTCCATGAGACGACTCCTGATCCAAGACTCATGGTGTAACCTGTAGTAGACACCCCTGTTTCTTTATCGCCATCAAAGTCTGAATCAGAGTATCCGATCAAGCTGAAGTCGCCTACCTGTGTATATTTGAGTCCAAAGTCTTGAGTCCCCTTCAAGTACCTTAACACTCTTTTTGCAGCAGACCAATGTCCCTCACAAGGTTTTTGCATGAACCTTGAGAGGATTCCAACAGCAAATGAAATGTCAGGTCTGGTGGTGGTCAGGTAGATAAGACTTCCTACAAGCTGTCTATACTTAGTTGCATCTTCAAATTCCTTCCCTTCAATAGATGTGAGCTTCAAGTTTTGTTCCATTGGAGTGGTTAAGGGATTACAGTCATCCATGCCAAATTTGTTCAAGAGATCTCCAATGTACTTCTTTTGAGAAAGAAATAAGAATTTAGGATGTTGAATTACTTCAATACCCAAATAGTAATGAACATGACCCAAATCAGTCATTTCAAAACCTTTCTTCAACTCTTTCTTCATGGATGCAATATAGCTCTCATTGTTTCCTGTTATCAAAAGATCATCTACATATACCACAAGATATACAACTGTTTTTCCAACTTTCTTAACAAACAAAGTTGCATCATCAAGATCAAAGTGTTTGAAATCAATTTTCAGAAGATGCTCGGTCAATTTCTCATACCAGGCTCGTGGTGCTTGCTTGAGGCCATACAAGGATTTTACAAGTTTGCAAACTTTGTGTTCTTGACCCTTTATCACAAATCCTTCTGGCTGGGACATATAAATTTTCTCTTTTAGATCTCCATTCAAGAAGGCTGTTTTTACATCCATTTGATGGACTTTCCATCCATTATGAGCTGCTAAGGCAAAGAGAGTCCGGATGGTGGTCCATTTTGCTGTGGGAGCAAAAGTTTCTTCATAATCGACTCCTTCTTTCTGTGCGAATCCTTTTTCCACAAGCCTGGCCTTGTGCTTGTCAAGTGAGATGTCTTCTTTGTACTTGTTCTTGTAGACCCACTTACAGCCAATTGGTTTCGTTCCCAAAGGCGGATCAACCAGCTTCCAAGTGCCATTCTTTATCAAGGCATCATACTCCTTCTGCATCGCTTCTTTCCATTCATCATGAGAAGCGGATTCTTTGAAGGAAGTTGGTTCATGATTTGTAGACAAACTCAATTCACAGTTATAAGCAATATCCATATCAACAGGGGAATCAGAATTATCTACATCACCTTCGATTTCTTGAGTGGAACTTCTTGTTCCTGTTTTTCCAACCTCATCAAGATGAACATCCTCCAGTGTCTTTGTCAGCCATTTGGGGGGACCTTTCTGAGATGGCCCTGGCTGGTCACTTGACTGAGTTGGGATTGATTCAAGATTCAATCTCCCAATTCTGTCGATCACATCATCCAATGTCTCATCCGTGGTTGTTTCTTCATGTGGGGGAGAGTGTGGTTCAGGAAATGATTCCACAGTTTGATTCAATATCGGAATCCCCCCTTCAAGGTGTGGAATCACATTATCAAATTCTTGGAAAGACTTTGCATGTGTGAATCTGTCCAGGCGATCAATTTGCCGCTCAACAACCTTGTCACTCTTGGAAGATTCAAGAAATATGATATCTCTTGCTATCACAAACTTATTATTTGCTTCATCATAAAGACGATATCCTTTGGAGGTATTGGAGTACCCCAAGAAGATACATTTTCTGCTTCTAGCACCAAGTTTGTTCCTTTGACCCTTGGGTATCAAGGCATAACAGGTGGACCCAAAGACCCTGAAATGCTTTACCGAAGGAAAGTGGCCATGCCACATTTCAAAAGGAGTTTTGTTTCTAATTGAACTTGAAGGACACCTATTCTTTATGTAAACAGCACATAGAACTGCATCAGCCCAAAACATCAATTTTACATTCTTGAAAAATAACATGGAGCAGACCATATTTAAAATGGTTCTGTTCATTCTTTCAGCTACACCGTTCTGTTGTGGATTATATGGCACAGTGGTTTGATGTTTGATTCCATGTTGACGAAGATAATTTTCAAATTCGTTTGAGGTGTATTCTTTTCCATTATCAGTACGTAGAGAGCTAATATGTGTTTGTGCATCATTTTCAATCCATGCATGAAAATTCTTGAAAGTTTGAAAAGCATCAGACTTATTCTTCAGTAAGTAAATCCAACACATTCTGGTGTAGTCATCAATAAATGTCATCATGTATTTGTTTCCATTTGCATAAGCAATAGGCATAGGGCCACATAAATCTGAATGAACAAGTTCAAGTTTCCTATGTGCTCTTGAGTGTGAATCATGAAATGGCTATTTGCTATGCTTTCCTAGAATACAAGCATCACATTCCTTAGGTTTTCTAGGAATTGTAGGCAGTCCATCAACACCATTTTTCTTCAACAAATGAAGGTTGTCATAGTTTAAGTGTCCAAATCTAGCATGCCATAAAAGACTTGATGGGAATGTACCTTCATCATGATGTGAACTGAATGCAAAGTTTTGAGCATGAGTAGATGAACCTTTCAGCTTCAAGAGTCTCCCTTCTTCTATTCCCTCCATGACAAGTGAGTGATCTGATGCTGATCTGACCTCTGCCTTGCCATCAAACAAGTGAACTGAGTGTCCTTGCTGCCGGATTTCGATCAGGGACAGCAAGTTTCTCTTCAACTCCGGGAGGTATAGAACCTCATGTAGGATATGATCAGAAGACCAGGCAGTTTAAGCCTGACTGTGCCAAGCCCTGATGGCTTGAGTTTGGATTTATCTGCGAAATATACTGCTCCATCAACTTTGTCAGTGAATTCTTCAAAAAATCTTTTCTAAATGTCATGTGACATGTTTCTCCTGAATCTAGCAACCAATCATCTCTCCATGAAGTAAATGAAACATCAAATAGGTTTTCAGTTACTCCATTGTTACAATGTGCTAGAATAGAATGAGCTGTTTCAGTTGGTTTACCTTTGTCTTTGTCATCAATTTTACCTCTGTCTTGATTTGTTTGCTGCTGAGCTTTAGATTGTCTGCCCCCCTTTTCTCTGAAGTTTCTTGTTCGTCTTCTGCCTTCTCTTCCTCTGGATGGACCTGAAGCGTGTCTCTTTTCTCTCTGTGCCAAGTAGGCAGCCTCTTTAGAAGATGAAGGGACTGTCATCTTCTTTTGAAGGAGGAGAGAAAAAAAACTTTGCTGGAAAATTTCTCTTGAAGGAGAGAAAACAAAAAAAAATCTTTGCTGGAAAATGTACTCAGTTTAGAAGGACAGAAACTCTTTTTGCTAAAACACTGAATTTAAAAAACAAAAGCTCTTTGCTGGAAACTAATTCTGCTCAAAAAATCTTGCTGAAGACTGAATTTAAATGGACAAAATATACTCTTTGCTATAAACTGAATTCTGCACAAAAAAAATATATGTATATTTTTTTTTTTTGGGGAATTTTTTTTTGAAATGGTAGGGAGGGTGATATTGTGAAATGGTGGTGGGGGGGGGGGGGGGGGTATAATATAAAAGGAGTGGTAAATAAGAGTGGAGGGGGTGGTATTAAACAATGGGAGGGGCAGAAATATAGTGTTTTGGATATTGTATTATGATATGTATATTGGGACAGCGAATGAGAGCCGGCGGTGTATTATAATACAACGCATATCATAACAATAAAACCATGTAATCACAATACAACCAATATAACCTACATTTAAATATAATGACAGCGTTTAAATACAATGCGTGGGCGGTATGGTCAAGGGCATAATGAATATGGGAGGCAACGTTGTATAAAATATGGACAGAAAACAAGGGCGTAACTGTTATATGAGCGATATATATTGGAAGGGAGCGTATAGAAACGCTGGAGCGAATGAACAGGCGGACAGAAATATACCACCAACACAATGTATCATATGGACAGCGTTTTATGTATTGTATCGACAGACCACTTGTATTTTATGGTCGACAGCAATACTGCACGGAGTATTAAATAATGAACAGCGTTTGGATGTTAAACGATGGAGCGATGTTGTATGTATGACAACGTTTTAAATGATGACAGGGCAGCGTTTTATAACATGTGACAGTGTTGATATATAAATGGAGGGCGTAATACATATGCAATGAACAACGTTGCAATTCGTGGGCCGAGGAGCAACGTCGCCAAGAGTGGTATGGTCGATGGTGGTAAACCAGTGTAGAGCCGGCGTTGGAGCAAGGAGTTATATATATATGAAAGGACGCAGAGACAGTGTGTGGAGTGCAGCGTTGGAGATGGACGAAAATGAAATGCTGGAGGGACGGACTGTAATACAATATGAGAGCTGTATTAAATGTGAAAGACAATGTATAGGAGATGCGTTGCAGGTATGAGTGGTGTATAGGAGGACTGTGCAGCATTGTATGTACGCAGGGAGGGGTGAATAGGGAGTCGAGGGGTCTGGGTCGTGGTAGGAGCGGCAGGTGAGGAATCGTGGATCTGCTGTAATGTGTAGCAGATAGGAAGGGGAGGCGTGAGGCCGGTGAGGGAAGATAAGGCGCAGAGTTGAGGGAGAGGGAGGTGTATGCAGAGTGAGGGAGAGGGCGTAGGGCGCAGAGTGGAGAGATGGGGGAGGTGAATGGGTCGATAGGTATGGAGAAAGGAGGAGGCCTAAAAGGCCGTTACAGAAAAAAAAAAATTGGAATGGAATCTGTAGAATGACAGAGCCTGCAATTTGCAGATTGACAGAGGAGCCTGCAGTCTTCAGGAGCTACAGGAGCTGGAGCTGCAAATGTCAGGGATATTAGAGAAAAAAGATGCAGAATAACAGTCTAGCAATTAAGAGCAGCAGAAAACTATTAATAAAATTGACTGAGCAAAGGATAGGGAGTTACACCACAGGCAGAAATGCCAATAGTGGGGCTGGCTTTGATACCATGTCAAACCAGGAGGTAACTCCTCAAATCAGAATGTGTATTAGCTGAAGAATGTACATGATTTTATAGATGGGAGGTGAGGCTATTGGGATTCATCTCCCAATGACTCTTGGCCTTCCTTATTTCCTAATATTAAATAATATCCAAAAATACATATGCACACCCATCCATAGGATTAGGTGTCAACAGAGATTATGATCAAAGAAAAATTCTGATCGCATACATAAAACAAAGCGAAAATAAAATAAATTTTCCCTTTAAATTAATCCTATGTAATCAGTCAATCAAAAAATATGGTTTTTGTTTGTTTGCTTATTATACTCAAATACTAGAAGAAATAATCATCCTCACACACTCAAATGTAATAGGGCCTTGAGAATATATCTTGCGAGTGCTGGCACAACATCCTGTAAGAGCTGGTGACACCCCCAGTCAACCGAAGAAAATCCACCAAGGTAAGGGTAGAGGATCTAGTGCTTGCCTGAACCGTCACCTATAGGAAAGGATGCCCTAATTTTGGCCATAAGTACCACTATCCCATGTGAGTGTTCAGTTCTTGGGCTTCTTCTTAATTTAGCTAACAGTACTGAGTATCAGCTGGGTCAGGTAGCCCTAACTGATACCTGCCCGCACTGCGCCTAAGCCTAACCCCCTATGAAACAGGTCTTTGTCACGCTCAAGTTTTCTTTTCCATGGGCTGATATGTGGATTTAAAAGCTACCTAAATAGTCAACTTCTATGTTTCAAGATGAAGAATGATCAAGGTGGCTTATTGGATACCTACCCCTTTGATCCTAACTTAGACTATAAATTCTTTTGTGGCCCTTGTGGGGAGAATTTAGTGAGTTTTGTTAAGTTATTTTTAGGTGTCTTTGCTTTGCTTAGTGTGTGGATGTGTGTGAGAAAAAAGTGAACAAGAACATATTTTGAATGTGTGGATATGCGATGATCCTTTTCAAAATCCCTTATTAAGACTATGCTCTATTGTTCCTTGCTCAAAAGAAAAACATGTGCGGATATGGGCTGCTTTCTATTTTTCCTAGTTAATCTATGTGATCAACTAGAGGGAGATGGTGAGTTGTGAAGAGAGAGTGTTCATATGCTTGTCTAGGATCACCAAAGGGTGCAAAGGCAGCAGATATTACTTGCTCTCTTATCGACAATTCCATCTTGGTCCCGAAATCCTAGTGCGAAAATTGAACTAAACTAATTGCATTTACATTAGAAAAAATGAACTAGATAATCATGCGTGGACTTGGGCCACTTACTTTGGATAATTATATAGGTGTTTTGGTACCTAAATTTTCAAAACATATATATATATATATATATATATATATATATATATATATATATATATATTTTTTTTTTTTTTTTTTTTTCTCGAATGCAAGTTAATTTTCCCCCCGCTAAACTATGTGTGAAATTTTCAAAATCAACTTGAAATAAAACTAACACCAAGCCTACCAAAAGAAGTTGCGAGTGAGCTTTAGCAAGTCAAGTGTGCTCTAAAACTGCTCTAGGATTTATTATGGGTCAATGTGCAATTTTTACACACAGGAAAAAATAGAAATATGGGACAAATTTCTCATTCCGTCTTTTGCGCGCGAAAGGCTTCAACAGGCGTGATGTCTGCACGCAAGTTAGTTATGAACGCATGCTTTGGGTGAGTCTGTCTAAGGAAAAGTGCGCAAATTCCTGCTCATTCTGTCACTTGGGATGAAATAGGGACTGAAGGAGAAAAATTGGGCAATTTCAGCCCAACTCCACAGCACAAATAGAGGTCTTTGCATAAGGGCACAACCATATAAACTTAGAAATAAACGTTAGTGGAGTCGCAAATCCTATGTTAGTGTATTTGGTGCATGTATGTATGAAATCACACCAACTTAAGGGGTGTGGTTTACCCTCTTAATTTATTGGTCACAGGAAGAAAAGATATGGATTCAAGCAAGTTAGTGGAACATGCTAGAACATAAACATACTAGATAGAGAAATAGCATGCACATTCAAACATAAAAATTAAACTAAAAATAAAAGAAATAAGAAAAAAGCTCTAAATAGAGTAAAAAAACTGCAATAGTCCAAACGGTGGTGCTTACGTCCCCTCTTATTGAGTGCTGGTAGAAAATGAGGATGAAACTTTAACCCACTTGCCAAGGGGCCATTAGAACTGGGAGTTCTAAGTCCCGATGCAAGGATTTCTTTACTTCCAAGCTTGCCTCGGCATAAAGTCTCCCTTTCTCTACTATGGTGAACTGAAGTTGTTATATGGCCAAAAATTGAGTCTGCTCTGTCTTTGTTCTGAATCACACACTGCTAGTATTGCTTGGGGAAACTCTGGGCAGCATAACAATTTGCTCTCAAGTTGTTCATCTCTTGGTGGCCTTTTATAGGATAATTCAAATCCTCCTTCCCTCTCTTGGTACATTGTGGATGGTGACCCAAGAGAGAGGGATGATTCCATTGTGTGCCACATTTATTCCATTGTGTGCTCCCTTGATTTCCTAAGGAGGCTTTGGTGGCTATCCTTAGGTGGCTTAGTGTGGAATCAATGTCCTGGAGTGTGCTTTTTGAGGTCCCGGAAAGTGACTTCCACCACTCCCAGGATTGCATGCTTTTCGAGTCCAAAGGTGCGCAAAGGCGCTCTTATCGAAGGATTTTGTACGCAAAAGCATTTATGACTTGTTAAAATTTGATTTTTCCTCATACCTTAGATATTTCTAAATACTTTCTAGATTCTCTAATGTCTCTCAGCCTTGTAAATCCTCTGCCTGACATTAAATAATGTCGTCTTTTCTTGTACGATTTTCCAGTGTTAGAAATATGTATATCATTTTGTTCCCTTCATAAATTCACATCAAACTACCACCCTCATGATGAATTTGTTTCCTACTTTTAGGAGGCCCATTGTAAAATCCATGGAAATCCTAGAATAGTGTTGAGATCAATGGTGGTTGTAATTCCCATAAAGTCTTCTTTTCTTCACCCTTATTCCTTTGAAAAGTGTTATAGTCAAATGAAATTATGGATTTTATTTTTCATGCCTTCCTAAAATATATAACACTTAATTAATTCATAGGTTCTATAAAATCCAAAGTGACCTACTATAAGCAATGAATACAACTCCTCTAACACTCTTTTCTTCACATTAAAGTATAATTTTTCACTACATAAATAATTTTTTTATATATCACTTGTTATAATGTTACTAAGTATCTCCTATGGGTTCATTGGGATTGTCCTATTGTCCGTGGATGAGTGAAATCACTATGTCATTTTTCAACCATTCTTGTTTTTCTTCTTAAAACCAATCTAATATAGATATGGATAAAGAAAATAGAGATCCTTGCTCCTCATATTTCCTAGATAAATAATTGACCAACATATTCTCTTTTTCATTCTTATATATGATCTCACAATCATACACTTGTTGGTGTCCAAGTGTGAATGATTATTCAAACCCTTTCCCACATTAACGATCAATCCATGTGTGTTGTTTATTGCAAGGCTAACACACATAGTATGTGTAGATACAATAGCACAATTATGATATCAATCATGGATTCGAGAAATAACAAAGCAAAAATCACTGTAAAAACAATTAAAAAATGAGTAGTAATAAACTGTAAAGCTTCTAATGCACTCACAGCAATAACAATATCAACAAATATGTCTACTGTCACAGCAATTGCAAATTATACAAAACAGGAAATAGAAATAAAAATACACAAGAAATACGCAGCACCTGATCGGAGAGTGGGCCCAACTCTCTAATCAGGGTTACGATATGCTCACAACTCACACAAGTAACATGAAATTAAACTTGCATTAACTTGATAAAATAAGATTATGTTACACAGCTCAATTCCTTGCATAGCCAACCCTCTATGCATTCTCTCCTATGCGTTCTATCCCTTCTCTCTGATTTGTGTTCTTTTAAATATATAAACAAAAAAGGGAAATATAATAATTAAAAAATCTCAATAAGCCAGATGATATTTGAAAGATCTTTCCATCATGATTAAGCTAGCACAAGTCGAATCTGACAATTATAATTGGGGCAATTTGGAAAACAGCCACAACAGAAAATTTGCAAATATTCCCTTTAAAGAACCTTGTGTTTCTCTCAATAAAGATCGAATTTGGGAAAAATACTCTTAAAAAAACTAATTTGGTCCATTCTGCACAAAACCCATGTCTCATATTTTCAGGAATCTTCTCCGTTTTCCCAAAAATTTCAACGCAAAACTGTCTCTTGTTATCCCAGCGAATTTATGAGTTGGAATATTTAATTATCAGCTGAAGATCAAATCTGCGATATGGAAGAGATCTTGGAGGCTAAAATAGTGAGTGAAGTTATAATGAATTCATTAGTAAACCATAGTTTGAAAATTCATGCATAATAATCATTAATTTATTAAAATAAAGGAGAAAAAGTATTACTTATCCAAAAGAGCATAAATAATTATGAAATGGAATTATATAATAAGTTATGATAAATAATGTGATAAGAGAACATTAGAAATGGATAAAATGGATGTTAAGAGGTGATAATAATAATACAAATTAGTGGCCCGACATCTCCCCCAAATTGAACATGTTGCATGTCCCCATGCACCCCAATGCCTTTGTATTAACCAAGTTGTAATATAATAATAAAAATAGTCACCCGAATGCATGATATTGATGGAAGAGAAGGTTTCTTCCTAAAATGCTTCTTTAAAATAATTTTCATGTATACTTTCAACCATATGTATATGAAGTTGCAACAAAGTATGATACAAGTAAATACAAACTTCATTACAATCCAGATTTTGCTGCAATTTTGCAAGCAAATTTATACTATATCAATGCTTCTCCAATCCGAAAATCAAATCAATGCAACGAAAATATTTCAATATATCAACAAAATGGTTGTAGGTAATAATGCATGATTTTTTTGGAATTAAAAAATTGGTTTGACTTGAAAATTTTTGGGTTTAATGATACCTCTTTGCTGTCGAAAAATCACAAGAATCTAGTTGATAGTTTTAAGGATATACTCAAATCAATTTTAGGAGTGTATACCTTAAATGAGGAAGAGATGAGAAATCATTCATCATGCATAACAACCCTTCCCCCAAATTGGATAATTAGCATGCCCTCATGCTACATTAGAAAACAAATTGAGGTGGTTTCTATAATCATGGTTGAAATCTTTGTTTGCTGTATAAAAACATGGAATAAAAGAACCCCTGGATGTGGGTGAAAAATAGAGTGAAGAGGTGCCACGGGCCGCCATGAGGAAGGACACCCGGTGGCTCCACGTGCTTAGACATTGGAAGGGGCTCCATAATAAAATTTGGCGTGAGGGCACCATTACTTCACCTTCCACCACCCTACCGTCGACGTACCAGGCCTACATAGTATGCTACCAGCCATGGCCCTTAAATACACTACCTTTGTTCTCATCTGCACATTCATCCCAACCCGCTCGCTCTCTGTGCATTTCTCTATTTTCGCTCCTCGGTTTCTGGTCCACTGCTCTCGCTCATTCAAGCCTAGAGTTCTCTCTGGTCTTCTCCCTCCCAGGAAGCCTACATCTATCTGCCTCTAGTCAGGAGACTAGCCCCCCTAGATAATTATGCCTTGGCATCACAAGAAGCGATGTTGGAGAGCTGGTGGGCATGGCCAGCCCTCTCGCCCTCCTTTCCCTCCTTGCCCTCCCTTCTCTCCCTCCCATGGCCGCCACTTGAACCTTTCCATAGATTGGAATGAATTTGCTAGTTCTCCCCCTGTCAATTTGAATGCCCAGCTTTCCCTGCAGCGCCCAGCTTCGGCTCTGCTATTCTCCACCCCTGGCAGAAAAAAATGTTCTCATAAGTCCACCATCTCCCCTAAGCCTGCTTTCACCCCTTGCAAATTGAAAGCCCTTTTGGTGCAAAGCACTACTAGTGGCAGCAATGACTCAAGTGGTTCAAAAGGCAACGGTAGTGGCTGCCCAGAACTGGATGTGGGTGGAAATTTGGACCTGAATACAAGAAGGTTCTCTCAGCACTAAGAAGTCCCTGAGTCTACTGACAATGCGGTGAATTCGGGCTTCCCTGCTTTGCCACGCTAGCTGCCAGAAGCACACACGTTGAGCATGGGGATGGAGGAGGATGGCTACGTGTGCAGGATCCTCGAAGAGCTTCCAACCTCCAGTGACAAGCATGCAGGTCATCCATAGGATTTTCTTTTCATCTCTTCATGGATTGCACATGTTTAAAAATGCTTATCTTTGGTTTTGTTATACAATTTTGCAAACTGTTCCTGCTGGTTTCTTGCCATGGGCAGTAGTATCTTTTGGACTTCTAAGGACTGGTTTCCCCATTAGGGGCAGTCTAGTACTTGATATAAATCTCTGGACTCTTCCCTCTGGATTGAACCCGTTCATTCCTCAGGATGTGACTTGTAACCTTTTGTTTCATATGATCTAATAGAATTAGCCTAACTTAGAAAAAAAAAAAAATGTAATAAAAGAGATTTTGAGAATGAATAAGGAGATCGATGGATGATAAATAATATTAGTGGCATGTTCATCATAATTAGATTAACACTCCCCCAAACTGAAAGATTTTGTGTCTCTGAAAAATGGGAAGTGGTAAAGAAGGGGAAATAATGGTTGAAAAATATGAGTGAATAATGCTCAATGGTTTTTCATGACATTCTCCTAAACTTTTAATAAATCAAAACCTTATGTTATTTTACCTCAAGTTTTACCTCCATAAAAATGTGGAATGGCATGTATGGATTGACATTTCTTGAAGCTGATGTAGGCTGAACTGATGCTGAAAGTGATGTAGAATGTGGAAGCCATGTAAGTTTAAAAAAGTAATCAGAAAGTGTAGCAGGGTTTCCTTATACCAAACTGATTAGTTTCCCTGTCATCTATATAAAATATCTCATGAGTATCCTTAATCAATAATTCATCACCTTAATTACCTCATTACATATAAAAGTTACATAATCATATTGTGAATGGCATGGGATAATAATGGATAAGAAGGGAAAAGATGAATTACCAACACCCATAAGCTTTGGTTGTTATGAGTGCAGAAATTAAGAGAATTATGTATCTCAGTATTTTCTTCTCAAGGTTTGTCCAATTACCTAAGATTCAAAATCAGAATTAAGCCTCTTTATTCTACCTCAAATAGTAGTGGTGTTGTTAAGATATGAATAAATGGTGACTGATTGGGAAAAGAAACTATATTTGGTTAAAGATCTGATACTTGTAGAATAAAGGAATGATGGATTAGATAACACAAAATTTCAAATATCAAATATCCTAAAAGTTTCACCCCTGACATGTAAATTAAATATTTATAACTCAATAATAGATATAACCCATAACCACCATCATCTAAGAACTAATTAAATATTACCCCATGAACCATGAGTTTTGGAAAACCTTGTATATGCAACAGTGAGATTTATCGAAAATTAGCTTTGATAAAACAAGGTAACCAAGTAGATTATAGTATTAAATGAATTTCTATACCATGGGCATAGCCACTGCTGCCAATAGGTGTCCATAGCCTCGACAGGGATTCCTTTTTAACCCATTGAGATGCCAGTGTCCCATATATTAGAAATGAGTACATAGTTACAAAAGCCTTTCAATTTACTTAGATGTCAACTAAATATCATTGTTCTGGCATGGTAACCAGTTAATAACAATGTCATTCATAGGAGCTACCAAAAGTGAAAAATTCGGCTCGTGATGAGACCTTCTGTCCTTCAGTTTTATGACTTAAGGCCATTACCGTGGCTTGGTGACCAGCAATGGTAATGTCAATTTATTTGGACCTATGATCATGTTAGGTTGGCTCGTGATGAGACCTCCTATCCTTTAGTTGATTATTTATGTTTAAAATTAAATCATTGTTATTGTTAATCAATAAAATATTACTTAATAGATGGGGTGGCAGGTCAACTCCTTAAGAGCTAGGGATGGTGTAAAATGTTGTGTAGTAACTATTTTCAACTTTGATGGTTTTTCTTCTAAAAAAATAATAACCTTCAAATGACTGTTGATAAATAAATTTTTCATTACTGAGATTACGACTGAGGAACAATTCATTAGATAATGGTAGAAATATTTAAATACATTTTTGTGGTCATCATCATAAATTTTACAAGATCAAGGACTTGACCAATTAGGAAAGTTGAAAGTTGAATGCTGGCATGATGAAATCATATTTGCATAATTATTCCTTAAAAATAAGATTACGTTTATAGATAAAAAAAGATAAATTGACTACCCAATAAGTATTTCAAAGAGGGCCTAGACCATTAAAAGTATTTCTCATTCACCAAAGAGAAAATCAAATCATAAAAACCTACACATGTTGAATCCAACGTGAAAATTGGCCAACAACAACAGTTGTGACTGAGGTAACAACAAACATGACTTAGGTAATAGTAGGGAAAGGGGAAAAATAATGATGGTAGGAAGATGACCTGAAAGCAGATTAGTCACTTTGCAAAACAATGAGGAATTAAGAATGAATCATCACTTATAAGACTTACCATAATAATCATCCTTATTACTAAATATGAGACCTCCCCCCAAGTAAAGTATGTTTTTCATCAGTCATAGTTGGTCGTGTCATAAGTAAAATACCAATTAAATATATGGAGTCAGTGAAGGACGTACCTGGCGACTTACCTTGGTGGAGTAACATCACCAAGTACTTAGAAAAATATCACCATGGAGTAACATCACCAGAGGAGTAATAGTATCAGAGGAGTAACAACACTGGACACTTAGAAAGTTTCCTAAAGTAACAGCATCGGAGGAGTAACAATGTTGGATACTTAGAAACATTTTCGGAGTAACAACACCAGAGGAGTAACAACACCGAAGGAATAGCATCACCGAAGGAGTAACAACAGTGACATAGTAGCAACAGTGATGGATTCATAGCAGTGGCAAAGTCACAACACCGATGGAGTAACAGCAGTGAAGGAGTCACAACACCGACGGAGTAACAACATCCAACACTTAGAAAAAATTTCCAGAGTAACAACAGTGAAGAATTCACAACACCGTCGGAGTAACCATTAGGGGAATTTTGAGGTCTAAAATGGGCCTCATAAGAAAAATGTACAACAAAAATAAACTTTATAACAACCAGTAGGATTCAAGATGATGATGTCAACCATGAGGGATGATTCACCATTTTTTAAATAAAAGGGTAAAAATATTAAAAAATAATAAAATAATAAAACTACTTTTTCAACTCGTATTTTCAACTTATCTCCCAAAATTTTTACTCAAATTTCGAGCGGGAGTACTCGTTGGATGTGAAATTTAATTCCTCATCCAAGGAGTTCCCATGTTGCATAATTTTGATGAACTCTACTACACGAAAAATGAGAAATACGTAAAAAAACGTGATTGTAATCACGTTTTTTTATGTATTTCTCATTTTTTGTGTAGTAGGACACATCGAAAGTATGCAACATGGGTACTCCTTGGATGGGGAATTAAATTTCACATCCAACGAGTATTCCCGCTCGAAATTTGAGTAAAAAATTTAGGAGATAAGTTGAAAATATGAGTTGAAAAAGTAGTTTTTCCATTTTTCCCTCTAAAATTTGATGATGTCATCAAATCTTATTTGATTTTTTCCACTATTATTTTATAATTTCCTTAGGAGGCCCATTTTAGACCTCAAAATTCCCCTAATGCAACATCCAACACTTAGAAAATTTTTCTGGAGTAACAACAGTGAAAGATTCACAGGACCAATAGAGTAACAACATCCAACACTTAGAAAAAAATTCATAGTAACAGCAATGACAGATTCACAGCACTGTCAGAGTAACAACATCCAACACTTAGAAAAACATTTCGGAGTAACAGTAGTGACAGATTCACAACACCGACAGAGTAACATCATCCAACACTTAGAAAAAAAATTTGGAGTAACAGTAGTGGTGGATTCAAAACACCGACAGAGTAACAGCAGTGGCAGATTCACAGCACCAATGGAGTAACAACACCCAACAGTTGGAAAAATTTTCGGAGTAACTGCAGTGACACATTCACAACACTGACGGAGTAACAACATCCAACACTTAGAAAAAAAATTTGGAGTAACAACAGTAGAGGATTCACAGCCCTGACGGAGTAACAACATCCAACACTTAGAAAAAATTTCCAGAGTAACAGCAGTGAAAATTAAGAAATCGCTCCTTTTATTTTGACAAAAAAACAAAGAAAATGTGACTTTGAAGTAAAAAATACCTGAAGCATAAAAACATAAGAAAAATCATAAAATAAATGACTCTTTATTGAAAACCAATAAATAAATAAAAAATATTAAGTTACAATGGTTATGATTTTTGTTGCAGCAATGTTGTTTATGAATGGTGAATATGGAAAATTTATTTTTCGGAAATGACTTGGATCTTCAAATAGAAATAAATTCCCCATTTCTCATGTAATATATCTATTAATTGATAAAAATTATTCATGTTGTTTTCTCTGTGTGAGGAAAGGTCTTTGAAATTATTTTTTTATTTTGTTATCATTACCTTCAAGAATCACTTGTTCATAAATTGACCTCATGTATTCTCCTAGGACCTACAAAACAATGAGTGTCTACCTACAATAAAACATGAAATAATGGAAGAAGAGAGGTGATCGGACTCTCATAATCCAAGAAATATGCAAAAAAAAACAATTAGTTACTCTATAAAAAAAATCCATGGGAAAAAAATAACAAAGTAAAATTAATTTATTACCTGCGGGAGAGTGGTGGTCAACCATACTGACCAGCAATGTTTCAATCATAACTTCTTTGTTTTTCATCTGATTTGAGTGATTCCAAAGCCAAATGAAAATGAATTAATAGAGGTTTCTCCAATAGAAACATATTTTAAAAATTCCATGTAATGGTAAGTTAAATTTTCTTAGAACAACTTGCATAACAGAGACATTTTCGATTTTCTAGCTCAGATCAACCGTTGATATTTCAAGCATAAATTTTTCATTTGAAGATGGATTGAACTGATTCAAATTATAGATTTAATTATATTCATATATATATTCCCAATAGTAGAAAAAAATTAAGTAAAGAATAATGGATGAGTCAAATACGCTAGTGAACAACTGGGAAAACACAGCTTCAAGAGTGCTGATTTACAATAAACAGTCAATATTGTGGTCATAAATTTCTCATACAACATCGAAATAAAGTGATTAAATTTAAGTTGTGAACTATATTCATAGGGGAATATACCATAAAAGCAGGTTTCCAAAATATAGTCATTTAGACCTCCAAAAATAGACTGTCACAACTCTGTTCCTGAGCTACCTACTAGACATCATGTCATTGTTTTGGTCATAAATTTTTCGTTTCAAATCCAAATCGATTGATTCAAATTGTGTTAGAAATTATACATAAAGGGATACGTAGGATAGAATAAGGTCTTGAAAATTTTCCCATTTGGTCCTTCAAAACATGACTCTCTCGACTACTTTTCGAGAATTTTCATCAAGCCTGCAAGCCATAAGATATGATAATCAAGGAATTTTTCTTTCAAGGTGATCAAAATGAATATGACAATTTGTAGAAATTTTATTTTCAATATAATACGTCTACATACATAAATAAATTCAAATATTGATCACCGTTGTTAATTTTCACAACCTGTTGCAACAAAAAAACTATTTTTACATCTAAAGAAATTTATTTATTTATTCATTCTATATTATACACTACACTACTCTACTCTACTTTGAAAAATAAAATATACTTGAATATAAGAGTACTTCCAGTGAAATCATTTTCGAAATAATGCCTCAAGTATGCACATACACGTATTTGAAAAATGTATTTTAATAAACACACGTGTATGAGAGACCAACTTCCTTGTTAAGGATGAAAGCAGAGTTGTCAAGGTAGAGCATGTTGAAAGCAAACAATGAGAAACCATCCTTCAACATAGTATTTATTTCCATATTTTTCTACATCCTGAAGTTCCTCGAATGAGTTCCAATTGTGTTGAAGTTTTCTTTCCTGACCTCATCTTGTGAGTTTAAAGTCTTTCTTACGCATTTTTATTTACATTCCCCGTTTATAAAACCGCAGGAAGGAAAATAAAAATAAAAAATTTAAAGTTCAGGACCTAGACTGCAGAAACTTCCTCTCAAAGATTAAGAGTTTGAGATTAAAAGTGAAGTTGCAAAGAAAGAAAGCAAGAAAGTAAATCAAGAAATATTAAGTTCAGGTCCTTGAGCAGGGTAGCATCTCCCTACCCAGGATGAGAGATTAGGCCCTAAGAAATCAGCAGAAAAAAATCAAAGGAAAACGACGAACGCTCAGGACCTAGAGTACAGTAGTATTTTCCTCCTTAGGACAAGAGATCAGATCTTAAGATATCAATAAAAAAGAAGAAAAATAAAACAACTATGCTCGGGACCTAGAGCAGGGTAGAATTTCCTTCCGTATGATGAGAGATTGGTTCCTAATAAATCAATCAAAAAGAAAATTAGAACAACTACGCTCAGGACCTAGAGTAGGGTAGCATTTCCCTCCTTAGGACAAGATATTGATCCTTAGATCAATATGAATCGTGTTCTTGCACCTTTGTTAGCCTCCTTCGCAACAACACCAAAATGTTAGTGTCTGAGTGTGAATGAATATTCAAACCCTTTCCCACATTAATTATCAATCTGGGTGTGTTTGGTTATTGCAAGGCTAACGTGCACAGTATGTGCAGATGACAATAGCATAATTATATATTAATCGTGGTTTCGATAATTTAAAAAAAGAAACAATCAGAATTTTGATCATTGGTTTTTAATGATGTTTAACCCACAGAAGAAGCAACCTAATATTGCATGAGAATTTTGACCTAAAAAATTAATATATTCTGGGTCAATAATTCTTTTGATGGTTTCTACTTGTCGAGATGTTTCCGTTGATATATGGCACGCCATGTAATTCTTCACGGTTTGAGAGATATTCATGTTTGAAGTTTGTACCCCCAGTTAGTGGGCTAAAACCCCATGGGGTTGGGGCATGAGTCATTGAAAATTAATTATTAATATTTTTTAAGCTCCTAAATCCCTCCCATGTTCACTTGTTGAAGCCCCTCTCAACCTAAGCATTTATATAAATTGTGATCTTCATTTCCTCTCATATGGACTGCCATTCAAATAGTTATCATTGAATTTTCGCTTCAATTTTTTTCACGAAGGTTCAAAAATTCATCGCAAAGAAGTGACTTAAAATCATCATAATCCTCCTTCCTAGTACTCCATTGAATTTGTAAAAGTGGTAGATAATGCATAGACCGTAGTTTTTCATTTATCAATTTTAGAGTCAAATGAAAAAAAAAGGGACACGTGCCCACCGTACAAGTTCACTCTCAATGTAACAAATCATACTAGGAATTGTGAGAGACTAGTATAACTCTTTGAAGAATCCAAATTGGCCGACCCCGTGGCATTGAAAATATGACTCAGAGGACTACTAGCACTACAAAATTAGATAATAGATCCAACAACAAGATACACCAGATTCAATATCGAGCTCCTAGAAGGCAAGAAAAATATAGATCATGTGTTGTCAAGGGTTGCAAAGGACCAGACTTTGTACAGAAGCAAAGCAAAGCAAGGTGTAGCAGAGGGTAGCATGAAAAGAGCAGAAACCAAGGTGCATAATAGCAGCAAGAAGTTCATCATATGAAGTCTTCAAGTGGGCAGCACTGCATACAATCATTGTAAAGGTATCATTGTACTTAGTCATTGTAAATACATTATTGTACAAATTTTACTAGTGTCTATTTGCCAAGGGTTGAAGAGGCAGTGTTGGGAGGTCTAGGATCATCATTAGGTGGTTGTGTCAAAGTTGGGGTTATGGTCTAGTATATCTTCTTCTTCTACATCATTCTATATCATTGTAAAGTGGACCATTTTCCCTGGTACGGGAGTCCATTCTTCTTTTATTCTTGTAAAGGGTGGTAAGGTGGTGCTAGGGTGAGTTGTAGCTCATTGGGTGTTGGGGCATCCGTTCAGTTGACTACTGAAAAATCTTGGGCGTTGGAGCGTCCATCCAGTGGGAGCTGGAGAAGAATGCTTTTCTAGATTCTAGGAAGTTGGAGCTTTATTTTCAATTGGAGTTGAATATTAAAGAATTATTAGAAAAGCATTAGGTGGTTTTTGTCCCGGAGTGGGTTTCCACCTTAAAAATTGTGTGCATTTGTGTTCCTTTTGTTTGCTGCTATCATTGTACAAACATTGATAATAATTGAAGATTAACTAATGCTCTAATTGAAAGGAATATTGATTCAACCCCCCTCTCAGTATTTCCAATAGTAATACCAATTAAAGAATGAGCAGTAATAAATCGTAAAGCTGCTAATGCACTCACAACAATAAGAATATCAACAAATACGTCTACTGTCACAGCAATTGCAAATGATACAAAACAGGAAATAGAAATAAAAATATATAGGAAATATGCAGCACCTGATCGAAGAGTGGGCCCAAATCTCTGATTAGGGTTGCACTATGCTCACAACTCATAGAAGTAATAGGAAATTAAAATTGCATTAACTTGATAAAATAATGTTCTGTTACACAACTCAATTCCTTATGTAGTCGATCCTCTATGCGTTCTCTCCTATGTGTTCAATCCCTTCTCTCTGATATATGTTCTTTTAAATATACAAACAACAAAGGGAAATAGACTGATTACAAAATCTCAATAAGCCAGATGAGATTTGAAATATCTTTCCATCATTATTCAGTTGGCACAAGTCAAATATAGAATTTACAATTTGGGCAATTTGGAAAACGACCACAACAGAAAATCGACAAATCTGTCTTTTGAAAAACCTTGCATTTCTCTCAATCAAGACTGAATTTTGGAAAACTACTCACTAGAAAAATAAATTGGTCCATTTTACACAAAACCCATGTCTCGTATTTTCAGGATTCGTCTTCATTTTCCCAAAAAGTTCAACACAAAACTGTCTCTTGTTATCCTAGTGAATTTCTGAGTTGGAATATTTAATTATCAGCTGAAGAGAAAATCTGCAATCTAGAAGAGATATTGGAGGCTAAAATAGTGAGTGATGTTATAACGAATTCACTAATAAACCATCATTGGAAAAATCATGCATAATAATTATTAATTTATTAAAATAAAGGAGAAGAAGTATTACTTATGGGTGAAAATGTGAAGTTGGGTTACACTTTTGTGAGAATCGAGGGCGGAAATTTTTTTTCGGCAATAGTTTGGCCAAAATTTTGAGACAGTTCGGCCGAACTCATTCTATCGTTTAGATTGAAAACACACTGACGGCGTGGGCAAATAGAATTTGTCCGGATATGGGAAAACCGGCAACAACATTTCGACCGAACTTTTAAAATACTTTGGCCGAACTATTGTTTATAAATATATCGCCCGCAAATTATTTTCTTTTTTGCACGTCTTTGTTTCTTTGCGCGTCTTCTGCTCTGTGTTTCTTCGCACGTCTTCTGCTCTATTGCTACTGCGCTTTTGCTGCTCAGGCGCTGCTTCAGTCTATTATCTGCATCTTTGTTTCTGCTCTAGCGCTACTTCCGCTCATTGAATTGCTACAGCGCTGCTATTGCTTTGGCGCTACTTCCGCTCATTGATTTGCTACGGCGCTACTGCTGCTCTGGAACTGCTTCGACGTTAAGTGAACCGCCAGGTAAGCAACTCTTTCTGTTGTTGATCGTGATGGTTTTCTGCAGTGAATTTTTTGATTGTTATCGTAAATTATATTTTCTGATATAATTTATGTTTTTTTGTTGTGTTGCTTATATTTTGTTGAATTGCTCTGGCACTGCTACTGCTCTGTTGCTGATCATCTGTGGAAACGTTAAGCGAACCACCAGGTAAGCAGCTCATATCCTTCTATTTTTTAAAGTTATAGTTTTCTGGAGTGTTCATAAATCATAAATTTCATGAAGTCATACATCATGGCCATATTGTCACAAACATAAATGTCAGGTCAATCCATCCATCACTGTCTAGGTCACTACCATATATATCATTCAAGATATGCATCAAGAAAGCCACTGTTATAATATATCTATAATATATCTACTGTTATAACAAAAAAGCCACAATCATTCATGTATATGATTGTCAAGTCTGCCATATTACTATCAATAAAAAGCTATTGTCATGACATCCACATAACATACTCATAGGTGCACATCATCATTGTCATACTACGAGTATCACTGGCATATTTTCATACATTACTATTTTCCATAGTACTGATGTATTTATATATCACTATTATAAGTCATTTTATCACTTAAATTGACTATCAAACTCACAGATCACTGGAATATCGCTCAGAATATAAGTGATATCAGAATCCAAGATCATTGTATATAAATCAGTCATACTACATAAATCACTCATACTACGAGTATCACTGGCATATTGTCATACATTACTGTTGTCCATAGTACTGATGATATTTATATATCACTGTTATAAGCTATTTTATCACTTAACTTGCACCTTAGATCACTGTCAAACTCGCAGATCACTGGAATATCGCTCAGAATATAAGTGATATCAGAATCCAAGATCACTATATATAAATCAGTCATACTACGAGTATCACTGGCATACTGCCATACATTACTATTGTCCATAGTACTGATGTATTTATATATCACTTTTATAAGTTATTTTATCACTTAACTTGCACCTTAGATCGTTGTCAAACTCGCCTCACTGGAATATCGCTCAGAATATAAGTGATATCAGAATCCAAGATCACTGTATATAAATCAGTCATACTACGAGTATCACTGGCATACTGTCATACATTATTATTTTCCATAGTACTGATGTATTTATATATCACTGTTATAAGTTATTTTATCACTTAACTTGCACCTTAGATCACTGTCAAACTCACATCACTGGAATATCTCTCAGAATATAATTGATATCAGAATCCAAGATCACTGTATATAAATCACTGCCAAATTTTACAAAAAAATTAAGTTTGTAGTTTGGTATGCAACAAGTGGTTACAGTTCTTAGGCTACAATATGTGTTAGAGATTTGTAGTATGCAGTCAAGGTCATGTGCCCAATTTATCAAATATATTATAGAATATATATATTAGAAACTCAAAACTCGAAACTTGTAAATTTTAGTTATTTTAGAAACTCAAAACTCGAGACTTGAGAGTTGTAAATTTCAGTTATTTTAGTATAAGTTATAATGGTAGACTTGTTTTCTTGTTTTTTTTTTATCTTAAAAAAAAAATTGTTTATTTGTTTTCATGAAAAGTCCAAAATAAATAAGTAATTAATTTAATTATTGACTATGTTGTATCCATTTCCACTAAAAACCCATTATCTTGATTAATCTCAGGACTAATTAAAAGTTTAACCAAGCCAGGAATACTTTTACAAACACTTTTTTCATCGAAATGCGTAGTCATATCTTCTATTATTTTCTGTAAAATCAACAACTCTTCCTGCCTAAAAGATTCACCATTAGATTTACATTCTTTCGAGCTAATGAACAACTTGATAACCTCATGGTGATAGAGAGAAACATTCGACTATATAGAAGAACTAGATAAAGGCTTATCAACTTCTCATATTCACTGTGCTCTAATTACATATTGATAGGCCTAATAAGTGGTTACAAAAGATTCCATAATATACTTCAAAACCAAAAGTGATTTGATAAAAACACATTAGCCAATAAGCAAACCATTGAAACCAAAAGTGATTTGATACAATATTGGGTAAAAGGTCATGGTCTTACCTTAATTTCTATTCTAATTCCCTTTCCTAACTTTGATTTTCATTTAATATTTCTTAGGTAAAAGGTCATGGTCTTACCTTAATTTCTATTCTAATTCCCTCTTCTAATTTTTATTTTCATTTAATATTTCTTATCATAATATTTCCTTAACTTCCTTCATGATATCTATGGTTGCTCACCTTCGTTCAATATTGGTTTAAAGGTCATGGTCTTACCTTAATTTTTATTCTAATTCCGTTTCCTAACTTCCCAACTTTGATTTTCATTTAATATTTCTTGAACTTCCTTCATGATATATATGGTTTCTCAACTTTGTTCAATATTGGGTAAAATTTCATGGTCTTAGCTTAATTTCTATTCTAATTCCCTTTTCTAACTTCCTAAATTTGATTTTCATTTAATATTTCTTATCATAATATTTCTTGAACTTCCTTCATGATATATATGGTTGCTCACCCTTTTTCAATATTGGGTAAAAGGTCATGGTCTTACCTTAATTTATATTCTAATTCCCTTCCGAACTTTGATTTTCCTTTTGACCTTGGGGATAAATCGAATCATTATATTGGGTAAAAGGTCATGGTCTTACCTTAAAATTTCTATTCTAATTCCCTTTCCTAACTTCCTAACTTTGATTTTCATTTAATATTTCTTATCATAATATTTCTTGAACTTCCTTCATAATATGTATGGTTGCTCACCTTTTTTCAATATTGGGTAAAAGGTTATGGTCTTACCTTAATTTCTATTCTAATTCCCTTTCCTAACTTTTCCTTTCTTCAATATTGGGTAAAAGATCATGGTCTTACCTTAATTTATATTCTAATTCCCTTTCCTAACTTTCTAACTTTTATTTTCATTTAATATTTCTTATATCATAATATTTCTTGAACTTCCTTCATGTTATATATGGTTGCTCACCCTTTTTCAATATTGGATAAAAGATAATGGTCTTACCTTAAAATTTCTATTCTAATTCCCTTTTCTAACTTCATAACTTTGATTTTCATTTAATATTTCTTAAACTTCCTTCATGACATGTATGGTTGCTCACCTTTTTTCAATATTGGGTAAAAGGTTATGGTCTTACCTTAATTTTTATTCTAATTCCCTTTCCTAACTTTGCCTTTCTTCAATATTGGGTAAAAGGTCATGGTCTTACCTTAATTTATATTCTAATTCCCTTTCCTAACTTCCTAACTTTGATTTTCATTTAATATTTCTTATATCATAATATTTCTTGAACTTCCTTCATGATGTATATGGTTGCTCACCTTTTTTCAATATTTGGTAAAAGGTCATAGTCTTACCTTAATTTCTATTCTAATTCCCTTTCCTAATTTTGATTTTCCTTTTGACCTTGGAGATAAACCCAATCATTAAATATGATAGTCATCCATTTTAGGGAACTTATTATTGGTTGCTTAGTGGTTTTGATCCCTTATGATGATATGAGGTGGTGTTTAAAACATGGGAGTAACTTGTGTTTGCATGTGATGCTCACGGGCCATGGTTTCTTTTGTCGATTATAGAAGCTTTAGTTCTACCTCCTAAGATAAACTTTCTAAAAAACTTACCTTTATTCCTTAAAGTCAAAATAGATCTATACTAAGGAAATTAATCTTTATATGTATTTCTACCATATAAATTCTAAGGATTACTCTTTATATGTATTTCTATCATATAAATTCTAATTAATCACATATATGTGTTAAAGTAGAATATGAAATAAGCCCTTTTTACACTTGGCTTGTCTCTTAGGTACATAGATGTGTGGGTTTGGGAATGTGGTTCACATGAAAAGTAATAGGGATGGATTTAGTGCAAACCTTTTATAAGATCAAGACTCAAACAATTGTGATATTTTCCCTTCTTTCCAAGTTAGTCTATCCTTCTAGAAAAATCCTTTTTAATGAAGGAGATATATCCATATTGATCCACTAATATTTGTTCACCAACAAATATTCTATTTTGGAATTTTATATATCAAAACTATGCTCATTGAGTTTATGCATCTATATCTTTAAACTACTTGAAACTATTTTATTACACCATAGGAATCATTTCGAGAAAAACACATTAGCCATAAAAGTTTCCCATTGAAACCAAAAGTGATTTGATACAATTTAACATAGGTTTTAACCTTATATAGTTAATTGTTTCAAATAGATTTTTAATAAACTAAAAAATATTAAATGTAAAACACATGCACACATTAACATATAATTTTTATTTTTTCCCTTCTTTCCAACTAAGTGGACATCCTTCTAGAAAAATCCCTTTTAATGAAGCAAATATATCCATAGTGATCCACTGATATTTGTTCACAAACAACTCTTTCATTTTGGACTTTTATATCTCAAAAATATACTCATTTAATTTATGCATCTTTATTTTTAAACTACTTGAAACCATTTTATTACACCATAGGAATCATTTCAATGTATCCCCCATTTTAATGGGGTGTATCACATTTCTAGAAAAACACACTAGCCATAAAAGTTTCCTATTGAAACCAAAAGTTATTTGATACGAAAAAGTGATTTGATACAAAACATATAGGTTATAACGTTATATAGTTTATTTGTTTCAAATAGATTTTTAATAAAATGAAAAATATCAATGTAAAACACATAGTATTTAGAAACAAAAATTAATTTGATACAAAACAGATTTTTAATAAAATGAAAAATATTCAATGTAAAACACATAGTATTTAGAAACAAAAATTAATTTGATACAAAACATAGGTTTTAACCTTAAATACTATGTTAATTGTTTTGAAAATAGATTCTTAATAAAATGAAAAATATTCAATTTAAAACACATGCACGTATTAAAACATATAATTGTGATTTTATCCCTACTTTCCAACTTAGTCTATCCTTCTATCCTTCTAGAAATATCCCTTTTAATGAAGCAAATATATCCATAGTGATCCATTGATAATTTGTTCACCAACAACTATTCCATTTTGGACTTTTATATCTCAAATCTATGCCATTGAATTTATGCAGATCTAGATATCTTTAAACTACTTGAAACAATTTTATTACATCATAAGAATTATTTCGATATATCTCCCATTTTAATGGGGTGTATCACATTTCGAGAAAAAAAACACAACTTAGCCATAAAAGTTTCCCATTGAAAAAAAGTGTTTTGATACAAAACATACGTTTTAACCTTATATATAGGTAAATTTTGTTTCAAATAGATTTTTTTTAATTTAAAATAAAAAATATTCAATGTAAAATACATGCATTCTTATACACCGTTATGTCTACGTAAAGTAGTTTGAGCGATTCCACGGGTCCTCTACACCCTTCATGGGTATAATTGGAACATGTAGTTTTAACTTCTACAAGTTCTTTAGGAAGAGTTTGTAAAGGGCCAGGTAGCCTCTGGATCTCATCTTTTATGAAAGGTGACATATCTAGTAAATGCCCCTACAGTCAATCTATGGAATAGATCTAAATAGAAGTTCTTCATTTGAATATCCAATGTAAAACAAATGCATTATTATACACCCTTATGTCTACGTAAAGTAGTGTTAGTGATTCCACAGGTCCTCTACACCCTTCATAGGATATAATTGGAACAGGCAGTGAACTAACTTCTACAAGTTCTATAGGCAGAGTCTGTAAAGGGCCAGGTAGCCTCTGGATCTTATCTTTTATGAAAGGTGACATATCTAGTAAATGCCCCTATAGTCAATCTCTAGAATAGATCTAAATAGAATTTCTTCATTTTAATATCCATAAAACACAACCACTTTTAGGTAAATTGTGTACATGTGTCATTTCACCCGCAAACTAAAGGCTTCCTCCCATTAATTCTAGATGTGAATTCTACCATAAAATTTTTAAGTCAAACTTTAAGATAAACCATGCACATGTCATTTATCTCATGATCTTGTGCCATTTCTCCCATGCATTGAAAATAAATGTCAATTTAATATATATATATATATATATATATATATATATATTAGCCCCCTATAACTTTTTGACAAGAAAACCGGGGGCTACTAAGTTTTTGAGCCTTAAAGGAGTGCATTTCCCCTGAAAACACACCATCCTTGAAGTCTTTTCATGTCCTTTATCCTTTGATAAACACTCACTACTATTTCATAAGTCAATAAGCCTCTCTGTTGTGAAGAAGAATACCCCAAAATCCTTTTTCTCTTTATTTCATCCTCTCTCAGCCTCTGTTTTCCCCTCCTTTTCCCTCCCTTAAATGCCTCTAAATCATCCCAAATCCCTCCTGAGCCTCACAAATACCCTTTGGTTGGCCAAAAAACCCCTTTTCCCCTCTACTGTTATCCCCTTTCGGCCTCAAATTGCATTGAAAATAGGCCAAAGAACCCATATTCTTCATATATCAGGCTTAGCCCCTTTCGGCCAGCCCCCACAAACCATTTCTCCACATAGCCCGGGCGTTGAAACCAAGCATTGGTCCATGATGCGCTTATCATATAAATGGTTAGGTGCAATACCAGCCGTCGATCAACGCCAATCCGACGGTCTGCATTTTCCCTGCAATGCACACGCGTTCCCCATTCATTCCCCGATCACTTACGACCATCGATCTAATCCGTAGATCAACGGCCCATAGTCCAACCATCTTGGTGGTCCCTGTGATCACGCCCCATACAAAACCAACGGTCTTTATTGCACCGCTTCTGAAAGGAAGGCAGTATTTTTTGTTCAGCAGCGATCAACATCACTGGCCAACATGTGTCCTCAAGCTGTTTTGAAAACCCGCTCTCATCGCACGTTAAAAATCGACCACGGGCCCGACGCGATATGCGCGTACGCCGTCCGATCTGAGGCTGGCCATCTGATGGTGATCGCGCCCCAAGATGTTTGGGTGATAACCAAAGCAAACAGGGCCCCTGGCCCACCATCAGTCGCCCTCTGATGCGCTTACGACCATTGATCTCCTCCTGAGATCAGACGGTCCAGGTTAGATCGCCCCCGCCATTGATCGAGTCCCACTGCCAGAGCTCCACGTCACTTGCTTTCGTGGCTTTTTCCCGTGTCTTTGTATTTTTCCCGATTTACTAAGCCCTTCATCGTTTAATTTCGGTCGTCGATCATCACCCCCGTGCATTTCTTCACTCATACCCTCATCAGAGCAGATTTCCACCATTTCGTTGCACCTTTCCACCATTTTTCGTTTGCATCCACTGTCCCCACCATGCTACACCTCCATTCTCGCTGCCTTCCATTACAGCCACCCCTTCCCATGCATGATTTTATTAACGTGTTTACGTGTTTTGCAGGGTTACAGGCAAGAGGAAAACGCTGTGATGCATGGTCATTGTTTTAGTGGCACAAAGCACAAAGAAGCTGAGTTCAGAGCTTGATATTATGGAGAGGAGCTTGGGAAGGTGGTAGAACGTGATTATCCATTGAATGGATAGATTTCAACTCTGCGAAACCTTCCCAGCACCATTAATGCTCAAATTTCACAGATAGGGACAGTAATGGAGCGGTAAAGAGTGTAAGTGAAAGATCAGAGAATTTAAGGTTTGTAATCAAAGATTTTTGAGCCTTAATTCAGTAATTGAAAGGACAAATGCACTAGGTTGTAGAATTAATGATTATAAAAGAGGGCCTAATAAATTCTAACGCAGAAAACAATATATCAGTGTCACCATCAGCAGATAATTCTTTCTCATGAAAGGACAGGGTGCCCATACTGTTGCATTCTACCGTGTTCCAGAGAAGATCTCTACCCTGACAACAGTCCTAGTGCTACCAGAAGAATTGGGTACACGGTATGGTAGACCCTAGAAACATTGTTCCACCCTTTTTTTTATTTCACCAGAGTACCACAAGTACTGCAGCCGAGGATACATCAAAGACATACCTGGAGTAAATTTCAGCCTGTCAAATACCACTCTTTCACCCAAAGAGTACATAATTTCGATGCATAGACATTAAAACAGAATGGGTTTCGACCCACTAATCCTACTCTGATTAATGTTTCATTTAGTGTTTCATCTACCTCCTCCGTCTCTCTTTCTGATATAAAAACTCATGAGACACTCATTGTAAAGGTTGTTGAACAGATATCTGTGAACTGTAAGCTGTTTCTCTTGGGACATAGTTCTTTGTGTAAAGTTGTAAGATAGGCTGAGGAAGATGTTTTCAGATTGAATATCAAGTTGTTGGTAATGTTGTACATGACTTGTGTTGCTCTTTAATAAGACAATCACATTTCTTTGGATCCTGATTTAAAGCAGCGATGATGTTTTTCTATCTTTGTCCTTGTTTTCCTTTGTAGTTCATCATATTTCATTTCTTCTGGCATGCATCAGAAATCTAGAATAGGATTTACCCTTGTTATGTACCCTATGTTTCTGCTCTCCATGCCTTCAATGTTTTCTGCTGTATGTGTTATCTAAGGATTGATTTCAAGCTAATTTAACCAGTGTAGTGGCTCATATACACTGTTAGCTGATGTATGAATTAATGAATATGTTCTTAGATGTTCTTGTTAGGCTTTAATTGAATGAATTGGGATACAGGAGTTTAGAACTCTGTCTCTATCTCACTAGGGTCCTTTTCAATTAATTGAACCTTTCTAAGTTCCCTTAAGCTGGATACCAAAGAATTGAGAGTTCAAAGTCTCTCTCTGATTTCAAGTTTTCACCTTCGTGTTTAAATCTTTAATGTTTCCTTGTCTGAAGATTTAACCCTTTAGGTTTCAGATCACAGGCTGTCCAATGGCATGCCCTGTCCCTGGATCTGATTCTTGAAAGGTCACCTTGGAGGTCTCCTTGCTTTCCACCTTCTTTCTTACCATTTCATGCCACACTATCATCTTTAATATTCGATGCTTTAGATGACTAGCCCAACTGAAAGCTTGCATATTGAATAGCAAGTAAACCCTTTCCTGACTCCATTGCCAAATGGTCTCAAGTGTTCTTTGAAATCATCCCTCCTTTGTCTAGAATCCTCTTTATGCATCCTTGTCTCATATTGAACCCTTCCTTCCTGATTCCCAACAACCAAAAAAACAATCAATCAAACAAAATTGTGCCTATAACTAGCCTAATATCTTAACATAGAGCTTAAAGGACATAAAACCTTGCATACATAGAGAGATCCCTCTCTGGACCTAGGAGGGCTATATCCTAAGGTCTGAAAGTGGTTCTGATGTTGTCTCATCTTTTGGTATTGAAAATATTTCCAAAACATGGGAACCCCAACATAATGGTGACTTTGTTGGGGAGCTTCTAAGTATTTTCCACCTTACTACATCACAAGAGCCTCAGAAAGATGAAAATATCTGGTTAGGTTGGCAGTGAAACACTTCCACTTGCAATTCACTTTCTGCACCACTTGTTGTGTTTCTCCCACACTCTTAGACAGAGTCTGGAAAGGGCTAGATAGCCTCCAGGTCTCACTCTCTCTCATAGGTGACATACCTGGTAAAAGCCCTCCCAGTCCATCTCTGGTTAGAACTTGTTGTGTTTTAAGGAGATCCTTGAAAAGGGACATTACATAAGCACTATGGTGGACAATGTACCTCCTAGAAACGTCCTAAACCTTCCACCTGGTGACTCCATAGTTCTTCAACGACCAAAGACTCCACTAGTGGCCAGTAGGCCTACTGATTATCTTGGTTCGCATAAGACTCCACTGGGAGACCAGCCCCCATAGCAACATCAGCCATAACATAAGTGACAAGTAGGATTAAGCTCCTTTGTTTAAAGACAACATTCTGGCTTCAAGAACCATTCATACGAGAGCTTATCCTAACCCAAACGCACTTGAAATAGTTGACAACCCTGAGAGCATTCTCAGGAAATCCCCTACACTTAAAGGACCAACTATTTCCAGTCTTATCCATAGAGCTAACTCTATTTTGGAAGACTTTACAGCTTTATCAGACCCACTTGTTGATCTAGACTCTCAAAACAGTTTACCTAGAACTAGGTCATTCAACGCTCTAGACCAGCCAGACGTTGAGTCTCCTGATTCACCACCTCAAAGGGGTAAACACATCAGGGACAGAGAGACCCATCCATCTACACCTCCTGATATTCACTTTATTCAAAACTTGGTGCTCTACCACCCTAGATCTGCTCAACTGACTTCTACTGGCCCTAGTATCCCTGTCATCCATATACCAGCCGCTCAAGCCAACCCTTTACCTCCTCAGAACATCATCATGGCAGCCTTGTATGCACCTCTGGTGTTACCTCAGCCTCTAGTACCCTTACCCAATGATTACCAATCAAAGATCCTACACTTCACTGCAAAAGAGTCTACCACAACTTAACACCATGTAGATAGGATGGAAGATTCTTTTGACTACATGGAGATAGATGATGATACAGTAAAATTGGGAATCTTTGCCCAGAGCTTAGGAGGTGATGTGAAGAAATAGTTTAAGGGCCTACCTCCTAATAGCATAGAAGATCTACCCTCCTTATACCAGAACTTCATAAATAAATGGGAAGTTAAGGCCAACCCTCTCCAAATCTTAGCAGAATACAAGAACCTGAAAAGGAATGTAGGAGAGAGTGTCCATGAATACTCTACAAGGTTTAATAGCATTTACAACGCTCTTCCTCCACACATGAAGCCTCCCCAAGGTATGGCTTTGGTGAAATACCCTGAAGGCTTTGATGCTGACGTGGCCTACCAGCTTAGGGAGAGAGATTACAACACGTTAGAAGACATGAAAAAAGGAGCAGTGAGTGTTGAGGCTAACCTGATTGAGAAGAAAGAAAGAATGAGGGTTGAGAAAAGGGTAACATATAGAGATGACACTGTAGCTTCCACATCTGACCCCAATTATGACCGTCTATCTAAAAATGTGGAAAAGCTACAACAAATGATGGAAAAAATGGTTGTCACAGTTAATATTCAGAACAAAAACCAAAATGATAACCAGAACCAGAACTTTAGAAGGAATAATAACACTCCCAATAGACAAAGAGAAGAAGATCAATAAATCATACCCCCATTTCAAGAGAACTTCCTTGATGAATATGAGGGGATTATAGAAGAGTCTGAGAAAAACACTATAAATATGTTCGAGACAGATAACTCAATCCACAACCGTTCCATAGAAGAAGATCAACCCTCACCCTCATATTGGGACGAGGAAAGATTAGAATATGAGGATTACAGGCTTGGATTTGAAAATTCCATCATGCAGGTCAGGGAACAATATGAGCTTAGAAGCAAAAAGAGCTTAGAAAATTCCAAACCAAAAGCTTCTGATATTACCATTAAGAAAAGGCATGAGAAAAATTCTAAAGCAAACACTGAAAGTAACAAATCAGCAGCTGAAAGTTCTGGGAAGAACAAAGAAAGGGACAACCAACACATTGATAAAAAAATTCAACCAGCTAGCAGAACTAGCACTGTAGTTAGTACTCCTGATAAAACAGTTCCTAATCCTGTGCATAATGAAGATCAACACACTGAACATGCCACTAGAGTAGTGGCTAACAAAACAGAGTTGAGAGTCACAAAGAGTCAATCTCTCTTCAATTTGGAGAGTGAGATTGCTAAAATTAAGATCTCTGTCCCACTCTCTGAGCTGGCCACTCAGGATGTATATAAAGGCCAAATTTTGAAAGCATTAAATCTAGAGGAAAATAGTGATACTGTCAATCTGAGTGATGATCAACCAGCTCTCCTATTTGGTCCAAAGATAGAAGGTAAGTTTCAGGAAGGGATAATACCTCCTTTTTATATCATTCTCAATATCCATGACAAGATCCTTCACAATGCAATGCATGACTCTGGGGCCTCACACAACTTAATGCCTAAGGTATTTATGGAAAGGTTAGGCCTAGAGATAAATCACCCTTATAAATATTTATATTCATTTGACTCTAGCAGGGTAAAGTGTCTTGGCCTAATCAAGGACCTATGTGTGAACTTAACCCAAATTCTAGCCAAATGTATGGTTATGGATGTTGTAGTGGCAGATGTGTCACCTAAGTATGGCATGTTGCTATCAAGGTCATGGGGAGCCAAGCTGCAGGGTACAATGCATATGGATGGGGCATATGCCACAATCCCTGTCTTTAGCCAGCTTAGGAGACTGTATAGAGAGGCACAAATGAAATTCCTGGTCAGCAACCCTGAAAAGCCTGAAAATTCCCCTTTGTACTCTGTACATACAGATCTGGACTCCTTTATCCTCTGCAATGATGAATCCTTAGAATAGCCAGAGCTAGAAAGCAGAGATATAAACAATAGGGAAGAGCCCATAGATTTCAACATAATGGCCTCTCTAACCTCAGGTGAAAACAAAGATGAAATTGGTGGACAATGCACTGAAAACGAAACTCTGAGTAAACAAGAAAAAGAATGTGAACAGTTGGCTAGTCACTCCTCACAAACTCATACACCACACAAAGAACGAAACCATCCATAGCCCAAGAATGAACCCTTATGGGAAATGAATTTCGATGGGTCATGCACCAAGACAACCGCAGGGCTGGGAGTGTGGTTGCATAACACGGAAACCGACTATGCTGAGAGTCATGCCTTCAACCTGAAATTCAAATGTACAAATAATATCGTAGAGTATGAGGTTCTCATCCTAGGCTTGAATCTGTTGAAAAAATTAGGACCCCGCAGGATAGATATTCAAGGAGACTCTGAATTAATCATCAAACAAGTGAATGGTGAATACACAGCGAAACACCCTAGGCTAAGAGCATACATGAATGACGCTATGGATTTATTAAAGACTTTTGTGGAATATGAACTAGTGTTTATTCCTAGGAGTCAGAATGTTATTGCAAATGGATTGGCTTGTATAGCTAGTTCATATCACAAGCCTCCCAGCGATCAACAAATCATCATTCAGACAAAGGTCAGACCTACAGTACCTGATAATGAGAAAGATTGGCAGGTTTTTGAAGGAGATAAGAAGATTGAGGATTTTCTGATAGGCAGGAACGGGTTTGAATTTTTCGATTCAGACTCTAAGTCCAATGATAGCTGCCTAAGTGAAGAACCCTCAAACGGGGAAGAACCACTCTATAATATAGAAATAAACACTTTAAACAGACAAATTGGAAATCCAACCGAAGAATGTAAAAACGCAGATAATGAGGAAATAGAGTTGCTACAAGCAAAGGGTAAGAACATACCCCGAGGTCTGGCACCTTTAGAAGATCTTTTCGATTTCGATGATGTAGAAAAAAAGCCCACTATTGAACATTTAGACTCTGACGTTGAGGAATGAAACATAGGCACTGAATACAAGCCTAAGATGATTAAATTGGCTAGGTCCTTACCCGCAGACACAAAAAAGAAATATATCGACCTGTTCAAGGAATTCATTGATGTGTTTTCCTAGAGCTACGAGGACTTGAAGGCCTATGACACAAACATCATACAGCACAAAATACCTTTGAAAGAAAACCAGAAACCCTTCAGATAGAAACTTTGCAGAATAAACCCAAAACAATTTCTTGCAGTAGAAAAGGAAATAAAGAAGATGTACAAAGCAGGAATAATAGTTCCTGTAAGGTTCTCTGATTGGGTCTCAAACCTTGTAGCTGTGAGAAAGAAAACAGGTGAGAGCAGACTGTGCATAGATTTCAGGAACCTTAACAGAGCCTTACTTAAGGACAATTACCCCTTACCAAAGATGGAACATATCTTGCAAAGGGTAGTTGGCTCAAGGCGGATCTCCCTGTTAGATGGTTTTTCAGGTTACAACCAAGTTTTAGTACTCCCAGAAGACCAACTCAAGATAGCTTTTACCACTCCATGGGGCACTTTTATGTACGTGAAAATGCCTTTTGGACTGATGAACACTGGTGCAACCTTCCAACGAGCGATGGACATCACTTTTTCAGATGAAATTGGGCATTTCATTATCATCTATATGGATGACATAACAGTCTACTCCAAGATTGATGAGGAGCACCTAAAACATCTAAGAAGAGTGTTTGAAAAATGTAGAAGGTTCGGCCTGTCATTGAATCCTAAAAAGACTGTATTTGGGTTGCAAGAAGGTAAGCTTCTCGGCCACATTATATCTGAGAAGGGAATTAGGATAGACCCACAAAGAGTTGAGAGAATAATAAAAATCACACACTCGAGAAATATTAAAGGGTTACAGTCCTTCATTGGGAAAATTAACTTCCTAACGAGGTTTATTCCCAACTTAGCTGAACACCTCAGGAATATGACTAATATGCTGAAAAAAGGTGTAGGAGTTAAATGGACTGTTGAGGCTAAAAAATATTTTGAATCAGTTAAACTTGCACTCACCTGGGCTCCTATCCTAATCAGCCCCAATTTCTCAAAAGATTTCTTGATCTTTTCTTTTGCCTCCAAACATACAGTGGTTGCAGTTCTGCTGCAGAAAAATCCAGAAGGAATGGAACAACCCATTTCTTTCTTCAGCAAAGTTCTGAGGGATGCACCCTTGAAATATAACATAATGGAAAAATAGGCCTATGCCTTGATAAAGGCCTTGAAAGACTTTAGGGTGTACATACTGCATTCCCACACCATAGCCTACATGCCAAACATAGTGCTGAAAGACATTCTGTCCCAAGAGCCGAATGGGATGAGGGGAAAATGGATTGCCGTGATTTTAGAGTATGACCTAGAAGTAAAACCCACAAAACTGATCGAAGGTTAGGGCTTAGCTCAACTAATGGCTGAATCAAATTTACAAGCCCTTGACATAAACATGATAGATGCCTTGGATGAGCAGGAAGTATTGCCTGATCCCACTGTTGAGAAGAAATTTCAAAACTCTCCTCGGTATTTTGACATCCTGTATGTGCTCACAAACCTCAATGCCCCTCCTGAACTGTCAAAAACTACGGCCAGATTCCTAAAACTAAAAGCCAGAAACTACTACATACTGAATGAATGTTTATACTGGAAAAATGCAAATGGTCTATTGCTTAAATGTTTGCCTGAAACTAAAGCAGATAGGATTAAACAGGAGTTCCATGTAGGAGAATGTGGAGGCCACCTGAATTGGAAAGCCGCTGCTAACAAAATACTCAAAGCTGGCTATTATTGGCCTACACTTTTTAATGACATCCATAAGATGATAATTTCCTACCATAAATGCCAGATTTTTGAAGGCAAAGGAAAGCTCCTCCCTCTACCTTTAAAACCCATCACTGTTGAAGGTCCCTTTATGTAATGGGGCCTAGATTTCATAGGAGAAATACACCCTGCTTCTTCTGCACAACAAAAGTGGATCCTTACAGCCACAGACTACTTCACTAAGTGGATAGAGGCCATACCTTCTAGGAATGCCACATATTATGTTATTATTAGGTTCCTAGAAGACCACATCCTCTCTCGGTTTGGCTGCCCAAGAAAAATAATCACTTATAATGCTGCTGCTTTTGGATCCAAGAAAATGATTGATTTTTGTCACAGGTACCAAATAGCACTTGGTCATTCAACTGTGTATTACCCACAAGGTAATTGGTTAGCTGAATCATAAAACAAGAGCTTGGTGACCATCATCAAAAAGCTGCTGGAAGAGAACAAAAATTCATGGCATAACAAGTTGGTGCACGCTTTATGGGATGACAGGCTTACAATAAAGAAATACATTAGCATGTCACCTTATCAACTTGTCTATGGAACAAAAGCAGTGTTTCCTACCAGTCTTGGGGTACCAGTGATTAAACTTGTCCAAGAGATTCAAACAAAAGAAGACAACATGGTAAGGAGGATAAACCAAACGATTCATCTCCAAAAAACAAGGGAAGAGGTCTATAACAGAGCCCTGCAAGTTCAGGAAAATATAAAGAAGTTGTTCGATAAGAGAACCAAAGCTTCTGACTTCAAAATTGGAGATAAAGTTATGAAGTGGGATTCAAGAAGAGAAGACAAAGGAAAGCACGACAAATTTGACAGTTTGTGGCAGGGTCCATACATCATCCAAGCCACTGTTGGTCCCAATGCCTTTTTTCTGCAAGAGATAGATGGTAAAGAGCTGTTTGGGGGTCCTATCAATGGTAGGATGCTCAAACAATACTACTGTTGATTTCCGATTTCCAGTTTCCATTTCCATTGTAAATACCATTGTTGTGTTATGTTTTCAGGAAAAGAGAAAATGTTTTAGAAAAGAGAGAATAGAGGTTCAGACATGCTCAAAACATGAACCTCCGAAGAAGAAATATTGGCTCTAACATGATCAAAACCTGAGCCAAAGGAAGTAAAGACAGCTGGTCCTAACATGCCCAAAATCTGGACCAGCAAAGAAGAAATAAGAATCAGCTCTAACAAGCCCAAGACCAGAGCTGAAACAAAGAGGAGAAAGTGACTCTAACAAGCTCAAAACTTGAGTCACAAATCATGGAAGGATGCTTCAAAGTTTCAGTTTTCAAGCCTTCAAGATTTTGTTTTCAGTTTTCTGCAAATTTATGTCCATGTGAAACTATCTTTATGCCTTGGATCCACAGCAAACTAGACTGTCTAATCCTAGTTTGACTGTTTTTAAATTTCTGTTGTAGAATGTAGAGAAGAAATCTGCTGGACAGTTTAATCCCAGCAGATATTAGATTAGGTAGAGAAATGTGTGTGGCCAACAATTTAATCTAGTCTCATGGAGTAATAAGGGTAGAAATAGAATAGGTTTATTTTCCTGATTGAAAAAATTTGATGTTGTAAAGGGTCTGCTAGTCCAAATGCACCCTGAAGAAAAATGATAGGACTATAGTCTGGGTAGGTAGTTGTTTGGGAGAATTTTACTACTGATATGATGAATTTATGATTTGTGGCAGCTGGTCCAAGAAAGAAAATGGATGTGTCAAGTAGCAGGCATCTGGCCCACACCAAAGATCATCCTATGAATTCTTGAATCCTTCAAGAAGAAGCCATCCCCATGTGGAGCCATTTTTATCCCCCTATAACTTTTTGACAAGCAAACTAGGGGCTACTAAGTTTTTGAGCCTTCAAGGAGTGCATTTCCCCTGAAAACACACCATCCTTGAAGTCTTTTCATGCCCTTTATCCTTTGATAAACCCTCACTACTGTTTCATAAGTCAATAAGCCTCTCTGTTGTGAAGAAGAATACCCCAAAACACTTTTTCTCTTTATTTCATCCTCTCTTAGCCTCTGTTTTCTCCTCCTTTTCCCTCCCTTAAATGCCTCTAAATCATCCCAAATCCCTCCTGAGCCTCACAAATACCCTTTGTTTGGCCAAAAAACTCCTTTTCCCCTCTACCGTTATCCCTTTTAGGCCTCAAATTGCATTGAAAACAGGCCAAAGAACCCATATTCTTCATATATCAGGATTAGCCCCTTTCGGCCAGCCCTTGCAAACAATTTATCCAGATGAGCCAGGCGGTGAAACCAAGCACTGGCCCGTGACGCGCTTATCATATCAATGGTCGGGTGCAATACCAGTCGTCGATCAACGCCAATCCGACGGTTTGTGTTTTCCCTACAATGCACATGCATTCCCTGTTCATTCCCCGATCGCTTACGATCGTCGATCTGATCCGTAGATCAATGGCCCGCAGTCCAGCCATCCCAGTGGTCCCCCCGATCGCGCCCCATACAAAAGCGGCGGTCTTTATCGCATCGCTTCTGAAAGGAAGGCGGTATTTTTCGTTCGCCAGCTATCAACGTCACCGGTCAACATGTGTCCTCAATCTGTTTTGAAAACCCACTCTCATCACGCGTTAAAAATCGACCGCGGGCTCGACGCCATATGCGTGTACGCCGTCCGATCTAAGGCTGGCCATCCGACGGTGATCGTGCCCCCAAGATGTTCGGGTGATAACCAAAGAAAACAGGGCCCCTGGCCCACCATCAGTCGCCTTCTAATGTGCTTATGGCCGTTGATCTCCTCCTGAGATCAGACGGTCCAGGTTAGATCGCCCTCGCCATTGATCGGGTCCCATCGCCAGAGCTCCACGTCACCTGCTTTCGTGGCTTTTTCCCGTGTCTTTTTATTTCGCCCGATTTACTAAGCCGTTCATCGTTTAATTTCCAATGTCGATCATCACCCCCGTGCATTTCTTCACTCAGACCCTCATCAGAGCATATTTCCACCATTTCGCTGCACCTTTCCACCATTTTTCGTTTGCATCCACTATCCCCACCATGCTATGCCTCCATTCTCACTGCCTTCCATTGCATCCACCCCTTCCCACGCATGATTTTCTTAACGTGTTTACGTGTTTTGCAGGCTTACAGGTAGGAGGAAAACACCGTGATGCGTGGTCACTATTTTAGTGGCACAAATCACAGAGAAGTTGAGTTCATAGCTTGATATTACGGAGAGGAGCCTGGGAAGGTGTTAGAACATGATTCTCCATAGAATGGATAGAGTTCAACTCTGCGAAACCTCCCCAGCGCCATTAATGCTCAAATTTCACAGATAGGGACAATAATGGAGCGACAAAGAGTGTTAGTGAAAGATCAGAGAATTTGAGGCTGGTAATCAAATATTTTTGAGCCTTAATTCAGCAATTGAAAGGACAAATGCACCAGGTTTTAGACTTTATGATTATAATAGAGAGCCTAATAAATTCTAACGCAGAAAATAATATATCAGTGTCACCATCAGCAGATCATTCTTTCTCATGAAAGGACAGGGTGCCCATACTGTTGCATTCTACCGTGTTCCAGAGAAGACCTCGGCCCTGAAAATAGTCTCGGTGCTACGAGAAGCATTGGGTACACGGTATGGCAGACCCTAGAAACATTGTTCCACCTTTTTGTTTATTTCACCAGAGTACCACAAGTACTGCAACCGAGGATACATCAAAGACATACCTGGAGTAAATTTCAGCCTGTCAAAGACCACTCTTTCACCCAAAGAGTACAGAATTTCGATGCATAGACATGAAAACAGAATGGGTTTCGACCCACTGCTCCTACTCTGATTAATTTTTCATTTAATGTTTCATCTACCTCCTCCGCCTCTCTTTCTGATATAAAAACTCATGAGACACTCATTGTAAAGGTTGTTGATTGGATATCTATGAACTGTAAGCGTTTTCTCTTGGGACATATTTCTCTGTGTAAAGTTGTAAGATAGGCTAAGGAAGATGTTTTCAGATTGAATATCAAGCTGTTGGTAATGTTGTACATGACTGGTGTTTCTCTTTAATATGACAAGCACATTTCTTTGGATCTTGATTTAAAGCAACGGTGATGTTTTTCTATCTTTGTCCTTGTTTTCCTTTGTAGTTCATCATATTTCATTTCTTCTGGCACGCATCATAAATTTGGCATAGGATTTACCCTTGTTAGGTACCCTATGTTTCTGCTCTCCCTGCCTTCAATTTTTTCTGCTGTATGTGTTATCTGAGGATTTATTTCAAGCTAATTTAACCAGTGTAGTGGCTCATATATACTACTGACTGATGTATGAATTAATGAATCTATTCTTAGATGTTCTTGTTAGGATTTAATTGAATGAATTGGGATACGGGAGTTTAGAACTCTGTCTCTGTCTCACTAGGGTCCTTTTCAATTAATTGAACCTTTCTAAGTTCCCTTAAGCTGGATACCAAAGCATTCAGAGTTCAAAGTCTCTCTCTGATCTCAGGTTTTCACCTTCGTGTTTAAATCTTTAATGTTTCCTTGTCTGAAAAGTTAACCCTTTAGGTTTCAGATCACAGGTTGTCCAATGGCATGCCATGTCCATGGATCTGATTCCTGAAAGGTCACCTTGGAGGTTTCCTTTCTTTCCACCTTCTTTCTTACCATTTCATGCCACACTATCATCTTTAAGATTCGATGCTTTAGATGACTAGCCCAACTGAAAGTCTGCATATTGAATAGAAAATAAACCCTTTCCTGACTCCATTACCCAATGGTCTTGAGTGTTCTTTGAAATCATCCCTCCTTTGTCTAGAATTCTCTTTATGCAACCTTGTCTCATATTGAACCCTTCCTTCCTGATTCCCAACAACCAAACAAACAATAAATCAAACAAAACCGTACCTATAACTAGCCTAATATCTTAACACAGAGCTTAAAGGACATAAAACCTTGCATACATAGAACGATCCATCTCTGGACGTAGGAGGGCTAGATCCTGAGGTCTGAAATTGGTTCTGATTTTGTCTCCTCTTTTGGTATTCCCAATATTGCCAAAACATGGGAACCCCAACAATCTATATATATATATATATATTAAATTTGATTTTTTTTCAGGGATAAGAAAACCATTAAATATGTTGAAAAATGGAAATTATGCATAGAAGTTTCTTGCTATCCCAATCTTGGGGATAGCAAGAAACTTTCTTGCTTAAAGTTTCACACATCAATTAGTGCTTTGAAAGTTGTGTTTTCTGAAATTACATTAATTTTCTAAAATTTATTTTGAATTTATTTTAAATTAGTTATTTAAAAAAATAATTGTAAATGTCCACCGTAGATATATATATATATATATATATATCATAGAGGATGAACAATGAAGATCAATAGAATCCCATATCTCTACGAGAGGGGGGGATTAGGGATCAAGAGCTGTTCATGGTAAATTTAAATATAATCTTAAATCTCCATACATGTGTGTACATATGGAATTGATTTTTTATCAACTTTGTGAGTTAAATTAGTTGTTAATAAGTTTCATTTTTTATTTTTAGGAGCTAATAAGAAGAGAAGGGTCTCTACTCCATCCATGGATGCCCATGTTTCACCCAGTCATGGTACGGTTTTAACAAAATTTAATCAACGAATATGTGCACGTGTATTTATAAGCATGCATTTATTTTTCAATTGATTATAAATTCGTATTTGTTTATGAAACTTCTCTCTCCTCTTGAGAGGTTGGTGGTGGTTCAAATCCCCTTAGAGGGCCATCAATAAGTGGTAGCAGGTTGGGTGAAGGTGGTGATATTTATTCCCCCAGAGGCCAATCAATGACTGGTGGTGCTGGTTCTCAGCAGGGTCATTCTGGTTCTCAACAGTTTCAGGGTGGAGAAGATGCTAGTCAACCACGTTGAGGTTGCCATCAATTTCAATATTCTTTTCATTGAATTTGTACAAATTTGTTTGCATGTGTTTTTTATAATATACAAAATTGTATATATATTGATGCAGAGGCTGAAAATGTTCCAAATGTTGGTCAAAATAGACGCAGGGTAGAACGCTACATTCAAGAAGAAGGTTGTCTACCCACCACAACTTATCCGACCGACATTTCTAATATACCATGGGAAAGAAACATGGCGCAATGCACCTTAGAAAGTTGTCAAAAACTTCATGCAAAATTTTGAAAGGATCTCGTGGCTTTAAATCTACTTGCTAAGAGTCGACAAAGCCTCGAAATAGTTACACATTCATTGGGTGAACTAGTAAATGTGTACAAAAATCTTGGGTCAACGACTAATACATTTTTAGAAGTCATGAGAAAGAGAAAGGAAATAGTAATGGGTCTCGATAAATGGGAGGATGTAAAACAAAGAGTTACAAAAGAAATGGCGAAGTCAAAGTTTAATTTCAAGGAAGGGCCAAAAAGAAAAATGTTGAAGGTGCAATATTTCAAGCACCCCGATATAGCTCACTATTTGTATGATAGGCACCTTGCGGCCTATGGAAAGCTCCTATGGAACGACGAGGTTCCTGTTTATTTTTCAAAATTGTTTCACGCAGAATTTTTTTTTAAAATGAAACCCAATTACAATGACCTTTCATCAGAATTTTTTGGTCTGGGGAAAGGTCGATTGTGTGACTGTAGGGGCGCTAGGCGAGATGTGGAGTTGCCTCGCCCTGAGCTGCCATTGGTGAGTCGACCTTTTCAGGTGGAAACTTTGCGGTCAGAGATGGATGCAACTTCTCAAATAAGTCGAGAAGAAAGGGATGTCATCATCGACAATGTTCACAGCGGATTGGGTGGAGTCGATGTTTGTCTAAATCGACAAAGAGCATGTGAGAATGCACATGCCAATTTTGTGTATCGTACAGATGAAGAGATTGACAACATGAATGTTGAAGATCTCATAATAAATGCAAAGAATTTTCGCAATGGTTGGCAAGACTTAATTCTTCATGAGGAAGAGGGCACGAGAACAGTATGTGTTAATGACCTTAGGGTTCAATTATTTTAACACATACATGTGTACAATTTGTAATAAATACATGTGTATGTACATGTATACATTTATTTGTATGTACATTAATCTAACAAAAATGTATTGAATTATATGTTAAAACACCATTTGCAGTTGCCATGTATGATGAATGACGAAAATGTTAATATCACGTTCGGGACCTCTAGTTCAAACAATGAAGATGGCTCTCAACATCAAGATATGTTGACAAATGTTAGTGTTTTTTAAGTGATATTTTAAAAATAAATAATTGTGCACACATTTACATATACATATATAATAATAAAATGTTTTAACATACTCCGATTCCGTTCGATGTTTTTGGGATTAAGGTACCTTCTTCTTCCTTGGGAGATGTACCTTCTACTTCCTTGGGAGATTTTCCACTTCCACAACAAGTATGGACAATTTTTCACTTTTAAAATTTATGTTTAAGTTATATATATATATACCACCTCAAAAAGTTCCATCAAAAATTGAGATATATATATCTATATCTTGAGTTATTTTAAATTTTTTGAATTTTAGGTTTTTGGAGATTTTCTTTTGGAGCTTCTCTTAGGAGATGTCCCAAATTCACCTGCAGAAGTATTCAATTTTTCACTTTTAAATATATATATGTTTTTTTAAAAGTTATAATTTATAAATTGAAAATTATTTAAGTTTTATTATAAATTGAGATCTTGATCTTGAGTTATTTTGTACTTTTAAAATTTTGAATTTTAGGTTCCTATAGAAGAATTCTTTAATCCACTGACGCTAGCGATGGAGATAGGAACATCCACACCATTTCAACCATTTAAAAAAGTTGTCTAACTTTTTTTTAATATTATTGAAAATAAGTTTATATATGTACACATGTGCATTTTCATCTGAAATTTTTTAATATATATATATATAACTGTACATGTATATTGTACAGTTTACTGTTGGAGATGTTCCCATGGGGGAAGTTGTAGCAGGCGAACAAATGGAGAGGGAACCTCATGAGGTATTGCATGATTTTTTTATTATATATATTTTTTTACATGAAGTTATATATATTTTCACTCATTTTAAAAAAATCAAATTTTAATGTTTGTATGTGAATTGTGTACAAGTTTCCCATGCTTTGCAAGATAGCGCGCAGATTGAGACTCTGCTAGGAAAGACACTACATCCATCTGTATTTGATGGACATGATTTGTAGATTTGATTTCAAGATTTCTAGTCTTAAATTTACTTTTTTATATATTATATATATTCATAGTCATATATATATAACTTGATACTTGATACTTGTGAGATCTACAATTTTTGGACATATTTTATTACAATGTTAATATAATTTGTTTTGTTTCAAAAAGTTAAGTTTTGGATGGTTTTAGTACTTTTGGCATGTGAATGTGAAGTAATGTTGTTATATAATTTGTTTGGTTTTTAAAACTTTTAAGTTTTGGATAGTTGAACAACTAGTAATGTTGTCATCTATAAATTAATGTTTTTATTCTGAACTACATTTGGCATGTTATGTAATGATGTGTTATAATTGTTTTTGTTTTTAAAACTTAAGTTTTGGATGCTTGAAGTACATTTGGCATGCGAAGTAATGTTGTGATCTATAATTTTTTGTTAAATTAAAAGTTAAATTTTTGGATGGTTTCAATCTACATTTGGCATGTCATATAATGTTAAAAGTTTTTATTGGATAGTTGAACTATAATTGGCATGGCATGTGAAGTAATGTTGTGATATAATCTTGAAAAGTTTTTAAAACTCAAGTTTTGGATGGTTTCAATCTAGATTTGGCATGTGATATAATGTTAAATGTTATTATTGGATAGTTGAACTACAATTGGCATGGCATGTGAACTAATGTTGTGATATAATCAAAAAGTTTTTAAAACTCAAGTTTTGGATGGTTGAAGTACATTAGGCATGTGAAGTAATGTTGTGATATAATTAAGAAGTTTTTAAAACTAAGTTTTGGATACCATTTCAATCTACATTTGGCATGTGATATAATGTTAAATGTTTAATGTTTTTATTGGATAGTTGAACTACAATTGGCATGACATGTGAAGTAATTTGTTTTGATATAATCAAAAAGTTTTTAAAATTCAAGTTTTGGATGGTTGAAGTACATTTGGTAAGTTTTTAAAAAAAAATTCACTCAAACAATAGTATGTGGTATGTAAATATAAAAAACAATCTTAAGATTACTTTTACGTACAATCAAGTGTTCTCGAAACATTTTCCCACATGATGATACCTTCATTGACCTATGAACTAAAGTAGTTCATGGGCTATATGTTATGCCTCTTTCCCATCTAAATCCATTTAATTTTTATTGGAAAGATATAAGAAGTAGATATATGTTTGTTGAATTGGGGTCAATGTCATTAATGCACTCAACTAGGTAGCCTTGTTGATTTATAAATTGGTAAATTGATGACATTCAGTTAATTGCATTCTAGAACATATATATTCAGTACGTGAAACATTTTTCATCAATGGACATGGGAAAACTACTTGAACAATTAATTGCATTCTAGAACATATATATTGAGTACATGAAACATTTTTCATCAATGCACATAGTAAAACTACTTGAACAGTTAATTTAAAACTAGAACATATATATATATATCCAATACATGCAAAAATTTTCATCAATTCATGTCTAGAAAAGCTACTTTCAGTTGATACTAGAGTGTGCATGTACCAGAACAATTTGTACATGTGCAAACACTTGCACAAATAACATAACAAGGAAGCTCAATTTTTAATTGAGTACTGGAAGTTCTAGAACATATAATCCATAGAGAATAAATTGTTGGGCAGTTCAATCAAAAAAATTCCAATGGAATGCCATCTTCAATAATCCATTCATGATCAGATTTTAACATTTTCCATTTCTTAATTTTAGTTTTTTCCTTTGATTGAACCTCGATCAAATTTGTAGAAATTTGCTGAATAATGAATATTTTTCCACCGAGATTATCCTGGTCACACACTAATTTGAAATCATGCATAACACATAACCTCTTCTACAATTGATCATCAATATGCACAAATAGAAACAGTCGCATGCGCACATAAACACAATATGTAATGGGGAAAGCTTATAGCTGAAAACCCCCAGCTATTTTGTATATTATAATAGAAGAGAACATGTAACAATACATAGCACAATACTCCTCACAAGTACTCAGTACTATCTCCAAAAAGTTACACACAAACTAGCTCAGTTTTGAACAAGTCACGGGTTCAAAACTCCTCCACTATTTGCCTGCCTCTACTGCGCAATCCAAGTTGGTGTAATGAGAGATCCAAGTTTGAATCCCACTGGCTTGATCTGCGCAATCCTCATTGGCAATCTCCTCCAATGCTTGTGCAAATCTCATGCACAACTAATGTCGCAACTAATAGCAAACTCACCCTTTCATCTACCTCTTCCACTCGTCTTCATTGAACTGTTCCTGCACTGCAGTCAACTGATGTGTTCTTTAGTTGAATAATGAGTTAATATTTAGTGAATTAAATAATATTTAATTCACCCCACTCATCTCTAGTGTATTAGCTAGTTAAACTAAATACAACTAGTTCAACTAAGTTAACCCGAACACAACTCCACCAACTGTCTCATCAACTCCACCAAACTCCGCCACTTGAGTTCTAACTAAAGTCAACCATGCATGAGCTCACCAAACCCCTAGGAATAGTGTAATTCCTTTTTCAGATGCATGGGCCACATCCGTAGCTCTAACTGAAGTGCTGCAAGAGGATAAACTAAATTTTATAGTCCAAATATTATTAAGGGCTAATAATATTTGACTGTTCTATTTTTAGCCCGACAGTCTAAAAATAGAAACCACCTAATGTCTAAAAATAGAGGTCCATCTATTTTTATCAACTCGACCAATCATCCAAGAATAGCATACTGCAACTCCTAGACCATGCTCCATATGTCTAAAAATAGACATAGTCTAAAAATAGACTTTGCGCCAAAAATAGCCTGCGGGCCCACTTAGTGAAGGCGACTTCATTTCACTAAGCTCCATCATCTTGTTGCATTTTCAACAAAATTTATGCATGCTGCACACACCAAGTGACTATATTGACAACTTATGAAATCGGGTTCATAGTCTTCAAAGTAAACAAAATCCCCACTTTGATTAGTTTGTCTAAAAAAATAACCTTTCAGTATAATAGATCCTCTTTCATATGGAAACCCATGATCATTTTAGTCTTCTAATAATTTCATTTTTCATTCAGTGCAACGCATAAAATAATACTTCACATTTTCATCGTTGTTAGTAGGTCCAATTACAGCAAAAACATCTCCTGCACAATAAAACAAACTTAACAAAATTATACATATTCAAATTTATTTCTAGATCTTTATGATTAGAAAGAAATTCAAATGTTACCTTCTCTAACAAGATCAGAAAATCGATCACCATTGGATGATATTCTAGTCTCCTTTGATTGCATTTCTTAAAACATTGCAACGAACATTTTTCCCTTTGTATTTATCTTTGTATGTTTCCAATCTTTTACATACATTTTGTTTTCACAAACATCATTGGATTTTGTGTTGTCTATGCAAACATGACAAAAACAAGAATATTTTCTTTTATCCAATGCAAATACATTTATGGATGACTGTTTTAATTGAATGCAATTTTTGAGTCCCTTTTATTGTTTCAATGTCATTTCCAATTGATATATCTACGTCTTCGATCCCAATATGCCAAAAAGACTTTTATATGGAAAATTTAAAGAAGAATGTAAATATTATATCAAAATACAATCAAATATAATCATTGTGATAAATGTACACTATTTAAAATTAGATATCCAATAAAAATTAAATTGAATGTACCTTCACACTTCCCTTGATCGGTTAGTCTCATGGCTTAGAGCAGCGATGCACCATTGAACAACTTCTTTCGCGTCCACAAGTCGGCTTGCAGAGGGGTTCATTTGATATCTTCGAAGTGCTCATTTTATGTATGTCATTGTACCGTCATGTTCTCCTTTTCCATGGTCAATCTCAAAGAAATTCCAACAATGTTTAATGCAGGTTTTATTATGAAGACAACACAACCAAAAGAATGATCGTGCAGATTTGAATTGACTTGTGCAACTGTCTGACCATATCCAATGTTCGTTGAATGTTATTCCAAAATTTTTCAAGGAATCATAAATTTTTCCAAAACAATGTTGTACAAAATATGTATCATGTGTACAATTGTCACTGATATAAAAGTGATATTCTTTAATAATTTGTCGATTTTCATTGGTGCTTTCTATATGATTGACGTTTTTTTCAGCATGTCTATATAGAATATGGACGAGCATGGAGACTTGGTCAGAATGATAGTATTCACTCTGAATTTATTTTTGTGAAACAAATGTGTAGTTTTATGCAAAATCAATTACTGACAAAATGGGCCCTGGTGGAAAAACTTCACGGAATTTTTTGAATTGCAAGTCTTGCCATCGAGCTCTATGGGAATGCTTGGTGTATTTGTAAATTTTTGCCTCAAACTTTCACAAAAATTCTATCACAAAAATTTCTTCTTCTCGTAATTCAATTCTTTTAACACTATTTGCACCTTGAATCGATGTATGGATATATTCATATCTCTTCCATTTCACTTTCATATTGGACAATGATTGATCATTTATATCAGTATGATATTTGTTTTGAAATTTAGTCAAATTTCCACAATCATCGCATTTTTTACCACCAACACATTTATTTTCGTAAAATAGTTCATTGCTTTCTCTTTCACATAGAATTTGAGATATGAAATCACGGATAGTGGAAGGAGGGGGTGAATCCTTCCAAAATTTTCTACCAAAATCAAGGAATGTGTCATAATATAACTCAAATTCCACATGATAATGGAAACAACAAGTGTCGCGTACGATGATAGGTTTTACATTCCATGGTTTTTGTTGAACAAAAGCACTGATTGAAACATGAATTTCACGATTCTCTTCTTTGAAATTGTTGAACAACTCTATCTGAGTGGTTTCCAAGAAATGTTTTTCATGTTCTTTGTACTGATTTCATGATATTCTTCCTCACATCACATGCCTTGCAGTTGGCGAAACACATGAATTTTTCTTCCAATATTCATATATTATTTTTTTAACATTTTCTCCAAGTCTATCTTTGTATGGTTGCCTACAAATAGCTCTCCAACAAGCGAGTTCATCATTTACATCTATTTGCAACTGAAATTTCTGATGTTTGTGCAAATTTTTTCGTGAGGTTCCTAATGCTCGTGCCATAGATTTGACCAAGCGATTCTCTTTAGTACTTGATGAAACCACTTCCATATGTATTTCTCTATGTACAACTAAAAATTTCTTGTGTCTAGATCTTCTAATTGAATTTATAGCACTATTTATATTTTGTATCACATTTTCCTTCATTTTTTTATCTTTGGTTGATTTTCAAATACCAAATAAAGTCATAGCTTCTTTTAATTTCGTTAATGATAGGAGACCTTTCAACATTTGGGCTTGAACTGCCACCTTTTCCTTTATGAAATACTTCTCAAAAATGCAGTTAACACAATATCGTATATAATGGTCAGCTTTTTTATCTCCATATGTGTGAGTGTGAACATTTTCTAACATCTCATCATCGACATTGATTTCATTTGTACATATTCGAATGAATAGTACATAATAAGTTTACATATTCAATAAATAACTAAACTAATAAATATATGTATAATTTCAATAACACGTGCATGTGTTCAACATATGTGTGTGTGTGTGTGTGTGTGTGTGTGTGTGTGTACATACCTTGTGATTCAATTTCTTCACTTGAATTTCTTTCAACATTTTCACCATCTTCAATAATTGGTTCAATATTTCTTTCACTTTCTCTTTCAAAATTTTGTATCTCATCATCAATGTTTTGAGGAATATCTCTCTCTGTTTACATTGCAAAATATTTTTCAAATTAGTTCATCAAATAAAAATTAAGCTTCACATTTTACACTAGGAAAATTTTAAATATATCAAAATCATAATATTTACATTTACATACATGTTTCAACTTCTAGCTGAGGTTGATTTTCCCCTTCAATATTTGAGAGTGCTTCTATCTTTCTTTTGCGAGATTGTCTCATCTCTTCTCTATGTTCCTTAGGGTCTCTTTTTCAATAATATTTTCTCGTACAATTCCTTCGATATTTCCCATGATAATAGAGTATGAAGTTCAAAAAATTTCCTTCAAAAATTTAGACAAAAAATCAATTAAAAAAAACATCACAAAAGATTTAATTTAAAAAAAAACTCATTTTAAAAATTTTGCAAAAAATACATACTCCAATCCAAAACACTTTAAAAAATTCAAGAAAAAAATGACTTATAAAAATGAAATGAAGTTCAAAATATTTCCTTCCAAGTCCAACAAAAAAATTTTCATTTAAAAAGTTACACAAAAACTCATTTTAAAAAATCGTTATAAAAGATTTACTTCAACCCAAAACCAAAAAATTTCCTTTCGAAATTAAGCCCAAATACATACGTTAAAAAAAAATGAAGCCTAAAAAACTGTATCACATACCTCCAAGAAATGTCTTTTGAATGTACCTCTAATAAAATTCTTTAAACCCAAAACAATTCGTTGCAAAATCAGATCAAATGTACGAAAATAATGTGTCTCAAAGAAAATTCCTTTGAATGTACCTCCAAGAAAATTCCTTAAACCCAAAACAATTCTTTGCAAAATCAGATCAAGAATTTTGTAAAATCAGACCAAAAGTGCGAAAATATGCGAAAATAATGAATGATTTCACGGCAATTTATATTTTCGCGAAATGTTTTTTTCGAGGGACTCGACAGTACTTTCTGGCTGATGGAAAGTTAGGTAAAACTTCGGCCAAAATTTTAAGAAATAGTTCGGCCAAACTACTTTGTCATTTGACTTAACGGGTCGTTGGTGCAAAAAATAGTTCGGTCGAACTTTGTTTAAGAGTTCGGCCAAACTAACGTGTCACCAGTTATGCAGAGCCAAGCCCTGAATACGTTTTTGCAACTTTGGACTGATTAAACTGTTGAGATTGCAACAAGATGATGAGCTTAGTGGAAATAAGACGCCTTCACTAAGTGGGCCTGCAGGCTATTTTTGGCGCAAGTCTATTTTTAGACTATGTCTATTTTTAGACATGTTGATCATATTCTATAAGTTGCAGGATGCTATTTGTGGATGGTTGGTCAAGTTGGAAAAATAGATGGACTTATATTTTTAGACATACTGGGCAGAATATATTTTTAGATTGCCAGTCTAAAAATAGATATGTCGAATATTATTAGCTCTTAATAATATTTGGACTATAAGTATTATCTTATTCTCTTGGAGCACTTCAGTTAAGTGCACAGATGAGGCACGGGAGCTGAAAGAAGGAATTACGCTATTCCCGAGGGTTAAGTGGAGTTATTGCATGGATACTTCAGTTAGAACTCATGTGACAAAGTTTGGTGGAGTTATTGAGGTAGTTGGTGGAGTTGTGTTCAGTTTAACTTAGTTAAACATAGTTGAGCTAGTTGTATCTAGTCTAACTGATTGATACACTAGTGAGAGTGGTGTGAATTAATTATTAATTAATTCACTAATTATTAACTCATTAATCAACTGAAGAATACATCAATTAACTACAGTGCATGGACAGTTTTAGTGGAGACCAGTGGAGAGGTAGGTGAAAGAGCAGTGTGACTATCAGTTGTGACTATAGTGTTGCATGATTTGCAACACACAGTGGTTGGAGATGCCAATGAGGATTGCATGAGCAAGGCTGGACCAATTCGAGTTCATTCATAGCCATTCTTCAGCAGTGACTGTGCAGTAGAGGCAGGCTAGTAGGTGGCAGAGATCGGTGCATGGGATTTGCTAGATCATACCTGATTAGTGTGTAGCAATTGGAGATTATATTGAGAGCTTGTGAGAAGATTTTTATGATGATTGTTACATGATCTCTATTACATATAATATATAGATAGTTGGGGGGTTTCATCTTTAAGCTTTCCCATAAATTACTGTGTTCATATGTGTGAATTTTTATGGTTTTAATGTGTGCATGCAATTGATTTTATTTCCGCAAGTTATGATCAATAGTAGAAGAGATTTTGTATTGTGCATGAAGTCAAATAGTGTGTTATCAGGAGAATCTCAGATGTATAACACATTGGTTATATAATTTCTACATAAACTCCATGAAACATTCTAAATTAACTGTCGGAACCAAGACAAGAATTTTTAGAATTGAATCTACTTTCGGGAAATATAACTTTCATGGAATTTCATAAATATTTACTAATTTTAATTAATTTTGTAATAAAACGGATGCAAACAATTTCTGAAGGTCGTTATGATTCAGTGAAATCAAAATTATGTATCTTCCAAAAGACATTGTAAAAAAAATTGAAAAAATTATGGTACATTACATTGGTTTGTCATCTCTAATGGGTAGCTTTTAGATTTTTATCTTATAACTTATATGTTAAGAAATTTCTGGCGTCGCGAAACATATTCAAAATATGTAGTTTTTCATATTGGACCAGTTCAAAAAATTATAGTAATTATGGTATGCATCCATTGGCTTTGTAAATATGACGAAACCGAAGTAGACTCTGTCTAGATTGTTGTAACACATATTGTTTCTCAAAAACACAAATTTTCAAATAATATAACATTGCATATTAACATGACTTCTTATGAATCCATTGATTGTTAAAAAACACACTCAAAGAAACGCTAAGTTGACATATCAAATGTGTATAAAAAAATTCCAAAAAATAAGTAATAGAAAGCTAACAAAATTTCTGACAACTTTTATTTTTATCGCAAAATGAAATTCTAAACAAAAAAATTGTTTTAGCTTGCAGAAAGTTGAAGAACTGAAAAAAATGAAAGTTTTTTCTCAAAAAAGGGAAAAAAGTGTAACCCAACTTCACATTTTCACCCTTATCCAAAAGAGCATAAATAATTATGAAATAGAATTATATAATAAATTATGATAAATAATGTGATAAGAGAACATTAGAAATGGATGAAATGGATGTTAAGAAGTGATAATAATAATACAAATTAGTGGCCCAACAACACTAACATATTTATGACTCATTGGTTCTTCTTTGAGGATGAAAATTTTTGTTTCAAATAAACACTTTAAACTAAGAAGGTTTTCCTTGATCTAGGAGATCCTCCCAATGAGATATAATCAACAAGAATTAATTACATGACGTATGACAATCATTTATTTATCATAGGCATGATTTCCCAAATTTTTGTCACATAGTTTGTTAATAGTGAATATTAGTGGGTTTCCCTCTTAATCAACACTTTTCCAAGATCTTTTCTAGAAGGCATAAGGTTCTGACATAATTCTTACATAAATTACGCACTACTAAGACATGTGTGGTACACATGGCTTCCTTTAAAGTTGAAAATTCCTTCTTTATAACATCATTCCATGAAAATGAATTTCATTTTCAGTATGGAAATTAAGCGGGATGCAATTCACCTATAATTCTTCACAAACTTTCTTGAGTAGTCTATAAGTCCTAAAAAGGCATGTAATATTTTTAAATCCTAGGGGCATCCAATCCTACATAGTTTAAATTTTCTTGGGAGCTTCTCACACCCCAAACTATGTGACCCAATTATTTCACTTTGGAATCTCAAAAAAAATTATTTTTATTTTTGAGGAACACCTAGTTTTCCCATTATAGCTATAGGGCTGTATCAATAATATCCATTTGAGCTTCTTAGGGTTTGTTAAAAATTAATGTATCACTAAAGAATATGTCATGGCCAAAACTCCTCATATACTTTCACAAAAATCATCAAATCATGGGGACACTCCATTTCGCATTTTGAAGACTCCCTTCTTTCCTTCCATGTTAGTGGTTGATGATTCCTCTTATTCTTATCACTCACCTTTTGAACTTTTTGTATTGGCATATCCTTCATTATAGTTGTTGTGATTTTTTATTCACTTGCTTGATTGTTACCCTCTCTTTGCTACCCCTTCTCGCATCCATGACGACATTGGGATAAAGAGATCAATATTGAACATTTAATTGCCACAACTTCCCATATGTTGCATAAGACTTTTTATGAGGTTCATTATAATTCAATCATATTGTAAATATTACAAATAATATTTAAATGTAAAGAAAACAACAACAACAACCAATAAACATAATATTGGAATAATATGTTAAATATTGTTAGTAATATTTATTATATATTATAAATAATATTTAAATGTAAAGAAAACAACAAATAAACAAACATAATATTTGATTAATACAACAACAACAAATAAACATAATATTAAGGTAAAGAAAACCATAAATAAATAAACATAATATTTGATTAATATGTTAAATATTGTTAGTAATATTTATTGAAACATAATATTAAATGTAAAGAAAACAACAAATAAACAAACATAATATTTGATTAATATGTTAAACAAACACAATATTTGATTAATATGTTAATCAAACGTAATAATATTTGATTAATATGTTAAATATTGTTATTAATTTTAACATGTAATACTTGATTAATAAGTTAAATGATTAATATGTTAAACAGACGTAATATTTGATTAATATGTTAAATATGGTTAATAATATTAGATTAATATGTTAAATATTGTTAGTAATATTATATTTGTTTAACATATTAATCAAATATTATGTTTGTTTAACATATTAATCTAATATTACTAACCATATTTAACATATTAATCAACTATTATGTTTGTTTAACATATTAATCATTTAACATCTTAATTAAATATTATGTTTGTTTAACATATTAATCATATAATTTTTTATTAATAGGTTAAATATTGTTAGTAATTAGTAATATTAACATATAATATTTGATTTATATGTTAATTGATTAATATGTTAAACAAATGTAATAGTTGATTAATATGTTAAACAAATATAATAAGCAAACATGATATTTGATTAATAAGTTAAACAAACATAACATTTTATTAATATGTTAAACAAATATAATATTTGATTAATATGTTATATTGTTAGTAATATTAACATATAATATTTGATTTATATGTTAAATGATTAATATGTTAAACAAACGCAATAGTTGTTTAATATTTTAAATATGGTTAGTAATATTAGATTAATATGTTAAACAAATATGATAAACCAACATAATATTTGATTAATAGGTTAAACAAATATAATATTTGATTAATAGGTTAAACAAACATAATATTTGATTAATATTTTAAATATTGTTAGTAATATTATATGATTAATATGTTAAACAAACATAATATTTGATTAATATGTTAAACAAATATAATAAACCAACATAATATTTGATTAATAAGTTAAACAAACATAATATCTTATTAATATGTTAAATATTGTTAGTAATATTATATGATTAATATGTTAAACAAACGTAATAGTTGTTTAATATGTTAAATATGGTTAGTAATATTATTTTAATATGTTAAACAAATATAATAAACAAACATAATATTTGATTAATATGTTAAATATTGTTAATTATATGGTTAATATGTTATATTGTTAGTAATATTAACATATAATATTTGATTAATATCTTAAATATTGTTAGTAATAGTAACATATAATATTTGATTTATATGTTAAATGATTAATATGTTAAACAAATGCAATAGTTGTTTAATATTTTAAATATGGTTAGTAATATTAGATTAATATGTTATACAAATATAATAAACCATTAATAGGTTAAACGATTAATATGTTAAATATTGTTAGTAATTATATGTTATATTGTTAGTAATATTAACATATAATATTAATATGTTATTTTAAATATGAGGGGTTTAGTAGGTCATAACTCACTAAATCGTCACTTCCGGGGCTTGCCCTTAGCCCTTAAACCAAAGGGCAAGCACCTACACGAAGTCTTGAAAGACAAACCACAATGAAGAGCACAAATACAAGCCCATGTAACCTTAGACCAAGGGACCATGCCTCCCAATTTTTCTTAGCATATTTTCAAACTCATCGCACATATAAATCTAAAGTGGTATAATTAGGCAGTGCATGTGAGACAATCATACACACACCAAAACAAGATTCTACTCATCTAAATAGACAACACTGGCTCAACCACACACCTACACAATAACACAACTTCATAGTTGAGACCATAATACATTGTTCCTTATGACCATTGAACAACATAAAACATGGATATTCAATATATATATATATATATATATATATATATTATTATTATTATTGACAAATAAGATTTCGCCACATAACCTTACAACAAATTACCCTTGTGAGAATTGTAACACTTAAACCATGATATGAATATTGGTTATAAATGCACAGCAAGAATTTCCTGAATAACATGGGATTGTCCCATTATTCATCGATCTATAAACTAAAGTCCACCAATTTTGTCAAAATAATGGAAATGTAACAAATTATATTTCAAGACTCGTTCATTCTTGTGCAATGTTTAGACTATTTTTTAATGTTAAGATAATGAAATTAATTGAAAATATGTGGTTGCGGGTGCGAGGATTAGAGGCCAAGAACACATAGGAACCCACATAGAAAACAATTAAAACATAGAGTGTTGAGCTGCGTCAACCTACAGAACAAATTTTCTATTTTCGAACCCATCTGTTGCTCGAATCTCGAAGACCCAACAACTTTTTGTTCAAGCAAATTGAGTATACACAAAGATGATTGGTACAAATTCTACCAGATTCATCCCCATAAAACAAAAAATTCGTTATGCCAGTCTTTGTCGAACGGTGTTCACTGCAAATTTAAAATTGGTTTTATTTTTTGATTTAGGGAAATTGACAAAACATCAAGCTCTCAAAATTTGTAACTTATATACATTCAATTTGGGCTGGATCTTCTAGGTTCAGCGTCTTCTAAGAAATTTCTTAATGGCGTTATTGTTCTAAGTATTTATTTGTGGAATATTGGACTTTGTGAACGATAAGGGTGTAAAAATACAATTGTCTCACCACTATGGTTCATATAAGTGTTTTTGTATTTTTATTTTATAAAATTGATCATTTCCTCATATTTTGTCTCGAATAACACTCCGCTCATTGTTATCGATTTGTATTGTTGAGGTTGTTATATATATATATATATATATATATATATATGTGTGTGTTACACAGTGATTTGCGATCTTATTTTTCATTCATGATTATGTTGTTTTAAATGAGATTTTGCTAGAGCCATCTTTCAATTGAGTTCGTTTTCTTTATGCTTCTTTATTTATTTATTTATTTATATATATATATATATATATATAGGTTATTTGATGGAATTTTAAAAATTAATTTTCATTAATTTTGCAGGATTGTTTTATAATGACCCTTTGTTAAGATCTATATATGAAAATTGTCATTCACCTTTTTTTTATTCATGCACGTATTCAATTTTTATATGGATACTAAACTTGTATTTCATATATTTGGAATTGAGAAGTGTTTTCAACTACTTGAGTATATCTTCTTTGCTCATAGTTTAGTTTCCATTGTAGTCATTTGTTTAATATATATTAGCAATATCTTTATTTATCTTTTACTATCCAAATGCATGAAAATGATGCCTAGGCTTGCAAACAATTAGATAGATTTAGTATTATTTAAATTAGTTTTAATTTAAAACACTTTGTTAATATCCCTTATATTTTTTATTTGTTCTTTTCATTATTTAAGTCTCCTTTCATAGGAGCAAGCCTCACTATGGTTGGGTTGAGCCCTTATTTCAACCACCTTAAAAGGAATTATCATATTGAGAACAATAACATAAATATAATTCCTTTCTCTTGAGTTTGCTAATAAATAATCTCAATCATCTTATACTAAAAAATTCAAGACATTTTACATAAACGCCTATATATATAAAGTAACCTTAATATAGGCTTGAATTAGGACACAGGTAACTAGAGACCCACTGAACCAATCAAGATTTCCATTTCAATTGAAAGGAGTCTAATTGGGACTTTAACTTGGAAAATCCTCTTATGTTGAGCTAGGACATTTCTAGGCCTCAACATAATTGACACTAGAGGGAGAGTCATACATTACTATCTGTGTAGAATTCTTATTTTTACTAATTATGGCTCATCCTTTGGGTCATGATTTTAGTTCACCCGAACCTACAGAGGGTTTCTTAGGAAACCAATCTTGTCCTTGATCAGACCAACATATAATGGTGAGAATGGAGTTTCTGTTGTAGATCATGTTGTACAATTTATGATTAAATAATTCTTTTAATGTCTCTAACGACACTGAGATCAAGTGTTCACTACTTCTTTTACCCATACCTCTTCGCAAATGAGAATACAACTAGTAGTGATCCTATAGATCTTTTTTATGAAACCCTGCCTTTAATTGGTTCAGACTTCCTTGAGGATCATATTGTTTGTGAAAAAGATTCCTTGTCAATCTATGACAATCATGAACCTCTTTTCTTTCCTTTTAATGATATTGATAACTCTTATCAACCGCACCATGTTAAGGAGAGGGATGTTTTATATGATAAAAAGTTTGAGGATGATGTCATAGAATTACCTTCATCACAAAGTGGCTTAGATATATACTTGTCAACAAACTCTTCATGTATTTTCCCATTTCCTTCTATAGATAAACATCGTTTTGCATGCACTAATGAATTCGATCACTGGATAATATGTCTCCATTTCCATATTTAGCCCACTTCTTCAAGAATACAAGTGAAAAACTCACTACATTTAACCCAGTGAACTCGAACAAAATCAATAATTTCTTTTTTCTCGTTTGAATTTGTCGCGATCATGCTTCAACCTAGGAAGAGAATGCGATATCATGCCCAGGAAGAGATGGATAGATTGTCTTTAGCCCTTTTCCATTCTATGTTGGAAATTCGTACTACTGCCTACTGCCCCATGGGACTTACTGGCTAGTAGTTGGACTATAAGTAAGTAGTAATGCTTACAGAAACAACTAGTATTCTTACACAAGTTTCAAACAATATCCACTGTGATAGTCTCATAGAAGTAGATTTTGAAAAGGCTTCATCTCCTATTCTTAGTGTCAAAACTAACCATGTGAAAAAGTATTGGTCTTGTAGTTGTCCTACTAAATTTCATGAACAAAGAATTGATAATTTTAATACTAACATTGTTTGTCCACATGCTCTGACACCTGAAGGTACAACATCCCTACCAAGCCTATCATCTTCGTCCCCTTGGGATATTCTTCAATTAATGCCAAATATTCATCCTTATTTTATTGATCCTTTTGTAATATACTTGAAGGATTCATTCTAGGGGAATACTCTTGTATATAAGTTACTTTCTTTTCATTTGGTAAGGGTAGATGTACATAGTTGTGTTTTTATCTATTACAACTTTGTTATAGTTCCTTTACTAACACATGTCATATCTTTGATTATAGGAATTGAACTGATGGAATGGATTCACTAGAAATATGTGTACACTTGATCCATTTTACTTATGCAAATTTTGTACATATTTTATATAGTAGAATTAGAATTAGTTTAGAACATTTTTTTCTTTGTTTCATCGTGAATAAATTAATCATGGTAGATTTTGAATTAAGAGATTTTCATTATCAAGGTAACACTTGTTTAAAATTTAAGATCCAATCCTCAAATACTTACTTTAAAAAAGGGCTTATTACAAGAACCCAGGTATCTTGGTTATGATTTCATAAGAAAAAATTAAACATGATTGCATATTAGTTGGGTTTTATCGAAAGACCTTATTAATTATAACTCTACAAGACACCTTTATCACCATCAAGACCTATCAAAACATGTTTATGAACTTTTAAGTTGAGATTATTTTATTTTGTCTTTTTTTGTTTAAGCTTTCTCAGGGCTTAATGTTTGATTTCGTTAAATACTCTATAATTTTGAGTTTTCTTGTTTTCTTTAGCTTGTTTTTTTTCCTCTTTATATGGAGGAACTTTATTTATATGAAACAATAGTTTATCAACATAAGGAAATATTTACTCTTCATCCATAATATGGTTTCAACTTACTAAGTTTCCACATTTTTGTAACTCAATTTTTTTCCATGGGGAACATTGAGTCATAAATCAAGTCTATGAGTCCATCAATATAGAGGAACGAATGGATTCCAAGTTAAATTTTTGAAACCTTCCCATACCCCTCCACATACAATTTCTCTATTTTGGTAGTTGAAAGTAAGTCTACTAAGGCCAATCATAAATAATGTATCATCTATGTCTTAAGTACATAACCTCTTGTAACATCCCGCTCCCTTTATCAAAACTCTAAAGTTAATTTTTAAACATGATAATATAAAAAAGGCATACCAGGGATTAGACAACATGCTTGTGTGGAAAGTGTATACAAACCCATCACGATACTAAATAGCCTTGTTGGCAGTAGTTCAATGCATACATGGTACAAATACAACTTCGTCGATGTACTGAACAGGCTCGCTGGTAGTGAAGCAATGTCGGGAAAAGAGGTAACTTCGTAAAATATAGATACTAATATTTAATGATCTCCTAACATGTTTTTACTATGAAATAGTAGAGGAATTATTTAAAGTAAATAATTGTTCCCCTTCATTGGATTCAATGAATACTGAACATTCAAATACTCTTATCTTTGAGCATTCATGTTGCTTCATTTTTGTCTTGTGTGGGTCCCTTGGAGATGGCACTAAATACAAAGAAAAATTGGAAACATTGAGTAATCATATCACCTAAACTAGATATAAATGTTTTATCCTCGTGTGTCACTAGTATTCGTGGCCACAAACCCCCATTATTTTTCACACAAATCATCAAATCATGGGGACCTTCTATTTTTCATTTTGAAAACTCCCTTCTTTTCTAGCATGTTAGTGGTTGATGATTCCTCTAATTCTTGTCACTTAGCTTTTGAAATTTTCATTTTTGTGTATCCTTCATTATATATATTTTGACCATTTCTTTTCTTGCATGATTTTTATGTTATCTTTGCTACCCCTTTTCACATCCATGATGACATTGGTATAAAGAGGGAAGTGTGGCACCTTCAGTTGCCACATCTTCCCATATGTTGCATAATGATTTTTATGAAGTTCATTATCTCCCCATCCCTCTCTTGGCACACCTATATTCTAATGCAGGGGCATTAGATTCTAGCAAGCAATGTGAAAGCTTGTTCACATGTTGTGGCTAGCCGAGTTAAAATTCATTCACTGATGGGTGAAATTCAAATTTTTAATGAGAGGATTGAATTCCTCAAATAGATTAATATTATTATTTTCTGTAATAAATTAGGAGAATATTTAGAGATAAGTAGTTTTAATAGGTGCTAAATTTTTGAGCATATCTAGTAGTAGTTGATAGATTTTAGGAGGATATTGGGCAAGTAAGATTTTCTCTCAATTTAGGAAATTCGATCCTAACTGAGAAGGTTTATGTTTTGTAATAAAACTATAAATTGTAATCTATGTAATTGAGAAATTCGGAGTTGGCCGAGAGGAATTATTGTGAGGATTGGAATTAATAAAGATTGCAAAGTTCTAAATTATTGTTTCATACTCGCAATCCCCGGAGGTCTTTATCTTCAAAATTTTATTGGTTTTGATATTTATGTATAGGAGATTGAGGTTAATAGAACTTCTGTGGTCACTATTTAAAAGAGAAGAGTTTGATTCCTTTCAGAATTCTTGATTTACATGGTTCAGTCTTGAATTAATTGCAACGCGGTCTCTGTATGAATTCTTGTGTTTACCAATTGTTTATTATCCCACGTCATATCTGTTTGAGTAATACGATCTTATTTGTGTGAATAAATTCTATTCATATCAGATATCAATTCTTATATTGATAAGAGTTTGTATAAGAGTTATTGGGGTTCGATTTGCAAGAATCGATACCGATTCTAGTCTTAAAATTGCCAAACAAAGAATTGATGATGTATGAAGGACGCAGTGAGTTAAATCTCTGATTTGTGAAGGTGTATTGAAACATGTGTTTGTTGGAATGATACTGTTGAATCACAGTCTTAACGCAGAGAAAGACAATTTTTATTTTAAGGGCGGAATTCAGAGTTAACACAATCAAATATCAGTTTTGAAGACGTGGCTTTGAAGCATAGAAGCCTATAGCGTTTTGAAATAATGCGATCAGTGTTGTGACAGATCTGAAGGTTAACACGTTGAAATTTACAGGTATGAATTAGCGTTCCTTTGAAGTTTCAATTTGTTTAAATTGAAAGCAGTTTGTTAAACAATGGATGCGTGGGATCATTAAAAAAAATAAAAAAAATCCAACATAATATAAGCTCTTGTTTATCAAGTTAATTGGTTAGCATTCAAGCTTGAGGTTCAATGGTTAATGTTTCAAGCTTGAGGTTCGATTTTGTTAAAAGGGTATAATATCAATATTTATGCTATGATGAAGGTTTACCTTTCTTTGAAGATACCAAATCTTTAAACCTCAAAAGGACTTTGAGTTGGGTCCTTTTTTAATTGAAATTGGAATCAAGGATTTATAACATCTTCAAAGGAGCTGACATAGTCTAAGTGACTTTTTAAAGTTATTGTGATTTCATTAATCAAATTTTCAAATTTCATGAATGAAAATGAAAATGAAGAATTGAATCTGACTCCTCCGGAGTTAGAAACCATTGTGAATAAATTTGAAAGGCTATCCTTAACGTCGACACCATCACCGCCATCATTAGTGGTATGAGAGCTGACTTCAAAGCATTTACCAGAGATTGGGAAGAATTCCCAGAGTCAGAAGAAGAAATCTAGCATGGTTGTCCGAATTGGTAGAGGTGTTGTTGGTAGAAGAAGAGGTAGGCCAGTTACTAATGCAGAGGTACTGGAGACTATGCAGCAAATCCAAGCCAGATTGGAAGCAATTGAAGTACGACAACCAAGGGATCCTGAAGATGTCAATGAACTTGAAGCTGAAGAAGAAGAAGGAGGAAATGTTGAGGTTACTACTGAGATGAGATTCTTTAAGACATTTTTAGGATCTACATCCAAGCCTAGACTTGAAGTATCAGCTTTTGCAGGAGGATTGAATCCAGAAGAGTTGATATACTGGATCAATGAGATGAATAAATGATTTGATTATGAAGATATGGTTGAAGACAAGAGAGTCAAATTTGCAGTCACAAGATTAAAGGAACATGTAGCACTTTGGTGGGATGGAGTGCAAGTAGAGAGAAGGAGAGCTAGCAAACAACCAATCAAAAGTTGGAGTAGAATGGTGGCAAAACTAAAAGGTAAATTCTTGCCTAGTGAGTAGCAGCTTAAATTTTTTAGACAAATGCAGAATCTTAGGAAGAGACTAATGACTGTGAAAGAGTACACAAAAGAATTCTACAAAGTGAGCATAAGAGTTGGATAGATCCAGGACACAGTAGAGAATATTTCCAGGTATGTGAATGGTTTCATATTAGAGATCCAAGATGAAATCAGTGTTTTGTCTCCTAAGAAAACTGAAGAGGCTTATCAAATGGCCTTGAAAGCTGAAGAGAAATTGCTGAGAAAGCAGTATGCCAAAGGAAGAGGTACTTTACGAGGAAAGGGAAGTCAAGGTGGTAGAGGGAGATCTACAAAACCAAAGGATGGAGCTAGCAGCAGCTCACCTCAGCATGCACACACAGATGGTGATGCAAGTGGCAGAATAAATTCCCATAGAGGAAGAGGAGGCAGAAGTAGAGGAAGAGAAGTAAGATGTTACCGATGTAACAAATTGGGACATAGAGCCTTTGAGTGCCCAGAGAAAGAGAATGTGGGTACAAGTCAGAGAAATGCAATTGTTGCTCAGACTGTAGAAGCAGCAAAGTTGCCTGAAGCAGAAAGAGAAATTGTGCCAGAGAAGGGAGAATATTTGGTTGTTAATAAATTTTTGCTGAAGCAAACAAAGGAAGTTGCTGAACCAGCATAGAGGAAAACTTTATTCAGGAGTATATGCAAAGTTCAAGGGAAATGTTGTCAATTAGTCATTGATAGTGGCAGCACAGACAATCTGGTCTCTACAGAGGTGATAGAGAAGTTGAAGTTGAAGACAAGGGAACATCCAACACCCTACAAGGTGTCATGGCTTCAGAAGGGTCATCAGATGATTGTGAAAGTACAATGTGATATAGAGTTGCAGATGGGCAGCTACAAAGATAAGGTAATGTATGATGTGATGCCTATGGATGTGTATCACATACTTCTAGGTAGACCTTGACAGTATGACAGAGGAGCAGTACATGATGGTAAGTGAAACACTTACAAATTCTTCAAGGATGGTATGTATCAAACATTTTTTCCAATGGAAGAAGGAGAAGCATCAAGCAAAAAGTATGATCCAAAGGCTTTATTGCTGAGTGGGAAAGAATACTTGCACCAGATTGAAGAAGAAGAGGTAAATTTTGCTTTAGTTTGCAAACCTAAAGTAGTACTTACTTCTACAAAAATTTCTGATTTTCCAATTTGAAATTCAAGAAATGTTGGACAGTTATTGTGATATTATTGTGGATGATTTGCCTAATGAGTTACCACCTGTAAGAAAAATCAGCCATCAGATAGATTTGATTCCAGGATCAAATCTGCCAAACAAAGCAACTTATAGAATGACTCCAGCAGAAAATGAAAAAAATGAGAAAGCAAGTGTAGGAATTGGTTGACAAAGGTTTGGTCAGAGAAAGTTTGAGTCCTTCTGTAGTACCTACGGTATTGAGTCCGAAGAATATGAAGGCTGGAGAATGTGCACTAATTCAAGAGCAATCAACAAGATAACAATCAGGTATAGATTTCCTTTGCCCAGAATTGAATATTTAATGGAATGTTTGAGTGGAGCAAGATATTTTTCAAATCTAGATCTGAAAAGTGGGTATCATCAGATTAGGATAAGGGAAGGTGATAAATGGAAAACAACCTTTAAGACAAATTAGGGATTGTATGAGTGGATGGTAATACCTTTTGGCTTATCAAATGCACCTAGTACTTTTATGAGCATTAGGGGAATTTTGAGGTCTAAAATGGGCCTCCTAAGGAGAATGTACAATCAAAATTCACTTTATGAAAACCAATCACATTTTAGGGGATGACATCATCCCTAGTGGTTGAGGTGGCATTGCTTGAGTTAAAGGTACTTACTTGCCACATTCTTAATGGTGGATAAAAACTCATGGTTAACCATGGTAGTGCTCTAAGTACTTTTAAAGTCAAAGTAAAGTACTCATAATAAATGTCATTTCACACTTTTTGAATAAAATTCATACATAAAATAATATATTACATTTGTTGTATTATTTTTGTATAGTACATTAATTACATGTTATTATACACTTTAAATAATATAAATTTTAATTAGTAACATATTATATAATTAAGAATTTATGAATTTATATTTATATTTTATTTTAAGTTATTTAAGTAAAAAGTACAAATGCATTAGTTGTTCAATGATAATGGATTTTTCTTGAAACTCTCATTCTTATTTATAATCACATCAATACAATTTTTTTATTTATTTTATTTTGGTACAAATTTTGAATTGAATTTAACCATGGTTACATGAATTGTGATGCAAAAAGTGAATTGCAAATTCATAAATATTATTTTATTGATTTAGCTATTATTTTATTATTTCCTTAGGAGGCCCATTTTAGACCTCAAAATTCCCCTAATGGCTCATGAATGAAGTGTTAAGATAATTTATTGGTAAATTTGCAATAGTATATTTGGATGACATACTAATTTACAGCAAAACAAAAGAAGAACATTTAAGGCATCTTAATTATGTCTTGAAGAAATTACATCAAGAGAAATTGCTGATAAATCTGAAGAAGTGTTCATTCATGAAGGAAGAGCTGGTGTATCTGGGTTTTGTTGTTTCTGCTGAAGGATTAAAGATGGATCCAGAAAGGGTCAGAGCAATTGTGGAGTGGCCTTCACCAAAAAGTGTCTTTGAGGTAAGAAGTTTCCATGGACTTGCTATTTTTTACAGAAAATTTATAAGGAATCTTAGCAAGATTAATGCACCTATCATTGAAACTATAAAGACAGACAAACAGACATTCAAGTGGACTACTGAAGCTAAAAATGATTTTCAGTTTTTTGTAGAAATTTTGAATAATTTTCTGAATTATTCACCGAGATTATCCTGATTACACACTATTTAAGCTTCATGCATAATACATAACCTCTTCTACAATTGATCATCAATATGCGGAAATAGAAAGCAGTCGCATGCGCTCATTAAAACATAATCAAGCACACATATCAACACGGGATGTAATGGGGAAAGAAATAGCTGAAAAACCCCAACTATCTGTATATTATAATGATAGAGAACATGTAACAATACATAGCACAAATCTCTCACAGCTCTTAGCACTATCTCAATGCTACACACAAAACTAGTTATGAAGATGAACAAGTCACAGGTTCAAATCTCCTCCACAAGTCTGCCTGCCTCTACTGCGCAATCCAAGTTGATTAATGATGAGATCCAAGTTTGAATCCCACTAGCTCCAACTACGCAATCCTCATTGGCAATCTCCATCAATGTGTGTGCAAATCTCATGCACAGCCAATAGTCACAACTGATAGTAGACTCACCCTTTCACCCACCTCTAACACTGGTCTCCACTGAACTGTCCATGCATTGCAGTTAACTGATGTGTTCTTTAGTTGATTTATGAGTTAATAACTAGTGAATTAATTAATAATTAATTCACACCACTCATCACTAGTGTATTTTTCAGTTAGACTAAATACAACTAGTTCAACTAAGTTAAACCGAACACAACTTCACCAACTGTCTCATCAACTCCACCGAACTCTGCCACATGAGTTCTAACCGAAGTCAACCATGCAATAGCTCAAATAACCCTTAGGAAAAGCGTATTTCCTTCTATCAGCTGCATGTGCCACATCCAAGCATCAAACTGAAGTGCTCCAAGAGGAAAAGATAATGTTTATAGTCTAAATATTATTAAGGGTTAATAATATTTGACTGTTCTATTTTTAGCTCGACAGTCTAAAAAAAGAAACCGCCCAATGTCTAAAAATAGAGGTCCATCCATTTTTACCAACTCGACCAATCATCCATAAATAGCATCCTGCAACTCATAGACCATGATCCATATGTCTAAAAATAGACTTTGCGCCAAAAATTGCCTGCGGGCCCACTTAGTGAAGGCGACTTCATTTCACTAAGCTCCATCATCTTGTTGCATTTTCAACACTCCCTCTCAACAAGATATGGATGATCTGCAACCCCTATCCTACCTCTGTGGAATTCGAATTTGCTCATGGTGAGCGCCTTCGTCAAGATGTCAGCATCCTGATCCTCCGTGGGAATATATGAAAGTAACATGATTCTCCAATGCACACAATCTTTGATATGATGGTACCTGATGTCGATGTGTTTGGATCTATCATGAAATACTGGATTAGTCGAGAGTTTAATGCAACTCTGGCTATCACAATAAATCACAGTAGGCTCCAAATGCGACCCGAACAACCCGACCAGAATCTTCCTCATCCAAATAGCCTCGCATGCAGCCAATCTTGCTGTCATATAATCGGCCTCCGCGGAACTGAGTGCCACGGATCTCTGCTTCCTGCTGTACCAGGAAACTTCTGTCGACCCGATACTAAAGATCCCTCCAGATGTGATTTTTCGGTCCGTTGGGCTCCCTGCCCAATCTGCATCCGTGAAGCCACACATCTTAACCTCATCCTCCTATCTGTACCACAAGCCATATCCCAATGTGCCTCTAAGATAACGCAATACATGCTTTCTTTCCTTCCAGAAGATATTGCTAGGCTTAACCATAGCTTGCGAAAGCTGTTTAACAACATAGCATATATTGGGTCATGTATTGACTAGATACATAAGCGACCCCACCAACTGTCGATAAACAGTGGCATCCACTACCTCCGCTGAAGTAGCATCCTCCTTCCTCCAACCTCTAGGAAGAGGAGTACCAACAGGCTTGTAGCCATGCATGTTGAACTTCTCCAGTATCTCCCAGGCATACTTACCCTAAGAAACAAACAGTCCACCACTACGCTGCCAGATTTCCAATCCCAGGAAATAATGAAGGAGGCCCAAGTCCTTCATCTCAAACTCTCTAGCAAGATCCTCCTTGCATGAAAGTATCAATAGCTCATCTCCCGTCAAAATCAGATCATCTACATACAGTACAATGATCAGCAACTTCCCCTCCACCACAATCTGGTACAGGTTAGGATCCGCCTCACTCTTAGAGAATCCAAGTCCGGTGAAGTAACTGTCTATCCGTGTGTACCAAGCACGAGGTGCTTGCTTCAACCCGTACAGTGCTCTCTTGAGTCTGCACACATGCGACTCACTGCTGAAGATCTCGAAACCTTCGGGCTGCTCTATGTACACCTCCTCCTCAATGACTCTATTGAGGAACGCAGTCTTCACATCCATCTGATGGATGTGCCACCCCATCTGCGCTGAGAGAGCTAGGATCGTCCGTATGGAAGAGTACCTTGCGACAGGTGAAAAGGTCTCCTCATAATCGATCCCCTCGATCTGTGAGAAGCCACGGGCAACAAATCTTGCCTTGTACTTCTCCACACTCCCGTCAGCCGCCTGCTTCACTTTGTAGATCCATCGCGAACCCACCACTGATTTCCCCTCCGGTCTTGGGACAATCTCCCATGCACTGTTTCTGATAATCGAATCATACTCTTCCACCATGGCATCTACCCATGCGGGGTCCTCCACAGCTTCCTCGAAAGAGGATGGCTCTGTCACGACACATTTTCTCACAAGAGCCATGTATCCAATGTACCGATCCGGTGACTGTCTCTGTCTGCGCTGTGCTGTAGGTGGTCCTACAACCTTCTCTGCATCTTGAGCCAGTCGCTCAGCTTCTGTAGTGCGCTTGTGCCCTCTAATGGTTGGCGCTACATGAGTGGTCTCTTCCACTCCATGATCTTCCTCTTGTGGCTGATCCACATCCGGAAGCTCATCCTTAGGAACTAATAGCTCCTCATCTGCATGCAAGTGTGGCTCCCTCTCAAGCGAACACTTCATGGCTTTCTCCTCCTGAAATTTGATATCCCGTCGCACAACAGTCTTGCGACTGTCTGGAAAATACACATGATAGTTATGGGGCGTATCAATGTACCCCACAAATATCCCAACCTCAAAGGGACGGTCCAGCCTTTCTTCTGCATTCTTCTTCACATGCATGACAAAGTGAACCAAAATCCCTTGGAAATGGGAAATACTTCTGCCCCCTACTGTGAAACGCCTCCTCCTGCAGTACTCATAAAGAGTATTCGTGAAGACAACGAGTATCAACACATATATCGCAGTATTGCATGCCTCACCTCACAAGCAAGGCAGGCCCGATCATGCAATATTGCCCGTGCAGCACTCCACGAACGTTCGTTTTTCCGCTCAAGAACCCGTTCATTGTAATATGGGGTGCGATGAGCCTTCTCCGAATCCCTTCGTGCCGCAAAGTCCTTGAATTCAAAGACAGATGAATTCACCACCATTGTCGCTCCTGGAAGAGCCTTCACATGCTTCCACCTTCTTCTTCTCAACCAGCGCCTTGAACTCACAGAACTTTGAGTATGTCTCGCTCTTCTTCTGCATGAAGAAGATCCAACACTTTCGAGAGAAATCATCAACAAATATCACATAGTACTTGTGCTTTGCTGTCAAAGCTACTGAGAAAGGTCCACACACGTCTGTGTGGATTCTCTCAAGGATCGTCGTGGCACGATTATCCTTCTTATGAAAGGTGGCTTTCACAAATTTTCCCAAGGTACACCCCTTGCACTGATCTGACTGCGCAAGAGTGTCCTTATGAAGCCCAGTAGAAATCTGCTGCAGTATCTTCAAAGCTCCATGGTGAAGGTGGCCCAATCTCCAGTGCCATAGCTCGCCATCATCCCGGCTCACCACTCCTTCCGCCTTGCATGCCATTGCTACGCAGCCATCTACTTGCAACTGATAAAGGTTCTTGACTCGAACCCCTATCTTCCGGGTCTCTCCAGTTGTCTTACTGCGCAGGAAAGCTTTTCTTCATTGACCACATCATATCCCTTGTCTTCCAACATCGCCACAGAGATCAGATTCTTCTTCAATCCTGGAACATGCATCACATCCTTCAATACGAAGGGTTTACTAGACTCCCTCTCAAAGGAAATGATATCGATACCGGTCGCACTGTATCTACCATCATCGCCCATCTCGATGTGCACTCCAAGATCTTTCTCCTCCAGATCTGAAAACAAATCCCGATCTCCGGTCATGTGAAATGATGCACCACTGTCCAAGAACCATACTGATCCCATCACACTTGAGACCAAGCATGCGATCAGCGAAAAATCCAGCTCAAACTGGGAGGCCAATGCCTCTCCCTACGTTGTGACCAAAGCAAGATGCTTATTTTTTCTTCTTCTCTCATGGACAATTTGTGGTATATCGTCCGTGTTGGTGACAGTTGAAAGCACTTCACCTTGACATGTCTTAATTTTGCCTTTGCACTAGACTGTGCTGTCATTGGGCACTAGTAAAATTCTTTTCTTCATCGTATACCGATGAAGATCTCGTCCCTGTACCACCTTATCTCCTCTTGCATGAGATCCGACCAAAGTCGCTCCCATCCTCGACATTTTCTCCCGACCATTGATAGAGTCCCGATAGGAAATGCCAACTCTTCGAAGACCATGAGAGCCGTGTCCACCTGTCTTCATCATCGACAAATACCTCCACACTTCCCAAAAGCTCATCTTCGCATTGAGTGAACTTTGAGGTATCATACACTGTCATTTTCTCCATCTTAATGTTTTATTTATCCTTGAGTTTGAATAGATGTGTAACGCTTCTTGCTCTGGAATAGATCTATCAACACTTTCCACATCAAATATGGAGAAGCTTTTCCATGCAGTATGGATACAATGTGATCCTTCACGCCCTCCAACAGAATCCTTCGACATTTCGCCATCTTCTTTTGCCAAGCTTGAACTTGAGCAGCATCAGTAGGCTTTGGGATCTCAGCATCTATGAACTCCTTCAGCCTGTTATCATCTAATACCGCCTCCATTATGTCCTTCCATGCAACATAATTCGAACTTCCCTCAAGGGAATATTCCAGTCGCAAACCGTTGAAAGACATTTCAACTCCTGCACCAAGAAAACAAACTGCTGCAAAATTCGAATTCCAAGTTCAAAACTCAACTGCTTCTGGATCTGTGAGAACAAATTATTTCTAGCACAGAGATCAACTGTAGGGGAATTTACTGGATATATCACCTTTCAGAGAAAGGATGGATCCAGAGGCTACCTGGCCCGTTACAGACTCTGTTTATCGAAATAATTGTAATCATTGTAATAGATCCCAATGATCATTTTTCTGCTCCGATACCATGTAGAAATTTTGAATAATTTGCTGAATTATTCACCGATATTATCCTAATTACACACTATTTAAGCTTCATTCATAATACATAACCTCTTCTACAATTGATCATCAATATGCGGAAATAGAAAGCAGTCGCATGTGCTCATTAAAACATAATCAAGCACACATATCAACACAGGATGTAATGGGGAAAGCAATAGCTGAAAACCCCCAACTATCTGTATATTATAATGATAGATAACATGTAACAATACATAGCACAAAGCTCTCACAGCTCTCAGCACTATCTCAATGCTACACACAAAACTAGTATGGAAAGTGAACTAGTCACAGGTTCAAATCTCCTCCACAAGTCTGCCTACCTCTACTGCGCAATCCAAGTTGATTAATGATGAGATCCAAGTTCGAATCCCACTAGCTCCAACTGCGCAATCCTCATTGGAAATATCCATCAATGTGTGTGCAAATCTCATGCACAATCATGGTCACAACTGATAGTCACACTCACCCTTTCACCCACCTCTAACACTGGTCTCCACTGAACTGTCCATGCATTGCAGTTAACTGATGTGTTCTTTGGTTGATTTATGAGTTAATAATTAGTGAATTAATTAATAATTAATTCACACCACTCATCACTAGTGTATTTATCATTTAGACTAAATACAACTAGTTCAACTAAGTTAAACCGAACACAACTCCACCAACTGTCTCATCAACTCCACCAAACTCTGCCACATGAGTTCTAATTGAAGTCAACCATGCAATAGCTCAACTAACCCTTAGGAAAAGCGTATTTCCTTTTGTCAGCTACATGTGCCACATCCAAGCATCAAACTGAAGTGCTCCAAGAGGATAAGATAATGTTTATAGTCTAAATATTATTAAGGGTTAATAATATTTGATTGTTCTATTTTTAGCTCGACAGTCTAAAAATAGAAACCGCCCAATGTCTAAAAATAGAGGTCCATATTTTTTTACCAACTCGACCAATCATCCATAAATAGCATCCTGCAACTCATAGACCATGATCCATATGTCTAAAAATAGACATAGTCTAAAAATAGACTTTGCGCCAAAAATTGCCTGCGAGCCCACTTAGTGAAGGCGACTTCATTTCACTAAGCTCCATCATCTTGTTGCATTTTCAACATTTTTAAAACAGAAAATAACAGAGAAACTTGTTTTAGTGTAGCCGGATTTTAATAAACCATTTCAAGTAAAGTGTGATGCCAGTGGAGAAGCTATTGGAGTTGTCTTAAGTCAAGAAGATAGATCTGTAGCATATTTCAGTGAGAAACTGAATGACACAAGGAGAAAATACTCTTCTTATGACAAAAAATTTTATGCAATAGTACAATCATTGAAGAAGTGGAGACATTATTTAATGTCTAAGGAATTTGTACTATATTCAGATAATCATGCTTTACAATACATTATGAAACAGCCTAAATTGAATCAAAAACATGCTAAATGGGTTGAATATCTTCAAAGTTTCAACTTTGTTTTAAAGCACATAAGTGGCCAAGCAAACAAGGTAACTGATGCCTTGAGTAGGAAGAACATTCTTGTTCAAGAAATTCAATTTAAAGTGGTAGGTTTTGATTTTCTTAAAGAACTCTATAAAACAAATTTGGATTTCAAGGAAGCATTTGAAGCATGTTTAAATCCTGTTTTGATAGATAGAAGTTAGTGGTTGGATTATTTCTTGCAAGAGGGTTTGTTGTTCAAGAGAAATAAATTATGTATACCAAATTGTTCCATGAGAGAAAATCTCATTAGAGAGAAGCATAGTGGTGGACTTGCTGGACATTTTGGTACTGATAAAAATTATGAGCAGCTGAGTCATTTTTATTATTGGCCAAAGATGAGATCTGAAGTGGAAAATTATGTGAAGAATTGTAAAATTTGTCAGTATGCCAAAGGTAGAAGCCAGAATGCAGGTTTGTACATTCCATTGCCTATTCCAGACAAACCTTGGGATATGGTAAGTATGGATTTTGTTTTAGGACTGCCTAAGACACAAAGAGGGAATGATACAATTTTTTTTGTTGTTGACAGTTTATCAAAGATAGCACATTTTATTCCATGTTATAAAACCAGTGATGCTACTCATGTTGCTAATTTGTTTTTCAAATAAATTGTTAGATTACATGGGTTTCCTAAAAGAATTGTTTCTGATAAAGATACTAGGTTTGTTGGTCATTTTTGGAGGAAATTGTGGAAGAATCTCGGTACTAATCTAAGTTTCAGCTCATCTTATCATCCTCAGACTGATGGGTAGACTGAGGTAGTAAACATAAGTTTAGGTAATCTTTTGAGAAGTCTTGCAGGAGAACGTCCTAAGCAATGGGATCATATCTTACAACAGGCAGAATATGCATACAATGATTCACCAAACAGAAGTACAGGACAGAGTCCATTCCATATTTTTTATGGGATGCACCCAAGAGGAGTTTCTAAAATGAGGAACTTGGGAAAAGCAAAAATGAGAAGTGATGAAGGGGAAGAATTTGCTTCAGAGATTCAAGAAATTCATGAGCAGGTAAAATAGCAGCTGCAAGACAGTAGTATCAAGTACAAGAGCAGAGCATATTTGAGCAGAAGAGAAGTTCAATTTGAAGTTGGTGATTTAGTTTTGGAACACTTGAGGAAAGACAGATTTCCAAAAAGAGATTATAACAAACTGAAGTTTAAAAAGATAGGACCATGCAGAATCCTGAGAAAATTTTCTGCTAATTCCTATGAAATTGAATTGCCATCTGATATTGGAATATCCCTAATATTTAATGTTGCGTATTTGTACAAGTATGAAGATGGTGGCACAAATGAAATATCAGAAGACAAAGAGCATATTGACTGGGTAAAACAGTTACCTACAGCACATCCATTACAACCAGAGATGATCTTAGACAAAAAGGTGTTTAAGAGAACCAGAGGACAAGAGTATTTCTAGTATTTTATTAAATGGAAGAATCAGCCAATTGAAGATGCTACATGGATGACAGAAGCTATGTTGTAGAAACTGGGCAATTCTATGAAGGAGCTCATGGACAAGAGCCCATGAAGAATTTTTTCCCCGAGAGTCTGATGCAGGGGTATTAGATTCTAGCCAGCAATGTGAAAGCTTGTTCACATGTTGTGGCTAGCCGAGTTAAAATTCATTCACTGATGGGTGAAAGACAAATTTTTAATGAGAGGATTGAATTCCTCAAACAAATTATATTATTATTTTCTGTAATAAATTAGGAGAACATTTAGAGATAAGTAGTTTTAATAGGTGCTAAATTGTTGAGCATATCTAGCAGTAGTTGATAGATTTTAGGAGGATATTGGGCAAGTAAGATTTTCTCTCAATTTAGGAAATTCGATCCTAATTGAGAAGGTTTCTGTTTTGTAATAAAAATATAAATTTTAATCTCTGTGATTGAGAAATTTAGAGTTGGCCGAGAGGAATTATTGTGAGGATTGGAATTAATAAAGATTGCAAAGTTCTGAATTATTGTTTCATACTGGCAATCCGAGGTCTTTATCTTCGAAATTTTATTGGTTTTGATATTTCTGTATAATAGATTGAGGTTAATCGAACTTCTGTGGTCACTATTTAAAAGATAATAGTTTGATTCCTTTCAGAATTCTTGATTTATATGGTTCAGCCTTGAATTAATTGCAATGCAGTCTCCGTATGAATTCTTGTGTTTACCAATTGTTTATTATCCCACGTCATATCTTTTTGAGTAATACACTCTTATTTGTGTGAAGAAATTCTATTTATATCAGATATCAATTCTTATATTGATAAGAGTTTCTATAAGAGTTATTGGGGTTCGATTTGCAAGAATCGATACCGATTCTGGTCTTAAAATCACCAAACAAATAATTGATGATGTATGAAGGACGCAGTGAGTTAAATCTCTGATTTGTGAAGGTGTATTGAAACATCTGTTTTCTGGAATGATACTGTTGAATCACAGTCTTAACACAGAGAAAGACAATTTTTCTTTTAAGGGCGGAATTCAAAGTTAACACAATCAAATATCAGTTTGAAGAAGTGGCTTTGAAGCATGGAAGCCTATAGCGTTTGGAAATAACGCGATCAGTGTTATGACAGATCTGAAGGTTAACGCGCTGAAATTTATAGGTATGAATCAGCGTTCCTTTGAAGTTTCAATTTGTTTAAATTGAAAGCAGTTTGTTAAACAATGGATGCGTGGGATCATTAAAAAAAATAAAAAAAAATCCAACATAATATAAGCTCTTTTTTATCAAGTTAATTGGTTAACATTCAAGCTTGAGGTTCGATGGTTAATGTTTCAAGCTTGAGGTTCGATTTTGTTAAAAGGGTATAATATCAATATTTATGCTATGATGAAGGTTTACCTTTCTTTGCATATACCAAAGCTTTAAACCTCAAAAGGACTTTGAGTTGGGTCCTTTTTTAATTGAAATTGGAATCAAGGATTTATAACATCTTCAAAGGAGTTGACATAGTCTAAGCGACTTTTTAAAGTTATTGTGATTTTATTAATCAAAATTTCCAAATTTGATGAATGAAAATGAAAATGAAAATGAAAATGAAGAATTGAATTTGATTCCTCCAAAGTTAGAAACCATTGTGAGTAAATTTGAAAGGCTCTCCTTAACACCGGCACCATCACTGCCATCATATTCAATAATCAATAAAGAGAAAAATATTGTAAATATTATTTAAATGTAATGAAAATCATATATAAAAAGAAAAATATGTATATAAAATAATAATGACATTAATAAATATACTATAAAGAAATGATTAATATTATATATATATATATATATATATATATATATATATATATATATATATTTATTTAGCCCTTAAATCTAACCCCAAGCGACAACATGAAGTACCGAAATACAAACCAAAATGACGAGCACAACATACAACACCTTATAACATTCGATCTAGGGACCATGCATCTCATTCTTCTTGGCATATTTTCAAACTAATCACAAATATAAATCCAAAGTGTTCTAATTGCGCAATGCATATGGGACAATCATACACATGCCAAAATAAAATTTTATTCATCGTGCTTCACGCACCACAACTCTCAACCATGTGCTTCCACTACAACACAATAAAATATTCCTTGATATGTTTACATGACTTGCCCCACGATGCATGTGGTGCTATATAAATTTATATATATAAACGAGCATCTTTCGCAAATTCCTCCACGTAACCTTACAAAAAAATCACCCTTGTGACAAGTGTAACACTAAAACCATGATCTGAAGATTGGTTATAAATGCACACTGTTGAGATATCTTTTAATTATTTTTGGAGAAAATTTCATGTAGGTGACAACAATAGGATTTTTTGCTAAATTGACTCCATCTATTTCTGATGAGGAGTTAATGCATCCTATATTTGTTGTGAGTGAATTTATGATTTTGTTTCCATTCACAGCTATAAAATGTAAGCCCGTAGACGCAAGTTAGCATGATGAGGAATGTGAGGTGAGTGGAAGAGATGAGCAGATGAGAAACTCTGCTATTGTATTTCTCTAGTTGTTGAATGAGATTTCCGATGCCCTGTTAGGTGGACGTAGCCCAGATTGGTTGGGTGAACCATGTTAAAATCTGTGTTTTTATGCTTTTTTCTGTTGTGTGTTCAGTGTGTTTTATTTAGTTATTCTACTGTTGAACTCTACAATTGGTATCAGAGCGTAAGGGAGGCCTTGTGATCTTCTTCATCCATGCCTTTGGGCAAAAGAAGAGTAGGCAGGAAGATGGGGTGAGTGAAGTGAGAAATAAAGAAAATAGTGAACGCCACAAGATGACAGGAAACGTTCTCCAAGAGGCGGAATGGGCTTTTCAAGAAGGCTAATGAGTTATCGGTTTCATGCGAAGCTATTCGAATTTTTCCAGCTCCAGGAAGAATATCTTGTGCAGAAACAGCGCCATTAGAAATCAACGTATTTTACAGCAACGCAATTTTTTTTTTTGACCAAAGGCTATGAGCTGGAGAAAGAACAGAACTGGCTGTGTGAAGAATTTACCATCGTCGAGTTTATACTTGTGATGCACTGACAGCTGAGACCGTGAAGATCTGTTATGTAAGGCCGAGTCTGCTGCAGTGGAGAGAAGCTGAGACATCAACCGCTGAAACATCGATTTGCTGCACGTGAAGAAGCCGTGAACTAGAGAGCCAATGCATCGTTGACTATTTGATTGGAGATGTCGTATGCATGGTAAGCAGATCTTCGCCCTGAGCACAATTTCGATTGTTTTTTGTTTGGCCGGTCTATGCGTAATGAACGCTAAGTAGAAGGGTGATAAAATCAAGTTGAATGTAATTTTTCACATTGGTTCAACAAAGTGAGTAATGCCAAAGTGTTTTTTAATGCCATTCAAATCGTTTTTTAGTGGAATGTTGTAAAAAAAAGAACAAACAATTTGAAGTTTTTCAACATTGATTTAAATAAATCGATTTGTATCGATTTGAGTGGTGGTTTTAAAAATTAAATCGATTTTATTAAAAGGGGTGGCACTTTATTCATTTAAGAGGAGGTGGCCCATTATAAATCATTTTTAAATGAAGTCATAAGTTGGAACTTCATATTGTACAAGTTTTTAAATCGATTTTTAATTTTAATGCCATTTGCATATGGTATTAAGGGAAAGGCATTTTATTAGAAGAAGGGCATTTTTTTAAAGGAAAGGGATTTTTTAATCAAAACTAATTCCTTCTGAAATTGGAGATTTTTGTGAAATGAGCTACTAAACATGGAAAAAACACAAAGTGCTCGGTTTGAGATCGATAATTTCAATGGAAAAAACAACTTCGAGATCTGGAAAGTGAAGATGTATGATCTACTCGTGCAACAAGGCATGGCGAAGGCGCTATTGGGAAAATCCAAACAGCCTTACACCATGACAGATGATGAATGGAGTGACTTGGATGAAAGAGCACTGAGCGAAATTCGATTATGTTTGGCGGATGATGTTTTGTTTAACATTGTGTCAGAGAAAACTGCTGCTGGTTTGTGGACAAAGCTTGAAAAGTTGTACATGACAAAATCCTTAACCAATAGGATTCTTTTGAAGCGATATTTGTACAGCTTGTGCATGAAGGAAGGTACGACAATAAATGATCATCTTAATACCTTTAATACTCTCCTGGTGCAATTAGAAAGTATAGAAGTAAAATTTGAATCAGAGGATAAAGCTGTAACTTTATTATGCTCGTTGCCCAAGTCATGGGATCATTTTGTTACTTCTATAAGTCTTAGTTCATCAGAAACCCTTGAATTTTATGATGTTGTTGGAGCTTTGTTGTCCGAAGAAACAAGAAAGAGGTCAAATTCAGAAACCTCTACATTAGAAGCAATGATGGTCAGAAGTCGTTCTAAAGAAAGACGCTTCAGTAAGCACAACAAATCGCGTTCAAAATCGAAAGGGAAGAAGAGTAAGGTAAAGTGATGGTTTTGTGGCAAATCAGGACATTTGAAGAAGGACTGTTGGAAGAGACAGAAAACATCCAAAGCAAACTCTTCGACAGAGAAGAAAGAAGCAAACACAACAGATATAGGTTCGGCATCCGTTTCAGGTATGAGTGATGAAGTGTTATCAGTTGGTTTGTCTAATCATGATCAACATTGGTTGTTATATTCTGGTGCGTCAAATCACATGTGCATTCATATAGAGTGGTTTAAAACTTATAATTCAATCAATGATGGAGTTTTTTACATGGGAAATGATGTCTCATGTAATATTGTGGGAATTGGAAGTATCCAGCTTAAAAATTTTGATGAGACAAATAAAATTCTAACTGATGTAAGACACGTACCTGAATTAAGAAAAAACCTCATTTCACTAGGAGCACTAGACACTAATGGATATAAAACCTTTATTCAAGGTGGAGTAATGAAAGTTTATAAAGGAATTTTACTAGTAATGAAAGCAAAGAAGGTTGGAAATCTTTTTCAGTTAGAAGGAATAACAGAGTTAGATCATGCTTCTATAGTATCTGAAAACGACAGTAATTCTATTCGTTTATGGCATCAAAGGTTGGGCCATATGAGCGAAAGAGGATTAAAAATTTTATCTGATCGTAAGTTACTTCCTAGTTTAAAATATTCTAAGTTATATTTATGCAAACATTTTCTGTTTGGGAAACAAAGCAAGAAGAAGTTTAAAACTAGAAAACATACTAGTAAGGGAATCCTTGATTATATCTATTCTGATGTTTGGGGTCCATCTCCTACAACCTCATATGGAGGATCGTCATATTTTTTATCTTATATCGATGATTTCTCTAGAAAAGTGTGGGTCTACATGTTAAAGAAGAAGTCTGATGTATTCACAGTTTTCAAACAGTTTAGAGCATTAGTTGAAAACATTACTGGAAGAACCATTAAATGTTTAAGAACTGATAATGGTGGTGAGTTCAATTCAAAGGAATTTGATAATTATTGCAAGGACGATGGGATTGAAAGACATAAAACCACTGTATATACTCCTCAGAAAAAAGGAGTTATTGAACGCATGAACATGACTCTCTTAGAGAGAGCAAGAAGTATGCTTAGTAACGCCAATTTGTAGAAGGAATTGTGGACAAAAGCAGTTTCTATAGCTTGTTACTTGATAAATCTATCACCATCAACTGCGATAGGATGCAAAAATTCCTCAAGAGGTATGGAAACGTTATCCATGTGATTATTCTAAACTGAAAGTTTTTGGTTGTGATGCATATGCTCTAGTTCCGAAACATCAACGTTCTAAATTAGATCCTAAATCAAAAATATATATATTTGTTGGATATGGTGATGGGACTAAGGGATACAAGTTGTGGGATCCTACTACTCACAAGATCATCATTAACAAAGATGTTAAATTTAATGAATCTTCACTTGAAAATCCAGATGTAGATGATAAATTGAAACAGGATAATGTACCTAAGCTTCAACACATTCAGTTTGAAACCAGTTCAAATATTGATAATATTCCAGATGAACAAGTTTCAGATTCAGATCATGAACAAGTTTCAGATGCAGATCATGAACGTGTTTCAGATGCTGATCATCAAGAAGTTCCTACAAATAATAATAAGCAAATTGGGGAAGTACAATAAACATCTTTAAGGAGGTCTACGAGAATAAGACATCTTCCTAAAAGGTATGATGATTATGTTACTTCAGTTGATTTAACTACTAACGATGATGAACCTTTGTGCTATCAGGAAGCTATAGAAGGTTCAAACAATGGTAAGTGGAAAGAGGCTATGAAGGACGAGATGAAGGCATTAGACAAGAATGCCACATGGGATCTGGTAGAACTTCCTAAAGATAGGAAAATTGTGGGATGTAAGTGGGTTTACAAATTGAAGAAGGGTGTTGATGATACAGAAAACAGGTACAAAGTGAGGCTGGTCGCAAAAGGTTTTTCTCAGAAAGCTGGCATTGAATTTCATGAGATATTTTCACCAGTTGTAAAAATTGTTTCAATTCAGATTGTGTTAGCATTAGTTTCTTTACTTGATTTAGAATTACAACAACTAGATGTTAACACTGCATTTTTACATGGAGATTTAGATGAGGAGATTTACATGGAACAACCGGAAGGGTTTTTTCAAAATCGTAACAAGAAATTTGTCTGCAGGCTCAAGAAATCATTGTATGGTCTGAAGCAGTCGCCTCGACAATGGTACAAGAAATTTGATTCTTTCATGATGAGTCAAAATTATATAAGAAGTGAATATGATCATTGTGTTTACTTTAAGAAATTAATTAATGGCATTTTAATTATCTTAGAGTTGTATGTTGACGATATTCTTTTAGCAAGCAAAAGCATAACAGAGATCAACAGGTTAAAGGCTCAGATGGCTAGGACGTTTGATATGAAAGATCTAGGAGCAGCAAGAAAGATTTTTGGGATGGATATTTTCAAAGATAGGAGAAATGGTAAGCTATGGCTATCACAACATAAGTGTATTGAGAAAATACTCTTGAGGTTTGGTATGAAAAATGTGAAGCCTGTTTCAGTCCCTTTTGCTTCCCATTTTAAGCTTTCTTCAAGTTTATGTCCTAACACTAATGAAGAAAAGGAATATATGTCTTGAATTCCATATGCCAATGTAGTAGGTTGTTTGATGTATGCAATGGTTTGTACTCGACTAGATATTTCACATGCAGTTGGGGTTGTCAGAAGGTATATGGAAAATCCAGGAAAAGAACACTGGTCAACAGTGAAATGGGTGCTTCGGTATCTGAGAGGCATAAGTGATTATTGTATCACTTATAACAGGAGTAGTGAATTTGTTTGCGGATATGTGGATTCCAATTTTGCAGGTGATTTGAATAAGAGAAGGTCAACTTCAGGGTATGTATTTACTCTTGCAGGTGGAGCTATTAGCTGGATGTCAAAGCTACAGAACATTGTTGCTTTATCCACTACAGAAGCAGAATACATCGTTGCTTCACATGCTTGCAAAGAAGCAGTTTGGTTGAAAGGTTTGTTTGGTGAGTTTGGTAGGTTACAAGACGACATCAATTTATTTTGTGATAGTCAAAGTGAAATTCACTTGGCTAAAAATCCGGCCTATCATAGTAAATCAAAGCATAAACCTATCAAGTACCATTTTGTAAGACAGGTTATCACTGAAAGGGGAGTCTCTCTTGAAAAAGTGCATACAAAGGAAAACTGTGCAGACATGTTCACAAAACCAGTTTTGTTAGAGAAGCTACAATGGTGTCTGGCTTCTCTAGGCTTGCAGAAAAGATAAAAAATAATAATGGAACAGGGTATCAGGCTAATTGTTGTCAAGGTGGAGATTGTTGAGATATCTTTTAATTATTTTTGGAGAAAATCTCATGTAGGTGACAACAATAGGATTTGTTGCTAAATTGACTCCATCTATTTCTGATGAGGATTTAATGCATCCTATATTTGTTGTGAGTGAATTTATGATTCTATTTCCATTCACAGCTATAAAATGTAAGCCCGTAGAGGCAAGTTAGCATGATGAGGAATGTGAGGTGAGTGGAAGAGATGAGCAGATGAGAAACTCTGCTATTGTATTTCTCCATTTGTTGAATGAGATTGTCGATGCCCTATTAGGTGGACGTAGCCTATATTATTTGGGTGAACCACGTTCAAATATGTGTTTTTATGCTTGTTTCTGATATCTGTTTTGTGTGTTTTATTTAGTTATTCCGCCGCTGAACTCTACACACACCAAGAATTTTCTGAATAATATGGGATTTTACCATTATTCTTGGCGCATTCATCAATCTATAAACTCAAGTTTATCTATTTCGTCATAAATAATGAAAAGATAACAAATTAAATTTCAAAACGCGTTCATTCTTGTGCAATGTTTGGACTATTTTTGAACATTACAATGATGAAATTAATTGAAAATATGTAGTTTTAGGTGTGAGGATTAAATGCAAGAACCCATAGGAACCCAAATCAAAAAAAAATACAGCATAGAGAAAACTGAGCAGTGTCGGCCTGCAGAACGATTTTTCTATTTTTGAACCCATCTATTGCTTGAATCTTGAAGTCCCATCAGTGTTCTGTTCAATCAGATTGAGTATAAACAAAGATGACTGGTACAAATTCCACTATATTTATCGCCATAAAACAAAAAATCGAAATATGATAGTCTTTTTCGAATGCCATTCACTGCACATTTAAAATTGGTTTTATTTTTTGTTTTAAGGAATTTGACATAACATCAAGCTCCCAAAATTGTAACTTATATAAACTCAATTTGGGCTCGATCTATTGGTTTCAGGGTCTTGTAAGAAATTTCTTAGTGGCACTATTGTTCTGAGTCTTTCTTTGTGTAATATTGGACCTATGATCGATAAGGGTGTAAAAAGAAAATTGTAGATCGTTGGTATAAGTGTTTTTTTTTTTTTTAATAAAATCGATCATTTCTTCATATTTTGTCTCGAATAACACTCTATTTATTGCTATCGATTTGTATTGTTGGGTTTGTGACATTTTATGGAGAATTATTTGAAAAAACGCACACACACATATATATGAAGCTAATGCATGAATGATTGTTTTGATAACTATCTCCAATCCTATTTGAACACACACACACACACACACATATTTATGAAGCTAATGAATGAATGATTGATTTGATAACTATCTGCAATACTATATTTCATTCATGATTATGTTGTCTTAAACAAGATTTTACTAGAGCTATATCTCGATCGAGGAGGGAATCCTAAATTTGAGTCGTTGCATGCTATGGGAGCACAAAGAAATTGGCCTTAGGTAGGTGCAGGTATGGTTCCTGAACCTCCACCACCTTTTTTTTGGTTATAATGCACATCCATATTCCTATCATAACACTAATCACTCTCAGCCTTGGCAGCATGGAAACCATTTTCAGTATGGACAACCCTCCCAATCTTGGAAACAAGAATGTAGAGGGCCAAACCATTCACATCCTTCCTATCCTGCACCTACGTAATCATATCCTCCTACATATGCACCTTACCCAATGCCGCAACCATTATTTCCCCAGCTAAGTCAACCTATGCCACCATTACCTTTACCTCCACCTTTTCGACCACCTCAACTATCTGCTTAACCCATACCAAACCCCAATAATAAATTGATACAAATGATTCATTCCATTAAACCACTTCTTCTACCCAGTTATTACTCCATGTCGGTTGGGGTCAATGACCTCCAACTGAGATCAGGGAAGGTGGTAACATCAGAAAAAGAAAATCAACCCATGGTGATTATTGAAGAGAAAAGTGAGGAGGAAAATCCTAACCATTCTAGAATATATTTCACCATTCAGCCCATCCCTGTACCTTCTAAGCCTTTACCATCTTCTTCAAACCGACCTCCCTATCTAGAGAGGCTAGTTATGGAGAAGAATGACCCCACTCCTGAGTCTAGTCTGGCTTCTGAGCTTAGGAATATTTTTATAAAGGTCCCTTTGCTCCAAGATATCAAAGAGAAATCCATATGTACAAAAATCATTAGGGAACTTTGTCTCAATAAGCCAGGAAGGAAAATATTAGAACCTCAAACCATTCAATTTGTTGGAAGAGCGAAAAAGTTAATGACAAGGTGTGTACAAATGGAAAAATATACCGACCCTGGAAACCTAGTTGTCTCTATTAAGATAGGTGATGTCCTTGTATCCAATGTGCTTATAAACCTAGGGGAAACCATTAATGTTATGACCAAGCAAACCATGTATCAACTTGGGTTGGTACATATTCGTCCTACTCCTACCGTGCTTGAATTGGTAGACATATCTAAAATCAAGCTAGAGGGAGTGTTTGAGGATGTGTTTGTTTACATATATTCTTGGGAATATCCCTCAGAATTCATTATTCTTCAGCCAAAGAATTCTATGGGAGGACATCCCTTGATCTTGGGATGACTATGGCTTGCTATGATCTATGACTATATTAGATTTCGTTTTGAAAACATGTACATTTCCCATGGAGATTCTAGGAAGAAATTCACCTTATATCCACCCGCCCAATCTATCTAGGAGCTTCGAGATACCTTATGGATAAATTACAGTAGTGAAGAGGAGGCTCAATTAGTTTTCATGATACATCATCATACTGAGTCAACTCAGAAAGGTGAGATACGAGACTTCCTGAATAATCTAGATACCATGCCAAACTTTGAATCACTGTGTCAAATATTTAGTCTGGATTTTCAGGAAATTCATGATTCCCAACCTTCCTTACCGCAGTCTCTAGCAGCACCTCTTTGTATTATCGAACCCAAAATCACTCTTGTTGAGATTATTCTAGTCAAATATTTACATATCAGCTCAGACCTGGATTCATTCCAACAAGAGCAGCTTGTGAGTTTGTTGCAAAACCATCTTGATGCCTTCGCATGGGGATACGAGGATACGAAAGGCATCCCTCCTGAAAATTGTACTCATCATATTTATATTCAGGAGGGAGCCCGACCTATCCAACAACCCCAAAGGCATATGAACCCAGCTCTAAGAAAATTTGTGAAGGAATAATTACAAAAAATCTTAGATGCTGAATTTATTTATCCCGTATTTGATAGCCAGTGGGTCTCTCCATTGGTTTTGGTCTCGAAGAAAGAGGATAGATGGCACATTTGCATCGATTACAGAGAATTGAATAAAGCCACTCTCAAGGATTACTTTCCCCTTCCTTTCATCGATTAGGTACTTGATACCCTTGCCAATAAAAAGTATTTTTCCTTTTTAGATGGCTTTAGCGGTTACAACCAAATACAGATTGCACCGAAGGATCAAGATAAGACCACCTTTACATGCCCATGGGGGACATTTGCATACCAATTGCTTCCCTTTTGGCTATGTAATGCCCCAGCTACCTTTCAAATGGTGGTTTTGGCTATTTTTTCCGACCTTGAGTGTGTAGAAATCTATATGGATGACTTTTCGATATTTTGTGATTCATGCCAGGAAGCCCTCAAAAATATAGAAAAGGTGATTTTTCATTGCCAAGAAGCTCACCTTGATTTGAGTGAAAACAAATGTATATTAATGTGCAAAGCGGGAGTAGTTCTTGGTCACCTCATTTCTTACAAAGGTATCCAGGTTGACCCAGCTAAGATAGAGGTTATTTTGTGTCTTCCTGTACCCAAAACACAAAGGGAAGTAAGAGATTTTCTAGGACATGCGGGCTACTATAGGAGATTCATTGAGAAGTTTTATACGATAACTACTCCCCTCTTTTGATTATTAGCTAAGGCCAATGAGTTTTCTTGGTCTACAACTTTCCAATAGTCTTTTGAGACATTAAAGAAAACATTAGTGCATGAACTAGTTTTGAGAGGACCTAACTGGTCCCTTCAATTCCATATTTCCTTCGATGCCTCAGATATTGCTATTGGCGCAACTCTAGGACAAGAAGAGAAAAAATAGTCTTATTCTATTTACTTCATCAGTAAAAACTTGTCATCTGCCGAATTAAATTATACAATGACTGAGAAAGAGTTTTTAGCTGTGATTTTTTCTATTAATAAATTCAGACACTACATTACAGGATATTAAGTCTTTGTGCATAATGATCATTCTACAATAAAATACTTGATGAATTAACCATTAACTAGCGATAGAGTGACAAGGTGGTTACTTCTATTACAGGAATTTAATGTTACTATTGTTGATAGGCTAGGAAAATCTAATGACGTAGCCAATTATCTTTCTAGATTAAATAATCCTGGTGAAGTAATTCATTTTGGTGATGAATTCCCTGACGAACATATTTTTGCTGTGTCAACAAAATCCCCATGGTTTGATGACATAGCCAATTATTTAGTCACCGGAAATACACCACCTCACTTATCTTCTCATGAGAAGCAGAATACCATACAGAAAAGCACTACATATTCTTGGTTCCAAGGAGATCTCTTTTACACTGGACTAAATCTTATTATTCACAGATGTGTAAGAGAGGAAGATGTGTTTGAAATCTTGAAATATGCTCATGATGAACCTTGCACAGGCCATTTTGCTGATGAGAGGACTGCATGCAAGATTCTGTGAGCTGGCTATTTTTGGCCTTCCTTGTTTAAGGATGTCAAACAATATGTCAAGTGATGTGATAACTGTCATCGAATGGGCGTTATGCTAATATGGACTTATTAGTGCAGACGAGATAACCTCCCTTGAACTTCACTGGGGTACGTGTGATTTTGCTTATATTTGGTTATATTACATGATATGTTTGTAGGAAGTAGAGAATCAAGGATGATATACAAGATGGTGGACTACAGTTCATGTGACTCTCCCTACAAATCATATGAGCAACATGATGATGAGTACTCCCCTCACATAGAAGACACATAAAGAAGTTGCAAGGTGGATATTAATAAAAAAAATCAGTCATAGGAGTGACTTGTTAGGGCACATGAGAAACAAGTAGAGGTTAATGTAGTTATCCTTAGAGTTTTTCAGACTTGCAGAGTTATGTACCGCTTAGGATCAATCATGGACAGTGTAATATTCCCAAATGGGAAAAGCAGGAATATAGTGCAAAATGATGGAACAATAGTGTAAAACATCATTTAAAAGAAAGCCCAATATGGATACCTTTCATATGTTATAACAGTAGCAAAATATGCATAAGAAATGGGCCATAAGATACACAACAAGAAAGTACAAGCCTCCAATGGTCAAAATCCCTCAATATGAAGTGCTACAACTATATATAAAAGTTGCAAGACCCTTACAACGCTCTTTTATTAGATCTACTACAAAAAATGATTATACATGAGATATAGGGCTGATATTTTCCCCAAAAGATAGATCTATTTCAGATTTGAGCACTATACAAGCTCCTTCGAAGAAACCCTTAAGGGTTTTCAGCAAAACACCAAGTACAAGATGTAGATATAAGCCCTAAGGCTGTAGATCCACTGCAAAATATAGATCTGGAAAGTGTGGCTAATCTGATATGATCAATACAATAGCCTCCTCCAATAGATCCTCTATGTGAAAGTCGGATCCCCTTCACTAGAAAATCAACTCTCCAAATGGTGTGCCAAACCACACTTCAACTCCTTCTACAGAAATAACGCAAATCTAGAAGTAAACTGCGTTGTAGGGATGAATAACCAGTTGGCCTGATGCCAAGATCTGAAAATAAGTACAATTACCTTCAATAGTTTCCTCCCAACGAAAAGGAAACCTCCTCCACTGAAAACGAGCAATGAAATGGCCTAGATCTATAGATCTAGTCTCCACTTGCTGCAACCTACAAAACAAACAAACCCTCAATAGGATCTGCACTGTAAATGAAAGATGAAGCTTTGCCTTAAGCCTGATAGTGGAAAATGTAGTACAGGACTCTTCCAAGAGGCCTCTCAAGGAAAGAGGTGGGATTCCCGATCAGGAACACCCTATGCTAAACAACACTCTATCTCATCTAAATAGCAAGAGAAAGATATATGCCTAAATAGACCATATATTCAGAAATATAAATATACAATAACATAATGAATATGGTTTCCATCCTCTTCCTTAAATAATATATGAGCTTTCAAACCCTAAGCCCCATCCGATAGTGGCACTACTTCCACACAAAGCATCTCCATCTAATACTGCACTGTCTTTCATTGATGACCACTCCTCCATGACAACTTCGTTGATTTGGTCAAGGTTTACCCAGTCAAAGTGATCCATCCACTTTTCACACCAAGGGTGCTTAATTAAGCTACCAATATTTATCTCTTTCACATTTGGCATTGATTTATTCATTATTAAGGAGAATTATGGACCTCCTTTGTCCTCTTATTCTTTAAAAAAAGTAGCAAAACAAAGTTGAATATTCCAACTAGCTCATGGCTAATTGGGAATATTACAGTCCTCCCTTCCCAAATGTTGCTTATCCTCAAGAAACTGACAAGGTGAGTGCTGCAACTCTCCATATTTGGTGACACCAACATGTGATAAGCTTCCCTCATAAGCGAAGTGTTCACCAATCCATCCCTCCATGAATTGCTCCTCCATATTTCTCATGAGATGCAAATAATCCATCCCATAAGGAGACAATAGTTCAAATGAAAAAAACATGGTTTTCCCAATTTTCTCCCTAAAACATGTAACATAATGAACATAGAGAACCTCTCTCCCATAGGGCACATACATTCCTCCCATCGTCCCTTCAAAAATTCCCATAAAAAGTATAAGTACATCATCAATGTATGGGATCCAAATTAAGTACATACAAACAGAAATTTGTGCAAATGGAGGTGGGTCATAGTCCCACATGTGGAACCAGCACAGTAAATATCCTGGCTGCATCAGATGATGATATGGTAAGTGGTTTCCCCACCACTTACTTACTGCCCAGTCATCTCACCATGGTTGAAAGTGTGAGATATATTTGGTGCTTTTGGAATGCACCCACAATGATACAAAATCTCCCTTTGTCCTCCAAGGGAGTGGCCATGTTCAAAAATTTTTATGGCCCAAAGTTGGCCATGAAGTTTATATGGAATGATACTCCTTCTTGGAGCTATGGCCTGCATATACATGGTAAAAGAATGAAAATAATAATCAAACGAAACATTAGATACACAAGCATATTCTTCACCAACATTTCTCCTCACACAAATGGAGTGGTGCATAGATCTATCTCCTCTCATTCCAAAAGAGGAAAGAGGTGGCTGAATTAACTCCTTCATAGAGTTATGTTTCTCTCCCAACTCCACATGTTTCATGCATCTTTGAAAATGCTGATATAGTTCCTCTTCAAAGCCCTTCCAAGTGTAGTTTTCCATGATAGTGTTGTAGGCCTTCATGGAATAAGGATGGCTGAAAAAGAACTCTTCATAGGCCCTTTGTAGCAACTTCTCCTTGAGCTTGGAGGCTCTAGATAATAAGATCCTACCATGATAATAGATGACTCCTTCTTGGACTGAATAACCCTCTTCATGTAGCTGGTCATCAAGTATCATTCATGTGAAAATATTCTTGGAATAGTCCACCAACAGTTGGGATTTCCAATATGGATCAATCTTCCATAGTGATAGCACTGATGATCTATCACAAAGAATATCTGTCATATGTTTCTTCTTCTCCTTGACATCTCCCAAGCTAAAGGTGTATGTTGGAAGGTCATTCCTTCCATTCTTCTCCTCCCACAATGGATAATCTGAAATGAGAGTGGGTAATGATGATGTTAGGAGAATGTCTCCCTCCTCCTTGAGTCTACCTAAGACTCCCAACGTTGTATCATGGTATTCTAATGCTCCCATCCCTCCTAGATCTATGATTGGAGCATCATGTTGTGAGACATATCTCACCAAATCTGAATTAGGTGGCCTCCCAGGTGGTTTTCCACTAAATAATAGTGTCCCATGCAGCAATCTCATAAGCATAATAGATGGGATTGTTAGGTCCTTACTTCCACTGTGAAAATCCATCTATGTTTTCTGTGTGGATGTGGCATGTGAGGGATATGTGTGCATGCCTTTAATCATTTGATATTTTCCACACTTTCTCTCCACCCATTCCATTTTCAAGGTCTCCCAATCAGTGGTGACTTTCCCCAAAATAATCAACCAATGCACACCCAATATGACATTGGTGTCAGGTATGTCAACCACAAAGAAGTGATCAGTCAATGTATATGTTCCCATGGTGACTAATAAGGATGGAACATAATGCATGCATTGCATAGTTATATCTCCTAGGACCAAAATAGAAAACCCCTCAAAATCATCAGTGGGTATTGCCCTCCTTTGCACTAGTTGGGCATCAATAAAATTGTGGGTAGCACCACTACCAACCAAAACAAAAACCCTCTGATTCAAGATGTTAACTCTTAAGGTCAAGTAATTAGGTACTCCTATAAATGATGCAAGAACCCCTCCAATAGGAGAAAATGCTCCATTCCAATCTCTCGATGGTGTTGGTTCATCTCCTGTAGTGTCAACGTTGTGACCTCTTCTTGGTTCATCTTCTTCTTCCTCCTCCTCATCTGAGAAGACCTCTATGTAATGTGATTTTCCTACTGCACATCTATGTCTGGGTGCCCAGGCTTCTTGGCATGTGAAGAAAAGCTTCCTCCTCCTAAATTCTTTCCAGACATCATCATCAAGAGCTTTTTTATACTGGCTCTCCTTTAAAGGAGGAGCCTTCTCTTATTTTCCCTTTGATGGAAAAGAGGACTTGTGCTGAAATGTTTCTTTTGCTTTTGGAAATGCATCTTGAAGGTCTCTAGCCCTTTCGATGGCATCTTGTAGGGTAGTGAGCTTGGTAGTGTTAGGGCCTTGTGATTTGGCAGATTCGCAAGCCAAATGACAGGGTAACAACAAACCAACTTTGGAGCCCTAGGACCTAGCCTTCCTAGACTCAGAGAGGGCTCTCTCTATTATGCAAAGGATTTAAACTTGTTTGCTTTTTGTATATTTGATTTTATGCTAGTTTTTAAGTATTTTTTTAGTTTGTTTTGGGTTTTTTAGGGGAACTGATTGAAGGATAAATAAATAAAAATTTCTTCAGATCAACTGGGCTATGGGGTCAAAAATGTCGAGACTGTCTCAATGGTGGACAAGGTATTACTACAGGGCCGATTTGGTCGAGGTAAATGGATTATTTGGGTGAAAGTGAAATGAGATGGACATTAAGTTTGTGAAGGACAAAGAGATTTTAAGCACAAATAGTTAAACAACAAACATTCATGTGGTAGGGATAACCATTAATCACTATAAATGAAACTCAAACTGATAGATGCAGAAAATAAATAATCAGGTGATGCATAGAAGTATAAGACCCTATAACTTTGGGAAAATCACCTTCAGATTTTAGGGAAAACAAATAAGATAAAGAAACAACTCAATCTATGAAGAGGGAACTCTTAAACATCATATTTTGAGCTATTGGGAACTTTTAAATAATACTGCAAAGCATGGGCAAAGGGCAAGATCGAAACAAGACCTCTTTGACTTAACTAAGACAATCAATGCCAACATGCTACAGGAGCGTAGTAGCAGAAAAAAGCCTGTTTTGAAGATAACTTTTGAGGGACTTACCGATGTCGAAACGAGGCCTGTGATATCTCGTTGGAAAGCCCTATATTTCTAGTTTCTTGAACTACTTTATTTTTACCAAACGAATCTCTTGAAGTCTATCAAAAGGTGGAATGAGTGAAAAAACCCAGGAGGGTCTCATCTGCTGATATGTGAGGCAGAAAGGCGAATTTTGACTGATTTTTGCCTCTTTGGGGGACCAAAACACCACCTTTTGATCTGAAAATTTGTGAGTAGCTGCCCACAAATTTAATACATGCAAAAAAATGACTTTCATGAGCTGAGGATGCTCCTAGCACACATGGCAGCACCTATAAAAATGTGCAATTAGGGCAAAAAAACACAAAAAACAAGATCATGTCAAAATTTTCTCAATTTTGGTGAGCAAGCCCTTATGGGTTCTTAGAAGCATGCAAGTAAGTTGAAGCCAAGATTTCAAGCCTAGATATGTATTTTTCTACTTTTTCCACCAGGCGCCTCCTTCGGGCAGTTTTGAGCCTTTCTTGAGCAAGTTTGAGTTTTCTTCGGGAAAATTGGTTCAATTATTTGTAGTGCCCGGTCATCTTCCTTTGCAAACCCAAGTCTCTGTTTTATTTGTCTAATTTATCCTCTAAATGCTTGTTTTCTCATTCAAGCCATGATTCTTTATCATTTTCTATTTCTTGGGCAAGCAATTGTGTGAGAGGATAAGATCGAACAAGGGTTGCTTCTTCTTCCTTATTTTTCTCCAAAGCTTTGCTAAGACCCATAGTCTTAGGCCTTTTTCTTACTGGCTACTCCTCTTCCTTAATATCATCAAATTCACCCATATATTCTTCAAGCTTGACTTGTGCTTTGTATGCTTCCCTTTGGTATTTGAATGCTCGGGCTTCATAAATTGCCATTTGCCCACTCATTTGTTTATTTTGCATTTGTAGAAAATGTATGAGGTCCTTTGACCTTTCTAGATCAGTTTCCAAGTCATGTATTTGGGCTTCTCTGTTTTGCAAAAGTGATTCAAGAATTCTAGCTTCATCATCTCCAGCATCACTGTCTATTTGTATGATGTCAAACTCCCTTTCTTTTTCATGACTACTCTCCTGCTGTTCAACTCTTTCTTTGCCCTTGCTTTGGATAGACTTCTTTGCTCTTTTTCTCTTTGGAAATTCAACAATACTCTTCTTAGGTAGTTTTCCTCTACTCCTTAGGCTCTAGTGACATTACTAGTCATTGCTGGAATGATTTTCTTCTTTGCAGATTTGGTGTTTTTAGCTTTTGGTGCTTCTGAGGAATGAGTCATGGCCCCTTGCCTAGGAGAGGCAACAAGCACATGTTCTTGGTTGTGTTGAGCAGAAGAGATAAGAGTTTTTATAACTAGCACTTGTTCAACTTGATCCTTTACACTGTTGCCTCTATCATCACTTACATTGCTACCCTATTCACTATTTTCCTCACTGTTTTGAGTTTGTTTAGGGCCGATAGCTTCATCATCCTTTTCTGCTGCTTAACTATATTCACTGTTATTTTGTGGACTGCCTTGTTTACCCTCATCACTGTCTTGAATTTTTTGAGGGTTGCCTTCATTATGACTGTCTTGTTTGTCATTTTGCATGCTGGCATCATCTTCACTGTTTTCCTTAGACTTTGTGTGTGGGCTGCCACCATGGTCACTACTTTGCTGGGAGGCTCTTTTTTCACTTTCCCTTTGATTGGTTTCATGACTTTGTTGGGGAATGTGGTGTTCCTCATCACTTATTTGAACATTTTCCCTTTTCTCTTCATCATCACTACCCTTCTTGGAATATTCACTTTTCCCCTGAGGACTGTCCTCCTGATCACTATGCTGCTGATGGTCACTTTGTTTTTCATCACTTCTTTGAACCTCTTCCCTTTGTTCCTCATCATCACTAGTTGTGGGTGGGCTGTCTCCATGCTCATTTTCTTTGCTCTTCTCAGGGCTGACTTGTTCTTCATCCTTATTACATTGCTAAGTATCACTATGTTCCTCATCACCACTAACCTCATGCATGCTTTCATGAGACTGCTCTTTTTCATTATCAATCATAGAAGATTCTCCCTTTTGAGGAGTAGCTTGACTTGGTGAAGGAGAAACATAGTGAGTGGAGGGTGAGGAGGATATGTGAGATGGGTCATGAGATTAAGAGGCAGTAGCAAAATCTGGATGAGAAATGAAAGTCTCCCAAGACACCCCTTTCTTTTCAAGCTGGTGAAGGATGATGATTTTGATGAGAGAATGATGGAAAAGACTAGCTTTTTGCTGAGCAGGAGGTCTCTTTTGGACAAGGGAGGACATATTTTCTATGCTTTTGCAGAGGAAGAAAGGGAGATTCAACAACTGAGTTCTTGTGAAATGCATGATGAGCCTGATGTGATAGGAATAAATTCGGGAATATCTCCCTTCACATGTGAAATACTTCATGATAACTCTCATGAAGGGGGCATAGCTACTCAATAAGTGAGAAAAATAAAATATAGCTTGACAAGCATCCTGATGTTCTTGTTTTAGGAAGGTTTTGTAGTGGTCTAGGTTCAAGTAAGCTTGTTTGAACCATTTCTCACCGAGATAGGGGATCTTGGTGGCCCTTGACACTGACCTAGGAGTGAGAAAAAAATCAAGGCTTGCTAGGTGGACATGTTTTCCTTGCAGTCTCAGGGAAAACAATTATGTCAAGGGAGGGTGATTTGTGACCTCCTGGAATTTTTGGAAAAAATCAAGGCAGCCCACCTCATGGAAGTTGAAAAGAACCGAAGGGGAGTCATTTATTTCTTGAGTTGTAATAGGCTCAAACCTTTTGTGAAAACCACCCTTGCTGACCTTCTTTAGAGGCATAGTTTTGTTTTAGGCTTTCATTCACTCTCTTATCAAAATAGGTCTTTCAAATGAACAAAAATAGAACTCTTCTTTAAGAATTTTTTTCTCTTTTAAAACTATGTTTGGCTTCTTAATAAAAACAGGCATTTCAACTGATATCAATCCCTTTCTCAAAAACTCGATTTTTTCTCTTTACTCAACAAACAGGCCTTTTGCAACCAAACAATAATCCCTTGCTCCTCAATCACTGTCTTGTTGCCTCTTAGTAAGCATTGTGGTTTTAAGAATAAACTGTGTTTTTGCCTTCATTGGACTGTGTCTTTTTCTTAACAAAACTGATTCTTAACACCTCTCAAAGTCAAAACTCAGGCGAGGAAGATAGTAAATACCTCTTGAAAATGTGTTGTGCACTTTTGGAGATAATTTCACTGGGAAAAAAAATCCGATTTGTGGTGAGTTGGAGGTCTTTTGAGAGGTGCTACACTCTGGTGCACAGGCGTGTAGCACCTACACACCGTTGTGCTGTTGTCAGGTCGGGCACTGGGCGCCCTCTGAATGCCAGGCGGGCTGGTTGGTCGACACACATAGGCGTGTCGCACGATTCTACAGGCGCGTCGCGTCGTGTGTAAAATGCTATGGAGAGACACTACAAGTGTGTCGCATGATGCTACAGGCGCGTCGCATCATAAAATTGTTACCAACTGCTTGCCCAGGGTTCAAGAGAAACACTCTTCTTCTGCCCGTTTGCACAATGGAAAACGAATTTTAACTTTGAGAGCCTTTATAGCTCTTTTTAAAACAATTTTGAACGCTTTTTCCTTCCTTGTGGTGATTTTGACATTTTGCCTTTGTATTTGTCATCAAATTGGAGGTTTTCTTAAAACACAGTGTCTATATTTTTTCAAACAAACTTTAACTTTTGGTGATTTTCCCTCTGCTCATCTCTAGGAGGATGCATTATGGCTAATGTAACCACTTAGGTCACTTGAAACCACTGTTGAACCTCTACTAATTTGTGAAGGGGGTGCTTTCAAGATACTTTCTGGGCACTTGTTTTCCACTTCAGGTTTCAATCTTTTTATAAATTCAAGGCTCTATCTATCATTTGATGGAAAGCATCTCAAAGTTACAAACTCCTTGTTATCCTTGTTTACCCTTTACTCATCATTTGGAGGGAGTATTTTGATAAACTAAATAGGCCTGTCTAAATGAGAGATGCCTCTTTTACATAAATCACCTGTGTGAATTTCTCTTTTATCAGTTTGCATAAGTCACTTTGAAACAGAGCTTTGTCTATCTCCTTTACCTTTTAGATGAGGTTGCTTTAATCAAAATTCCATCCTTGGTTTGTTAGTGAATGCACTCTTTCAAACACACTATTTCTTGACCCTGCCCATTGCTGACAACTTTCCTCAACCACAGTGTTAACACTGGGAAACCTGACCTTCTGCTTATTTTGAAGGAGGTCATCTTACATTATAAAAAACTCATATTTAACAGGTACAATGTCTTCCTTTTCTTATTTGAAAAGGCCATAAGTAGTAAACTATGATCTTTTCTTATCACTCTTGAATATCTTCAAATAAAATTACCCTTTTGCTATATGACATCTTATCTATAACCTATGCCTTTATCTCACCATGTCACTTTGAAACTTTAGACCAAAAAATGTGACTCAATTATGATGAGATGTTCTATGTTTATCCTTAGGAGGGGGTAATGCAAGATGCAACTGCCTAGGTTTATCAGAGCCATTGTGTAAGTCCTCTTCTTATCACTAATGGAGGTCCTTACTCAACTGTTATTTTCCTTCACAGAAAACCTTTAGACCAACTGAGTGCCATCTTCTTATTTATGAAGGATGCTTCTTGAAAACTTAGGGCTTTTACCTTCTACTCAAAAAGACACTATAAACACAAAGTTTTCTTTCATCCTTGCTACCATTGAAAACTTTCTTTGAACCAGTTTTATGTAGGCCCTTTGCTTATCATGAAGGAAGAAATGTTTGACAAACTGCATGGGCGCTTATTTGACCTCTGTTAGCCAACTGAAAATTTTCCATTAACAAACTGTTTGTGGCTCTTTAGACAAACTATGCTTATCATTCAAGGGAGGCTATCTTAAAACACAACAATCTTCTTTCATCTAACACTGCTACATCATTTGAAGATTTGTCTTTTGAACCAGTTTTCTGTGGGTCCTCTTCTTGTCATGAAGGAGGCTCTTTTTGAAAACCAAATTCTGCACCCTGTGCCTGTTCTGATTTTAAGACATGACTTCTTGCAAAACTCACTGTGAAAACCAAGAGCAGTTAATGCATTTCCAACTGATAAATTTTTACTGTGCCTATCTTTTGAAGGAGGTTTCCAGAACACAGTTTTTGTGACCCTTCAGATATACTATAAGGTGCCCTACTTATCTACTGATGGAGGTCCTGAAAATTATAAAACTTCATTCATTTCAAAAATGTGACCCCTCTGTGTTTGTTTGAAAAATAAAAATAGAAGGCAACAGTGAATCTTTGGTACTTATCCTCGATGAAATCATTTGAATCATAATGCCCTTTGCTTCATGAGGACCTGTTAGTAATGTACATCCCTTTTGCATAAAATTACTGTGAATCTGTTAGCCCCCCTATGAAATTTTTGACAAGCAAATAGGGGGCTAAATTGTTTTTGAGCCTTCAAGGAATGCATTTCCTCTGAAAGCATAGTCTCCTTGAAGCCTCTATGTGTCTTTTATCCTTTGATGAAATCCCTTCTGCTGATTCCCCTTTTAAAGCCTCTTTGTTATGTGAAGAAATGCCCAAAGGCCCCCTTTTCCCTCTTATTTCACCCCCAATTAGCCTCCATTTTATCCCCCTTTTCTTCCTCTTCTATTTCCCTTCTTACCCTTCAAATTCCCCCCAAAATCCCCTTTAAATCATTCCTCCACCCTTCGTTGGCCATCTTCCCCCTTTTACTCCTCTATCGTTCCCCTCCTTCGCCTTTAAATTCCATTTAAATGGGATAGAAACCCACTTTTCGACCTTATTATAGGTCTAAGCCCCTTTCCCGCTAGCCCCGTGAACCACTTCCCCATGTGCCCAGGTGCCAGGACCAAGCGCTTAAGTCCAAAGCGCTTATCGCAATCGGAGCTGTCAGCGGGCGCGTTTCCTTTGTAAACTCCAAAGTCCCGATGCGATTGGGTTACAGCGTTAAGTCCTCCGCTCTGTTCTGCACCGTTGATCTGATCTCCAGATCTAACGGCTGGGCGCTAATCGCAGCCCCCTGCCCAATCGCAATCGCAATGTGTTGTGTGCACCCTCCGATCGGTCCATCGCAAGTGATTGCGATGCAATTGATCGCAAGCCTTCCTCTCCGACCTCTGATTGCGATCCCTGATTACATCTCGACCGTTCATCCTTCCCGCGATTTGACGGCCAGTGCTCAATCGCATTCCCCCTCCCGATCGCAATCGCAAGTCTTGCCTTCCGATTCTCGATCGTGTCACCTCCCGATTTAATCGCAGTCGTCCATCTCCCAGCCGATCCAACGGCTCAACGTTAATCGCACCCGCCCCTCCGATCGCAATCGCAAGTCCCATCTCCCTGTCTCTGATTGCGATGCTCCGATACAATCCCGACCGTCCATTCTCCCCGCAAATCCGACGATCATCGCAACTCCCGATCGCAAGTCCTCTCCCGATCCCCCCGATCGTGCTGCCCCTCTGATTACATCCTCGCCGTTCAATTCTCCCCAAGATCGACGGTCATCGCTCAATCGCGTCTCCGACCCCAATCGCAATCGGAACTTGTTAAAGGTGTGTTGCGATTCACTCCCGTTCCGATTTGTGATTGCGATTTCAGTACCTGGTCCCACATTCACGCCTCCGTGCGTTTTTTTTTCGTGTTTTCCTGTGTAATTCGCCCAAACGATAATCTTCGGGCTTTACACTGTGCGATCATTTCTCCGCCATTTTTCACTGTTTCCACCGTTTCCTCCGCTACTCCGCCACCTCTCCTCCCGCCTCCGCAGCATTTCCTCCGCCACCGCTGCCCGGGCTCTGTGATGAGTTTATTTCATTATGCAGAGGTCACAGGAAGGCTAATTCAGCGATCAAGCAAGTCAACAGAGGTGGGTTAGAAGGGATTTGAGCCTGTAATTGAATATTTGAAGCGCTAATCCCGTGATCAAAGAATTGAGGCTCAGTTTGAAGACTAAGAGCACACCAGCAAGCCATAACTGCGCCACCTAACAGCAAAGCGCGTTTACTCCAGAAGTACACCTTCCTACAGAGTTCTCCATGCCTCCTCGAGCCCATAAGCAATTAAATACAAAGACAGGAGCTTCATTAAAGACTGTCTGAGCCGCAGTAATGGAGGAATGGAGAAGCCATGCAGATTTTTCATCCAGTTCATTTATTTAGAAGGCTAGCGCAGAGCTCCAAGCACTAGAAAGGACCCCAAAGAAATATCCGAGGTCGATCTCGGCCTGACAGAGACTCCCTAGACAGATTACAGAGTACAAGCAATGCCGCAGAAAGCCATTAAGTGGTATGAGCGTGAACACTTCCGCCTTACTGTCTTAATGAGACTCATTTATTTTTTTATCTACTACTGTTTCTTCCGCTTCTCCTATAAGAAATCCCCGAGAACATAATGTAAAGGTTGTTGTTGTTCAGCTGTAGGGGTCTTGCTGTTAAAGGGATTCATTCCGACTGTTAGAACAGTCTTGGGAGGGAGTAGCAGAGTAGTTGTATGTAATAGGCTGGGAGGAGAAAGTCGGGACTGTATTAGCCATTGAGATTATTGTACATGACTGGTTTTGCATCAATTAATCAAAGCACATTTCACAGGATCCTGGTCTATTACTATTGGTGATGTTCTTCTTACTTCGTTTAATGCATTTCCATATTGTTTCATCGTTCTTCTGGGCTTGCATCAAAATAATGGTATAGGATTCACCCTTTTTAGGTGCCCTATGTTGTCTGCTCTCCTTGCCTTCAATGTTTTCTACTAAATGTGTTATCTGAGAATTGATTTCTGTCAATTTAACCAGCGTAGTGGATGTTGTTGCCTGCTCTCTGATGTATGAGTTGATTGGATCAGTTCTTGGATGTTCTTGTTGGGTTTAAGCTGGAAGGTTTGGGAACACTGGGGATGAGTGTTAGCCCTGTCCACTAGGATCCTTGCACGACCAGCTTACCTTTCTAAGATCCCTTTGTTTATCTTATCTTTGGTTTCCCTTGGAGTTGCTAAAGTAGACTTGGAGTTAAATGACCTCTGGTCCGATATATAAGCAGCCCCTTTGTCCCTTTGAGAGCTGCCCTAGAGTATGTCCAAGCAGGTCTGGAGTTAAATGACCTCTGACCTGATCTATAGACAGAAATTTGGTTGTCTTTCCTTCTTCCACTTTCCCTCCTTAATGTTCCATTCCATCATCTACTTAAAAGATTCTTTAGTGTAGATGACTTGCCCTTTGAAAGCCTTGGCTAGTGGATGCAAGTAATTTCCTTTCATGACTCCATAGCCCAATGGATGGCACTATCTTGGCCTATCCTCTTTGCTGAAGCCTCCTGCTATTTTGTTCCCTTTCTCCCATTACTTTCTCAGCCTATGATCTCCTAACCAACCCAGCAACCAACCAACCAAATCATTTAAACCCCCCATTTGTGCTTCATACCTAGCCTAATATCTCAATTTGAGCTTTCAAAGATATATCATTCTTGCTCTTTTTGGAGAGATCCCTCTCCGGGTCCAGGAGGGCTAGATCCTAGGGCCCCAAAGTGGTTTGATGTTGTCTCATCTTTTGGTATTGCCAAATCTGCCAAAACATGGGAACCCCAACATAATGGCGACTCCACTGGGGAACGAGACCAGTCAGCTTTGATTTGGTAAACCACTGTGGTGGACAGTAACTTGTAAATCATCCACCTGGCGACTCCACAATTCCTGAATGATTAAAAAGACTCCATAGGTGATCAGCAGGCCACTGATTATCTTGGTTTCACGTGACTCCACTGGGAGACCATGTCGCAGTACAACATCATCCATGCCGAAGACCAAGTCACTTCGCTAATGGAAGACCCTGAACGGTTTGCAGAAATGTTTCCAGTTTTCGTGGCAGGGTGTCGTGATGCAATTTCTAGTGACTTGGCAGAATTGAGGGTAGAGGACCTTCCAGGGGCTGTTCTCCTCAGCTCAGAATACGGACCCGTGCTCAGGAAAATCTTCTTGGAGCTGGTAGTTGAAAGGTATGAAGCTGAGATTGAATTTTTGAACTCACAAGAGATATCATACGAGTTCAGAGACCCGAGTGCCTTTTTGGAAAGTCTCCCGCCCCCTAAGAATGAATATATTCCACTGCTCTTCGAAATACAAGAAGAAGAGGATCCGTTTCTCATGAGCCACTTTGAAGACGCAGTGGAAAATGCAATAATCGAAGCTGCCCAGGACATAGACGGCCTCTCAATTATGGCAGGCCAGAAAGAAGAAAGCGTGCATCAGGTGTTCGTTGATCCTGTGGCAGAGTACATGGAGGCCCTGATTTGCTCGAATGCTGTGGCATTGACCCTTAGCATGGGCCAGACTCATCAGAAATGGTCACTATTGATGGTGACCACAGTTTTGAAGAACCACACGCAGAGCACCCTGTGGTTATCTCTGACAGGCAGCCAGTGCTCATATCCTTTTTCACTACTGCTTGATTGGCTGCATTGGCATTATTGTATCACCTAAAGTATCAGAGATTTCCATTTAGAGTAGGGTAGGTAGGAAGTATGAAATAAGCTCAACCTGTGAGCACGTAGTTATTTTCTTTTATTTTCTGCAAAGTCCAGCAATTCAGACAGTCTAATCCTGGCTTGACTATTTTTCAATTTCTGTCTTAGAATGTAGAGGAGAAACTTGCTAGACAGTCTAATCCTAGCAGGTAGTAGTGTAGGTAGAGAAACATATGAGGCCAACAGTCTAATCTGGTCTCATGGAGTAATAAGGGTAGAAGTAGAATAGGTTTATTTTTCCTTTTTGTAAAAATTAATGATGTAAAAGGGTCTGCAAGTCCAAATGCACCCAAAAGAAAAATGATAGAACTATAGTGTGGGTAGGTAGTTGCGTGGGAGAATTTTACTACTGATGTGTTGTCTTCATATTGTGGCAGCTGATCAAGGAAAGAAAGGGATGGTTCAAGCAGCAGGCATCTGGACTACACCAAGAGATCATTTTCTGAATTCTTGACTCCTTCAAGAAGAAGCCATCCCCATGTGGAGCCACTGTTAGCCCCCCTATGAAATTTTTGACAAGAAAATAGGGGGCTAAATTGTTTTTGAGCCTTCAAGGAATGCATTTCCTCTGAAAGCATAGTCTCCTTGAAGCCTCTATGTGTCTTTTATCCTTTGATGAAATCCCCTCTGCTGATTCCCCTTTTAAAGCCTCTCTGTTATGTGAAGAAATGCCCAAAGGCCCCCTTTTCCCTCTATTTCTTCCCCAATTGGCCCCTTTTCATCCCCCTTGTTTTCCCCTTCTATTTCCCTTCTTACCCTTCAAATCCCCCCAAAATCCCCTTTTTTAAATCATTCCCTCCAATTCTTCACACAATCTTCCCTTTTACTCCTATATCGTCTCCTTCACCATTTAAATGGGCTAGAAACCCACTTTCCGACCTTATTATAGGTCTAAGCCCCTTTCTCGCTAGCCCCGTGAACCACTTCCCCATGTGCCCAGGCGCCAGGACCAAGCGCTTAAGTCCAAAGCGCTTATCGCAATCGGAGCTGTCAGCGGGCGCGTTTCCTTTGTAAACTCCAAAGTCCTGATGCGATTGGGTTACAGCGTTAAGTCCTCCGCTCTGTTCTGCACCGTTGATCTGATCTCCAGATCTAACGGCTGGGCGCTAATCGCAGCCCCCCGCCCAATTGTAATCGCAATGTGTTGTGTGCACCCTCCGATCGGTCCATCGCAAGTGATTGCGATGCGATTGATCGCAAGCCTTCCTCTCCGACCTCCGATGGCGATCCCCGATTACATCCCGACCGTTCATCCTTCCCGCGATCTGACGGCCAGTGCTCAATCGCATTCCCCACTCGATCGCATTCGCAAGTCTTGCCTTCCGATCCCCGATCGTGTCACCTCCCGATTTAATCGCAGTCGTCCATCTCCCAGCCGATCCAATGGCTAATCGTTAATCGCACCCGCCCCTCCGATCGCAATCGCAAGTCCCATCTCCCTGTCTCCGATTGCGATGCTCCGATTCAATCCCGACCGTCCATTCTCCCCGCAAATCCGACGGTCATCGCAACTCCTAATCGCAAGTCCTCTCTCGATCCCCTCGATCGTGCTGCCCCTCCAATTACATCCCCGCCGTTCATTCCTCCCCCAGATCGACGGTCATCGCTCAATCGCGTCTCCGACCCCAATCGCAATCGGAACTTGTTAAAGGTGTGTTGCGATTCACTCCCGCTCCGATTTGCGATTGCGATTTCAGTACCCGGTCCCACATTCACGCCTCCGTGCGTTGTTTTTTCGTGTTTTCCTGTGTAATTCGCCCAAACGATAATCTTCGGGCTTTACACTGTGTGACCATTTCTCCGCCATTTTTCACTGTTTCCACCGTTTCCTCTGCTACTCCGCCACCTCTCCTCCCACCTCCGCAGCATTTCCTCCGCCACCGCTGCTCGGGCTCTATGATGAGTTTATTTCATTATGCAGAGGTCACAGGAAGGCTAATTCAGCGATCAAGCGAGTCAACAGAGGCGGGTTAGAAGGGATTTGAGCCTGTAATTGAATATTTGAAGCGCTAATCCCGTGATCAAAGAATTGAGGCTCAGTTTGAAGACTAAGAGCGCACCAGCAAGCCATAACTGCACCACCTAATAGCAGAGCGCATTTACTCGAGAAGTGCACCTTCCTACAGAGTTCTCCATGTCTCCTTGAGCCCATAAGCAATTAAATACACAGACAGGAGCTTCATTAAAGACTGTCTGAGCTGCAGTAATGGAGGAATGGAGAAGCCGTGCAGAATTTTCATCCAGTTCATTTATTTAGAAGGCTAGCGCAGAGCTCCAAGCACCAAAAAGGACCCCAAAGAAATATCCGAGGTCGATCTCGGCCTGACAGAGACTCCCTAGACAGATTACAGAGTACAATCAATGCCGCAGAAAGCCATTAAGTGGTATGGGCGTGAACACTTCCGCCTTACTGTCTTAATGAGACTCATTTATTTGTTTATCTACTACTGTTTCTTCCGCTTCTCCTATAAGAAATCCCCGAGAACATAATGTAAAGGTTGTTGTTGTTCAGCTGTTGGGGTCTTGCTGTTAAAGGGATTCATTCCGACTGTTAGAACAGTCCTGGGAGGGAGTAGCAGAGTAGTTGTATGTAATATGCTGGGAGGAGAAAGTCTGGACTGTATTAGCCATTGAGCTTATTGTACATGACTGGTTTTGCATCAATTAATCAAAGCACATTTCACAGGATCCTGGTCTATTACTATTGGTGATGTTCTTCTTACTTCGTTTAATGCATTTCCATATTTTTTCATCGTTCTTCTGGGCTTGCATCAGAATAATGGTATAGGATTCACCCTTGTTAGGTTCCCTATGCTGTCTTCTCTCCTTGCCTTCAATGTTTTCTGCTAAATGTGTTATCTGAGGATTGATTTCAGTCAATTTAACCAGCGTAGTGGATGTTGTTGCCTGCTCTCTGATGTATGAGTTGATTGGATCAGTTCTTGGATGTTCTTGTTGGGTTTAAGCTGGAAGGTTTGGGAACACTGGGGATGAGTGTTAGCCCTGTCCACTAGGATCCTTGCACAACCAGCTTACCTTTCTAAGATCCCTTTGTTTATCTTATCTTTGTTTTCCCTTAGAGTTGCTAAAGCAGAACTGGAGTTAAATGACCTATGGTCCGATCTATAAGCAGCCCCTTTGTCCCTTTGAGAGCTTCCCTAGAGTATGTCCAAGCAGGTCTGGAGTTAAATGACCTCTGACCTGATCTATAGACAGAAATTTGGTTGTCTTTCCTTCTTCCACTTTCCCTCCTTAATGTTCCATTTCACCATCTGCCTAAAAGATCCTTTAGTGTAGATGACTTGCCCTTTGAAAGCCTTGGCTAGTTGTTGCATGTAATTTCCTTTCATGACTCCATAGCCCAATGGATGGCACTATCTTAGCCTATCCTCTTTGCTGAAGCCTCCTGCTGTTTTGTTTCCTTTCCTCCCATTGCTTTCCCAGTCCATGATCTCCTAACCAACCCAGCAACCAACCAACCAAATCATTTAAAATCTCTCGTGCTTCATAACTAGCCTAATATCTCATTTGAGCTTCAAAGACATATCATTCTTTGCTTTTTTTGGAGAGATCCCTCTCCGGGTCCAGGAGGGCTAGATCCTAGGGCCCCAAAGTGGTTTGATGTTGTCTCATCTTTTGGTATTGCCAAATCTGCCAAAACATGGGAACCCCAACATAATGGCGACTCTGCTGGGGAACGAGACCAGTCAGCTTTGATTTGGTAAACCACTGTGGTGGACAGTAAGTTGTAAATCATCCACCTGGTGACTCCACAATTCCTGAATGATTAAAATGACTCCATAGGTGATCAGCAGGCCACTGATTATCTTGGTTTCACGTGACTCCACTGGGAGACCGTGTCGCAGTACAACATCATCCATGCCGAAGACCAAGTCACTTCGCTAATGGAAGACCCTGAACGGTTTGCAGAAATGTTTCCAGTTTTCGTGGCAGGGTGTCGTGATGCAATTTCTAGTGACTTGGCAGAATTGAGGGTAGAGGAACTTCCAGGGGATGTTCTCCTCAGCTCAGAATACGGACCCGTGCTCAGGAAAATCTTCTTGGAGCTGGTAGTTGAAAGGTATGAAGCTGAGATTGAATTTTTGAACTCACAAGAGATATCATACGAGTTCAGAGACCCGAGGGCCTTTTTGGAAAGTCTCCCGCCCCCTAAGAATGAAGATATTCCACTGCTCTTCGAAATACAAGAAGAAGAGGATTCGGTTCTCATGAGCCACTTTGAAGACGCAGTGGAAAATGCAATAATCGAAGCTGCCCAGGACATAGACGGCCTACCAATTATGGCAGGCCAGAAAGAAGAAAGCGTGCATCAGGTGTTCGTTGATCCTGTGGCAGAGTACATGGAGGCCCTGACTTGCTCAAATGCTCTGGAATTGACCCTTAGCATGGGCCAGATTCATCAGAAATGGTCACTATTGATGGTGACCACAATTTTGAAGAACCACACGCAGAGCACCCTGTGGTTATCTCTGACAGGCAGCCAGTGCTCATGTCCTTTTTCACTACTGCTTGATTAGCTGCATTGGCATTATTGTATCACCTAAAGTATCAGAGATTTCCAGTTAGAGTAGGGTAGGTAGGAAGTCTGAAATAAGCTCAACCTGTGAGCACGTAGTTAGTTGCTTTTATTTTCTGCAAAGTCTAGCAAGTCAGACAGTCTAATCCTGGCTTGACTGTTTTTCAATTTCTGTCTTAGAATGTAGAGGAGAAACTTGCTAGACAGTCTAATCCTAGCAGGTAGTAGTGTAGGTAGAGAAACATATGAGGCCAACAGTCTAATCTGGTCTCATGGAGTAATAAGGGTAGAAGTAGAATAGGTTTATTTTTCCTGTTTGTAAAAATTAATGATGTAAAAGGGTCTGCAAGTCCAAATGCACCCAAAAGAAAAATGATAGAACTATAGTGTGGGTAGGTAGTTGCGTGGGAGAATTTTACTACTGATATGTTGTCTTCATATTGTGGCAGCTGATCAAGGAAAGAAAGGGATGGTTCAAGCAGCAGGCATCTGGCCTACACCAAGAGATCATTTTCTGAATTCTTGACTCCTTCAAGAAGAATCCATCCCCATGTGGAGCCACTGTTAGCCCCCCTATGAAATTTTTGACAAGAAAATAGGGGGCTAAATTGTTTCTGAGCCTTCAAGGAATGCATTTCCTCTGAAATCACAGTCTCCTTGAAGCCTCTATGTGTCTTTTATCCTTTGATGAAATCCCCTCTGCTGATTCCCCTTTTAAAGCCTCTCTGTTATGTGAAGAAATGCCCAAAGGCCCCCTTTTCCCTCTTATTTCACCCCCAATTAACCTCCATTTTATCCCCCTTTTCTTCCCCTTCTATTTCCCTTCTTACCCTTCATATTCCTCCCAAAATCCCCTTTAAATCATTCCTCCACCCTTCGTTGGCCATCTTCCCCCTTTTACTCCTCTATCGTTCCCCTCCTTCACCATTAAATTCCATTTAAAAGGGCTATAAACCCACTTTCCGACCTTATTATAGGTCTAAGCCCCTTTCCCGCTAGCCCCGTGAACCACTTCCCCATGTGACCAGGCGCCAGGACCAAGCGCTTAAGTCCAAAGCGCTTATCGCAATCGGAGCTGTCAGCGGGCGCGTTTCCTTTGTAAACTCCAAAGTCCCGATGCGATTGGGTTACAGCGTTAAGTCCTCCGCTCTGTTCTGCACCATTGATCTGATCTCCAGATCTAACGGGTTGGGTGCTAATCGCAGCCCCCTACCCAATCGCAATCGCAATGTGTTGTGTGCACCCTCCGATCAGTCCATCGCAAGTGATTGCGATGCGATTGATCGCAAGCCTTCCTCTCCGACCTCCGATTGCGATCCCCGATTACATCCTGACCGTTCATCCTTCTCGCGATCTGACGGCCAGTGCTCAATCGCATTCCCCCTCCCGATCGCAATCGCAAGTCTTGCCTTCCGATTCCCGATCGTGTCACCTCCTGATTTAATCGCAGCCGTCCATCTCCTAGCCGATCCAACGGCTCAGCGTTATCGCACCCGCCCCTCCAATCGCAATCGCAAGTCCCATCTCCCTGTCTCCGATTACGATGCTCCAATTCAATCCCGACCGTCCATTCTCCCTGCAAATCCGACGGTCATCGCAACTCCCGATCGCAAGTCCTCTCCCGATCCCCCCGATCGTGCTGCCCCTCCGATTACATCCCCGCCGTTCATTTCTCCCCCAGATCGACGGTCATCGCTCAATCGCGTCTCCGACCCCAATCGCAATCGGAACTTGTTAAAGGTGTTTTGCGATTCACTCCCGCTCCGATTTGTGATTGCGATTTCAATACCCGGTCCCACATTCACGCCTCCGTGCGTTGTTTTTTCGTGTTTTCCTGTGTAATTCGCCCAAACGATAATCTTCGGGCTTTACACTGTGCGACCATTTCTCTGCCATTTTTCACTATTTTCACCGTTTCCTCCGCTACTCCGCCACCTCTCCTCCCGCCTCCGCAGCATTTCCTCCGCCACCGCTGCCCGGGCTCTGTGATGAGTTTATTTCATTATGCAGAGGTCACAGGAAGGCTAATTCAGCGATCAAGCGAGTCAACAGAGGCGGGTTAGAAGGGATTTGAGCCTGTAATTGAATATTTGAAGCACTAATCCCATGATCAAAGAATTGAGGCTCAGTTTGAAGACTAAGAGCGCACCAGCAAGCCATAACTGCGCCACCTAACAGCAGAGCACGTTTACTCTAGAAGTACACCTTCCTACAGAGTTCTCCATGCCTCCTCGAGCCCATAAGCAATTAAATACACAGACAGGAGCTTCATTAAAGACTGTCTAAGCCGCAGTAATGGAGGAATGGGGAAGCCGGGCAGATTTTTCATCCAGTTCATTTATTCAGAAGGCTAGCGCAGAGCTCCAAGCACCAAAAAGGACCCCAAAGAAATATCCGAGGTCGATCTCGGCCTGACAGAGACTCCCCAGACAGATTACAGAGTACAAGCAATGCCGCAGAAAGCCATTAAGTGGTATGGGCATGAACACTTCCGCCTTACTGTCTTAATGAGGCTCATTTATTTGTTTATCTACTACTGTTTCTTCCGCTTCTCCTATAAGAAATCCCCGAGAACATAATGTAAAGGTTGTTGTTGTTCAGCTGTTGGGGTCTTGCTGTTAAAGGGATTCATTCCGACTGTTAGAACAGTCCTGGGAGGGAGTAGCAAAGTAGTTGTATGTAATAGGCTGGGAGGAGAAATTCTGGACTGTATTATCCATTGAGCTTATTGTACATGACTGGTTTTGCATCAATTAATCAAAGCACATTTCACAGGATCCTGGTCTATTACTATTGGTGATGTTCTTCTTACTTCGTTTAATGCATTTCCATATTGTTTCATCATTCTTCTGGGCTTGCATTAGAATAATGGTATAGGATTCACCCTTGTTAGGTGACCTATGCTCTCTGCTCTCCTTGCCTTCAATGTTTTCTACTAAATCTGTTATCTGAGAATTGATTTCAGTCAATTTAACCAGCGTAGTGGATGTTGTTGCCTGCTCTATGATGTATGAGTTGATTGGATCAGTTCTTGGATGTTCTTGTTGGGTTTAAGCTGGAAGGTTTGGGAACACTGGGGATGAGTGTTAGCCCTGTCCACTAGGATCCTTGCACGACCAGCTTACCTTTCTAAGATCCCTTTGTTTATCTTATCTTTGTTTTCCCTTGGAGTTGCTAAAGCAGACCTGGAGTTAAATGACCTCTGGTCCGATCTATAAGCAGCCCCTTTCTCCCTTTGAGAGCTTCCCTAGAGTATGTCCAAGCAGGTCTGGAGTTAAATGACCTCTGACCTGATCTATAGACAGAAATTTGGTTGTCTTTCCTTCTTCCACTTTCCCTCCTTAATGTTCCATTCCATCATCTGCCTAAAAGATCCTTTAGTGTAGATGACTTTCCCTTTGAAAGCCTTGGCTAGTTGTTGCATGTAATTTCCTTTCATGACTCCATAGCCCAATGGATGGCACTATCTTGGCCTATCCTCTTTGCTGAAGCCTCCTGCTATTTTGTTTCCTTTCCTCCCATTTCTTTCCCAGTCCGTGATCTCCTAACCAACCCAGCAACCAACCAACCAAATCATTTAAAATCCCTCGTGCTTCATAACTAGCCTAATATCTCATTTGAGCTTCAAAGACATATCATTCTTTGCTCTTTTTGGAGAGATCCCTCTCCGAGTCCAGGAGGGATAGATCCTAGGGCCCCAAAGTGGTTTGATGTTGTCTCATATTTTGGTATTTCCAAATCTACCAAAACATGGGAACCCCAACATAATGGCGACTCCGCTGGGGAACGAGACCAGTCAGCTTTGATTTGGTAAACCACTGTGGTGGACAGTAAGTTGTAAATCATCCACCTGGCGACTCCACAATTCCTGAATGATTAAAAAGACTCCATAGGTGATCAGCAGGCCACTGATTATCTTGGTTTCATGTGACTCCACTGGGAGATCATGTCACAGTACAACATCATACATGCCGAAGACCAAGTCACTTCGCTAATGGAAGACCCTGAACGGTTTGCAGAAATGTTTCCAGTTTTCGTGGCAGGGTGTCGTGATGCAATTTCTAGTGACTTGGCAGAATTGAGGGTAGAGGACCTTCCAGGGGCTGTTCTCCTCAGCTCAGAATACGGACCCGTGCTCAGGAAAATCTTCTTGGAGCTGGTAGTTGAAAGGTATGAAGCTGAGATTGAATTTTTGAACTCACAAGAGAGATCATACGAGTTCAGAGACCCGAGGGCCTTTTTGGAAAGTCTCCCGCCCCCTAAGAATGAAGATATTCCACTGCTCTTCGAAATACAAGAAGAAGAGGATCTGGTTCTCATGAGCCACTTTGAAGACGCAGTGGAAAATGAAATAATCGAAGCTGCCCAAAACATAGACGACCTACCAATTATGGCAGGCCAGAAAGAAGAAAGTGTGCATCAGGTGTTTGTTGATCCTGTGGCAGAGTACATGGAGGCCCTGATTTGCTCGAATGCTCTGGCATTGACCCTTAGCATGGGCCAGATTCATCATAAATGGTCACTATTGATGGTGACCACGGTTTTGAAGAACCACACGCAGAGCACCCTATGGTTATCTCTGACAGGTAGCCAGTGCTCATATCCTTTTTCACTACTGCTTGATTGGCTGCATTGGCATTATTGTATCACCTAAAGTATCAGAGATTTCCAGTTAGTGTAGGGTAGGTAGGAAGTCTAAAATAAGCTCAACCTGTGAGCATGTAGTTAGTTGCTTTTATTTTCTACAAAGTCCAGCAAGTCAGACAGTCTAATCCTGGCTTGACTGTTTTTCAATTTCTGTCTTAGAATGTAGAGGAGAAACTTGCTAGACAGTCTAATCCTAGCAGGTAGTAGTGTAGGTAGAGAAACATATGAGGCCAACAGTCTAATTTGGTCTCATGGAGTAATAAGGGTAGAAGTAGAATAGGTTTATTTTTCCTGTTTGTAAAAATTAATGATGTAAAAGGTTCTGCAAGTCCAAATGCACCCAAAAGAAAAATGATAGAACTATAGTGTGGGTAGGTAGTTGCGTGGGAGAATTTTACTGCTGATATGTTGTCTTCATATTGTGGCAGCTGGTCAAGGAAAGAAAGGGATGGTTCAAGCAGCAGGCATCTGGCCTACACCAAGAGATCATTTTCTGAATTCTTGACTCCTTCAAGAAGAAGCCATCCCCATGTGGAGCCACTGTTAGCCCCCCTATGAAATTTTTGACAAGAAAATAGGGGGCTAAATTGTTTTTGAGCCTTCAAGGAATGCATTTCCTCTGAAAGCACAGTCTCCTTGAAGCCTCTATGTGTCTTTTATTCTTTGATGAAATCCCCTCTACTGATTCCCCTTTTAAAGCCTCTCTGTTACGTGAAGAAATGCCCAAAGGCCCCCTTTTCCCTCTTATTTCACCCCCAATTAGCCTCCATTTTATCCCCCTTTTCTTCCCCTTCTATTTCCCTTCTTACCCTTCAAATTCCCCCCAAAATCCTCTTTAAATCATTCCTCCACCCTTCGTTGGCCATCTTCCCCCTTTTACTCCTCTATCATTCCCCTCCTTCGCCTTTAAATTTCATTTAAATGGGCTAGAAACCCACTTTCCGACCTTATTATAGGTCTAAGCCCCTTTCCCGCTAGCCCCGTGAACCACTTCCCCATGTGCCCAGGCGCCAGGACCAAGCGCTTAAGTCCAAAGCGCTTATCGCAATCGGAGCTGTCAGCGGGCGCGTTTCCTTTGTAAACTCCAAAGTCCCGATGTGATTGGGTTACAGCGTTAAGTCATCCGCTCTGTTCTGCACCGTTGATCTGATCTCCAGATCTAACGACTGGGCGCTAATCACAACCCCCCGCCCAATTGCAATCGCAATGTGTTGTGTGCACCCTCCGATCGGTCCATCGCAAGTGATTGCGATGCGATTGATCGCAAGCCTTCCTCTCCGACCTCCGATTGCGATCCCCGATTACATCCCGACCGTTCATCCTTCCCGCGATCTGACGGCCAGTGCTCAATCGCATTCCCCCTCCCGATCGCAATCGCAAGTCTTGCCTTCTGATCCCCAATCGTGTCACCTCCCGATTTAATCGCAACCGTCCATCTCCCAGCCGATCCAACGGCTCAACATTAATCGCACCCGCCCCTCCGATCGCAATCGCAAGTCCCATCTCCCTGTCTCCGATTGCGATGCTCCGATTCAATCCTGACCATCCATTCTCCCCGCAAATCTGACGGTCATCGCAACTCCCGATCGCAAGTCCTCTCCCCATTCCCTGGATCAAAGCCGCCTTCCCTCCATTACATCCCCATTGCTCATTTCTCCTCAGACTATTTCATTATCGCTTTAATCACAGCCTTCCACTCACCGCAATCGGAACTTGTTAAAGGTGTGTTGCGAGTCACTCCTACCCGATTTGCGATTGCCATTTCGGGTGATTCTTCCGGTCCTACATTCACACCCTCCGTGCATTGTTTTTTCATTGTTTTCCTTTGTAATTCGCCCAAAGTTAGTTGTTGGGCTTTTTCACTATTAATCATTTCTCCGCCGCTATGTGTTCTTTCCACCATTCTCCACTGCTCCGCCACCTCTCCTCCTGTCTCCACAGCATTTCTCTGCCACCACCGCCTGCGTTTGTAACAGGTTTATTTCATCGTGCGGACAACACAGAGAGGCCATTTCAGCCGGCCAGCAAAGCAGCAGAGACCGGATCAGAAGGGATTTGAGCCTGTAATTGAATATTTGAAGCGCTAATCCCGTGATCAAAGAATTGAGGCTCAGTTTGAAGACTAAGAGCGCACCAGCAAGACATAACTGTGCCACCTAATAGCAGAGCGCGTTTACTCCAGAAGTACACCTTCCTACAGCAAATCACCATGCCTCCTCGAGCCCATAAGCAATTAAATACACAGACAGGAGCTTCATTAAAGACTTTCTGAGCCGCAGTAATGGAGGAATGGAGAAGCCGTGCAGATTTTTCATCCAGTTCATTTATTCAGAAGGCTAGCACAGAGCTCCAAGCACCAAAAAGGACCCCAAAGAAATATCCGAGGTTGATCTCGGCCTGACAGAGTCTCCCCAGACAGATTACAGAGTACAAGCAATGCCGCAGAAAGCCATTAAGTGGTATGGGCGTGAACACTTCCACCTTACTGTCTTAATGAGACTCATTTATTTGTTTATCTACTACTGTTTCTTCCGCTTCTCCTATAAGAAATCCCCGAGAACATAATGAAAGGGTTGTTGTTGCCTTGCTGTGGCAGTAGCTGTTAGAGGGATTCATTCTTGACTGTTAGAATAGTCTTGGGAGGGAGTTGCAGAGTAGTTGTATGTAATAGGCTGGGAGGAGAAAGTCTGGACTGTATTAGCCATTGAACTTATTGTACATGACTGGTTTTGCATAAATTAATCAAAGCACATTTCACAGGATCCTGGTCTATTACTATTGGTGATGTTCTTCTTACTCCGTTTAATGCATTTCCATATTGTTTCATCGTTCTTCTAGGCTTGCATCATAATAATGGTATAGGATTCACCCTTGTTAGGTGCCCTATGCTGTCTGCTCTCCTTGCCTTCAATGTTTTCTGCTAAATGTGTTATCTGAGAATTGATTTCAGTCAATTTAACCAGTGTAGTGGATGTTATATGTTATTGCCTGCTCTACGATGTATGAGTTGATTGGATCGATTTCTTGGATGTTCTTGTTGGGTTTAAGTGGAAGGTTTGGGAACACGGGATAGTGTGGCTGCCTGTCACCTGGATGCTTTACAACCAGCTTACCTTTAAGATCCCTTTGTTTATCTTATCTTTGTTTTCCCTTGGAATTACTCGCGGACACGGAGTTAAATGACCTGCGAACATTCACATAAGCGACCCCTTTGTCCCTTTGAGAGCTGCCCTGAGACAACGCCAAGCAGGTGTGAGTTAATGACCTTGGACTGATCTATAGACGAAATTTGGTTGTCTTTCCTTCTTCCACTTTCCCTCCCCTTTCTAACCTTCCATTCCATCATGCGCCTTTGAGATCCTTTAGTGTAGATGACTTGCCCTTTGAAAGCCTTGGCTAGTTGTTGCATGTAATTTCCTTTCATGACTCCATAGCCCAATGGATGGCACTATCTTAGCCTATCCTCTTTGCTGAAGCCTCCTGCTGTTTTGTTTCCTTTCCTCCCATTGCTTTCCCAGTCTGTGATCTCCTAACCAACCCAGCAACCAACCAACCAAATCATTTAAAATCCCTCGTGCTTCATAACTAGCCTAATATCTCATTTGAGCTTCAAAGACATATCATTCTTTGCTCTTTTTGGAGAGATCCCTCTCCGGGTCCAGGAGGGCTAGATCCTAGGGCCCCAAAGTGGTTTGATGTTGTCTCATCTTTTGATATTTCTAAATCTGCCAAAACATGGGAACCCTGACAGAATCTTCAGGAGTAAATAATCTGCTTTTCCAATGGTGAACGCTCACTGCTATGCATCCATGAAACAACTCTTTATTCCCTTGACTGTGATTTCATGAGTAGTGAAATTGTTTTGTGATAGTCTTTCAAAGTTTAGTTTATGATAAGGTATAAGAATCAGTTGTCCTTCTTGTACCTTCACCATGATGCCTAATTTTCTTTAAAGCTCTTTTTTTCCAGAAGACTACCACTGTTGGTGGTATGAGGCTGATTTATAGGGCTGGCCACAATCTGCACTTTCTATGACTTCCATAGTAAACTGATACAGCATGAAACTTTCTCCTGAGGTGCTCTTTTTGCTCATACTTTGCTTGGTGTCATCAATCAATACATCCCTACAGAGATGTAAAAATAGATGCTTTTGAAGTTTGGAGGGCTTCTTTGATGTTTCATGGGGATCATGCCTAATCTAATCATATTTCTTCAAACAGGGAAACTCCTTCTTTTTTCCTGATTTGAACATTCCTGAGCCTTGCTAGAAACAAAACAAAGTGATCTCTTTGATGGTGTGTGACCTATGGATAGACAAGGGTTTTGTTTTGGCAAATAACAAGACATGATGGTTGACATGATCATGAAAATAGCGTTTTAGCTTAAAACAGTCTTGACAAGGAGTTTTCCCTAATACACCGCCACCTAGACCTACAGATTTTGTCACATCTCTTGAATGGCTTCTTAGGCATGAGTGGATTATCACATGACAAGATGATCAGGGAGGGATAGTTACTTTTTCAAATGTTGGACAGTGGGTTGTATGTGTTACACCAATTTTTTGGTCATCTAACTCATTATCATTAGATAAACCCAAGTACACCATGTAAGACCAATTTTACCCTAAGTAAAATTGCTTTCACCATGTCAAATAACATTTGTCCATATTTCCTGGTCATATTTAACCCAAAACAAGGAAGATAAATAGAAATCATTATTTATTTAATTATATCCCCATCATCTCCCCAAAATAATAAATAAATCATTTATTTATTTATTTTTTATAAATAAAGGAATTGACGAAAGTCAAAAGACCTTTTCCCTCCAACAAATATAATAAAATATTCCTAAAAGGTGGTTCTAGAATTTGATTAACAATATTTTATTCATGCAACAAGTTCTAGATAACCCCATATCTTTTGTTATAAATAGGAGGGTTTTCCCCATTCATTAGTGACCTTCATGGAATTAGATCACTCTGGATCTACTCTTGGTCACCATTTTCCATTTTTCTTTATGAACTCCCATTGAGTTCCATGTTTTTTTTTTCTACACCAATAAGAGAGAGGAATTTTAGATCTGAAACACTGAGGACTTCCAAGAACCCATCCCACTGAGGAGAACCGGAAAACACCTTTCTTGTTTTCCTCTCAGGTGCCCCATTCTTTAATATAATACAAATCATTCTTTTAAACACTTTGTTCTTGTCTTGTCTATTGGATGCATGGATCCTTATTATATTTTATCTGCTTAATGTCTTTTTGTACTTAGATTTGAATTTGTGCAGCAGACTTAAAGATATTTTACAGCCATAATCGATGTTAGGGCTATTCGTTATGTGTAGCTAAAGTGATATTTTATGACGAAAGATTCATACTAACAATTGGCGACTCCACACAGGTTTTCTTTTGCGATTGCTGTCATTTTATATATTCCTGCATATCCAGCTGTTTCAGACCCTAGGGTTTCTCCTCCATTTTCTTTTTTCCTATTTTTATGGTGTTTTTCACCCCTAAAACCCTCAAACAATCAAATTTTTAACTTCTGTGTGTTTCTGGCCTTATTGCGTAGGTGACAGACATCAGCCGCAGCTGAGACGACAAATTTTTCTGAAATCTGCCACCAAAAGAGCCGGATCTGCAGGTCGCACTTATCGGCCCAAAAAGTGCGACCTGAGCTTGAGGGTGCACTTTTCTGCCCCAAAACTGCGACCTGGCCTGAAAACAGGTCAGAACCTGCGACTTGCACTTTTTCTGCAAATTTTTCAGCACTTTTTCTGGGTTTGTCTGAAGCTTCTGTCAAGGTTTTCCAGCCTCCGTCTCTGCCCATTTAGACCTGTTTCTGATCTTCTTTACTCAACTAAGAGGGAATCTTTCCCCTTAGGGCTCTAGTACCCTCCACCTTTTGTGGGAGAGTCTTTGTTGTTTCAGAAGTCTGAATTTTTTCAGTTCCAGCCTTATTTTTCTCATATCTGATCCCTCCTTTTCAGATCCCTTTAGATCAGCTATTCTCCCTCTCAAATCACCTCATATCGTTTTTTTTGGGTTCCTTTCCACGACCACCGCCTTGTCTCTTCTATTTTTAGCTTATCTCCCCCTTTTTAGCAGCAACCTTGCCTCTGCCTCTTTGCTGTCCTCTGCACCAATTTTCAACAGAATTCTCCTTTAGATCCCAGTCCCCCCTGACATTAGATCTATTGGCCTCCTTTTTGTGTGCTTGGATTAGTTTTTTCCCTCTTATAGACTAGTTTTGAGAGACCCGCCTCCTTGGGTTACATTGATGCATTAGTAGCTGTTAATTTTCTGTTATTTTCGTTTTATTTACTGCAGATTTATTTTCAGTTACACAGCACACCTTTTCTTTTACCCTCAAAACGTTTGGGTTTAAACAATTAAAATTAACGCACGCCACACACTAACCCTAAGCGAAGAAGAGCCTGGTTAACACCACCTGGAAAAGACTTTAAAATCAATTGACACTGCACCTCTCTGCCCTTGTTTCGACATTGACCTCACTTGATTTTGCACCTCCCTGCCCTTATCGGTTTTTCTTCTTCCCGTCATCATTATGCCTCCAAAGTGTTTGTCTCAGAGACTTCTTGGCCTTCACCCTCAGTTTTCGGTTGGTCGACTTCCTCCTTCCTGTCGTCATCGAGTAAGTCCTCCCCTGAGTCCACACTTCAACTCTTCCTCTGATTTTTCAGGTTCTCCCCCTGCTTCTGGTTCTCCCTCTCTTACCTTCACCATGTCTAGTTCAGGACCTAGCCCTAACCCCAGTTCTACCGCTGGGTCCGTTTCCAGTGGAACCACTACGGGACCTACCTCGACTGCCCTGTTGCTCCCTTATATGGCCGGTCTCAGTCTCCCCGACTTCAATCAGCTAATTAATGATCCTATTCGCCACAATGCCAACCAAGATCCCCTCCGACATTGCCAAGTTCGAAGGCCTTGCTAGTGAAGATCCCTCCAACCATATCCGATCTTTCCACATGTGGTGTTCATCCAATTCTATTACCGATGATTCCATCCATCTTCAGTTGTTCCAATGCACGCTTACTGGCAAAGCTTCTAAGTGGTATGTTGACCATCCCACCTCTTCCCATACCACCTTTGTGACCCTTGCCCGCACCTTCTTATCTTATTTCCAACTTCCCCCTCGTTATGACACCGGTATCGAAATTTTGACTTCTTTCTGTCAATCGTCTATGACCTGAATATTCGATCATGTTAAAGAATGGCGGAGAAGAAAGAGCCTATGTCAAGCCCCTACCTTCGAAGACCGTGTCTATATGGACTGGTTCCTTCTCTCTCTCTTACCTCCCATTGGAAAATATGTCGCATCCCACTTCCCTCAAACCAAAGAAGCCGCCCTCCAAATAGCCTTGAAATATGACCTGATCTATGCTCAATCTGGTTATATTTATACTGTCCTTCCTGACCTCCCCAGACCTGGTGGCACTAACACACCGGGGGCACCTCATGCTGCCGACGGTATTGTTGTCCTAGTGCTTCAGCTCCTCCAGCATTCGCACCCCCACCTCCCTGGTCTTCTCAACCCCCGCAACAGCAGTCACCGCCCCCTCAAGAGCAGGTGGGTGCACAGCAGGGATTTGTGGCTACCTAACCACCTCACGGACTGGTACCCACTCACCATCCTCCATCTGGTACCTCTGATTACCAGATCCTCATGATGAACTCTGACCAACCGGTAACCGTCGACCTTAACCTTCAAACTCAGTCTCATCCGTACCCTCAGCCTCTTGCTCCATCTGTCCCTGAGTCACCTTCTTCAGGTTCTACAAAGCATCTTTCGACAACTAATGGTCCCTTACATATCCCTCTGCCCAAATCCAAGGTTCATACCACGATTCATAAGGGTCCATTCCGCCGCAATGATGCTTCTGACCAAGCTGCCCATTCATATAGCATAGTAGATGAGCTGGCCCAATCTCTTGCTGCCATTTCAACGTTGGAACTCCTCGAGTCGTGCCCCTCTCAAAGAAAATCTCTACTATCTTCCCTGGGTGATGTAGATCTCGTAGATGACCACTTGATTATTTTCGACGCCCATCAGTCAGAGTCTCCTCCTCTGCCTGCTTCCGTAGTTTTCCAAATCCCAGTCAAAATCCGGAACACTAACATTTCCCGGTGCATCATTGATGAGGGGGCATCCACCTGTGTGATGACCGCTTCAGTTTGGAAACAACTCGGATCTCCTAAGTTGGCCCCTCCCACGATCACTCTTCGCGCGTGAGATGGCCACGCCTCCCAGCCCATTGGTCTTTTCCACAACTGTCCTATCACTCTTGCGGGCAAGATTGTTTGCGTTGACATTGAAGTCATCAACGCCCCTCTTGATTATAACATTCTTTTGGGGCGTAGCTACACCTATGCCATGTCTGCTGTCCCATCCGCGGTCCATCGCAAGATGTTTTTCCCTCATAATGGAAAGATAGTCACCATTGACCAGTTGACATATCAAGAGCCAAAATCTCAGCCCTCCGCTGAGTCGACCATCTCTTCTATAGCCAATACGCAAACCATAGATTCTTTGAACAGTGTCTCCCCCGGTGTCTATAAAGACTCCTCCTCGCTTGGAACCTTCCCTGGTCTTCCTCCTCCTCCTGTCTCTGATCCCAGCTTGGCAAATGTTTGCATGATGCAATCGTCCCAGGCCAACCTTAAGCAGCCCACTTTGGCTAGTCAGCAACCTCACTCTTGCCCACCGCAACCCGCTCCTAGCCCTTCGCCTCAGCCAGCTAGACCTCTCCCTTCTGCCCCTTCCCCCACTACTCATACACCCTACGCCTCTCTACCCTCCTAGGTCAGTTCCACCAGGTCTCAACCATCATAGAGCCATCCATCCTGGCCATTACTCTGCTGGTCAGATACTGTTCCTAGCTCCCCCACCAGGACTGTACACGGTACCTATCATGGCCACCCTCTCTCTTCCTAACCTGACCCTTGGGATTCCCGTCTGGTACCTTGACCCTCCAGCCACTACCTCACCTGGTCAACCCAAGCCTTATCTTGCTTTGACCCCGATTCAACCAGTCCCCATGACTTCTCCCACTACAACAGTGCCTCAGTCACCTCAACAGGACCCACCTCCTGTTGCGACCGCTTCGGGTAAGAGTGGAAAAGCTCACAGGGGGGCATCAAAGGACAAGGCTGCCCCGACAAACCCTGCCCCTCCTCGACCTCACAAACATACCATCCAATGTGCTTTATGTGATGTTTTCGGCCACGCCACCCATACCTGTCCTAAACTGCCTCATATCAAGCCCATGGTTAACGTCACGTCCCCTAAGGCCACGATCCCAGAAGCCTTTGTTCCTTCTGCAACTGCGGCCAAGAACCCCAAGACTATTCACACCAATCACCCCTGTGCTTTGCATGATATCCATGGCCATTACACCCACCTTTTTCCCTGCCTCGACGACTTCCGCTCCTCTCTAGCCGCGATTCGCCAATTCGAGGCCAAACGCAACAAGTCCACCTCTCCCCTCTTTGCGCATTTTGCTTCGGCAGAACTACTGGACATGACTGCTCCCATTGACATTCCCCCTCCTGATGTCATGATGACCGAGCTTCCGTCCACCATTTTCTACCTATCATCATCCATGAGACCCTGGGGGAACATTCCCTCTGAATCCTCCCCTATTGTTTCGCTTGACCTTCCTTCCGCAATCACCTTGGGCTCAACATCAGTAGATCCTTTATCTTCCTACTCTTCGGTCACCCCTTGTGATGATGCGCATGTGAACCTCTCTTCTCATGATGATGAGTTAGGTAGCTTCGCTAAGTCAGGTGGTCTTTCTTCCACCAGTCACCCCATATTCTATCACGATGATGACATTATGGAAGGAATCATCTCCCCTGACTTTATCTATTCCCCCTTGCATCGACACCATGTGTTCACACCACATACACCTTGTGGCCATTCCATTGAAACCCAATGTTTGAGTAAGGGGGCACCCATATGTGAGAGACCAAGAGCAGCAATTCTCCACAACTCTCCTAGTGTATCTGGTCATGCCGATTTTAGTACCATTCTTCTTCCACATTTCGAAGAACCTCTAGAGTCCCATATCACTTCAGATCACTCTAGGGATGATACCCCTTATCGTTCTTGCATCTTCCATCAACAACCCAGTTTCATAGACATTGGTGTTGACCAATCTATAGGTTTTCTAGGAGAGCACCAGTTCATTATCTCCAAATCCTCTCTTTGGGATAGTGACACCAAGTATGCCAACCCAAAAACTTAAAGTCCATTTGATTCATATATGCAGTGCTAAAAGAGATTGGCAATCCTCCATTTCCTTTCTCAAGCTGCATAAACATAACAAAAACAAATGTCGCACCACATCATTAAAATGTGTTTAGCTCCCCATTTTCCTAAATACATTTTGGCATGACCACAACATGCTTGGGGGCACCTAGGCCCCTCAACCATACAAATCTTAGATCTTAGCCAAAAACAGCACTGAAACCCCCTTTCTCTGACAAGTCGCACTTTTCAGGTCATTCCCTGGGACAGGTCGCAGTTTTCTACCTAGTACCTGCTACCCAGGTCGCAGCACAGACCCCAAAAAGTGCGACCTGGCCTGTTCATGAGCTCTAGGTCCCTGTTAGTTTTTAGTACCTTGATACTTCACCAGGACCCATTGTGTCCACGAAGTGTCTATTCACCTCTCCTCCAAATCGAATTTCCTCACTTACAACACTTGTACTGGGGGCACCACTTTTCCTCCTTACTTGTCCTTGTTCGTGTTGATTTTCGTCATGAGATACCCTATTTTACTCATGTTTTTATGGTCCCCCATTGGACCTTTACTATGAGGCAGCACCATCGATTCGCCCTTGTTTAGAGCATCCGAGTTGAGTCATCATCGCATTCATGGAGTCTCTCCTGAGTCCCTTTGTACCCCACTATAGTCCTCCATCCTTTCTTGCTTGGTCCCTCTCTCGTGGCACACATTATGGCCTTCAGTACCCTTGTCCCATATCCCTCATGATATTGTGTCAGTCGCTGCCACACCATTCATGCCCTTTATGCTCTAACAAGGGAAATTGCCCAACCACTCCTCCGTATCCCTCATTCCATCATCATCATTAGTGTCTATCTATTCGTCACTCTACTATTTTCCCTCGTGCCTTAGTTGGGGTTCCCTTATTTCCTAACCCATGGCAAACCTACTTCTGTCGACATCAACTCATTTACTACAGAAGCCAGGTCTAGGGGGCAGTGTACCTTGGTTCGAGCTCTTCTCAGCATGATCGTGATCTATACACTTGACGGTCTAGTGATGCAGCAGCAGCTATTGGTGATTCCCGAGCGTGTGTGAGATGTCTCAACCCTCATGAGGGGGTGGCCCTGCAGGTAGCCCCCCACATGCCCAAATGACTTCTTCATTTCCAACCTTGATGCAGCTCCTCTCATTTGATGATATCGGCTTCAACTACTTGCAGTGCCTCTCTGATTTGCATGTATCAGTCAGATTTTGCGAGCCCTTCCCCGTCTGTAGGGGGCATTTGGGTGTATTTGTATCTCATGTACTCAAAATCTTCTTGTATAAGTCCTGACGGTTATTCTAGGCATCCTATGTATGTGGGATTCATCATTTTATTTCGCTGGCTCATGTTTAAGCCAACACATGCTTTATTATTACATTTCGTGGTTTTCCAGGCGCCTTATTCTATGTACTATTGTATCGGCGGGCATAGGTATGCCTCCCCCGCCACCTTTAATACTGGTACCACTTCATCACCTAGAGACTTTTTGCACTTGTAAGTTTTGTCTCCTCCGGGTCTAGTCCTTTAGCACATTCAGACTACCTTACATTCCTCTCTCTCACTTCCCTCTTGATACCTAGTGATTGAGTTCTTACAATGTACTTCAGTCATACGATTTTCTCCTAACATTCGTACGTTGGGGGGCAATCTGTTACACCACTTTTTTGGTCATCTAACTCATTATCATTAGATAAACCCAAGTACACCATGTAAGACCAATTTTACCCTAAGTAAAATTGCTTTCACCATGTCAAATAACATTTGTCCATGTTTCCTGGTCATATTTAACCCAAAACAAGGAATTTAATTAAATAAATCATTATTTATTAATTATTTCTTAGGAATAAGTTATTTAAATCATTATTTAATAATATTCCTAGTTAAATTTGACTAAATCATTTTTAAATAATTGACTAAATCATTATTTATTTAATTATATCCCCAACATCTCCCCAAAATAATAAATAAATCATTTATTTATTTATTTTTTATAAATAAAGGAATTTACCAAAGTCAAAAGACCTTTTCCCTCCAACAAATATAATAAAATATTCCTAAAAGGTGGTTCTAGATTTTGATTAACAATATTTTATTCATGCAACAAGTTCTAGATAACCCCATATATTTTGTTATAAATAGGAGGGTTTTCCCCATTCATTAGTGACCTTCATGGCATTACATCACTCTGGATCTACTCTTGGTCACCATTTTCCATTTTTCTTTATGAACTCCCATTGAGTTCCATGTTTGTTTTTCTACACCAATAAGAGAGAGAAATTTTAGATCTGAAACACTGAGGACTTCCAAGAACCCATCCCACTAAGGAGAACTGGAAAACACCTTTCTTGTTTTCCTCTCAGGTGCCCCATTCTTTAATATAATACAAATAATTCTTTTAAACACTTTGTTCTTGTCTTTTCTATTAGATGCATGGAGCCATATTATATTTTATCTGCTTAATGTCTTTTTGTACTTAGATTTGAATTTGTGCAACAGACTTAAAGATATTTTGCAGCCATAATCGATGTTAGGGATATTTGTTATGCGTAGCTAAAGTGATCTTTTACGACGAAAGATTCATACTAATAGTATGGAAAACAAAGGATTTTGATGGTGGAGAGACAAACTTATAACAGCTAATAGACAGGGAGGCTTTGCTGAATTGTGATAGGTAGAGAAACTAAAGACTATTCTCATAATAGGCTGAAAGGAGGGGTGGGAAGACAAAAATTTGTTTGGGGGGTTTTCTAGAGGATAAATTGGATTTTTGACATTGGTTTCTAGAAAACCTAGCCAAGGAATCTAGTCATCAAAATAGGAAAAAATACTGATGACTAACAGTGGCTCCATTTGGGGAGGGCAGCTCCTTTTCAGGAGGTGTCCAGAGCTGTAGATCTCTGGCTTTTGAAGACCAGTGCCTCATCCACTGGTGAAAATTTCTCTTTTCCTTGATGATATTCCTAAAAATTATTCTCTTTGAAAAATTTACAGCATGATTAGCATCAACCTCATCTCTACTTACCCAGCTACTTTTCCTAGCATTTTTTCTTCTTTAGGTGCACTTGGACTAGCAACCTCTTGAAATGATATTTTTTTTTTGAAAAAGAAAAACTATATATTTCTACACTTATATCTTTCGAGAGTTTAGATTAAACTGATGAACTCCTTTGATTCTCTACCTACGCTAGATCAACTGTCAAGATTAAGTTGTTTGACAGGATTTCATTCACTAGAATAAAACATGAAATTGAAAAATGATCAAATCAGGATTAGACAGTCTGATTTGTCATGTGTTCGTGGCATAACAACAAGCTGCACACAAACATTATTTTTTTACCAAATGAGATTTTAGAAAAATCAGGGCTAAGATACATAGTTTGTTTTTCATCCCTATTTTCCTCTTTGGTCCTGTTTTGAGCATGTGGAACCAGCAACTTTTCCTAATCTACTTTCATTGATAAGTCAAGGCTTTCACAATTTGACTATCACTTCTTTTCACTAACTTATCAGCAATCAATTCAAAACATGTACAGTTATGATTAGGCTAGATAACTAAAAAACACATCTTTTGAGCTCTATTAGTGGCATTTAGACTTGCTCACTTTCAGCATGACTATTTTTTGAACATGGGGATTTTCTGTTTTTTTTTTTTTTTTAAACTGCCCTCCTTTTCTACTTTTCTAGTTTTTTTAATTTTTCTTCAAACAATCTAGAACTAAAAAGATGCTCACAAGGCTGAGCTTATTTTTCACACCTATCTATCTATCCTAATCTAACCTATACACAATATACATTCATTTAGTGAAATCTTTCTTCCAACAAAGACAATCAAGCAAATGATTCCATGAGGGATTTTGTTTTAGCTTTTTGAAAGTGCTGAAGAAATGAAATGGCCACTGCCACCTTACTTGTTTTCGAACAGTAGCGCCTAAAATTTTTCTCACACTTTGCAACAAACTGTTCTGGGCGGAACACACTACTCCTTCAGATTTCTCAAGGAAAACAACAAATGGATCTTGGAATAATACCTAATCTAGAGGATTTGATATACAAGCTTCATTTAGGAGTACTCTTTCTTCCACTTGGCTATGCTTGAGGCTCTTTTGGGGAAGAGACTTGTCCTCTTCTTCATGATCACTTGAACTGTCAGACTCATCACATATTGCAGTGTAGTCCTCTTCCCAAGCTGATGTGTTCTGATTAAATGGATTGAAAACTGTGTGAAGGTCATCATGTTGATGAGTAGGGATACTCTTTGGCAACAAATCTTCTTGAGAAAGAAGATCAGCAACTTTGTTGTGATCATCAATTTTCAAGCCTTCATTTGCTTCCAAATTTTCTAAGCTTTCCTCATCACTATCATAGCTGCTATGCATTGGTTGGTTACCTTCCTTAAGTTGAGGAAACTAAGTTTCCTCCCAAAAACCAAGTGTTGAATACTCTACAAAATTAGCTTCTGTTTGGAAAGCATCGTCATTATCAACATATTGATCAAATTTTGGAGAATCATCAATATAATTAATGTCACCAACCATACATATTGGATTATCAGATTGTTTCTCTTCAAATTGATTTAAAAATCTATTTTATGTTATGTGATAGTTAAGATCAGGAGGAAAATCAAGAGAGGCTGACTGTATGTTTATGAGTTGATCTATCTCTTCTTCAGTTAAAAAGGGAGGCATTTTTATCTCTCTTTGGATATAACTACAATAAAGAGGTTGAATGTCTTTTTGGGCCTCACCTACGAGAGATGATGAATAATCACTTGTGCCTTTAGAGAGATCCAGTGGATTCTCTTTCATTTCTTGATTGGTTTCCTCCTCAACCAACTTTTCTTGGTGTTTGGGACAACAAGCATGAGATTCATGAGTTTCCTCTGATAGATTCTTAGGAGGCCAATTTTCTTCTATGAACTGAAATGACTCAAAGCATAAAGGTAGAGATCCTACAGGTTTTTCTTTTTCTTCCATTTCAGATTTGAATTCATCCTCAATCAACTATTCTTGATGTTTGAGACAATAAGCATGAGATTCATGAGTTTCCTTTGATAGATTATTAGGAGGCCAGTTTGTTTGTATGATCTGAAATGACTCAAAGCATAAAAGTAGTGATCCTACAGGTTTTTGTTTTTTTCTTCCATTTCAGATTCTATGATTTCAAGATGGCTGATAGATTCTTTAGAGCATTCCTCTATGTTTTTATTTGCAACTTGCTCATTATGCACATTTTGTTTGTTACTCTCATCTTGTAATGGTTGAGTATGTTTTTCCCAAGGAAAAAGTGTAGGTTGGTTTGAATAAGCAGCATTAACCTTAACTTTGTGTCTTTCTTTTTTCCTATCAAGTAGATGCATCAATTTGTTGAATGTATCTATCAATATTTCCAATTTTTCCTTTGAAGAGATTAGTCTCTCTTGATTTTCTTTGTCTTTCTCTATTATTCTTAGCTATGCCTCCCTATTTAGTATGTTGACTTCCACATCAATTGTTATCCTTTGCATTTCTTCTAGGGTCAAAGGATCTCTTTCTCTTATCTGGAAAACCATCTCTGGGTCAAAATAAATTGGGTAGTGCAAGAGAGCCCATCCGACGGGTGGCTTTATGTTAGCAGGTATTGCATGGTATACTTTATTAAATCTGGCTGAAAAGTCTTGTATTTTCTCCCCGGGTTGTCTTTTTAAATGATTTTATTCCTCTATGATGAGAAATTTATTACCCATGACCACCCACCTATCTAAGTAGATTTCAGTGAATTTATGAAAATTGGTAATGCTTGCAGCTGGAAGGTCTTTAAACCAACTCTTAATTTTTCCTTGTAATGATAAGGAAAACATTCTAATATGCACATCATCTTCTTCTATTTCAAAAAGGTCAAGTAAATTCTCAATATTTCGAATGTGTTCTTCAGCGATGACTTTTGAGCTTTCTCCATCAAATCTGGGTAATTTATTTTGAAGATTTCCAGGGAGGGCTTGGAAGATGGGAGGTAAAATCAGAGGCTTGTATCTTTCTGGGACCTTTGTGGATATAGGTAGTGTAAAAAGAGATTTATGACTGTTTGAGGTTTCAGCCATAGTGGGAAATTAGGTAGCATGAGGCTCATGTTTCACTAGGTTTTCCATAGGTGAATCTGGGGTAAGAATAGGTGTATAAGTCTGCTCATGGTCTAAAATTTGAGGCTTAGCTTTTCGAGGTTTGAGATCTTTCCAATGATCAATGTAGATCTCATCAGTGTATTCTTGATTAGGCTCAAAGTAGGATAGAAAATAGTTATAGATAAAAATAATAATTCTTAAATCCAACTAAGGCCTAAGTGAATTTTCTTTCTAGAATTACTGGTCATGTTTCAAGTTCTTCCTCCAGTGGAGTCTTTAGGTCTATTGAGAGTTGTGGAGTCGCCAGGTGGATATTTTAGTTTGTTTTGAAGATATATGTCTATGGTCCACCACCAATACTAACAAAGGTGTTTTTTAGGGAATTTCGTTTTTTAGGAAACATTTTTATGCAAAAATTTGTAAGTGATCAAAAACTTAGTTCAACAGTTTGCTAGGATGTTGAGAAAGCTATAGTTTTTTTTTAGGCTATTATGTTGATTTTTATGTTTTGATGAAATTTTATGAACTCCTAGGTAGTACTTAGTTTGTCACTGATTTCAGAGACTGCATCATGATCTTTGTGATTGGGAAGGTGAGCCAATAGGATAGTATGTTTATGAAATTTTTTTGGTTTTTCAAGTGGAGTAGTAGGCCTACTGGAGGCTAGTGGAATCGCCAGGTGGATGTTTTTTGTCGTTTTTAGAGACATGTATTTATGGTCCACCACCAATAACTGATAAAAAACCAATCTAGGTATGTTTTTTTGGGTTTTCTAAGTTCCTATATGTAGCCATGAGGTTTGTAAGAGTTTCCTATAACTGAATCATCATTTTGCTAAGATGGTGAAAGAGCTATTTTCTACTCTTCGGACAACACTTAAGTTTTCTAAGTTTGACTGAGACTTTGAGATTTCCTAAGGGATACCTAGGATGTTTTGACTCAATGTCCCACCGTGATCGCCATTATGTTAGGGTCGTGTGATTTGGTAGATTGGCAAGCCAAATGACAGGGTAACATCAAACCAACTTTGGAGCCCTAGGACCTAGCCTTCCTGGACTCAGAGAGGGCTCTCTCTATTATGCAAAGGATGTAAACTTGTTTTCTTTTTGTATATTTGATTTTAGGCTAGTTTTTAAGTATGATTTTAGTTTCTTTTGGGTTTTTCAGTGGAACTGATTGAAGGATAAATACATAAAAATTTCTTCAGATCAACTGGGCTATGGGGTCAAAAAGGTCGAGACTGTCTCAATGGTGGACAAGGTATTACTACAGGGCCGATTTGGTCGAGGTAAATGGATTATTTGGGTGAAAGTGAAATGAGATGGACATTAAGTTTGTGAAGTACAAAGAGATTTTAAGCAAAAATAGTTAAATAAAAAACATTCATGTGGTAGGGCTAACCATTTATCACTATAAATGAAACTCAAACAGATAGATGCAGAAAATAAACAATTAGGTGATGCATAGAAGTATAAGACCCTCTAAATTTGGGAAAATCACCTTCATATTTTAGGGAAAACAAATAAGATAAAGAAACAACTCAATCTATGAAGAGGTAACTCCTAAACATCATATTTTGATCTATTGGGAACTTTGAAATAAGACTGCAAAGCATGGGAAAAGGGCAAGATCGAAACAAGACCTCTTTGTCTTAACTAAGACAATCAATAATTCAAAGAGAGATTTCAGAGATGGAGTTTTGATTAGCTATGAGTAGGCAGGGCATACAGTGAATCATACTAGATAGCATACATAACAACCATTAATGAAACTGATAACAAGTTCTTAGGGTACCAAAGAGCAGTTAATAATTCTTTGACATAACCAAGAGAGATGAGAACATAGAAGCTGTAATGAATCAGGAAATTTGAGATGCCTCCATGCGCATATCTCAAACCTATTATTTACTGAACTACAGCAAGCAAGAAGCATTAAAACATGTATGATAAACTAAGAAAACATAACAGATAAGGGACACAATACCATTCACCAAGCCATGGAATCCTACATAGAATCCTCCTCCACCATCAAGGTCAAGCAAGAGATCATCCACTTCATGAGACAAAGTATTTCTTCAAAGCTTTTAATGCTATGTATTGCTCTATAACATCAAGTTCAGCCTCTGGTTACAATGAATTCTCTTGGATTATATAGGCCAAAGAGAAAGAAACCCTCCTAGAGCATCTAGAAGTCCATTGGCCTAATACAAATATCTGATTTTGTCCTTGAGGCTTTGCAAAGCCCAAGGCACAAAATATCTTCAAAAATATCTATTTAAGCTAAAAATAGCATGAAAATTGACTTATAATCTCTTACATATAGTTAAAAATAACTAAACGCACATTTGGATGGCCACCTTCATAAAACTGTTTTTTTAGCCAAAATGCTACAGGAGCGTAGCAGCAGAAAGAAGCCTATTTTACAGATAACGTTTGAGGGACTTCCCGATGTAGAAACGAGGCCCGTGATAACTCATTGGAAAGACCTGGATGTCTAGTTTCTGGAAATACTTTATTTTTCCCAAACTGATATATGGAAGTCTATCAAAAAAGGGACTGAGTGAAAAAACCCAGGAGGGTCTCATCTGCTGATATGTGAGGCAGAAAGGTGAATTTTGACTGATTTTTGCCTCTTTGGAGGACCAAAACACCTCCTTTTGATCTAACAATTTGTAAGTAGCTACCCCCAAATTTAATACATCCAAAAAAATGACTTTCATGAGCTGAGGATGCTCCTAGCACACATGGTGGCACCTAGAAAAATGTGCAATTAGGGCCAAAAAAACACAAAAAACAAGATCATGTCAAAATTTGCTCAATTTTGGCAAGAAAGCCCCTTATGGGTTCCTAGAAGCATGCAAGGAAGCTGAAGCCAATATTTCAAGCCTAGATATGTCTTTTTCCACTTTTTCCATTGGGCGCCTCCTTCAGGCAGTTTTGAGCCTTTCTTGAGCAAGTTTGAGTTTTCTTTGGGAAAATTGGTTCAATTTCTTGTAGTGCCCAGTCATCTTCATTTGCAAACCCAAGTCTCTATTTTATTTTTCTAATTTATCCTCTAAATTCTTTTTCGCTCGTTCAAGCCATGATTCTTTATCATTTTCTATTTCTTGGGCAAGCAATTGTGTGAGAGGATAAGATCGAACAAGGGTTGCTTCTTCTTCCTTCTGTTTCTCCAAAGCTTTCGTAAGACCCATAGTCTTAGGCCTTTTTCTTACTGGCTGCTCCTCTTCCTCAATATCATCAAATTCTCCCATATATTCTTCAAGCTTGACTTGTGCTTTGTATGCTTCCCTTTGGTATTTGAATGCCCAGGCTTCATAAATTGCCATTTGCCCACTCATTTGTTTATTTTTCATTTGTAGAAAATGTATGTCCTTTGACCTTTCTAGTTCAGTTTCCAAGTCATGTATTTGGGCTTCTCTGTTTTCCAAAAGTGACTCAAGAATTCTAGCTTCATCATCTCCAGCATCACTATCTATTTGTATGATGTCAAACTCCCTTTCTTTTTCATGACTACTCTCCTGCTGTTCAACTCTTTCTTTGCCCTTGCTTTGGATAGACTTCTTTGCTATTTTTCTCTTTGGAAATTCAACAATACTCTTCTTAGGAAGTTTTCCTCTACTTCTTAGAGCTCTAGTGACATTACTAGTCACTGCTGGAATGATTTTCTTCTTTGCAGATTTGGTGTTTTTAGCCTTTGGTGCTTCTGAGGAATGATTCATGGCCCCTTGCCTAGGAGAGGCAGCAAGCACATGTTCTTGGCTGGGTTGAGGAGAAGAGATAAGAGCTTTTATCACTATCACTTGTTCAACTTGATCCTTTACACTGCTACCTCCATCATCACTTGCTTTGCTACCCTGTTCACTGTTTTCCTCACTGTTTTGAGTTTGTTTAGGGCTGATAGCTTCATCATCCTTTTCTGTTGCTTGAATATCTTCACTGTTATTTGGTGGAATGCCTTGTTTACCCTCATCACTCTCTTGAATTTTTTGAGGGCTGCCTTCATTATGACTGTCTTGTTTGTCATTTTTCATGCTGCCATCATCTTCACTGTTTTCCTTAGACTCTGTGTGTGGGCTACCACCATGGTCACTACTTTGCTGAAAGGTGTTTTTTTCACTGTCCCTTTGATTGGTTTCATGAATTTGTTGAGGACTGTGGTGTTCCTCATCACTGCTTTGAAAATTTTCCCTTTTCTCTTCATCATCACTACCCTACTTGGAATATTCACTTTTCCCTTAAGGATTGTCCTCCTGATCACTGTGTTGCTGATGGTCACATTGTTTTTCATCACTGCTTTGAACCTCTTCCCTTTATTCCTCATCATCACTAGTTGTGGGTGAGATTTCTCCATGCTCATTTTCTTTTCTCTTCTCAGGGCTAATTTGTTCTTCATCCTTACTACTTTGTTGAGTATCAATATGTTCCTCATCACCACTAACCTCATGCCTGCTTTCATGAGACTGCTCTTTTTCACTATCAATCATAGGAGATTCTCCCTTTTGAGGAGTAGCTTGACTTGGTGAAGGAGAGACATAGTGAGTGGAGGGTGAGGAGGATATGTGAGATGGGCCATGAGATGAAGAGTCAGTAGCAAAATCTGGATGAGAATGAAAGTCTCCCAAGACACTCCTTTCTTTTCAAGCTGGTGAAGGATGATGATTTTGATGAGAGAATGATGGAAAAGACTAGCTTTTTGCTGAGCATGAGGTCTCTTTTGGACAAGGGAGGACATCTTGTCTATGCTTTTACAGAGGAAGAAAGGGAGATTCAACAACTGAGTTCTTGTGAAATGCATGAGGAGCCTGATGTGATAGGAATAAATTCGGGAATATCTCCCTTCACATGTGAAATACTTCATGATAACTCTCATGAGGGGGGCATAGCTGCTCAATAAGTGAGAAAAAGGAAATATAGCTTGGCAAGCATCCTAATTTTCTAGTTTTAGGAAGGGTCTGTAGTGGTCTAGGTTCGGGTAGGCCATTTTGAACAATTTCTCACCGAGATAGGGGATCCTGATGGCTCTTGACACTAACCTAGGAGTGAGAACAAAATCAAGGCCTGTTAGGTGGACATGTTTTCCTTGCAGTCTCAGGGCAAACAATTGTGTCAAGGGAGGGTGATTGGTGACCTCCTATACTTTTTGGCAAAAAACAAGGCAACCCACCTCATGGAAGTTGAAAAGAACCGAAGGGGAGTCATTTATTTCTTGAGTTGTAATAGGCTCAAGCCTTTTGTGAAAACCACCCTTGCTGACCTTCTTTGGAGGCATAGTTTTGTTTTAGGCTTCCATTCACTCTCTTATCAAAACAGTTCTTTCAAATGAAAAAAAATATAACTCTTCTTTAAGCATTGTTTTCTCTTTTAAAACTATGTTTGGCTTCTTAATCAAAACATGCCTTTCAACTGATATCAATCCCTTTCTCAAAAACTGGGTTTTTGCTCTTTACTCAACAAACAGGCCTTTTGCAACTAGACAATAAGCCCTTTCTCCTCAATCACTGTCTTGTTACCTCTTAGTAAACATGGTGGTTTTAAGAATAAACTGTGTTTTTTCCTTCATTGGACTGTGTCTTTTTCTTAACAAATTTGATTCTTAACACCTCTCAAAATCAAAACTCAAGCGAGGAAGACAGTAAATACCTCTTGAAAATGTGTTGTGCGCTTTTGGAGATAATTTCATTGGGAAAAAAATCCGATTTGTGGTGAGTTGGAGGTCTTTTGAGCGGTGCTACGCTCCTATGCATAGGCCTGTAACACTTGCACACCGCTGTGGTGTTATCGGGTTGGGCACTGGGCGCCCTCTGAATGCCGAGCAGGTTGGTTGGTCGACACACACATGTGCATCACACAACGCTACAGGTGCGTCACGCCATGTGTAAAATTCTATGAAGAGACGCTACAGGCATGTCGCATGACGCTAGAGGCGCGTCGCGTCATAAAATTGTTACCAACTGCTTGCCCAGGGTTCGAGAGAAACGCTCTTCTTCTGCCCGTTTGCACAATGGAAAATGAATTTTAACTTTGAGAGCTTTTATAGCTCTTTTTAAATCGCTTTTGAACACTTTTTCCCTCCTTGTGGTGATTTTTACATTTTTCCTTTCTATTTGTCATCAAACTGAAGGTTTTCTTAAAACACAGTGTCTCTCTTTTTTCAAACAAACTTTAACTTTTGGTGATTTTCCCTCTGCTCATCTCTAGGAGGAGGCATTCTGGCTAATGTAACCACTTAGGTCACTTGAAACCACTGTTGAACCTCTGATAATTTGTGAAGGGGGTGCTTTCAAAATACTTTCTGGGTGCTTGTTTTCCACTTCAGGTTTCAATATTTTTATAAATTAAAGGCTCTATCTATCATTTGATGGAAAGCATCTCAAAGTTGCAAAATCCTTGTTTACCCTTTACTCATCATTTGGAGGGAGTATTTTGATAAAATAAATAGGCCTATCTAAATGAGAGATGCCTCTTTTACATAAATCACCTGTGTGAATTTCTCTTTTATCATTTTGCAGAAGTCACTTTTAAACAGAGCTTTGTCTACCTCCTTTACCTTTTAGATGAGGTTTCTTTAATCAAAATTCCAGCCTTGGTTTGTCAGTGAATGCACTCTTTCAAACACACTATTTCTCGACCCTGCCCATTGTTGACAACTTTCCTCAACCACAGTGTTAACACTGGGAAACCTGACCTTTTGCTCATTTTTAAGGAGGTCATATTACATTATAAAAAACTCATCTTTAACAAGTACAGTGTCTTCCTTTGCTTATTTGAAAAGGGCATAATTAGTAAACTGTGATCTTTTCTTATCACTCTTGAATATCTTCAAAAAAAATGACCCTTTTGTAATATGACATCTTATCTGTAACCTATGCATTTATCTCACCATATCACTTTGAAACTTTAGACCAAAAAATGTGACTTGATTATGATGAGATGTTCTCTGTTTATCCTTAGGAGGAGGTAATGCAAGATGCAACTACCTAGGTTTATCAAAGCCACTATGTAGGTCCTCTTCTTATCACTGATGGAGGTCCTTACTCAACTGTTCTTTTCCTTCACAGAAAACCTTTAGACCAACTGAGTGCCATCTGCTTATTTATGAAGGAGGCTTCTTGAAAACTTAGGGTTTTGCCTTCTACTCAAAAAGACACTATAAAGACAAAGTTTTCTTTCATCCTTTCTACCATTGAAAAGTTTCTTTGAACCAGTTTTTTGTGGGCCCTCTGCTTATCATGAAGGAGGCAATGTTTGACAAACTGCATGGGCACTTATTTGACCTCTGTTAGCCAACTGAAAAATGTCCATGAACAAACTATTTGTGGATCTTTAGACAAAATATGCTTATCATTCAAGGGAGGCTATCTTAAAACACAACAATCTTCTTTCATCTAACACTGCTACATCATTTGAAGATTTGTCTTTTGAACCAGTTTTATGTGGGCCCTCTGCTTGTCATGAAGGAGGCTCTTTTTGAAAACCAAATTCTGCACCCTGTGCCTGTTCTACTTTTAAGACATGACTTCTTGAAAAACTCACTATGAAAACCAAGAGCAGGTAATGCATTTCCAACTGATAAATGTTTACTGTACCTATCTTTTGAAGGAGGTTTCCAAAACATAGTTTTTGTGACCCTTCAGATCTACTATAAGGCGCCCTACTTATCTACTGATGGAGGTCTTGAAAATTATAAAACTTCATTCATTTCAAAACTGTGACCCCTGTGTGTTTGTTTGAAAAATACAAATAGAAGGTAACAGTGAATCTTTGGTACTTATCCTCGATGAAATCATTTGAATCATAATGCCCTTTGCTTCATGAGGACCTACTAGTAATGTACATCCCTTTTTCATAAAATTACTGTGAATATTCAGGAGTAAATAATCTGCTTTGAAAATGGTGAGTTCTCACTATTATGCATCCTTGAAATAGCTCTTTCTTCCCTTGACTGTGTTTTCATGAGTAGTGAAATTATTTGTGACAGTATTTCAAAGTTTAGTTTATGATAAGGTATAAGAAGCAGCTGTCCTTCTTGTACCTTCACCATGATGCCTAATTTTCTTTAAAGCTCTTTTTTGCCAGAAGACTATCATTGTTGGTAGTATAAGGCTGATTTGGAGGGCTGGCCAGAATCTGCACTTTCTCTGACTTCCATAGAAAACTGATACAACATGAAACTTTCTCCTAAGGTGCTCTTTTTGCTCATACTTTGCTTGGTGTCATCAATCAGTACATCCCTGAAGAGATGTAAAAACAGATGCTTTTGAAGTTTGGAGGACTTATTTGATGTTTCATCGGGATCATGCCTGATCTAATCATATTTCTTCAGATAGGGAAACTCCTTCTTTTTTCTTGATTTGAACATTCCTGAGCCTTGCTAGAAACAAAACTAAGCGATCTCTTTGATGGTGTGTGACCTAGGGATATACAAGGGTTTTTTTTTGGAAAATAACAATACATGATGATGAAAATAGGGTTTTGGCTTAAAACAGTCTTGACAAGGAGTTTTCCCTAAAACACAACCACCTAGACCTACAATTTTTTTCACAGCTCTTGAATAGATTCTTAGGCATGAGTGGATTATCACGTGACAAGATGATCAGGGATTGAGGATTAGTTACTTTATCAAATGTTGGACAGTGGGTTGTATGGAAAACAAAGGATTTTGATGGTGGAGAGACAAACTTATAACAGCTAATAGACAGGGAGGCTTTGTTGAATTATGATAGGTATGGAAACTGAAGACTATTCTCATCATGGGCTGAAAGGAGGGGTGGGGAGACAAAAATTTGGTTGGGGGGGTTTCTAGAGGAAAATTTGGATTTTTGACATTGGTTTCTAGAAAACCTAGCCAAGGAATCTAGTCATCAAAACTGGAAAAAATACTGATGACTAACAGGTAGACTTAACCAACCCATGAAGAGGTTCATCTAACCCATCAATGAACATGTACACCCTTCTTACTACAGATAAATCAGGAACCATAATAGAAAGTGTTAAAAATTTAGAAATGTAAGTTTCTGGATTACATGATTGTTTTAACTTTGCAAGCCCCATGAATGGTGCTTCAAGATCTCTTCTATCAAATATTTCCACCAGCCTTCTAGTGAACTTTGAATATGTAGTTGCATTGGCATGACCCAATGTAGACAAGCCATGGAACCACCAGTCATGTGCTTCACCCTCAAGGTGCAACATTGCAATCTTAATGGCCTCCATTTCTGGAACTTTGTTCAACTGGAAGTAGATGTCAAGTTTCTCTACCCATGATTTGGCAGTGCACTTGGATGACCCATCAAATTTGGGTAAGAAAAATCTTCCCATAGTGTGGTGTCGATGATGATTCTGAATGAATCCACCACTTCTATTGTGATGCCTTGGTCTTCTATTGTCCTTGATTTGACAAAATTCTTGAAAACTCAAGTGATCCTTGAATCTCTGAGTTTGAGATTCATACTCCATAAAATATTCTTCAAGGGATTCTTGCTCTTGAAACCCTTCATTTCCCACAGCCAAGAATGTAGGCATTGTAGAGCATTGGGAAAGTTGTGGTTGCTACACTGGTTGATCATTCCAGTGATGATACATGCGAGAGCCTTCACCATGATGAAATACTTTAGGGGATTCCTTGAATCTATCCATCCTTATTTCTTTGATCTCTCTATCAATTTCTTGCATGGCTCTAAGAAGGATCTTAGGGAACTCCTCCTCTTCATATTCTCCTCCTCCAGATAAAGGGGTTTTACCCTTGTCTTCTTTGTCACTTGTATAATCAAACTTCTGATGTCTTATTATTTGATACCTCTTCTCTTTATTAGTAATAGGCTCTCCTTCTTCATATGACATATTGGCTTTTCAAGATGCACAGGTTGTGCCAAGATTATGCTCTGATACCACTGTAATATTCCCAAATGGGAAAAGCAAGAATGTAGTGCAAAATGTTGGAACAATAGCGTAAAACATAATTTAAAAGCAAGAGGCCAATATGGAGACTTTTCATATGTTATAAAAATAGAAAAATATGCATAAGAAATGGGCCATAAGATACACAACATGAAAGTACAAGCCTCTAATGGAAAAAATCCCTCAATATGAGGTGCTACAACTATATATAAAAGCTGGAAGACCCTTACAAAAAAAAATTATTAGCTCTGATACAAAAAATTATTATACATCAGATCCAGGGCTGATATGTGCCCCAATAGATAGATCTATTTCAGATCTGAGCACTATACAATCTCCTTTGAAGAACCCCTTAAGGATTTTCAGCAAAACACCAAATACAAGATGTAGATCTAAGCCCTAAGGCTGCAGATCCACTGGAAAATATAGATCTAGAAAGTGTGGCTGAACTGATATGGTCAATACAATAGCCTCCTCCAATAGATCCCCTAAGTGAAAGGCAGATCCCCTTCACTAGAAAATCAGCTCTCCAAATGGTGTACCAAACCACCCTGCAACTCCTCCTACAAAAATAACACAAATCTAGAAGTAAATTGCAATGTAGGGATGAATAACCAGTTGGCCTGATGCCAAGATCTAAAAATACGCACAATTTCCTTCAATACTGTCCTCCCAATGGAAAGGAAGCCTCCTCCACTGAAAATGAGCAATGAAATGGCCTAGATCTATAGATATAGTCTCCACTTGCTACAACCTGCAAAACAGCCAAACCCTCAATAGGATGTGCATTGTAAATAAAAGATGAAGCTTGGCCTTAAGCCTGATAGTGGACAATGTAGTACAAGACTCTTCCAAGAGGCCTCTCAAGGAAAGAGGTGGGATTCCCAATCAGGAACACCCTGTGATAAACAACACTTTATCTCTGCCAAACAACAAGAGAAAGATATATGTCTAAATAAACCATATATTCAGAAATATAAATATACACTAACGTAATGAATATGGCAGCCATCCTCTTCCTTAAATAAGATATGAGTTTGCAAACCCTAAACCCCATCCTATAATGGCACTACTTCCACACAAAAAATCTCCATCTAATATCGCGTTGTCTTTCATTGATGACCACTCATCCATGACAGAATTATTGATTTGGTCAAGGTTGACCCAGTCAAAGTGATCCAGCCCCTTTTCACACCAAGGGTGCTTAATTAAGTTGCCAAGAGTGCTTAATTAAGCTACCAAGATTTATCTCTTTCACATTTGGCATTGATTTATTCATTATTAAGGAGAATTACGGACCTCCTTTGTCCTCTTATTCTTTAAACAAAGAAGAAAAACAAAATTGAATATTCCAACTAGCTCATGGCTAATCGGGAATATTACAGACAGGAGGAAAGGACAAATGGGGCATATGGAAGCATGTATCAATTAGGATACAAGTTTGATAGAGAGGATAGAGTCATATATGGTAGGTTCATGGATACAACTGACTAGAGCTATAATGATCGTGGATTTCATTGTACTTCGAGTTCAAAGAGACAACATCATCATCGCCATTACCATCTGTATAGGAGGAGTGAGAAGCAACACTTGCCAGAAGAGTTTAAGAAAGCAAAGCCACCTACCTTTTATGGAGAAATGAAGAAGTCACAAGATGTAGAATATTGGTTACATCAGATGAATAAGTTCTTCAAATTGCATGAGTACTCAGAGAATATGAAAGCAAGGATAGTTAGTTTCAGCCTTAAAGGAAAAGTGGACATTTGGTGGGAAGATGTAAATAACTTCAAAGGTATTTTCGAAAAGGAGTTGACTTGGAGTGAGCTCGAGAGAATTTTCAGGAAGAAGTATCTATCTGAGAGAGACTATGATGATATGGAAAATGAGTTCTATGAGCTTAAGATGGTATCTATGACTGACGAGGAGTATACTATAAGGTTCTTGGAGTTGTTGTGGTATGTGCTTTATCTTAAGGAGGAGAAAGAAAATATTCAAAGATTCATCGGTGGGTTGTCGGTAGCATTCAAGGACAAGATTGAATTTGATGAGCCTATATCATTGGAGGAATTCATTAGAAATTTTAAGCATTCTTATGAGAAATCAAATCATAGATCTTAGACTATCGTTGGAGGAATTAATTAGAAAGTTTAAGAATTTTTATGAGAAATCAAAGCATAGCTCTGAGACTAAGCTGAATTGGAAACGTAATGACAAGAATAAGGGAAAATGGGATAAGAAGCGAGGAAGATTACCTAATACAGGTTACAAAGAGAATTCAGTTCCGCACAAGAAGTTCAATACAATTGATAGAGGACAAGGATTTCAGTCTGAGGAATAGAAAAAGGGTGAGGGTAGGAGGCTTTTAAAGTGTTGGACTTCTGGACAGGATCATCGCAAGAGATATTTTCTAGAGAATCAAGGTGCCAAACCACAAATTTACAGTTCTCAAGAAGCACAAATAGTTGAGGATGTTGGACAAACTATTCCACAGATTTACGGCGAATTGGATAATAGGCAGGTTGATCATCAAGCATCTATTATCAATATGGAAGGTAATCTTTGTGATCAAGTTGTTTCTATTTTGAATGACCCAGGGTCTAGCTATAGTTATATCAGTCTAAACCTAGTGGATAAGTGTGGTTTGAATAAATAAATATATGCAATATCTTGGTTAGTGCAGTTGGCTACAGGTATGAAGAAAATGGTTCATCATTGGGTAAAATATTGTGCATTTGAGCTTAATGGTATGTCTACATCAGCACATATAAATGTTCTTATGTTGGGATCATACAATATTCTATTAGGTATGGATTGGTTAACCTTTCACAAGACTAAGGTATATTGTTAGGATAAGTCTATTCAGTGCTTGAATGATAATGGAGAATAAAGAACCCTGCATGTTAAGAAGAAGGTTACATAAGTTAGAATGGTTACATCTATGCAGACAAAGTGAAGCCATAGGAAAGGGTGTCTCCCATTTGCAGTGCATATTTCTAGTGACATAGGTAAGGATATTGAGGATGTAGAAGTATTGAATAGGTACCCAGTTTTGCAGCAATTTCAGGATGTATTTCTAGCAGAGATCTCAGAGTTACCACCTCACAAGGAAATGGAATTTTCTATTGAGTTGATTCCATGAGAAACACTAGCATCGAAGGCACCTTACAGGATGAGAACTCCATAGTTAGTGGAATTGAAGTTGCAGTTGAAGGAAATTTTTGATAAGGGATACATTAGGCCAAGTGTGTTGCCTTGGGGTGTGTCAGTATTGTTTGTGAAGAAGAATAATGGTACTCTTAGGTTATGCATTTATTATAGGAAATTGAACAAGGTGACGATTAAGAACAATTATATGTTTCTAAGGATTGATGACTTGTTTGATCGGTTGAATCGAGAAGCATTTTTCTCGAAGATTAATCTGAGATCAGGATACCATCAGGTATGGATCAAAGAAGAGGATATCTACAAGACAACTTTCTTGACCAGGTATGGGAATTATGAGTTTGTTGTAGTTCCTTTTGGTTTTACTAATGCTCCAACTAATTTTATGTGTTTGATGAATAGTGTGTTGTGTCCTTATCTGGACAAGTTTGTAACTGTTTTCATTAATGATATATTAATATATTCTAAGAATGAGGAAGAACATGCAGAACACTTAGCAAAAATATTGAGATTTTTAAGAGAGAATCATGTGTATATCAAGCTTAGTAAATGAATTTTATTTCAAACAATATTTCATTTCTTAGGGAACATGGTTTCCAAGGAAGGTATAGTAGTGGATCGTGAAAATATCAAAGCTATCATGGAATGGGAAACTCCTAGGAATTTGGATGAGGTTAGATCGTTCATGGGGTTAGTAGGTTAATACAAGAGGTTCATTAATAAATTCTCACAGATTTCATATCTTATTACATCATTGCAGAGGAATGGAAATAAATGTGAATGGACAGAGGAATATGCAACTAGTTTTGAGCAGTTGAAGCAATTGCTTACCAACGCTCCAGTTCTAAATATTACAGATCGAGATAAAGAATTTTTGGTATGTACAAATGCTTGCAAGATAGGACTTGGTGAAGTTGTGAAGCAGGAAGGACAGGTAGTATTCTATGAGCCAAGGAAACTAAATGAACAAGAGAAGAAATATGTGGCACATCATATTTAGTTGGCAACGATCATCCATGCATTGAAGATGTGGAGACATTATCTTCTTGGAAGGAGGTTTATTTTGATGAGTGATCATAGTGGGCTAAGATATTTTTTTGACCAACCTAATTTTAATTATAGGCAAGCTAGGTAGTTCGCTATGATTAGTGAGTTTGACTTCGAGATCAGATATATTAAAGGTAAAGAGAACAAAGTTGCAGATGCTTTTAGTAGAAGAGTAAAAGTAAATCACATAGCAACTATGAGTTCATATGGAATAGATTTACAGGATAGGATATTGGAGGTAGGATAATAGGATGACAGGTACCAGAATCTTAAGCATGGGTTACAATAGTGAGTTACAAATGAACAAGATTTGGATTATCATATCATGGTAGATGGCTTGTTCATAACTAGGGACAAGATCTATGTGTCGGATGACAGTGATCTCAAGAAGCTTGTATTGTGAGAATTTCATTTCAAGCCATATTCAGATCACTCAAGATATCAAAAGGCATTGACAATGGTTAAGAAGTTCTACGATTGGCTGAATTTGAAGAAAGAGGGGGTAGAGTTTGTTGCGAGATGTTTGGATTTTCAGTAGTTAAAATTAGTGTGTAAGCATCTAGGTGGTTTATTGCATCCAATTCTGATTCCAGAGTGGAAATGGGAGGTCGTCTCCATGGAAATAATTACATGTTTTCCAAGAACATCTAGAAAACATGATTCTATCATGGTTTTGGTTGATAGGTCAACTAAGGTAACTCGCTTCATTCTAGTGAAGTCTACTCATTCAGCTAGTGAGGTAGCTCAATTCTTCATCAGAGATATAATGCATTTTCATGGCATTCTGAAGAATATTGTATTAGATAGAGATCCCAAGTTCACTTCCAAGTTATGGAAAGAGTTATTTGCATTTTCGGGTACAAAGTTTGACCTCAGTACAACTTATCATCTACAAAAAAATGGATAGATGAAGAGGGCCAACATGATTCTAGAGGACATGTTGAGAATATATGATATGCATCAACAAAAGAAGTGGGAAGAGTATTTGCCACTAGCTGAGTTTTATTACAACAATGGGTATCAAGAATCTTTGAAGATGAGTCCTTTTGAGGCACTTTATGGGCAGAGTTGTAATACTCCCATCAATTGGAGTGATCCAATGAATAGGGTATTGATAGGACCAGACATATTGGAAGAAATGGAACAGGAAATGCAAGTTATCAAGAATAATATAAAGGCAACATGTGACAATAAGAAGAGTTATGTAGATCAACACAGGGAATTTAAGGAGTTTCAGGCTGGGGAATAGGTGTGTTTGCGTATCAATCCAAAGAATATATCCTTGAGGATTGGATCATGTGCTAAGTTTTCACCTTGGTATTGCGGGACTTTCAATACCCTTGAGAGGATTAGACCAGTAGCCTATCAACTTGCACTACCTCCGAAAGTGATAGTCCATGATGTTTTCCATGTGTTATTTCTTAAGAAGTATGTGAAATCGGTTGATCATGTGATTTAATGGTCCGTATTGCAGGTGGAACCCAAAAGAGAATTACAGTCATAACCTCAGTTCATGTTTCACTGAAATATGCTCATGCTCTATAATCGAGAAATCGAGCAAGTTAAAATGGAGTGGAAGAAATTTGGGCCTGATGAAGCTACATGGGAGGTGGTTGATCAGATGCAAGCTATGTATCCTTCTTTATTCATTGGTTGAGTGGATGTGATTTTATATATGTCTTGATGTTGTGTTTTGGTTATGTCTATATGTATATGCATATGGATGTAAACACGGCATCATGTTGTGTTATAAAACTCCAATAAGTAGTAGGGTGTTCATTATATGTTGGTTATGCCTTGAGTAGTATGATATGATGTAAATTTTGCATCGAGTTATGTTATAAAGATCCATGGAAAGCATGTTTTTTCTAGTTTATAAGTGTCATTGAACACTGAGGACGATGTTGCCCCAAGGGGGAGGGTTCTGTGAAATCTCGCTTAAAAATTCATGTAAAAAAGTTAATAAATAAAAAAAGTAAGACCAAGTTCATGGGACAAGTATTCCATGATGAATGTTTGAAAAAAACATAGTGATGGGGATCACTTATGATTAGTTAATGGCTATGGAAATTGGAAAAGGAAATGGCAAAGGAAAAGTGGAATTTATTGGAATTTTATTTATGAAATAATGGAAAATAGGAGAAAAGAAAGGTGAAAGGTCACAAAATTGCATTAGGAGGAAATTGAATGAAAATTAAAGAAAAATGAAGAAAATAGAGGCCTTAATGATAAAAAGGCTTATGAGGATTAGTTCATAGGATTTTCCCAGTTTTAGCTTGGATATTTCTCTCTATTCACTCTCTCTCTCTCTCACTCACTCTTGCACTCTTATATTTTCTTAGAGCATCCTTGGAACACATTAGAAGGAAAAGGAAAACAGGAAAGTGTAAGGTGACAATGGGATCAACAACTACATATATATTTCTTTGTAGGTACCGAGTAGCATGTATGATTTAGTTTCTAGTTTTGGCATGCATGGTGTATGCATGTGGTTATTTGTTATGTTTTGTTATTGGCATGGAGGATTGCCTGAATTGATAATGGTTTTGCCTAGCCTTTCCATTTCCTAGATAGCCTTGGTGTTGATGGTTTTCCTTCTTTATTATTTTCTGATTAATGCTCATGTTCCTTATTTTGTGGTTTGATTTATTAGTTATTGGATCCTTGGTTGGAAAAACACTTTGGAAGCCTTGGAACAACTTGGGTTGAGTTACTAATCCTGTAAGCCTTGGTTGGAAAAATGCTCTTGAGCCCTTGGTGGGTTGAGTTACTAGTCCTGGAGCCTTGGTTGGACAAATGCTCTGGAGCCCTCTAGAAGTTGTGGGTTGAGTTACTATTCCTGGAGTCGGGTTGGAACAAATGCTTTGGAGCCTTTTTGGGCTAGAATTGTGAATTACGGATAAATCACGCTTCCCTAGACAGGTGCTAGTCTAGAACAACAGGTGAAAGACTATACGACTATTTTTCCTAACTCGGAATAGATACATAGAGAGGATTGGAGGCTTACTTGATCAGTCACTTCCAAATGGCTCCTTTTGTCGCTCCTTTATCAACTTGTCAATGATAAAGAAAAACTTTTTAAAACAACATTGAACAAATTTTCAGCTAAAGGAGGAAGAAGTATATAGAGTCACTGGTCAATTGAGCATCAAAATTTTTAGAACACAACAGCAAAAAAAACCGAAGAAAATTGCAAAGGAAAATTCAAGGGAATTTTTGTACTTTCAGGATTCAATGCAGTCTCCAAGGGGAGACAATGCTCTGCAACGTAGGCTAGGAAGGGAGACAATGCTCTGCAAAGCACTGTGTCCAGTCTAAGGGTGCATTGGGCGCAGTATACAAAGAAAAATACTACTGTTTAACTCATTTTCTTTGCAAATTAAGCTTTGAAAAGGTTTAATATTTATGTGTAACAACTACTGGGTGGATAAACAAAGCAAATCAAAGGCTTAAAGACCTAGAACTAAGAGAAATTCTCCCCAGTGGAGACGCCAATTTTTTGGGCCAGAATTGTGAATTATGGATAAATCACACTTCCCTAGAAAGTTTCTTGTATAGAACAACAGATAAAAGACTATACGACTATTTTTCCTAACTCATAATAGATACACATAGAGGATTGGAGGCTTACTTGATCAGTCACTTCCAAATGGCTCCTTCTGTCGCTTCTGTTGCAGCTTCAAATTCAAGCGGTTTGTGGGCTGAATGCTTCCTACAAGAAAGAACAATGAAATAGCAGAAGATGCAATAATATAGATATATTTTCAAGCTAGTTAGCTAAATCAGTAAAGCATAAACCATATACATCAACCAAGATCTTGCAATATGGAAAATCAAAGCCAATACAGATGCATATAGGGAAAAATAAGTAATAATATTTATCGATGATAGAAGGAGAGGTTAAAACCTAGTGACTGATTTGAAGTGACCTTCTAGCCATGTTCCCAAGCCTCATCATAGTATAAATCTCTCCAGTAGCAGCTTCACAAATCTAGCTCTCAATTAAAAATTCTCCAACATTTCTCTACTCAAATTCTTCCTCTCAAGCACTTAGATCTGTGCTCAATTTATAAATGAACTATAGGTTGTTTTGCAATAAATAACTTTACAATAATAGGTAAGACATGTTTCCAGTCATGTAGATGTCAAATGGACACTTGGATCTTAAGCTTGACACATTTGAACTCTTCTAGAAGGCACTGGCCAAGTGGAGATTCCGGAACAATGAGAATTTCGCTCCTAATCTGACCAACACACCTATGAATGTCGGGAAGTGCTTTGCAGAGAAGCCTTGCATGGGGATACCTGCATATGAAACACACTTAGGCCCCTTAGAGACTGTGCTGGTGAGCTCTCATATGCTATATAATAAGCTTCAAACCTTGGAACCTTGGAAACCTTTGCTTGATGAAAGTCTTGCTTGATTTGTCTTGTTTCTTGTCTTAGGGCATGTAGCAACTAAAATGATAGGGAATGATAGACCCTTAAGCATTGGTCCTAGAGATGATGCCCAGTTAACCAGGTCATTGGAAATGGTGCCCAAATTGGCCTATAAAAATTGCCCCATAAAGCATGAGATCCAAATAATAAGAACATTTGATTGAGATGCTTTACACTGTGAGGAGTCTGGAAACAAAGCGGAGTGGTCACCTACATCAATATTACAATACATTATATCATGATATATCCTCTTTGATCATAATTGATGAGGGTAGGAATTCCCATGTTCAACACATAAAACAATCTAATAAAATGTACATAATTCAGAAAGTCATCTTCATTGGAATGTTGCCCAGATACAGACATGCCTATAGATATAGGCCCATGTTTAGATGACAGTCTGTATGTAAGTTCTCCGTACAAATGATGTGTACAAAAATCCTGAAATCGCAACCCGAATGGCTGAAACTAGATCCGGGGTCTTCTTATCTCGTTCACTCGATCATTCAGGTACAAGTCTAGCTATGCGAATATATGATTTGTAGTCGAACATGGAAAGACATCGTTTGATTACCAGCCAATGATGTGAGTTGTTAACAAACGCAAGAGAACCACCATTGATTTCAATGGCCCTCAAGGTACTACAGTACATTTCGTAAGGCGTGAATAGATGATTTGATGTCGAACGCCAAACAAAATCTTTCGGTCAAAGGTCCGGAAGCGAGGATCTTTTCAATGTTGTAACAAACCTTATGGTACCAGAATCTAATGTTTCTAAGTGAACTTCCTGGATATTGATTTGTTGTCGACAGGAATTCACCTTATTTCAAAATAGGAGTTACTGATTTTGGAGACGAGGGTATGACTTGATATAGCAATGTTCAGGGATGATGGTCATGAAAATGAAGGTTTATGAGTATTGCAGAAGGATGAGTTTTTAATCATTGGATGACTTCTCTTGAACATATCGGCGACACTGTGATGAGTTGGCAGCATTTACCCAAAACCGAAGTGAAGGTATCATGAACCATAGGTGTTAATGAACCGTCAAGATGATTACCCAACCCAAACAGTCATGGACATCGAGTGAAAGAAGTGTCATGTTCAAGATCGAATTGCTACCAAAACAAAACTTTGCTTACTTTTCCCAAATTTTCCCCAGTCATTGTCGACCAGTACCTCTTTATTTTTTAACAATATTGAGGAGGATAAAATTTGCTTGATCTATAATTCAACCCTTCGGGCAAATAAAGTATCGCTATTTAATAATTTAACGAGTCTAGCGATGAATGAAACTTGATTCTTGCCATGATCGACAAGCCCGTCGCTATTTTATATTTTAACGAGCTTAACGAAAGTGATAGCCCAGTCCTTTTTCATATTTAGAGAGTCTGAAAAAGAGGACAAAAGAGAACTCAAAAACTAATTTTTTGTAAATTTTTCACTCAGATCCGAAAAAGTGTAAAATAATATCTGACAGAACCTCTTTGTTCATGTTTAACCAAGGTATTCCTTTTTCGTGAATAATATATCTCAGTCCGGAAAAGGGTTAAACTTATACTGAGTATATATCAATTCATTTACTTTAACAAGCTCGAAAAGATAAGTGCTCGGAAATCTTTTCACACTATCGGAGTCTGAAAAGAGCTGAAAGAAGACTCCAGGGGTTCCTTTTTCTTTGTTACCGAAGTTCAAAAAAGAGATAAAAGTGCGCTTCAAATCCTTTTTCTTTTTTAAAAAAAGATCGAAAAATAAGGAGAAAAAGTATGCTTTGTGGTCAAGTCATTCTTTGAATAAATATACACGACTAATTTTTTCATCAGTTGTATTTCCTATTCATAACAACATAAAATGGATTAAAAATAACCTATTTCATGATAAAAGCATAATAAAACTATAGTCATAGAAATAAATTTAACTTGCAAACAATTAAATGACTATAAAAAGTAGTTTCACTATTCATTTTTACCATTCCATAGTTACCATTTGCATTTTGGAGCTCTGAACCTAATTTTTCCCCCGAACTTTAGTCGTTGATTGCGGTCATTTCTATGGATGGATTCCGTCGCCGTTTGATCCAGGTTAGTACCATGAACCTCCTCTTCCCTTTAGTATTCATTTCATTTCCATTCTTTGCAGATTTTTAGGGTTTTAAGGCCCCTAGGGTAAATTCTGCCCAAATTGAGGGCAATGCACCCCTGAATGTCGAACATGCGTTGCATAGCAAGTACAGTGAAGGGTACCTGCATGTGCAATGCACTGTCTTAGCCCAGGAGTGCATTGGGCACAGTTCAAGTTTTTGATTTTCATGTTGTGCCCAAAATTTGCCTAGTTTTTTTGCAATGAATGGAATCTAATGGATCTTATGGTTAAATTTCAGGTTTCCATCGGATTAAAATGACGATTACATGGAGGGAAAGAGAACATGAAGAAAAAGATATGATTTCCTTGAATGATTCAGGTACTATAAGAGCCCTAAGAGATTGTGGACTACTTAAGTACTTCAAATTTTCAGGAATGAGGCAATAAATAGAACCCTTGGAGTTCTTAGTTTGAGCATGGGATCCGAAAATAGAGGCATTTCACATTAAAAACAAAGTGGTTCCCATAACAGTTGAGGACGTGTATTTTCTCACAGGTTTGTCGAGGAGAGGTTTTCCCATTTCTCTCACAGGGTCTACCGTTGGAGGAGAGACAGTGAGGTATTATGTTATGCAGTATTGCTATCCAGGGGAAAAACCTAGCAAAGATGGAAAAATAAACATCCAGGATGTCAGGGATTTTCCTTTGAGAACCATCCTTTTCATGATCGCTAAACTTGCTAGCACAGTTACACTACATGTAGCGAACAGATTGTATATGCAGTATGCGCTAGAGTGCTTAGAGCTAACAGTCTTCAACTGGTCTGAAGCTGTTCTATCTTCGATAAAGGAACGATTGAACAAAGAAAAGGGAGGAAGGAAGAAAAATTTTAGTTATGGTTCAATCCTTATCTCCTTCGGTTTGGAACAGGTTCCACTGATGCAGCCACGACATGTAACATTGGATATATCTAATCCTAGAGATCCTCGAATGCATAGATGGGTATAAATCATGGGTTGGCATGCAGGCCAATCGATCGTTGTGTTCTCTACTGCATTCTTTGCTTGGTTTCGACGACAAATCGTCGCCATCGATGAGTATGCATATGCAGGCATCGACTTCCGAGGAGATCCAGATTTAGTATTACCAAAAGGCGCTCAATGGGGTGCAATAGGTAAGAATGTTTTGACCATGTTTTTTATTTTTCTAAGGTTTATAAAATGTTTTTTTTTTATTTCTTTCCAAGACTAAACTAAATGCTTAATGTAATACAGATATTGGATGTATTCAACCAGTAGAGGAACCTGAGCATGAAGCAGATGCGCCAATAGAGAGGGTTGTCGGGAGAGAAGTCCTTCAGGACCTTGATATGGCTGAGACTCTGGCTGAGCTTCAGCAGCACATAGAGGGGTTGACCTTTGGGATTCCGGATTTCCAGATAGAAGAGCTTCCCATGCGACTGCAGTGACACACTATTGGGGTTCCTAACCGCTAGATGTGGTTACTCTGTGGGATTGCTAAATCTATAGCATGTCACCATGAGCACCACTAGTTTACTTGTGACATTTTGCATACATTTTGAAGTCAGATGACCAATGTGTCTTGGGCACAAATTTTTTTTAAAACTATAACTATCTATCTATATGATTTTAGAGCTTTTCATATGTTTAATGCGCAATCTTATTCAATGATGTGAATGTTTTCTTTACCTATGTCGCAAATGTCTGTCTAAAACTTGATTAGCTAATGAATCAGTTAAAGTGTTCAAATTTCTGGAAATGTGTTGATATTGAATGAAATAAATGTCTTTCCAAAATTCGAACTCTTAGGAACAATCTAAGAAGTGTTGGATTTCTAACCATATAAACGCTAGTAAGTTGTAATACCACAAGTTGTGAGTCTAACCTTATGATTATGCAGTTAATACCAAATTAAATGGCATCAAAGATAAGTTCGATCAATGTGCTATACTTATAGATATTGTTCATCAATCTACCAATACAAACCCCTTGAAAACTCACTAACTCGTCGTTTGGAGCGAAAATGGCCCACGCTGTAGAGGATAGATTCTGCGTACTGTTGGTGTCCCGTGTTTTGACAGTTTGGAAAATCAAAAGACAAGGCAAGATCAGAACCAATCTTTAGAGTTCCAATATCTAGTCCTCCTGTTCTCAGAGAGGGATCTCTCAAATATTTGTTTGCAAAGGTTTATCTTGTGTGCTTTGATTATGGATTTTAGACTAGTTATTGAGTGCATATGTTTGTTTGGTTGGATTGAGTTGATACAGCAGAACATGAATAGGTCTAGGAAAGATAGACAGAAAGAGGAAATATCTAGTTCATTGGGCAATGGATTCAAAATAAGGTCATGACAAACTCTTCAAGGGATATGGGATATCAAAGGGAAAATCTAACTTGGCCACAGGATCCTTTTGTTTTTGGAATGAGATGGACATTAATGATTTGGAAAGAGAAGTTTAATTCTCAACAAAGGGAACTTGAAAACATAACTTAGCAATAAAGAGATATTTGATAGATAGGGCTAACCATAAATTCTACAAACATTCTTTAGGCAAATAATGATTTCAAGACAACTTTTAAAATGAAATCTAAGATTCGAGGAACTCCCTATTTCCTCAAAGATTTTATTTTTAAAGGACTTAGAAAACATATAAGATTCACTGATAATTGCATTCATAGAAGAGGGAACACCTAAATAGCATCTATGCTTACAACTATAAAGACCTTAAAAACAATTGTTCAAGCAATAGCAAAGGGCAAGATCAAAACCGACCTCTTTGATTAACTTAAAACAATGGTACTTTAAAGGGAGACTTCAATAACAGCTTTCAAGTGATAACAGACAAGCAGGGAGAACCATAAGTCATGCTGAAACCAACTATTTGAGCTATTAAGGAAATAAACAGGCATGAAGACTAAGTAGAGAGATTAAAGACTCTAAAATACTTTAGCAGAAGAAAACATAACACAGTGAAGGGTGAACAGGTCTAAGGTGCTTCCAAGAGTCATTTCTTAGCCTAAAACTTTCAGCCTACTGTAGTAAGAAATTATGGAACATAATGAAAACAGGAGAAAATTTTAAACAGTTCAGAATACTTCACCAACAGCCAAGCTCATGGATCCAATGATAGAGCCTTCCTTAGGAACAAGCATGCAACAACATCATCAAGACATCCAGGACTTCAATTTGTTTTTCAACTTCAACAGACTCGTATATTTATTCGGAGAGTTTCAGTGTTACAACTTGTAATCAAACAACAACCAACACTCACTCATCTTCTGCTGTAGTATATATAGAAGGATGAGGAGGTGAGATCTGATAAAAGATCTCAATTACAATTAATACAGAATTAAATGGCTCATTGGCCTTCGTGGAGCTCAATGAGGAGACTTACATACATATCCTCTGTATTAAATGATTTACATAATGATTTCAAGCTTGGTGGAATTTCTTGTTGACCTTTGAGGCACTGTGTGGTGTCGAAGTAACTCTGCAGATATTCTTTGCATTGAAGTTCCTAGCAGAAATAACTTCTTCGGCTGTGTCGAGGAAAAATATCTGATCCTGATCAATAAATTCAGCTCCTGATTGAATACTTTGAGGCACAGGTGGCGTCGTGGTAGCTCGAGGGATCAATTTTCCTCAATTTGTGGCGGTGGAGGGTTACGTGATAAAACACTTTAGGTTTTCCTTTAAACTGTATTTTAGATTGGGGATTAGTCTTTTGATAACAGTCTTAGCCGTAATCCCCATAAAACTGTCTTCAGTCATCATTCTGCTGCGCTTTGTCTTCTGCAACTGATACTCTTTCTCTGTGCTTCATTGATGTTTTTCAGGTTTAACAGGGGCATACGGCACCAAAGGCTCATGAAACCTTGCTAAAAAACGTGTATCTATACCCTGTGGACGATTTCTCTGATGTATTCGAAGGCCAGAGGATTGTCATCCTCGACCTACGAAATTTCTTCATTTAAGCGGAAAAACATTAAACCCTGCAAAAACAAACAAATGTTACAAAATCCTGCGTTTATAGGTCAATCTGCATCGGAGGATGTGCGGAGGAAGCAGGGCCGTTGGATGGCATCATCCAACGGTCGGGATTTAATCTCAGAATGGTCAAAAAATCATGGGGGAAGGAGGATTAGATCAAAGCCGTCGATTCACGCTAAGATCGGCGGTTGGGGATGATTGCAGGGGGTCCGAGTGTACGGAGAAAAAATCTTGGGGGTATGCCCCCGCAGTGAAACTGCACCGTTGATCTGGATCAATTTGGACGGTCAAGATGGAATCAGGGGATGTTGAAAGTCAAACGGAGGGGAATCATTGACTGGGCAACGGAATCGGGCAATGAAATATGGGCCGTCGATCTGTAGATCAGATCAATGGTGGAAATGTGATTTCCGTTGTACAATAGCTTGGTTATCGAGCGGGCACTTTGGTTAACCATCGGACATCTTCGGCGATCGACAACTGTTGGATGAGTGGGCCCAAATGCGCGAAGGATAAATTTAATGCGCGGGGACGACGGTTTTGGAAAAGGTACAGGAGACGCATGGCAGCAAGCGTATGGAATCGCTGCCGATTGGGAGAAAACCACCCTCCGCCTAAAGGTGGTGCAAAAAATACCACGCGGGTTTGGAAAACAGCGTATGGATTGGGGGGGGGGGTCCACAGGAATGGCGCACTCTGCACCGTTGGATCTGCGAGTTGGATGAACGGCTGTGATGCGTTTGCGCGGCGGGTCCACCCAATAAAAAACACGTGACTTGATTTTTCGCGTTAAAACTTTGGAAATGTGGGTTTTCGGGTTTTACAAAGGAAAAACAGGACCGACAATGGATTTATTCATTGGTTTAGCGCCTGATTGCTTAGCGACCGGTTCTGGCGCCAGGACGCATGGACGGAGAAAGGGTTAGGGACTTAGCGAAAGGGGCTAAAGTCTGATGCATAGAAAATATGCGTTTTTTATGGTTTTTCAACGTTTTTTCAAAGGAGATGAAGGTTCCGATAAGGCTAAGAAGGGGTCTTAGACCTTATAAAATGGATTTTATGAAATGGAAAGGGGAGAAAACACGAAATTATAGGATTTTCATGGGAGATGGAGGGATAGAAAACTGAGGTTAGTTTTGGAAGAAAGGAAGGGGAAAATGATGTTTGCAGTAGTATTTGGCTTTGGAAATCAGCAGGATTCTAAGTTCTGAAGGGAAACAATAGTGAATATTACCCAAGGATAGGATTTTATCAAAAGTCTTCAAGTATCAGCAATTTTAGTAATGAAATTGTTTCTTGAAGGCTATCCAACATCATTTAGCCACCATCTGATATGACAGAATTTTATGGGTGGCTAACAGTGGCTCCACTTGGGGATGGTGCCTTTTTTGAAGGCATCAAGAACTGCAGACTTGTATTCTCTGGGAGGCTAATCAATTGCCTCACCCATTGGGTTGTTTTCTTCCACTTGAATGATCTTCTTTTTCTCTGGAAACAAGTTATCAATCATTGAAAAAACAATGGATCTTTCATCAACAAACTTTCTACCTACCCAATCCTACTGATCTAACATTTTTTCTTCATCAGAGTGCACTTGGATTGGCAAAGTCTCTTACAACATTTTATTCTTTTTGAAAACAAAAATCTAATCTAATTCTACTTCTTATTTCTTCATGGATTCAGATTAAACAGTTGGATCCATATTATTCTCTACCTAATCTACTCTCCATTGGGATTAAACTGTCCAACAGACTTTCATTCTCTAAATTCTATAACATAAATTTAAAAACAGTCAAGTCAAGGTTAAGCTGTTTGACTTGCTGTGATCTATGGCATGAAAACAAGCTGCACATAGATTATTATCTGCAGAAAATAACAACAAAATGGAAGGCTGAAGATCTGAAAGTTTCTCGTCATGGCCTTCTCTTTTCTTCACAGCTCTGTTTTTGCTTTTTTTTTTGAGTTGTCTTTTCTTTTCTTCTGGTTCAGGTTTTAAGTTGATTAGAACCAGATCTTGACATTTCTTTGACTCAGAATTTAACATAGATTTGAGTCATCTCCTTTGGGAAACTTTGGTTCAGATTTTGAGTTTGTTTGAACCTTCAATTTCTATCCTAATCTATCTACTGATAAGCCAAGATTGAACAGTTTGGCAAATCAAATTCACTATCCTATCAGCAGAAAATTTAAAACTAATTAGTCAAGATTAAACTGTTTGACTAACTAGAAGTGTGTTTTGTAGGAGTGGCATTTAAGCTTGCACACTTTCAAATTCATTTCTCTTTTTTGGCATGGGGCTTTGCCTTTCTTGTTTTCACAATCTGCCCTGTTTTCTTTCTTTTCTTTGTTTTTGTATTTTTTATTTTTCATAACTTTTGAATGTAATGGTTAGACTATGATTTTTACAATGGTAAAACAAAAATGCTTTGAAACTTAAGATTCTTGGCAGAAGTAATGCTTGAGCATCCTTCCATTGACATGACCTCCATATAGGTCTTCTCCATTCAATTCTTTCAAGAAAAATGTATTATGACCCCTCTCAGTATGAACAATATAGGGCCCTTTCCACAAGTTCTCGAACTTGCCATGTTTCCCCTTCTCTTCTCTTCTTGAATCCCATTTAAGAACAACACTTCCAACTTGGAAATTGTTTGCCTTAGTCCTCTTATCAAATAGTTTCTTCATATTTTCTTGGACTAACTGTGTTCTTTCATAAACTTCTTCTCTGGTCTGTTGTAAATGGATTGTTTTGTTGATCCTCCTATGCATATCATTTTCTTCAATCTGCACTTCTTGAAGGAGTTTCATGACTGGAACTCCTAATGAGGTAGGAAAAACTGCATCCATGCCATAAACTAACTGATAGGGGGACACATTTATTGATTTATTTGTAGTTAATCTATCAGCCCATAAGGCATGAACCAGCTTACTGTGCCATGATTTCTGATTCTGTTCCAACAACTTTTTAATGATATTGATGAGACTTTTGTTGGAGGATTCAGCTAATCCATTTATTTGGGGATAGTAAGCAGTGGAATGGCCCAAGGTTATATGGTATTTGTGACAGAAATCAACCATCTTCTTGGATTTGAAAGCAGCAGCATTGTCTGTTATGATTTTTCTAGGACAACCAAATCTGGATAGGATATGGGTTTATAGAAACTTGATAACGACAAAGTCATTAGCATTCCTTGTAGGTATAGCTTCTATCCATTTGGTGAAGAAGTCAGTGGCTGTGAGGATCCACTTATGTTGAGCCGAGGAGGATGGATGAATTTCCCCAATGAAGTCCAGCCCCCATTGTTGAAAAGGTGCCTCAACTCTGATAGGATGTAAAGGTAAGGGAAGGAGTTTTCTCTTGCCATCAAAGATTTGACACTTATGGCAAGACATGACCAACTTCTGAGTGTCTAGGAAAAGGGTAGGCCAATAGTAACCTGATCTAAGAACTTTGTTTGTTGTGGCCTTCTAGTAGAGGTGACCTCCACATTCTCCATCATGCAATTCATGCATGATATTTCCTGCATCATCTTCAAGTAAACATTTAATCAAAATTCCAACATCATTTTTCCAATATAATACTCCATCTAAGATACAAAAACTCAAAGCCTTTTGTTTCAAGAATCTAGCTTTAGTTTTAGACAAAGAAGGAAGGGCATTTAGATATAAAAGCCCATAGAGAATGTCAGTATACCAAGGAGAATTCAGAAATTTTTCTTCAATGAAAGGAGTAGTAGCTTCTTCTACTTCTTCCAACGCATCTACCATATTCATGTCTAATTCTTGGAAGTTAGACTCAGCCATAATTTTTGCCAATCCTTGCCCCTTTACTAGTTTGGTGGGCCTGATTTTTAGGTCATATTCAAGAATAGTTGCAATCCATTTTCCCCTTTTACCATTAGGGTCTTGACTTAGAATGTCCTTGACAACAGTATGTGGAACAAAAGAAATTATGTGAGAGTGTAAAATGTAGACCCTAAAGTCCTTTAAAGCTTTCACTAATGCTAAGGCTTGCTTCTCCATGATGTTATATTTGAGAGGAGCATCTCTTAAGGCCCTAATAAAAAAGGATATTGTTTTTTCTTGCCCCAAATCATTGTTTTGAAGAAAAACTGCAGCTATTGTATGTTCAGATGCAAAAGAAAAAATGTAAAAGTCTTTGGTAAAATCAGGACTAATCAAGACTGGTGTTTGGGTAAGAGCTTGTTTGACCAGTTCGAATGATTGTTTAGCCGGTAAAGTCCATTTTACACACACGTTTTTCTTAAGCATGTTTGTAATGTTTCTTAATAGCTCAGCAAGGTTGGGAATAAACCTTCTTAAAAAATTAATCTTTCCAATGAAAGATTGCAATTCTTTGAGGCTTCTAGGATGGCTAATTTGCAATATGCCATCTATCCTTGTAGGGTCTATTTTGATTCCCTCTTCTGAAATTATATGACTAAGAAGTTTCCCTTCTTGGAGACCAAAGAGGGTCTTCTTGGGATTCAATGATAAGCCAAATTTCCTACACTTGTCAAAAACCTTTCTTAGGTGAATCAAATGCTCTTCATCATTTTTTGAGAAAACAGTTATGTCATCAAGGTAAATAATTATAAAATAGCCAATATATTCAGAGAAGGCTATGTCCATGGCCCTTTGGAAGGTGGCCCCTGCATTCATTAATCCGAAAGGCATTTTGACATACATAAAGGTGCCCCAAGGTGTGGTAAAAGCAGTTTTGATTTGATCACTTCGGAACACTAACACCTTATTGTAACCCGGGAACCCATCTAATAGGGATATTCTTCTTGACCCGACTACCCTTTGAAGTATATGGTCCATCTTGGGTAAGGGGTAGTTGTCTTTTAAAGAGGCTATGTTTAAATTTCTGAAGTCAATACAGAGCCTGATTCCCCTGTTTTCTTTCTAGCAGAAACTAAGTTTGATACCCATTCTGAAAATCTAATGGGTACTATGATCCCAGCATTGTAGATCTTCTCAATTTCTACCTTAACTAAAGGTAGTAAAAGGGGATTTATTCTCCTTAGTTTTTTCTTAAAAGGCTTTTGATTTTACTTCAAGGGGATCTTATGCTGGATGATGCTAGTATCATATGATTTTAAGTCTTTGTATTTCCAAGCAAACACATCTCTGAATTCTTTGAAAAGCTCTATGTATTGCAATTTTATGTCAGCTGGGAGGGTGTTGGATAGCTTGATCATCTTGGGTTCTGCTAGACTACCTATTTTATGCTCTTCTACATTTGTTTCTACAGGCTCCATTCTTGGTTCTTTGGCTACATCGTTGAGATCAAACAGGTGTTCTAAAGGTGTGAGACCTCTTGGGATTTTATCATTTTTGCATTGTAAGACTTCCAAGTCTTCTTGGTATTCATTGTTCATTATCTCTACTTCAAAAGGATTCTCACAATGATTTATATTAGCAGGATATGTTATTTCAGCCTCTGGGATTTGTTCAATATACAAACAGTTTTCTTTATGGCTAGTTTCTGGTATTGGTATGCTGAAATCATTTTCTGATTTCAAGAAATCATCTATGTGTCTGTCAGATTTAAACACCTTCCAGTGATCTTCATTATCAGGCACAGCAGGTCTGTGTTTCACCTTTATACTGAGTTTTTCATTTATCTCAGGTACTTGGCAATTGCTGGCAATGAAGGCAAGTTCATTTGCTAGATGATTCAGTGCTCTAGGGATGAAAATGAGTTCATATTTTTCGAAAGTTTTTAATAGGTCAAGGGCAGCATTTCGATATTCCCTAAGCCTTGGATTCTTGGCTGAGTATTCTCCTTTGATTTGTTAATGATAAGTTCAGAATCCCCTAAAATAGATATCTTTTGGGCTTCTAATTCTTTAAGCAGTTGTAAGCCTAGGAGAAGTGCTTCATACTCAGCAACATTGTTAGTGCATGGGAATTCTAACTTGTATGAAAAACTCTGATTTGTGTTTTGAATCCAGACACCTGCCCCTGAACTGGTTTTATTATAGGATCCATCGAAATTTATTGTCCAAAGTATATTTGACTCATTTTCATTTTCTTGTTGCTGTTGATTGTCAATGTTTTGAAGTTGATTCGAGGTAAGATTGGATTGTTTTGGTGAACTGATTGGATCCATGTTTTCTTTACCTTGCTGAGTAATTTCATCTTCGTTACATAAGATAAAGGAATCTAAACTTGATTGAATAGAATAGATTGGAGTGTTGTTTGGTTTGTCCATGTTACTCAAAATGAACTTCATGTGGGATTCTCTATATAGTCTTCTGTTTTGGTTAAAAACAGGAATGGTGGCATAAGACATGTCCATTTGAAGGCTTCCCTGAAGTTTGGCTCCCCATGATCTTGATAAAAGCATGCCATACTTAGGGGGGATGTCAGCTACAACGATATCCATCACTATATTCTTGGCAGGGATCTGAGCTAGGTTAACACATAAATATTTGATTAAACCCAAACATTTGACTCTGCTTGAGTCAAAAGAATACAAATATTTGTATGTTTTAGTAATTTCTAAGCCTAAGCTTGTTGAAAATGCAGCAAGATGATGGAGCTTAGTGAAATGAATTCGCCTTCACTAAGTGGGCCCGCAGGCGAATTCTGGCGCAAAATCTATTTTTAGACTATGTCTATTTTTAGACATATGGAGCATGGTTCGGGGATTCCAGTTTGAAATTCTTGAAGTATGTGTCATGTTGGTAAAAATAGATGAGACTCTATTTTTGAGGTCAAAGATGTCGAAGTCTATTTTTAGACTGCCTCTCCTTAAAACAGGGAAGTCAAATATTATTTACCCTTAATAATATTTAGACTATAAACAGCAGTTTACTCTCTTGGAGCACTTCAGTTCGAGCTACAGAAGTGGCTCATGCATCTGACAGAGGAATCACGTGGTTCCCAAGGTTTTGATGGCATCATGCATGGTTGACTTCAGTTGGACTTCAGTGGCAGAAGTTTGGAGGAGTTAATGAGACAGATAGTGGAGTTGTGTTCTGTTTATTTTAGTTGAACTAGTTGAGATTAGTTTAACTAGCTAATCCATTAGTTATGAGTGGAGTGAATTAAATATTATTTAATTCATTAATTAGTAACTCATTATTCAACTCAAGAACACATCAGTTCACTACAGTGCATGATCAGTTCAGTGGAGACCAGTGAAAGAGGTAGATGAAAGGGTGGAGTTAGCTATCGGTTGTGACTATACTGTTGCTATTTGCAACACACAGATAGGTGGAGTAAGCCCATGAGGATTGCGCGGTTCAGGCTGGTGGTTTATCTATATAAAGAGGCCATCCCATAGCATTGAAACACACAATAGAGGCAAGGCAATTGGCGGTGAGTTTTGAACCAGTAACCTGTTCAAAACTGAGCTAGATTGTGAGTAACTTCATGAGAAAGTACTGAGTACTTGTGAGGAGTATTGTACTGAGTTTGTTACTTGATTTATCCATTATAATATACAAAATAGCTGCGGGGTTTTCAGCTATAAGCTTTCCCCATACATACTGTGTTAATGTGTATGATGATTTGATGTGTTATTGCTTGATTTTATTTCCGCATGTGTGATGATCTGAGTTGAGTTGAGTGGAAGAGATTATGTGTTGTGTATGAAGTTCAAATAGTATGTGACCATGATAGTCTCGGTGGATAATTATTTATTATTCAGCAAATTTCTACATGGTATCGGAGCTATTGAAGCAGAGATTGATCATCACAGTGATTACAAACTTATTTCGGTAGACAGAGTCTGCATGCGGGCCAGGTAGCCTCCGGATTCATCTTTCTTAGGAAAGTGAAAGGTCTGGTAAATGCCCCTTGTAGTCAATCTCTGTGCTAGAAATAATTTGTTCTCACAGATCTAGAGCGGTTGAGCTTTGAAGTGGAATTCGAATTTTGCAGCAGTTTTGTTTTCTTGGTGCTGGTGTTGAAAATGTCTTTCAACGGTTTGCGACTCGAATATGCTCTTGAAGGCAGTTCGAATTATGTTGCATGGAAGGATCGCATGGAAGCAGTGTTAGAAGATAATGGTCTGAAGGAGTTCGTAGATGCGGATGTCCCAAAGCCCACTGATGCAGCTGAAGTCGAAGCATGGCAAAAGAAGATGGAAAAATGTCGAAGGATCCTGTTGGAGGGCGTCAAGGATCATATTGTATCCAGCCTGCATGGAAAGGCTACTCCATATTTAATGTGGAAAGCTTTGACGGATATCATATTGTATCCAGCCTACATGGAAAGGCTACTCCATATTTAATGTGGAAAGCTTTGACGGATCTATTCCAGAGTAAGAGTGACCAAAGGAAGCTGGCGCTCAAAGATAAGCTCAGGAACATCAAGATGGAGAAAGGCGACAGTATCGCCAAATACCTCACGAAGTTCACTCAATGCAGAGATGAGCCGGGAAGTGTGGGGGTGACTGTCGAAGACGAGGACATGGTCGACCTGGCTCTCCTTGGTCTTCCGAAGGCTTGGCACTCATATCAAGATAGTGTCAATGGTCGGGAGAAGCTGCCGGGATGGGAGCGCCTTTGGGCGGATCTCATGCAGGAGGAGATAAGGAGGACTACTTGAGATGGATCTTCATCAAAGGGAGCTGATGAAGAAAATTGCGCTTTGGTGGCCAAAGAAAAGAAGGGGAAGGGTAAGAAAACCTCTCATTCTGGTGCAAAGGGCAAGAAGCAAGATATGGCGAAAGTGAAGTGTTTTCACTGCCATGATCACGGACATTATGCTACCAATTGTCCAAAGAAGAAGAAGAACAAGCAAGCGAGAAGATCTGCAGATGGAGAAGCTTTGGCTTCACAGTTCGAGCTTGACTTTTCACTGATCACATGCTTGGTTTCAAGTGTGCTGGGATCGGTATGGTTCTTGGACAGCGGTGCGTCATTTCATATGACGGGAGATCGGGATTTGTTCTCAGATCTGGAGGACAAATATTTGGGTGTGCACATCGAGATGGGCGATGATGGTAGATACAGTGCGACTGGTATTAGTACCATATCCTTTCAGAGGGAGTCTGGTAAACCCTTTGTATTGAGGGATGTCATGCATGTACCTGGATTGAAGAAGAACTTGATCTCTGTGGCGATGTTGGAGGATAAGGGGTATGATGTGGTCTTCAGCGAAGGAAAAGCCTTCCTGCGCAGTAAGACTACTGGAGAGACCCGGAAGATAGGGGTTCGAACCAAGAACCTTTATCAGTTGCAGGTAGATGGCTGTGCAGCTATGGCATGCAAAGCGGGAGAAGTTGTGAGTCGGGATGATGAGGGCGAACTGTGGCACAGGAGATTGGGCCACCTTCACCATGGAGCCTTGAAGATTCTGCAGCAGATATCTACTGGACTTCCTAAGGGCACCCTTGCACAGTCAGATCAGTGCAAGGGGTGTACTTTAGGGAAGTATGTGAAAGCCACCTTTCACGACAAGGATAGTCATGCCATGACGATCCTTGAGAGAGTTCACACAGACGTGTGTGGTCCTTTCTCAGTTGCTTCGACAGCAAAGCACAGGTATTATGTGATTTTTGTTGATGATTTCTCTCGAAAGTGATGGATCTTCTTCATGCTGAAGAAGAGTGATACAATCGCGAAGTTCTGTGAGTTTAAAGCACTGGTCGAGAAGGAGTCGGGGAAGAAGGTGATTGCTCTAAGGAGTGATAATGGTGGTGAATTCATCTCGGCTGAATTCAAGGAGTTCTACAGCGCAGAAGGGATTCGGAGAGAGCTCATCGCACCCCATAACCCACAGCAGAATGGGGTGACTGAGCGGAAGAACAGAACGATCGTGGGTGCTGCACGGGCGATGTTGCATGATCAGGGCCTACCCCTTCACTTGTGGGCTGAGGCATGCAATACAGCAGTATATGTGCCGAACCGTTGTCCTCACAAGGTTCTTGGCATGAGTACACTGGAGGAGGCTTATTCTGGCAAGAGGCCCGATATTTCCCATTTGCGGATTTTTGGTTCTCCTGTCTACATGCATGTGACGAAGGATGCGAGAAGGAAGCTGGATCCAACTGCTGAGGTTGGAATATTTGTGGGGTACACTGATACACCTCACAACTATCGGGTGTATTTGTCAGACAGTCGCAAGACTGTTGTGCGACGGGATATAAAATTTCGGGAGGAGAAAGCCATGCAGTGTTCGCTTGAGAGGGAGCTACACTTGCATGCAGATGAGGAGCTGTTAGTTCCTAAGGAGGAGCTTCCGGATGTGGATCAGCCACAAGAGGAGGTTCTGGAGGTGGAAGAAACCACCCAGGCAGCGCCAACCATCAGAGGGCGCATGCGCACTACAGAAGCTGAGCGACTGGCTCGGGATGCAGAGAAGGTTGTAGGACCACCCACAGCACAGCGCAGACAGAGACAGTCACCGGATCGGTACACTGGATACATGGCTCTTGTGAGTCAATGTGTTGTGACGGAGCCATCCTCTTTTGAGGAAGCTGTGGAGGAACCCGCATAGGTTGATGCCATGATCGAAGAATATGATTCGATCGTCAGGAACAGTGCATGGGAGATTGTCCCAAGACCGGTGGGGAAATCAGTGGTGGGTTCGCGATGGATCTACAAAGTGAAGCAGGCGGCTGACCGGAGTGTGGAGAAGTACAAGGCGAGATTTGTCGCCCGTGGCTTTTCACAGATCGAGGGGATTGACTATGAGGAGACCTTTGCACCTGTCGCAAGGTACTCTTCCATACGGACAATCCTTGCTCTCTCAGCGCAGATGGGGTGGCACATTCATCAGATGGATGTGAAGACTGCGTTCCTCAATGGAGTTATTGAGGAAGAGGTGTAAATAGAGCAGCCTGAAGGTTTTGAGATCTTCAGCAGTGAGTCGCATGTGTGCCGACTCAAGAGAGCACTGTACGGGCTGAAGCAAGCACCTCGTGCTTGGTACACTCGGATAGACAGCTACTTCACCGGTCTTGGATTCTCCAAGAGTGAGGCGGATCCAAACCTGTACCAGATTGTGGTGGAGGGGAAGCTGTTGATCATCGTACTGTATGTAGATGATCTGATTTTGACTGGCGATGAGCAGCTGATACTTTCATGCAAGGAGGATCTTGCACGAGAGTTTGAGATGAAGGACCTGGGCATCCTTCATTATTTCCTGGGATTGGAGATTTGGCAGCGCAGTGGAGGACTGTTTGTTTCTCAGGGCAAGTATGCCCGGGAGATTCTGGAGAGGTTCAACATGCAAGGCCGCAAGCCTGTTGACACTCCTCTTCCTGGTGGTTGGAGGAAGGAGGATGCTACTTCAGCGGAGGTAGTGGATGCCACTGTCTATCGACAGTTGGTGGGGTCGCTTATGTATCTGGTCAATACACGACCTGATATATGCTATGCAGTTAACCATATTTCGCAAGCTATGGTTAAGCCTACCAAGCTCTTTTGGAAGGCAGGCAAGCATGTATTGCGCTATATCAGAGGCACATCGGGATATGGTCTATGGTACAGACAGGAGGATGGAGCGAAGCTTTCTGGCTTCACTGATGCAGATTGGGCAGGGAGCCCAACGGACCGGAAGAGCACTTCTGGAGGAGTTTTCAGCATTGGGTCGATAGCAGTTTCCTGGTACAGTAGGAAGCAGAGATCCGTGGCACTCAGTTCAGCAGAGGCCGAGTACATGGCAGCTAGCTTGGCTGCATGCGAGGCTATTTGGATGAGGAAGATCCTCGCAGTATTGTTCAGGTTGCATTTGGAGCCTACAGTGATCTACTGTGATAACCAGAGTTGCATTAAACTCTCGGCTAATCCAGTATTTCATGATAGGTCCAAACACATCGACATCAGGTACCATCATATCAGAGATTGTGTTCAGCGGAGAATCATGATGTTTTCATATGTTCCCACGGAGGATCAGGATGCCGACATCCTGACGAAGGCGCTCACCAGGAGCAAGTTCGAATTCCACAGAGGCAGGATAGGGGTTGCAGATAATCCATATCTTGCTGAGAGGGAGTGTTGAAATGCAGCAAGATGATGGAGCTTAGTGAAATGAAGTCGCCTTCACTAAGTGGGCCCGCAGGCAAATTCTGGCGCAAAATCTATTTTTAGACTATGTCTATTTTTTAGACATATGGAGCATGGTCCGGGGATTCCAGTATGAGATTCTTGGAGCATTGGTCATGTTGGTAAAAATAGATGGGACTCTATTTTTGTGACCTATAGGTCGAAGAGGTCGAAGTCTATTTTTAGACTGCCTCTCCTAAAAATAGGGAAGTCAAATATTATTTACCCTTAATAATATTTAGACTATAAAATTCAGTTTACTCTCTTGGAGCACTTCAGTTCGAGCTACAGAAGTGGCTCATGCATCTGACAGAGGAATCACGTGGTTCCCAAGGGTTTGATGGCATCATGCATGGTTGACTTCGGTTGGACTTCAGTGGCAGAAGTTTGGAGGAGTTAATGAGACAGATAGTGGAGTTGTGTTCTGTTTATTTTAGTTGAACTGATTGAGATTAGTTTAACTAGCTAATCAATTAGTTATGAGTGAAGTGAATTAAATATTATTTAATTCATTAATTAGTAACTCATTATTCAACTCAAGAACACATCAGTTCACTACAGTGCATGATCAGTTCAGTGGAGACCAGTGAAAGAGGTAGATGAAAGGGTGGAGTTAGCTATCAGTTGTGACTATACTGCTGCTATTTGCAACACACAGATAGGTGGAGTAAGCCCATGAGGATTGCGCAGTTCAGGCTGGTGGTTTATCTATATAAAGAGGCCATCCCATAGCATTGAAACACGCAATAGAGGTAAGGCAATTGGCGGTGAGTTTTGAACCAGTAACCTGTTCAAAACTGAGCTAGATTGTGAGTAACTGTATGAGAAAGTACTGAGTACTTGTGAGGAGTATTGTATTGAGTTTGTTACTTGATTTCTCCATTATAATATACACAATAGCTGCGGGGTTTTCAGCTATAAGCTTTCCCCATACATACTGTGTTAATGTGTATGATGATTTGATGTGTTATCGCTTGATTTTATTTCCGCATGTGTGATGATCTGAGTTGACTTGAGTGGAAGAGATTATGTGTTGTGTATGAAGTTCAAATAGTATGTGACCAGGATAGTCTCGGCGGATAATTAATCATTATTCAGCAAATTTCTACATGGTATCGGAGCTATTGAAGTTCAGATTGATCATCACAGTGATTACAAACTTATTTCGGTAGACAGAGTCTGCATGCGAGCCAGGTAGCCTCCGGATTCATCTTTCTTAGGAAAGTGAAAGGTCTGGTAAACGCCCCTTGCAGTCGATCTCGGTGCTAGAAATAATTTGTTATCAAGATCTAGAGCGGCTAAGCTTTGAAGTGGAATTCGAAATTTTGCAGCAATTTTGTTTTCTTGGTGCCGGTGTTGAAAATGTCTTTCAACGGTTTGCGACTCGAATATGCTCTTAAAGGCAGTTCGAATTATGTTGCATGGAAGGATCGCATGGAGGCAGTATTAGAAGATAATGGTTTGAAGGAGTTCGTAGATACGGATGTCAAAAATCCCACTGATCCTGCTGAAGTCGAAGTATGGCAAAAGAAGATGGCAAAATGTCGAAGGATCCTGTTGGAGGGCGTCAAGGATCATATTGTATCCATCCTGCATGGAAAGGCTACTCCATATTTAATGTGGAAAGCTTTGACGGATCTATTCCAGAGTAAGAGTGACCAAAGGAAGCTGGTGCTCAAAGATAAGCTCAGGAACATCAAGATGGAGAAGGGCGACAGTATCGCCAAATACCTCACGAAGTTCACTCAGTGCAGAGATGAGCTGGGAAGTGTGGGGGTGACAGTCGATGACGAGGACATGGTCGACCTGGCTCTCCTTGGTCTTACGAAGGCTTGGCACTCATATCAAGATAGTGTCAATGGTCGGGAGAAGCTGCCGGGATGGGAGCGCCTTTGGGCGGATCTCATGCAGGAGGAGATAAGGAGGACTACTCGAGATGGATCTTCATCAAAGGGAGCTGATGAAGAAAACTGCGCTTTGGTGGCCAAAGAAAATAAAGGGAAGGGTAAGAAAACCTCTCATTCTGGTGCAAAGGGCAAGAAGCAGGATATGGCGAAAGTGAAGTGTTTTCACTGCCATGATCACGGACATTATGCTACCACTTGTCCAAAGAAGAAGAAGAACAAGCAAGCGGGAAGATCTGTAGATGGAGAAGCTTTGGCTTCACAGTTTGAGCTTGACTTTTCACTGATCGCATGCTTGGTTTCAAGTGTGATGGGATCGGTATGGTTCTTGGACAGCGGTGCGTCATTTCATATGACGGGAGATCGGGATTTGTTCTCAGATCTGGAGGATAAAGATTTGGGTGTGCACATCGAGATGGGCGATGATGGTAGATACAAGCATCGTACCGGCAAGATCATATCCTTTCAGAGGGAGTCTGGTAAACCCTTTTTATTGAGGGATGTCATGCATGTACCTGGATTGAAGAAGAACTTGATCTCTGTGGCGATGTTGGAGGATAAGGGGTATGATGTGGTCTTCAGCGAATGAAAAGCCTTCCTGCGCAGTAAGACTACTGGAGAGACCCGGAAGATAGGGGTTCGGACCAAGAACCTTTATCAGTTGCAGGTAGATGGCTGCGCAACTATGGCATGCAAGGCGGGAGAAGTGGTGAGCCGGGATGATGAGGGCGAACTGTGGCACAGGAGATTGGGCCACCTTCACCATGGGGCTTTGAAGATTCTGCAGCAGACATTCACCGGAATTATACATAGAAGAGCGCACCGTATCAAAGCAAAAGGTGTACTTTAGGGAAGTATGTGAAAGCCACCTTTCACGAGAGGGATAGTCGCGCCACGACGATCCTTGAGAGAGTTCACACAGACGTGTGTGGTCCTTTCTCAGTTGCTTCGACAGCAAAGCACAGGTATTATGTGATTTTTATTGATGATTTCTCTCGAAAGTGCTGGATCTTCTTCATGCAGAAGAAGAACGATACATTCGCGAAGTTTTGTGAGTTTAAAGCACTGGTCAAGAAGGAGTCGGGGAAGAAGGCGATTGCTCTAAGGAGTGATAATGGTGGTGAATTCATCTCGGCTGAATTCAAGGAGTTCTGCAGCGCAGAAGGGATTCAGAGAGAGCTCATCGCACCCCATAACCCACAGCAAAACGGGGTGGCTGAGCGGAAGAACAGAACGATCGTGGGTGCTGCACGGGGCGATGTTGCATGATCAGGGCCTACCCCTTCACTTGTGGGCTAAGGCATGCAATACATCAGTGTATGTGCAGAACCGTTGTCCTCACAAGGTTCTTGGCATGAGTACACCGGAGGAGGCTTATTCTGGCAAGAGGCCTGATATTTCCCATTTGCGGATTTTTGGTTCTCCTATCTACATGCATGTGATGAAGGATGCGAGAAGGAAGCTGGATCCAACTGCTGAGGTTGGAATATTTGTGGGGTACACTGATACACCTCACAACTATCGGGTGTATTTGTCAGACAGTCGAAAGACTTTTGTGCGACGGGATATAAAATTTCAGGAGGAGAAAGCCATGCAGTGTTCGCTTGAGAGGGAGCTACACTTGCATGCAGATGAGGAGCTGTTAGTTCCTAAGGAAGAGCTTCCGGATGTGGATCAGCCACAAGAGAAGGTTCAGGAGGTGGAAGAAACCACTCATGCAGCGCCAACCATCAGAGGGCGCATGCACACTACAGTAGCTGAGCGACTGGCTCGGGATGTAGAGAAGGTTGTAGGACCACCTACAGCACAGCGCAGACAGAGACAGTCACCGGATCGGTACACTGGATACATGGCTCTTGTGAGTCAATGTGTTGTGACAGAGCCATCCTCTTTTGAGGAAGCAGTGGAGGAACCCGCATGGGTTGATGCCATGATCAAAGAATATGATTCGATCGTCAGGAACAGTGCATGGGAGATTGTCCCAAGACCGATTGGGAAATCAGTGGTGGGTTCGCGATGGATCTACAAGGTGAAGCAGGCAGCTGACGGGAGTGTGGAGAAGTACAAGGCGAGATTTGTCACCTGTGGCTTTTCACAGATCGAGGGGATTGACTATGAGGAGACCTTTGCACCTGTCGCAAGGTACTCTTCCATACGGACGATCCTTGCTCTCTCAGCGCAGATGGGGTGGCACATTCATCAGATGGATGTGAAGACTGCGTTCCTCAATGGAGTTATTGAAGAGGAGGTGTACATAGAGCAGCCTGAAGGTTTTGAGATCTTCAGCAGTGAGTCGCATGTGTGCCGACTCAAGAGAGCACTGTATGGGCTGAAGCAAGCATCTCGTGCTTGGTACACTCGGATAGATAGCTACTTCACCGGGCTTGGATTCTCCAAGAGTGAGGCGGATCCAAACCTGTACCAGATTGTGGTGGAGGGGAAGCTGTTGATCATCGTACTGTATGTAGATGATCTTATTTTGACTGGCGATGAGCAGTTGATACTTTCATGCAAGGAGGATCTTGCACGAGAGTTTGAGATGAAGGACTTGGGCATCCTTCATTATTTCTTGGGATTGGAGATTTGGCAGCGCAGCGAAGGACTGTTTGTTTCTCAGGGCAAGTATGCTCGGGAGATTCTGGAGAGGTTCAACATGCAAGGCTGCAAGCCTGTTGACACTCCTCTTCCTGGTGGTTGGAGGAAGGAGGATGCTACTTCAGCGGAGGTAGTGGATGCCACCGTCTATCGACCTGGGATTGGAGATTTGGCAGCGCAGCGGAGGACTGTTTGTTTCTCAGGGCAAGTATGCCCGGGAGATTCTGGAGAGGTTCAACATGAAAGGCTGCAAGCCTGTTGATACCCCTCTTCCTGGAGGTTGGAGGAAGGGAGATGCTACTTCGGAGGAGGTAGTGGATGCCACTGTCTATCGACAGTTGGTGGGGTCGTTGATGTATTTGGTCAATACTCGACCCGATATATGCTATGCAGTTAACCAGCTCTCGCAAGCTATGGTTAAGCCTACCAAGCTCTTTTGGAAGGCGGGCAAGCATGTATTGCGCTATATCAGAGGCACATCGGGATATGGTCTATGGTACAGACAAGAGGATGGAGTGAAGCTTTCTGGCTTCACTGATGCAGATTGGGCAGGGAGTCCAACGGACCGGAAGAGCACTTCTGGAGGAGTTTTCAGCATTGGGTCGACAGCAGTTTCCTGGTACAGCAGGAAGCAGAGATCCGTGGCACTCAGTTCAGCAGAGGCCGAGTACATGGCAGCAAGTTTGGCTGCATGCAAGGCTATTTGGATGAGGAAGATCCTCGCAGGTTTGTTCAGGTTGCATTTGGAGCCTACAGTGATCTACTGTGATAACCAGAGCTGCATCAAGCTCTCGGCTAATCCAGTTTTTCATGATAGGTCCAAACATATCGACATCAGTTACCATCACATCAGAGATTGTGTTCAGCGGAGGATCATGATGCTTTCATATGTTCCCACGGAGGATCAGGATGCCGACATCCTGACGAAGGCGCTCACCAGGAGCAAGTTCGAATTCCACATAGGCAGGATAGGGATTGCAGATAATCCATATCTTGCTGAGAGGGAGTGTTGAGAATGCAGCAAGATGATGGAGCTTAGTGAAATGAAGTCGCCTTCACTAAGTGGGCCCGCAGGCAAATTCTGGCGCAAAGTCTATTTTTAGACTATGTCTATTTTTAGACATACGGAGCATAATTTGGGAATTCTAGTTGGAGATTCTTGAAGTATGTGACATGTTGGTAAAAATAGATGAGACCCTTATTTTTAGGACCCAGGCTATTTTTAGACTGTGTCTCCTAAAAATATGGAAGTCAAATATTATTTACCCTTAATAATATTTTGACTATAAACAACAGTTTACTCTCTTGGAGCACTTCAGTTCGAGTCATGGAGGTGGCTCATGCAACTGACAGAGGAATCACGTGGTTCCTATGGTTTGATGGCATCTTGCATGGTTGACATCAGTTGGACTTCAGTGGCAGAAGTTTTGGAGGAGTTAATGAGACAGATAGTGGAGTTGTGTTCTGTTTATCTTAGTTGAACTAGTTGAGATTAGTTTAACTAGCTAATCAATTAGTTATGAGTGGAGTGAATTAAATATTATTTAATTAATTAATTAGTAACTCATTAGT